>CM040919.1:6791836-7511836 GCA_023029165.1 Gobiocypris rarus
ATATCCTCTGATTAAGGGAAGCAGAGTGTGTGGAATCTCACTCGTTTTTCCCAGAATACACAACCGTGACGGCAGTGCGTCATTAAAACCTTAATTGAAGAATCATAGATTGTCCTGGAAGATGCTAATGATATTATATCAGAAAACATTTCCATTATGGTTTTTATTTGACATCAGATTCAGCACAAATAAAGAAAATCATCTCTTCAGTCCATGAGAACACTTTTTGTCCTCTCAGCTTACAAGCTCCCGTCAGTTCTGACAGAACAGTGAACAGGATTGTTCGTTTTTGCTTGAAATGGATTGAGTGACATGTAACACGATGCATCCTTGGTGATTTTTGTTTTGTATTTTGCACGGGCCACTCTGTAGCCATGAGAACCGCAGTATGCAGTGTCTTTGTTCCTCATCCAAAATGCAGATGTCAAAATAAAAAGAAAAGAGCTATCTGTTGATGCACATCCATTCATCTCTGAGATGTGCATTTTCTGTTGTCAGAATCTCTAAAATATCATATCAAATGTTTTGACTGGGGAACCACAGTTTATCAATACCATAATGGCAATAGAAGTTAATATTTGTTTTAATGTATATCATTCAATATTGGATATTGGCCAATATTACAATTATTTATATATAATTGTTTATACTCGATTCCCATATTTAGACAACCTTTGCTATCAACTAACACTCACTGAAAGTTAATCTTTAAAACACCTTTTGAATACATTTTTTAGCAAATCTCAATATTAATATCGATTTTTATAATGCTGAATTTTGTACATTATAATATGCCTAAATTCAGTTTCACCAAAGCTGCATTTATTTGATCAAGTAGCCTAAAACACACAGTAATAGGCCTAATGTAAAATTTTAGTTTTTTTTCTTTTCTCGCTTTCATACTATTTTCGCAAGCAAGGTGTACATTTTCAAAACTCTTATATCACACTGGAGAAAATTTATTACAACTAAAATTATTCGTTTTTATTAGTTTGTGAACTCTGTGCTCAATCGGACATTGGCTCATATAACATTACAGCTCCTACTGTCAATGTCTAAAGGTTTGGCTAAGTTAGCTTTAGCTAACACCTGCAGAAACGCAGTTAGCCTATCTGTAAAGTAATAGCCTAGTTGTCCATCCTGCCGCTTAACATAAATGTGAATGAAAAAAGAAATATTCCCGTTAAAATAACACAATTTCAAATGCTTACCTTGTCCAAAAGACAATTCCTGGGCCACGGATGTCGCGCGTAATGGCGGATTGTAAAAAGCGCGAACAAGAAGTTGATGTGACGTCATGCGTTTTTTTAGTTTTTTTTTTTACATTTCAGCATATTTACAATTGTGTTAGTACAATTCACAAAACCACAAAGTATCATTTTCACTACACAAAATAAGTCTTTCATATAAATGTTTAATTCACAGTAACTGTCTTTCATAAAGCTCTTATTTCAAACTTTTGATTTGCATCTCTTCTCATTCAGTTTAATACAATTGTCTATTATTTAATCTAACCGATCTAAATGGTTAATCAATGTATGGTTGTCATACTTCATCACGACTTTTAACAGCACAATAGATAATATAACATTGTGGATTCAATTACATAAGTTAGGTAGGCCTAATGTAATTGTATTTTCTAATGGCAACTAGCCTGTGTTACTAGATAATTCAGAAACAATGGTGATTTGAAACATGTTTCTTGCATTGTTTCCATGAACTGAAAGAAGATATACTGTTGTGTTTTAGTGATTAAAAACAAATGTTCTCATTACTCATTCACTGAGTGAAAGCATTACAATCTCTGTTACAAGTTTGATCAGTTTAGATTTTTGTATTAAGAGTTTACTTGTGAAAATAGCTGAAAAAAACTCCATTACAATTTAAAATAACTTTCGGATGTAAAATGTAATTTATTCCTGTGATGTAAATATGAATTTCAGCATCATTACTCCAGTCTTCAGTGTCACACGATCCTTCAGAAGTCCTTATAATGTGCTGATTTGGAAACATTTCCTATTATCATTGTTTAAAACAGTTGTGCTGCATCATATTTCGGTGGAAACTGGGGTATATATTTTTCAGGATTCTTTGATGAATAGAAAGTTCAAAAGAACAGCATTTATTTGAAATATAAATATTTTTAAATCAATTTAATGCATCTTTGCTAAATAAAAGTATCAGATTATTTTTATTATTATTATTTTGCTGACCGTACGGCAGTGTACTGTATATTGTACAGAAACTTAGTCCATGACATGAAAATAATTATTGGCTTAATCGGCCAGAACATTACTGAATATATATATAAAAATTGCCCTATATGCTTCCGATTTTTTTCCCAATGCAGCCAACAACTTTCCAGATTTCCAGCCTGGCCTGTATATCTAGATCTGTGTCCAGGTGGTATGTCCTCAGGAGAAGGAAAAGGAAAAGACTTAAAGATTTTCTGGTGTACTTGTTTTGTTCAAAGACGAACAAGGCTGATAATTTCCCTCCCACAATGCTGTTGAACAGCTCCTATGATCAGCAGCTCTGAGAAAGAGCAGGAATCTGGGGTTCGAGTGTGCAGCCCTTTGACTGGCTCCGCAGTGTTTGCGGGCTGCATCTGGATTCACTTAGGTGGAGGGGTACCCTTCGTCCTCTCAGGTTGCAGGTCTGAGTGTGGGCTCTTGTTTTTCGAAATGGCTAAAGCCTGCTTGCCTGGACCTTCTCAAACTGCCCCGGCGCATCCGCCCGTCCCTCCAGAGGGGCAATTTCAGCCCATCCCATTTGCCCCAAAGCATGTTTAGTGTAGTCTCTCATTTGAACTGAAAGATGTTAAACAGATTCATTCAGGAGCCGGACTCCATGAGGAGTGAGTAGGTTCAGGTGACTGGAGTGTACAGATGTGTATGTACAAGTGTAAATATGGGGGAAATGCATAAAGGCAATGAAATCTACAGTGAACAACTTTATTACTGTGTAAACAGTGCAGCCAGGCTTTTCCTTGGTCATATTTAAGCTGGAAACAACAGTTGCTTACTGCTCATTTGTCCATTGTCAGAGCTCTTTATTGTTTTGCACATTGAATTGAACCAGACTAAGTTAGCTGGTGGGATGTTGTTCAAACATGTTTATTTTTGTGTCTGTCAAGGCCCATAATGCTCATTCTGCTTTTGTCAGTGAGATTCTATGTTCCATCTGATTGCCTTCTGATTCATTTCGACATCTTTCCAAGAGAAAGATAAAAGAGGAATTAGCGACACTGAAAAACAGAATAAATGAATGCAGTAACCATATGCTGACAAATGTTTCAAAAAGGGCATTGGCATTCTGTGCTTTTGGATGTGCACTTTAAATTCAATTTAAAATGTATTGGTGAGCTAGTTTCTATAAGGTTTAAAAACAACAACAATTGAAATAGTTGTTAGCATTAAATGTGCTGCAATTTACTATTCAAAATATATTTACACTGGAACTGGAAAGAAACTGTTGTAAGTTGCCACCAATTTATAAATAAATAGACAGACAGATGGATTAATCGACTGACCAATAGATAGATATATAGATAGATAGACTGACCGATAGACAGACAGACTGACCGATAGACAGACAGACTGACCGATAGATAGATGGACAGACAGACTGACCGATAGACAGATTGACTGACTGACCGATGATAGATAGATAGATAGATAGATAGATAGATAGACAGACTGACTGACTGATGATAGATAGATAGACTGACTGACTGACTGATGATAGATAGATAGATTGGTAGACTGATAGACTGACCGATAAATAGATTGATAGACTGACCGATAGATAGATTGATATACTGACCGATAGATAGATTGATATACTGACCGATAGATAGATTGATATACTGACCGATAGATAGATTGATAGACTGACCGATAGATAGATTGATAGACTGACCAATAGACAGAAAGATGATAGATAGATAGACTGACTGACCGATAGACTGACCAATAGATAGATTGATAGAATAGAATGAAAGATTTGACTATTGAATATTATTAAAATATATAAGCTTAAAGGAGACAGACACACTGAAGGAGAAGTTAAATCACGTCAGTCATCCTCATCAGAGCTTGAAAGACTGTAATTAAACTGTCAACATCTCAAATAGACACAACTTTGTAAACCACGTCTCCATGCCTGTGTTACTTAAAACAGAAGGTATTTAACCTTCCAGACCTCTGCAGTCCCCAGTCGCTGACCACTATTAGAAACACTCCAGTGGTAAAGAGCGACAAAGTGGTTCAATCATTTGTTTATAAGTAGTTCTATTTTTAAAACTCTCAGTTTAGACAACTGAAAATAGGGGTGGGGTGGGGGTGGGGTTTGCCCCAAGATGTCCGTCTAGCCTTGCAGTCTTTTTCTTCAAAGAAGTGTTTGTCCCAGGAGAGGCAGAAGGTGACCCTGGCCAAGACGTGTCAAAGGTCTTCTGGTTCAGCAACAAATCCAACCACCGGGGAGTCGAAGCACAGAGAAGATTTAATCATTATTTGGAAATAGGACAAAGTTGTATTATTTACTTTTTAAATATTTACTACTTTTTTTGTCCATATACAATGGAAGTCAATGGTTACCAAAACTGTTTGGTTACTGACATTCTTCCAAATGTACAAACAAATTGAAGACATGGGGGTGAGTAAACGACGACAGAATTGTCATTTATGCACAAACTATCCCTTTAATAACTTACTTTGTAATATATAGCAAGTAACCAGAAATGTTAACACAATGCATCACTATATAAGCCGCTTTCGAGACATATTTCTGAATAAAAAATGGAGCAGGTGCCATGGATATAAGGCTGGAGAGAGTTTCCCCCGTGAGGCCCGTTTGAGTGACAGAGAAAGCCTGCTGTGAAAAATACTGTGGTTCCTACTGGTTCTCCAAGAACCCAGAAGCCACCTGAAAAACACTTTGAATTATTTTAAGCTCAAAACGCATTTTATTTCTGAAGACCATCCCCTGTCACAGAATTTTGCTCCTTCAAATTGTTTTTTTTTTGTCTTCTTTGTCAGTGTTGAATAAAGAAGCGTATGAAGATAGAAAGAATGAGGAAGACTTTCAAGACAAATTATATTTAAATGTCAATGTTCTTTAGATTTCCGCATGTCATCCAACTCTTAATTCATTTATTTTACTTAAACTCATAACTATAGCTTATTATATCTTTAATATTTAATGTCACCATGATACATCAGTTATACATCATGACATCAGTTATTCCATTGCTGACTTTTCCATTTCTCCAGCGTCATCATGAGCACATCATGTCAGAAGGTCTGAGACGACACGGGTCATTCCTGTTATGCATTACCTTTTTAACTTTTTAAGAAAGAATATGCTTTCATATGCCAGACTTTCAGAAATATGTTCTGGTCAAGCTCAGGCACTAACTTTAAACTAATGGAAATAAAGACATTGCAGGATTTACGATGCTGATGACCATTAAAACACGTCATCACAAACACAACTTTTCACAATATAAGTATTATAAATGGAACAATAGGGATACATTATATAAACGCAAATCTTTATTTTTGACACAGACCATGAAATCCCGATCTCTCGTTTGGAGCGGTGGGTGGGCATCAAGGGCATATAGCGCTCAAATAGTTCAGGTCCTACTTTGTGTCAGCAGTGGTGACTCTGAGTCCTCCTCTGCTCCTCTCTCTCTCATGGGGTCCCACAGGGCTCAGTTTTAGGTCCCCTTCTCTTCTCTCTTATTTTGCTCCCGCTTTGTTCCATAATAGGAAGCATGGTATGTCATGGACGATAGCCGGATTTATGTGCCTCTTAAAAAGAATGACACTGTCAGATCACTACTTGAGTGTCTTGACGACATAAAGGCCTGTATAGTTCTTCATTTTTTAAGTTTTAATGCAAAAAAGACAGAAGTGATTGTGTTTGGTGGCACCACTGGGACCCCTCCTGTTGATTTGGGTGCCATGGCCAACCATCACTAACCTAGGGGTTAAAATCAACTCTGACCTTAAGCTCAATAGTCAGATCAGGGCAGTCGTTAAATCAGGCTTTTTTCAATTGAGGCAGCTGGCCAAAATAAAGCCATTTCTTCCGAGGCAACCCTTGACAGTAATCCACGCCGTTGTTACCATCTTGGCTGGATTAATGCACTGTATGTGGGGGTTAGTGGGTCTTCTGTCATCTGTCTCCAGTTGGTCTTTTAACTGGAACACGTAAACTCGAGCAACTTTCCCCCATTTTAGCGTCACACCACTGGCTGCCCATACATTTCACTTTAAAATTATTTTATTTGTTTTTAAATCCCTAAATGGTCTTGTCCCACCCTACTTCTCTGAGCTGCTACACCCTTATACACCCACCCGTTCCCTCAGGTCAGCTGATCAACTGCTCCTGAATGTGCCCAAAAAGGGTAAGCTCAGAGGGGACCGTGCCTTTGCTGTGGAAGCTCCTAAACTGTGAAATGATCTGCCTCTGCCCATTAGACAAGCCTCTAAGCTGCCTATTTTTAAATAGTGTCTTAAAAAACATTTTTCTCCTTGGCCTTTGACACCTGACGTTGACATTTTGTTTTATTTGATTGTTTCTATGGTATTTTTTATGTCTCTAATCTGTTTTATTTGTATTTTATGCATCGTATGAGTTATGGATTGTTTGTCTATTATTTTCCTGTCCAGAACTTTGGTCCACTTCGGTTGTTTTAAAGTGCTTTATAAATAAAGTTTGATTTATTTCATGATTGAAACATTGGTTTGACAATGGCATTATATTGGTGGATCAGTTATTTAATTTAAATGGTTTTCTTTTCACTTACAATGAATTTTTGGCACATTATAAGATTCCTAAAACAGCAGGGGACTATGCAAACGTTTTTGGTGGTGTATCTCTTAAAATCTCAATGTTTTTTAGACATCAGAAAAGAATTAACATTCAACAATTGTCCCCACTATAGTGAGTTCTTATGTAGGTAATACACTCACAAAACAGATCCATAAGAGTGTAGTTTCAAAGAAACATTGTCTTTGCCTTATATTTACTGACATTGAAATCATGACTATGGAATAAGGTTTGGCTTATACAAAATTTAATTACAAACAAAGTCAAAGAGGTGTCATTCAAAATTCTACATAGGGTTTACCCAGTGAAACATTACTTTGTAAAATTTAAAGGTGATGTTGCACTTTTTTTGCAACAGTAGCCCTGACAGTTTTGGCAAAATGTTTGTGACTTTACAAAGAACACTAATGGCCAATTTGTGTTGTTTTGGAAACATTTATTATTTGGTATTTTGGAGAAGTGCATATCCATCATAAAAGTGCATCAAAAGTGCACATCCATCGTAAAAGTGCATCTATCCATCATAAAATGCTCCGCATGGCTCTGGGGGGTTAATAAAGGCCTTTTGTGAGAGATGTGTTTGTGTAAGAAAAATATCCATATTTAAAACCTACATACGCTGGAATGCCAGTCTCTCGTGAATATACGTACGACAGTTAGCGGAAGTTAGAGATTACAATCGGCAAAGCTTTAAATATTTTTTACATATTTAGTGCTTCGCTTCGCATGATGGATAAATGCACTTTTATGGACTTCAAAACCAGAGGCGGACAGTAGTGAAGTATTTTTACTTTCTACTCAAGTAAATTTTTTCAAGTATACTTTATTACTGTTTTTCTTTGGAAAACTTTTACTTCACTACATAATGCATAATGTCATACTTTTACTGCACAACTACATTTCATAATTTTTGTTGTACCTTAAATACGTAATTACATTAAATATATAGTACTTTCTTACTTGTACTCAAGTAAAACTTTGAATTACTTTTACTTGAATAAAAGTAATAAAGTACTATATTTTGAATGTAGTTAAGTATTAAATGATATTCAATATGAAACATAGTGCAGTGAAAACAATATTATGCTTTGGAATGTTGTGAAGAAAAGGTTTACTGAAGAAGAACACTGATAAAGTACATATACAATTATATATATACCTATAACATATTCACAAATGTTGTTTTCCTGTAAAAACAAAACAAAAAACAAAACAAAATAAAAACTGTTGTTTATCATTCAAGAAAGAAATGGAGCATTATATTGAATCAATCCAATTTTCTATGAATCAAAATGCAATTAAAATGTTTAAAAATCGGTAAACTTTTCCATGTTTTATGTAGCTCTACATTAAGCCCCCTTAGTGTACGACCGTTTGTTCATTTTAAAATGTCTTTTGTTAATTAATTAAAAAATACCTTAAAAAAGGGTGCTCACCCAGAATGACGTCAATATCTGCTCAAACCAAAGCCGTGAAATTGTTTAAAATTATATTAACTAATATGATTAATATCCTTACAAACTGTGAGGACGATTTTTTATCCAATATATGAAAATATATACGACAGGGACACGATTCAAGACAATCTACGGCACCTGTGACAGGCTGTGTTTCATCCGCTTTCCTCCACGCGCAACAGCCGCTACCGTCCCGCACGTGATCTCCATGGAAACGTCATCAAGCTCGAGAAGTCTTCCTGTTGCTATAGTTGTGCGTTAGCTGAGCATGGCAGCAAAGGTAAGCGCTATTCTCGCAACAGAAACATCTTCGCTTTCTGCAGACGAAGGTAGCGCGGTGTTTGATCGTCAACCATACGTATATGTCCAGAAAACATCATCGCAAATGAGCTGATAACCTTCAGTGCACAGTAGCCGGTGTGATAAAGCTAGTTAGCCTGCTAATGTCCTGGGTGAATGTTAGCTTCTCTCAATGACATTGAGACATAAGAGCACTTCAGTGAGCTCTGATGAAGGAGCAAACCCCTGTAGATAGACTGTCCAGTGTCTGCTTGAGTGTTTGAATGGGTGTCATGGGGTTTACAGGATGCTAAACATTCCTGAAGTGAGCTTGGGTTGCTTAGATAGAAGATGCTTTTAATAACAGTAATACCAATTATCATCATTACCAGTGAAATATCATTCTTTATTATATACATACAATGCCGAAAGTAAATAATCAAAAGTTTGGAATCATTACTATTTTTAATGTTTTTGAAAGTAATCTCTTATTTATTTGATCAAAAATACAGAAAAAACAGTAATATTGTGAAATAATATTTCAATTTAAAATAATGGTTTTCTATTGTAATATACTTTAAAGTATAATTTATTCCTGTGATGCAAATCTGTATTTTCAGCATCATTACTCCAGTCCTCAGAGTCACATGAGAAAATAAAGAGAAAAGAAAATTACTGACCTAAGACTTTTGAACGGTAGTGTATATTGTTACAAAATATTTTAATTTAAAGTAGGTTTAAAAAAAAATAAATCATATTAGAATGATTTCTGAAGGATCATGTGACACTGAAGACTGAAGTGTAATGGCTGAAGAAAATTAATCTCTGTATCGCAGAAATAAATTCTATTTTAAAGTATATTAAAATAGAAAACCATTATTTTACATTTTAATAATATTTCACAATATCACTGTTTATATAAACTATATATATATATATATATATATATATATATATATATATATATATATATATATATATATATATATATATATATATATATATATAGTTTACATCCTAAAATAATGTTATAAGGTTAACAGACAGCGCTGGGCCTAATGTTTACATGTAGGTCCCTATGTAGATTACAATGTGTTTATTTTATTTCTACAGGTATTGATAAAGAGGGCTGATCCAGCAGAGCTCAAGTCCATTTTCTTGAAGGTATGTCACCTCTTTTCTCCCCTGAGAGTCTGAAATTAAGGGATGGGAACGTAGCCCAACTTCTAAGCACTGGTGTCAATGAGATAAACCTCTATCTGATGTAACCATTTAATAAATTTCTCATTACAGAAAGAAAACCTGAGGATTAATTTAAAAAATGCGTCGAGCACTGTATGGAACTCATAGTAAGTTCACATGATTATACGAAGCAGAGTTCCTTAAAAGCACAAGAATAAACTTTGCATGAATAACGTATTTTAAAGGGGTCATGAACTGCATTGTTTTATTGTTTTAAAATATTTCCTGGGGTGCACTTATAATGTTAGTGTGATTTTTATTTTTTTATTTTATTTTTTAATCAAAAATGGTCATAATTTAGAAATAAAAAATAAAACCATAGACTGGTTTGAACCATAGACTGTAAAAAAATATGTACGTAGTGTCCCTGACGTCACCAGTAGGATTCTGAAGAGCAGTTTTGAAGCGTAAAGTAGGGTCGAGCTGGCCGTTGCCATCTTTGCAGCTCGTCATCGCGTGTCACTCCCGGATAATAGAAAATGGGCAAAGAGGCGGGACGTGGGCGGAGCTGAGGTGACGTGATGACTAACAGACAGAAGACGAACGGCTATCCACCTGTCACTCAAAGTGGCCACGCCCTTAATTATGCAGAACTATGCAGAAGGCTTTATATAATGTAAACGAATGAGTTAAAAAAATCACCCCCCTCACAGTTGTCATGAAGAGCAAAATTAGCTGTTTAGACAAAACCACAATTTGTACCAGGCTGTAAACATGTTTTATTCTGCTGTGAAGTTGGGCATTTTAACATGGGGCTCAATGAGATTCTGCTCCCTTCTGGAGCCTGTCTCTAGCGGCCAGTTGGCTGCAGTGAGACTTCAGTGTAATCGCCCACTGCTGTGATTTGCTGCAGTGAGACTTCATTGTAAACGCCCACTGCTGTGATTGGCTAACATCTTTGCATAAGAAATAGCTAGTATTACACGCTTATATCTCTCAAAAACGTTTAGCATATTTGTACGATTACACCTCTTGGTTAACTAATCATGAAAAGTGCTGATTATACCATTATATTTAGATAGATGCCATTATATTTAGATTGTGGCATGAAAGGTGAAACTCGATTTCTGCACACTAATGAATAATGCCTTTCATCATAACTAACAGTCCAAACACAATGTAAATAAGAGATTTGTTGATTATAATGGGAGTCCAGAACTTTGTCACTGATAAACTCGCGCTGTTTGATTGACAGCTCCAGCGATTGTAATGGAAGCGTTCTTTGATCGCTTTCTATATATAATTTAATCACAGTTTAAATAACAGATTATTTTCATACTACTAAAAAAAACCCAATGTGAAGTTGAGCATTTAAACACTGGTTTGATTTGCTAACAGGCATTAGAAGGAACAGTTACATGTTGTCTCATGTTTGCAAAGCCTGTGTCGAAATTGCGACTGATTTACCAAAGAATCTACAGTGAAATGTACTGAATACAAATAAATACTGTTCAACTGAGACATTCACAGAGTCATTCACATTGTTTAAAATAATTAACCACATTTATATCATTAGGATCCTTTAGTTTAGAAGGTGTTATTATTTTTATTTCAGTAATCCTGTATTTCTGTTCTCTCCTCGTCATCTCACTAACACGCCAGTGGGTGTGGCCAAAGTTGCAGGAATGAAGTAGGCGTTGATCTTCTTCTGCAGAGGCGGCCTTTCACCTGTCTATCATTCTCTGAGCTTGGTTACAATAAAAGCTCTTGTGCCAAAAGCTCAAGGAAATTTCTCAGTTCATGACCCCTTTAAGTAACATCCTAAATGAATCTAACAGCAAATGATCAAACAACTAAGACATGCTTAATTAATAGTCCTTTCAATAATCAGCCTTTTTCTTGCCTTCTGGTTTTAAGAATGAATGTTCATGTTGTTTTGAACTGTGAAGATCATTTTTGTCTTGGGTGTGTAATACAAAATATTTATGATCTCTATTTTGATCTATGTGATTTTAATTGGCCACACTTCATGGAATACTACATTGTATTAAGTGTAGGCACTGTATTAAGTGACTAATTCAACGACTGCTCTGAGTTTGCTAGTTTATTGTATAAAATGCATCAATTACATTTTTAATGTTAATCAGATTGCAGGTATTTTGTGAACAAAGTATTTTTTATACACTATCCTTTCTGTACTGCAGTGGCCTCAGCATTATATATACTGTATAATATTAGCCCAGTTTTCTTTCCCTTCACAGTATGCAAGTGTGGAGAAGAATGGAGAGCGCTACATGTCCCCTGAGGACTTTGTGTCCAAGTTCCTCCATGCACAAACAGACATAAGGATGTCCAAGGAGGCCACCGTTCTACTGGCAGGTGTTCTGGACCAGACCAAAGATGGGTTAGTGTTTATTTCTATTGCTGCTGTTAAAAGTAGCTGGTTTTAGTTTGAAAACAAATCAAAATGTGCTACCACATATCAAACAAAAATGCCCCTAAATAATAGTTTTTTTTTTTTTTTAATAACAACACACAGCTTGAATTTGTGTTATTCATTAATAATTCACGACTTGTGTAAATTACAGTTTATAGTTCATTTGATTCATAAACAAAGCATTTGCTGTGAAATGGATGTGGATTATGCAGCGGTATCTTCCGCTTTTAATCCTGCATTAGGATGAAGGGTCAGACATCTTAACACACCACACTTTGTTCAGGTGCTGCTCCTTTCAGGCGGCACGGCTCAACCCCTTTTTGCATTAATATGTATGCTTTTAATGATACATAATGATGGCCAATGATACGCAAGCGTAAGTCCAAAAAGATTGTGCGTTACCATGGCAACCAGCCGGGCCGCGTGCATGTGGTCATGCAGCACGCATTATTAGGGCTGCCATAGACCGAGAGAGGTACACACGCACTGTAATTGCCTGTGCCATTCAGCTCTCGTGCTTTGTGCGACTTTGAGGATGGATAAATTGCTGCATCTCAGCTATTAACGGATAACTATTAGGGAATCATGGCTTGAGTCCTCTTTCAGAACATGATTTTTTTTATTTATTTGCAGGGCTTTGAGGAATAGAGGGATTGTTTGATTTAATCAAGATTATGGAAATTTAAGCATGCTTTTCGGTTTATCATTCGTTTTTTTTTATATCATTCACACAATGCATGTAGGTTACTGAGCTAGTTAAATAAAGATCTGGATATATATGGATTTCTGAGGTTTGGTCGTAGTGGCGGCTGTGGTCAGGACTTTCATGCCGTCAGGATTGTGGAATGTTGCAAATGAAGAAACGTTCATTTTGAGGCCTTCGTCCCAGAATTGCAATGACATTTCTAACTGGAGTTCATATTTTTGTACAAACGAAGCTTGCTATAATATTGAAATGTATTCAAAATCATAAAGCTTCAAGAGCTAAAAGCTCTGTTTGTGTGGGTGCTGATGTTTTTGCTGAACACGAAGTGTTTTACAACCGAGGTAGGTTTTCATCTGATTGAGATGATTCACAGGTTATCTCTGTTTCATGAGATGGATACAAACAGCATGATGCATTTTCTACCTCCTCCTGAGCTGGAATAAATCAAGTGATATGGTGACATCCATCAGGCACTGAATCACTTCTCCTTTATTCACTCAGCCCTGTTTGAGCGGCATCCTGCCAATGGTTCTGAATCAGTCATTCAACACATGTAGACTTCCCTGCTGATTCAAAGATCTGCCAGACATTCTCTCCTTCTCTGCCTCTATCTTTTCTCCCCTCTCCATTTTTGATGGAAAAACTCCTCAAGTGTGAACCTCAGTAGCCTCTTGGGGGTTAAAACTTTGTAAAGAGCGCATGCTGAGAAAATGGCAGTCCGTGCCCATGTGGTTTCAGGCTGGTCTGAGGTATGCACTCAGAGAAAGCTAAACCAGCCCGCGTCCCTCCGCATCTGCGCTTGTCAGTGACAATGACAGGGCCAGAGCTTATTGAAGGTGCTCTCTCTTCACCTGTCATGGATAAAAGCTACAACGCTAAGCCACTGAAATAATAAGTCTGTAAATAGTGTTTCTGCTAAGGACAGTGTTTACCAGCACCTTTCCGTTTTAGAAACAACACAATTTAAAGGTGCGTGTCACCCGCTGAGAGATAAAAGGAAATGCTTTGTACAAACGCTTTCCTGTTTTAATGAACATAAAACATCGAAAATTAATAGCAGCATATCACAATTGTTTTACAAAAATATTAACAAATGTATGGTTTCAACTAGTGCAGTCAAATCGATTAATGACACTTAACATAAAAGTTTTTGTTTACATAATATATATGTGTGCGTATATATATATATATATATATACACACACACACACACACACACACACACACACACACACACACACACACACACACACACACACACACACACACATATATGACTCAATAACTATATATATATATATATATATATATATATATATATATATATATATATATATATATATATATATATATATATATATAATTAAAAATCGCAAAAAAAAAATACTCCCAAAAGGAAATTTTAAGTTGTCAAATAGACACGACGAAAAGTAGCTTTAGAAATAAATATTTTTGGTGAACTATACCTTTAATTTTAGTTTTTTATTAATATGGAAAAGTGAAATTATTTTTAATGAAATTATACTCTTAACAAAGAAGCTAAAACTGCAAGTAGGTGGCGGTAAATGTCTAATAAATGTCTAATTGAGTAGCCTAAGATATTGAATCATTCATTGGATTCGTTCAAACGTCTGATTCATTCATTCATTCGATTCGTTCAAACAGCTGATTCATTCATTCAGTAATGGTTCTCTTTGCCCTGTCCCAAATGGCACACTTCATGTGCACTTTTGGTCTTGTGGACTTACGATGGCTGCTGCGTGCGCGTGTCCGTTAAGTCCACAAGACCGTAGGGTGTCCCATTCGTCATTTAAGCTTAAAGAAGGGTGCTCATGAGCGCCCCTTTGCGACTGCTATGCACCATCGATGCGCACTTCAACTGAGCCCGCAAGTTTGCGAGCTACGCAGAGGACTTCTACCCGGCAGTCAAACCGGCATTACGTCGCAAAAAACTGTGAGGGTTTTTGGGTGCCATTTGGGACAGGGCCTAAATGGTTCCTTGAATCATTGGTTCACCTTATCGTCCAAAACAGTTCTGCGTTGTCTTTATATTTAATTAGCATAACTGAGCAAAACAGGCAATATTGTGTCTAAAACAACACAATATTAACTTACTTATTTTTTTATTAAACTGTTGTATAAGATCAGTATCTCATTTGACCTAAGCTTCACACAGTGAGTTGCATCATATTCTTCAACTGTATGAAATGTAAGATGACCTAAATAAGTCTGGGGCGGGGCAAGTGCGTTATATAACGCGTTATTAGCCTGCTGTATATGCACAGATATATTATATGAACAAAAACTTTTATGTTAGATGTGATTAATTGATTCGACAGCACTAGTTTCTACCGTATGTTCCTCTACCGTATGTAAATCTTTACAATTTAAAACAACTGTTTCCTATATTAATATTTTTTTAAATGTAATTTATTTCTGTGATGCAAAGCTGAATTTTCAGCAGCCGCTACTGCAGTTTTCAGTGGCACATGATTCGAGTCGGAAAGCATTTCCCATTATTATCAATGTTGAAAGCAGTCGTGCTGCTTAGTATTTTTGTGGAAACCATGATACATTGTTTTCAGGATTCTTTGATGAATAGAAAGTTAAAAAGAACTACAAATCTTTTGTGACATTAAAGCCTAAATGTCTTTATTGTCAATTTAATGTGGCCTTGATAATTTTTTTTTTTTTACTGACCCCAGACTTTTTAAATTGTAGCATATTTAACATTTTCCATTTTTTTTTAAATTTGTGTTTAGAAAAACAACGTTCCACATGAATTGTCCATGTTATTAAATCATTTCAGTGTCATATTTGGGAAACATAAAACTTTTTGCATTCCCCATGTTACACTTCTGGTTTTGTGCCATTTTAGTTGATGGTTGGAAAATGTTCTCTGTTGGGCTTATTATTTGGGCTTCGGTATAGTTTGTTTTACATGGCTATGGCATCTTAGTGTGTTTGTGTAGCAGCGTAATTGTTCTCTAGTAGTCAAGGAACTGCTAATCAACCATCATAAGCCTCACGTCTGGCATGGCACTGGGGAAACTACATGCACAACTCCTTTTTGTGAATGTTGATTGGAGGGTATTTAATGCAGATACACTCCAAAATCAATTAGTGACCATCAAGCTGATATAAAATGAAAGCGATACCATCTGGTGATTAGAAGTCCCTCTTTGCCTTCCAATGGTTTCCAGTGTCAGAGATGCGTTTTAATGCTGCCTTCACGTATTATCGGAAATTTCTTACTTCCCACTTCTGAAGTTGTGATTATGAGCTGGTTGCATTCAAGTGCTTTGTTGTCGGAAAGTACAGGTATCATGTAGGACACCAGGTTTATTCTTACCTATTTATTGGGAAAATATCTATATCTATAGCATGGTGAATGTTATTTAGATACTGTATATTAATATACACTATATTGCCAAAGGTTTTGGGATATCTGCCTTTACATGCACATGAACTTTAATGACATCCCATTCTTAATCCGTAGGGTTTAATATGGATTTGGCCCACCATTTGCAGCTTTAACAGCTTCAACTCTTCTGGGAAGGCTTTCCATGAGGTTTAAGAGTGTGTTTATGGGAATTTTTGACCATTCTTCTAGAAGCACATTTGTGAGGTCAGACACTGATGTTGGACGAGAAGGCCTGGCTCACAGTCTCTACTCTAATTTATCCCAAAGGTGTTCTATCAGGTTGAGGTCAGGCTAGTCAAAATCCTCCACACCAAACTCGCTCAGCCATGTCTTTATGGACCTTGCTTTGTGCACTGGTGAGCAGTCATGTTGGAACAGAGGGGCCATCCCCAAGCTTTTCCCCAAGTTGGGAGCATGACATTGTTCAAAATATCTTGGTATGCTGAAGCATTAAGAGTTCCTTTCACTGGAACTAAGGGGCCAAGCCTAACCCCTGAAAAACAAACCCACACTATAATCCCAACTCCACCAAACTTTACACTTGACACAATGCAGTCAGGCAAGTACCGTTCTCCTGGCAACCGCCAAACCCAGACTTGATTGCCAGACAGAGAAACGTGATTGGTCACTCTAGAGTCCAGTGGTGGCGAGCTTTACACCACTGCATCCGATGCTTTGCATTGCACTTGGTGATATTAGGCTTGGATGCAGCTGCTTGGCCATGGAAACCCATTCCATGAAGCTCTCTACACACTGTTCTTGAGCTATATAGCCGTGCAGGTTAGCCGTGGAGCAGGTTAGCCGTGGAGCGTAAGTTACTATGGGGATGAACACTGCTAAATGCCAAACCACTTTCATCATGGTGCCTAAAACCCAGGGTTGGCGCAAACTAAACTGAAACATACCTTGCTAGCCACCTGAACCGGCTTCATGGTACAGGCCCCATGGTGTCCTCCATGATTCCTGTTCTTTCCAACAACAAAGTACTTGAATGCGTTGCGCTCGTAATCACGACTTCAGAAGTGGGAAGTAGGACATTTCTGCACGTTAAGGAAGCATAATCACTTGCTTCGTTTTGGTAGACTTTTCTTTTTGTAAAAGCATCAGCATCTGTATCATTTCTCCTTGCTTTTTGTTTTTAATCACCGACGCCTGGGCCCAGCGGATCGCCTTTGTAGCTCTCCACCCACTCTGAAACAGCAGGCTCCTGTTCTCCTACTGTCAGCTTAGTTAATAAAACAATTACTCTTGACTCCACAATGTGGCTGATTTGGCATGCTGGAAGCGCACAAATTCTCAGTTCCTTTGAATTTCATCAGTAACAAAATTAATTAGAGTGGCCACGAAAATGTAATCATTGCTCCCTGGAAATTGAAATAAATTAGAGATGCATGCATTGGGACTGCTCGTTAGCAGTGACCTCGAGTAATTGCTGTATCCATTTGTGAAATTCATAATGGAGTTGAGGCAACTTTGAACTGCGCTTAAATAAAGACTAGATTGCATGGTCCCCAGGGTTTCCTATGAATGCTGAAATTGCTTATTTGATGAGGTAGATACGTGTGTGTGTGTGTGTGTGTGTGTGTGCATGTTTATGTGTTTTCTGATGTTCAGCAAATGTCATGCTCTCCATTATGATTCAAACTTTTAGTCATTTGCAGAAGTAGTGCTGTTAGTGTTCCCCTTTAATTATATCAATTTTTTAATCTTTCTGCTGGTTTACTTGATTATTTGCTGAACAATAGCACCCGTTAATCCTCACTGTAAAGTGATCACACATATAGGAACTAATGAAATAATCTCAAAATCGTGCCAGATATATGAAGGCTTCTCGGAATGTGCGCTGGCAGGCAAAAGTTGGGGCACACCTAATCATTTTACACTTTTACAAAATGATATCAACATTTATATTTTTGTTTTGCAATAGAAATTGGCCCTCAGTATATATTTCTTTACATTTATGTAATTATTTTTAAATATTTTTAAGTTCATATATTTTTTAGCTATATATATTATATTTATGTATTATATTTATATTTATTTATGCATCAAAACACCATGACAATTATTGTGTCTCCTTTTGACTGCTAGTGTATGTGTATACCAGTAATTCCTGATCATTTCCTTGTTGGTTGGTTCTCTTGTAATCACATTATTTACTGAGTTCCCAACCATCCTGGGGGTCTTATATGAACTGGTCCCATTTTCAGTAAGGTAATGACATTTGACAGTCAAATTGGAAGCACTTCAATCAAGATTGGGATCATTGAATAGCCTGTTATGTCAAATTGTTTTGTCATTCACTTAATCTCTGGGCCTAGAATTGAAGCTGGACTGTGTGTTTAGATGTTTTGTACATCATAATTTTAGGCTGATAATTACAGTTGAACAAATCACTCAAGTGTCAAGTGTTCACAATGAAAATATGTGCTACCTTTTTTTGTTTGGCGACGAGAAGCAGTAATCAGCGAGTGATACCCTCTCATCATTCAATAATGTAATGCCAGGCTGGTGGAGTGAAGTGTCCACAATATGTAGGCTGTAAGTCTGTTTGTCTCCATCAGGTTGATCTCCTTCCAGGAGTTTCTGGCTTTTGAGTCGGTGCTGTGTGCTCCGGATGCTCTCTTCATGGTCGCCTTCCAGCTCTTCGACAAAACTGGAAATGGCATGGCTACTTTTGGTAAGTGTGCAATGCTCTTTATAAAACAGAGTTCAGGCTCAAAATCTGATTGGATGAGCTGCGTTTGAACGTTGATAAATGTTCACCTGTGTCCGCTCGGCGCTCGCATTCGGAAAAATGGGCCTATAGCTGCTGTGTTGCTTGGCAACGTCAAACTGCCTACGTCGAGCTATATTACATGGCAGAAAAGCTGCTTAATTTGTTAATTATTAATACTATATATAAATGTTTTTTGAATATTGGTGTCCTTTATTAAGGCACTCAAAATTTTGTTGCAGTGAATGTACCACATTTAAAAGTTTTTAGGCACTTCACTTTCTGTAAGAACGCCTGTTTTGTTTTGTTCTGTTCAGTTTTTGCTTTGTTTTGTTCAGTTTGTTTTGTTTTGCACATTTGAATGATAAAAAAGAGTTGCACTCTATTTTACAGTATGTGTACTTACGTTTTTCGTTTTTGTTCAGTTTTTTTTCTTTGTTTTGTTCAGTTTAGTTCAGTTTGCTTTTGTTCTGTTTTGTTTTGTTTTGTTTTTCACATTTAAATAATTGAAAGGGGTGAACTTTATTTTACAGTATGTGTACTTACATGTGCATTGTTTTGTTCTGTTTTTTGCTTTTTGTTTTGCACATTTAAATGATGCACTTGCATGTCCTTACAGTTTACTTACCTAAGAAAAACCTGGGTAATATAAGGTAACTACAAGTTTTATGGTTAGGTTTAGGTGTATGTTTGTGGTTAGTATTGTAATTACTGTATTAAGAGCATAGTAAGTACATGGGGACTGTAAAATAAAGTGCTACCATGAAAAGTGTGTGATGTTTTTAGTTTAAGGTTTTATGCACTTCACTTTCTGTGAGAACAGCCATTTTGTTTTGCTCATTTAAATGATAAAAAGTAAAAATTTTAGTATTTTTTTTAGTTTAAGATTGTATTTTCATCACAGGAATTTCAATTCATTTGAAAATTCATTGATGACTGCATAATCAATTAGGTTATAGGTTATCTCCAAAGCATCTTAATATTCAGTCACCGACCTCAAAACAAAGGGCTAATGTTAAGTAGTCTAATCTGAAAGCTTGCTTAGACAGACATATTCCTGTCACGTAGCAAGTACTACAGGATCAGTAAAGGTAAAACTCTTAATCCGGTTTTTCTTCAGCCACTGTCAGAGATCTTTAAAATGCAGATCGATTTCAAACAGACATCAGTATAATCTTCCTCTGTACATTGATTGCGGTTATTTGATTCCAGACAAGACTAAGAACAAAGGATGTTAATACACCAATAGTATGAGATGTTGCATTTGCAGGTACATTCATGTTGCAAATGAACTTGGCACAAGAAGAATGCATGTGTGTGTCTCATGCTTTAAATTTCCCTAATTGACTTAAATAGTCTAATTTGCCTTTTGTAGGCGAGACCTGTCAGATCAGCTCATTTCAAATGCACTACCCAAAGTGCCTAGGCGGAGAGAAAGAGACTTTCATCAACCTGTTTTAGTCAATAGGAAATAAGATCAGATAATGCATGCACATATGCGTATTTCATATTCATATGACTCGGTTATGTTTCAGTGCTGTTCAAAGGTTTCTTGTTGCTCATGCCGTCAGTAGTATGTCTAGGTTGAGCTGTAATGAGAATGCATAGGCAGTATTTGTCTCATACACCTGTTTTTCAACTGCTACAATCACCTCAAAGTAAATAGCAAATAACTTCTGACTAAGATTATGGTCATGTCAAAATCACTTTATTGTGATGCACTACAGAGGGTAGGAAAATGAAATGCTGCTCTGTGTTAAAGCGAACTGGAGACTCCCGTTTATAACCCTCCTAATGTCATTAAAAGCATTAAAGGTCTCTTGCTGTTACATTAAACAGTCTTTTTTTCACCATTTAATAAACCCTGTCATTGCAAGTCACATTATGAAGGGTTATTTTTTAAGGGTTTGGAAAATTGAGGTTTTAATTAATGAATGACTAGCTTTTTTTTATCCTCCCCCCTTCAACTTCAATTAGGTGAATTAGAGGTAATAAACTTGCAGGCTGCCATGCAACTCCAAAGTGATATAACGAAAGAAGGACTGAGAAGTGTTGACAGGTTCATAAACACTGATAAAATAAAGGTGTGGAGTAGCTCCACAGTGGAACTCTGTTGTAATACTATAAAAAGCATCTGCTAAACGAATGCTTACTGTATATAATTTGCCATAAATGGGAAAAAGCCTGTTGGATTTGTTGCGCTCCATGAGGAATGCTTCTCAGCAAAATGTTCATCCCTATTTTTCTTTGATTTTATTGTCCTGTTGTATTTTGACACTTCTGTTTAGCTTTTTTTCTTCTTCTCAAATTCAATAAAAATGTTTAATTTCTAGAGCTGTAAAATCGATTAATTGCATGTAACATAAATGTGTGTGTGTGTATGTTAGGTGTGAATAATCACGATTAATTGATTTCACAGCACTATTTACTAATATATCATCAGCATGAGTGAACAGTTGAATATCACAACGTTTTAGTATTTTCTCAGTATTTTTGATTTAATCAACACCGTAACCTGATGATCATATTTTTAAGTATGGTTTGAGATGATCCAAAGAGCAAGAACATCTGACTTTCTGTACAAAGTCACGAAAAGTGTTGTAAATGTACACTCATACGAATTGAATAATCCTTACATATTTTAATAGAATAATTTGTTAAGGATTGTTTCATTATTCAATTAAAATATGTAAGGATTATTCAATTCAATTTGATGGAATTACATGTTTTGTTGAGTGTACTTATTTACTACAAATAGTGCAGAATCTTAAATATTTTATAATAACTTTATATTATATGATACATTACATAATGTTTATTGTGTATTTACATGTTTAAATGAAAATCTTGATACCTTGTGTTTCTAAATAAGCTTTACTTTTGGATGGGTTCTGCTGGAACAATAATAGAAATCTAACAATGCGTAGTTTTTGTAACTCAACCCTCGACAATGACATTTCTAACGCCAGGCTTATCTCTGATTTCAGAGGATGTGAAACAGGTTTTCGGTCAGACCACGATTCACCAGCACATCCCCTTTAACTGGAACTCAGAATTTGTTCAGCTTCACTTTGGCGCCGAGAGGAAGAAGCACCTTAACTACGGGGAGTTCACGCAGTTTCTGCTGGTGGGTATGACTGCTGTCTAATTTCTCTGTCTTCTATCCACCTCTCCCCCACGTACACCTAAACACGTTCACTTTCATACTATCCCCATCACACACTTCCCTTCACTGCCGCAGAGCTCAGATCGATGTAATGTCTTGTTTGGTGTATTTTGTGCCTGGTCTCGCCTAGATTGACACAGATCTGGGCACGGGTTCCCGCAGCACAACGAGGCATATTGACCTAGTTAGTCATTAATGAAACACTGGAGTTATATTCCTACGCCAGCATTTGTTTCTCATTAGGTGACGTAACCTCAGTGCAGTCTAGCGATTCCCCTAAAACAGGTAAAGTTTTTCTCCTACAAGAAGAATAGCAGTATTCCTTTTGTATTTGTGGTGTGCTAGAAATTTTCCAATATAGCGTCTAGACCTGAGAGCGGGCAGAGGGGGTGTGAGGGGTCGGCCGTGCCAAGTTTGCATCTACGCTCGCTATATCTGAATGAGCTTTTTATATTAAACTTAACTTGGACCAGATGGGATTTTGGGAAACTACGAGAAACACGCCGATATTGTGTTTGTGGCCAAGACGGGATTAATTTTGTTTTTGGAACTTGAAAACGATGAAAAAACACATTTCCTGTTTCATTTATTTCATTTTCTTTGATTTGGCAACTTTTTTATGGTCATTTAGAGTGATTTTAAAATCCGGTGTTAGATTTTATCCACTCAAAATTTATCCAGTATCATGCAGCTCTGTAAAAATGAACAAGCAGCTTCACGGATGAGAGAATTTTGTCTCAATGAAAGCCACAAATTCTCAAATAATTTTCCTTTCCTTTATAAACGGGTGCTTTCCAACACTGACGTTGTATCAATATGACCACCTGCAAATGTGACATGTCAGAAATCTGGCTCTTCCGTCCGAAATGGTATTACGGTCTCAGCCAAAGGTCTAACATCTTGCAATTTCTTTAACCTGAACATTGATGATGAGATCTTTAAGACTTCTCAGATATTTTTAAGCAGCCGTTTGGCTGTTTAAATGCGGTTTTCATGCCAGCGCTTGAATTGAAATAATTGACCCAAACAGAGGTGGCTCATCAAATGTTTTTATTTGAATCCAAACACAATTAAAGGCACAATAAATGCCATGATGGTTTCAATATTGGCTTTCAGAGGTTCTGTTCTTCTCCTCCCTAAATAAAAACCATGCTTTTGAAACCCTCACAGTTGCAGTAATTTAAGGTTTTAAGAGACTAACTGTAAACTGTAAGGTTCAGAGCCACAATTATTATGCAATTCCACATGCTTGTGGCTGGAGCAGCACAATGCAAGACAGGAAAAATCTGCAGCCAGATATTATTTACCTCTGCTCTTGTTTTATTTACAGTGCTACTGGCATTTCCTCCTTGTTTAAAACATTGTTTGTGAAAGCCAAGGCACATGAGCATGCATAAGATGTATTTTCCTAAATAAACACCTTTTGTTTTTCCAGCATCGATTTGCAAATATGCAAATAAGTATATTGATGTGAAAAATAGGTTAATAATAGAGAAATTACCAGTAACAATCTGTAACTGTATTGTTGCTGCATTTTTATGAGGACAGTGACATTTCTGTAATATCAGAAATAGGTTAGCATGGAGTCTGACATTCAAAGCTTTGACATTTTCTGTAATAGTGTTTTTTGCGCAGGCGTTTGTTCTATACGAAGACACATCCATATTCGCACAGCAGACCTATATTTCCAGTATTTTGGACCGGCAGCTCAATTATGCGGGGAGAGAGAAAAACAACTCTCTTCAAAAGCCTGAGATGTGTAAGAAAGTCATTCTCATCTCTTGAGGTGATACTGCAGCCGTTCCAGATGAGTTGCGCAACTCATATATAGTTTCATATATAGATAGTTTCCTCTATATCAGATGTCTCAAAGCAAAATAAATTATATAAAATAAACTAAATGTAGGATCTGATACTGTTTTTGTTAGTGCTGTCAAACGATGAATCGCATCCAAAATAAAAGTTTGTGTTTGCATAAAATATGTGTGCTGTGTATATTATGTGTATATAAATACATATGCATGCATGTATATGTTTAAGAATTTTTTAATATTTATATTTAAAATATTTATATATAATATACATATACATACAGGCAAATATTTCTACTATTTTTACATTAAAAAAACAATTATATATTTTTGTAAATAATGTGTTGATCCCAAAAAGCACCTGCCTTTGTCTTTTTGTTGTAAATAAAATAATACAAATATTTAGTATTTCAGAAATTTTAAATATAATATTATAATTAATACACATTTATATTATATTTTAGACTAAACATATTGATGCATTTTGATTCAGATCAACGCACAAGGTTCATTTAATCTTTATATTTATTAACTCATAAAAAAATGTATATCATCTGGAGCTGATTTTACCTGTTAAAGAAAATATTTACGTTTGCATTTTTACATAATAAATTTTACATAATATACAGCATACATCTCACTTGATCTATGTTATAAAATCACATGCATGTAATATAACTATATCTGGGGTTTTTGCAGTACAAATTGCTCCAATTTAGCATTCTGTAAAAGACCAGCATGCAGATTGTGACTGACATTCACTGTGTTGCAGGAGATGCAGCTTGAACATGCCAGACAGGCTTTTGCGCAGAGAGACAAGGCCAGGACCGGCGCCATCACGGCTCTGGACTTCAGGGACATCATGGTGACCATCAGACCCCACATGCTCACACCATTTGTGGAGGAATGCTTAGTTGCAGTGAGTTCAGTTTTAATTATGTTTTAGCCTTTCAGCGAGTGTTGTACTGCATGACAGTTTCGGGATAGGTTTTTTTTTCTTCTTCACGTAAACCACCGGGAGATATTTGTTTGCAAGGTGTGTGTGTGAGCAGTCTGTTTTATACACACTCCGTGGAGTCTGTCATTTTCTCCATGGTTTGTGCCTCATAAACCTTGGGATTCTGGGAGATGTTTGTAAACACACAATTTCAAGGCCATTAGAAATAAATTAAAGACAATGCGCTCGTCAGACCCAGTCTATACACTCAATCCTCTAATTTAGATGCCTTGCAAAACAAGACAGGAGGTATAAACATTTTATCACATCTACATAAAGGTTTATACTTTTTTTTGTGGCCAGGTTTATGCAGGGATTTTACAAATGACATCTTGGTTAAAGGAAACTTCAGAGCAGGTCTGATTTTTGTGGCTTCAGGTAGACGTCACCATTTCTGCAAAGCACACAGCGCCATCTAGTGAGAGACAATCTGCTCTTGCTTTTCTTTCCCAAACCCTCTTAGGCCTGAAGACAACTATGCAAGCAATCTTTCAGCTAAACTACACATGAGACAGTCTCTAAAGTCATCGAATACATTTGAAAAATGTTGAAATTCATAATTGCTTAATATTTTAGAAGTTACTTCCTAGTTTTCTTTTTCCTCCCTCCGTTTTCTTTTATCACCAGAGTGGTGAAGAGAGCTTTTACACCAAACATTCTGTCAGATGCTATTTAAAGATTTACCTCATGTTAGTTTTCCACTTTATATGTCCCTCTTCTCATAAAACAGCTTAATTAAAAAAATGGCCCTCAAGCTCGAATCCCTCTGAAATTACCAGTGTGGCTCTCTGTGAAACACATGTATTTATTTAGCCCTCTGTGGGGTGGAAGTGCTAAAGATGTCGCCGCACTTTAGCTTGATTAATGTTTGGCACTCCATAGAATTCTTAGCTATTTATCACCTCTGTCCCTCATAAAAGGATGTCTTCCTGCAAATGTCTGTGTGTGCGTCTGCCAATTTTGCAGGCAGCCGGTGGCAGTACGTCACATCAGGTCAGCTTTTCCTACTTTAATGGCTTCAACTCTCTTCTAAACAACATGGAGCTCATTAGGAAGATCTACACCACCCTGGCAGGCAACCGCAGAGATGTGGAAGTTACTAAAGGTTAGTGTTTTTTTTTCTCTTCTTAATCCTGTTTTGTTTTGACTTGTCCTTCCTTTCCTGATTAGACTGACTGGCGCTGCGTCCGAATATGCATACTTCCATATAGTATGTGAAAAACTGGTTACGCTTTATTTTAAGGTGACGTAGTTATATTGTACATACTCAAATAAGTACTGAGTAATATTAAATAACTACATATGCTTACTATAGAGTTATGTTTAGGGTTTGTTTTAGGGTTAGTTACTTGTAATTATTTATAATTTAAGTATAACTATGTTACCGAAAAACTATATATGAGCCGAGTAGTATGCCCGAAATCATAGTATTCATAAAACGGTAGGCGAAAAGTACCCGGATGAACTACTTCTTCCGGCGTGATTCTGAAGTGCGCATTTGATGCACTCTGGAGAGGATTTGTGAATGACGGGGAAGCAGCTGACGCCGTAGGTCACATGACAACATGGCGAATGTAGTACGTCCAAATTTCATTCATATTACACACATAAATAGTATACTTTTTTTTAATGGTCGTGAAGTAAGTTTCAAACCAAACCTACTATACAGTATGCGATTTCGTACGCAGCGTTGATATACCACGATAAACACAATGCTACCTATAATGCATTGCTGGAGATAAACCTGTTCGCATGTAATATGTGTAATGCAACACTCTAAAAAATGCTGGGTTGTTTTAACCCAATGTTGGGTCAAATATGGGCTAACCCATCAGTTGGGTTGTTTTAACCCTGCGGTTGGGTTAAATGTTTAATTAAGACAACCCAATCGCTGGGTTAAAACAACCCAACTGCTGGGTTAGTCCATATTTGACCCAACATTGGGTTGTTTTTTTACCAAGTATTTTTAAGAGTGAATATAAATAAATATATAATTATAGTATTTAAATAGTACATCTTGCTCAGATTCGTTCGATTTTGAAAACTTCTTATTTTTACGTTTTTCTTATATTTGCTTTTCTTTTCCAAAGTCTATCATGACTCCCCCCCCACCCCTCCAACATGTTTTCAACATTGATGATAATAAGAAATTATCTGTAAATGATTTCTGAAGGATCATGTGACACTGAAGACTGAATGAATGATGCTGAAATTTCAGCTTTGATCACAGGAATAAATTGCATTTTAAACATATTACACCAGAAACCAGTTAATTTAAATTGTAATAATATTTTTAAATTATTTCTGTTTTTACTGTATTTTTGATCCAATAAATGCAGCCTTGGTGAAATCAAAAGACTACTTTCAAACTTTTGACCGGTACTGTATATATTTTATCAGTTTGCTGTTGCTCATTAAATTTTATTTATTTATTTATTAACAAGTCAACTTTTACTCATTAAAAGACGATAAATAACTTCGAAAACCTGTCTTTAGCCCACCGAGGAGAGCATTTTTTTAAACAAAGCCTCCAAAACCTTAAAAAACCTTTGGTCTGTGTCTCCCTGGCCAACTGCTGACCTGTGAAACAGCCCTCATAGTCTGGCTGCAATGGAGCTCTGCGTCTTGGACACACACTCTTGCTGTACACACCCAGCCTGCGATGCTATCAGCCCTATGGAGACCGGGGCCAGGGGTGGAGAGGCTACATTTACCGCTGCTGTTCCCACAGAGGCTGTAGGCCGCCATCGGGCTCCGCTGGGACCTGTGCGTGCGAATTTCCATGTCTACTTCTCTTGTTGACCCTCAGCTGATTGGTTCCGTATGTTTTGAGCGGTACGCCGAAGCATAGTTTCGTCATTGCAACAGCTATTGCTCGCCACCTGGGGAAAATAGGGAACACATCACCTCGCATACAGGCCGGATAGAAAAAATAACTTGGAAATGTATAAAAACATTATTTTCTGGCCATTCTAAAGCAGAATTTCATCACTTATTTAATCGCTACCGATCATTATCATGATATACGTGATTTCAGTTACTTCTCCACTCCGATACTTGAAAGGCCAACTTTTAGTAGAATCAAATATGATTTTTGGCACGTCCAATGCTCTTGGCGGCATGTTCCTCGCACTTATCGGTAGCTTGTGTTTGTTTTCGGAGGGCGCTGAAGAGACCGATGCCCTGCGTGATCTTTGATTGGAGCGTTCTTCACACTTCACAGCGTGTTTAAGGCTGGGGTAAGCTGAGCTGGCCTTGATTCAATAGGGCTCTGTGTTAGAACACTTGCTGCCTTTTTCAGACTAGTCACTCTATACCAGTGCAGTGGGAATCCCACTGTTAACCGGCCTGTGTTCATTCTGCTCATTACCACTCTACACTTAACCTGCACAACTGCACAACCAACTGATATCCAATACATTACCGGAATCAGTGATTTACTAAATATTTGAATGAATTGTAATCATGTAGGGATGTGTCTATGTCAAGTCAAGTCACCTTTATTTATATCATGCTTTTTACAATGCAGATTTATTGTGTCAATGCAGTCCAATCAGTAATATTGTTGAATATTAAGTGTCCCCAACTAAGCAAGCCAAAGGCGACAGTGGCAGGGAACCCAAACTCCATCAGGTGGCCGAAATGGAGAAAAAAAACCTTGTGAGAATCCAAGCTCAGTCGGTGTGCCAGTTCTCAGTTTAAACATGGTGCGATTGATTCCAGGCTGCATCACAAGTCAGATTGTGGATTGGTCATTCATGTAAAAATATGTCAAAATAATAGTTTATTAATAGAACTGCGATCAGTACAATGACCTTGTAAAACTCTATGAACAAAACTTCAATTCAAGTGGCTTTTATTTTAATGAATCATACTGTAAGGCGAATGTGATCAAAAATGATCATGAAGAGCCCTTGCACACGGCTGTTAGTGAGGGGAGCATGGCCACTTTTGAGGAAGTCATTTTACTCTTTATAATCCGAGTGGCATTCGTTCATTTTCAGGATAATAATTCATTTGAGGTTTAATTGAAACCATCAATTGTGCACCTAAGGACTTTTAGCAGACCTTAGGACTATTAGTTAAAAATATTATTAACATATTTATGTTGCAAACAAAGATGGTGCACAAATTAAACTTATATTGAATTAAAGACACAAACCGGCAATATTTGATGTGAACATTTTACCAGCTATAAATGAGAATTTTGCTCCTGTGTTTCCAAGGTAATGTTCTAATTGACAATAAAGTGACAATATTGCTTGATATAGGGTGTGCGTGACAGTGCCATCCTGCTCTCTTCAGAGTGTTTACTTCAAGTGCTCTGCCCTTCTGAGGGAGCAGGACATAGCGATGCTCACTTTCAAACATAATTCACCCACTTCATTCATCCACTAAACATGACCATACTACCATTTGGCTAAAAGTAATTGCAAAAACGACTGAGAAAAGGTTTTGCATCATTTGTTTGCAGATTCCACTTGATTTAATATTGTTATTTAGTGGTATGTTTTATATATTTTTTTTTTTTTCCTTCTTTTTTTCCCCAAGAAATCAATTATTCAGCATGGATGCATTAATTAATCAAAAGTAACAGAAAAGATGGCAATTGCATTATTTATAATCAGCATATTAAAATGATTTTCAAAGGATCATTTGACTCTGAAGACTGGAGTAATGATGCCGAAAATACAGTTTTACTGAATAAATTATGTTTTATAAAACATAGAAACAAATAGAAAACTGTTATTTTAAATTGTAATGATATTTCACAAAATGACCGTCTTTACGGTATTTTTGATCAAATAAGAGCAGCCTTGGAGGGCATTAGAGACTTGTTTAAAAACATTTTAAAAATCTTTGAACGGTAGTGTGTCTTTTGGATATCTTTGTGAAACAGACTTATTGCTAATATTTAATTAATACAAATCACGCAAGAACAAAGTCACTCTCTTTCTCTGTTTTCCAGAGGAGTTCATCATTGCTGCCCAAAGGTTTGGCCAGGTGACCCCTATGGAAGTGGACATCCTGTTCCAGCTGGCTGACCTGTCTGAGCCGAGAGGGTGAGTCACCATGGCGACAGGGCCCTGCTGAATCATCGTCTGAGAGCCTCTCCCCATCAAGAGGAGGGTTCGAGTCTCAGCCATAACATACTTCAGCTTAGCCTCTGTGCTTCAGAGCCCTCTAGCCACTCTCGCCTTCTAAAAACGGCATTGTTTGACTTCTGTAATTATATGTGAAAAGTTTTCTGGTCTCTCTATTCTGAGTCTTGTTCTGGCAATTGCATAGTCGATGATACATGACTCTTCCTATTATTGTACAGCGGGAGGTTTTGAACACGGTCCAGCTTGTTCTAGCTTTTCTGCAGCATGTAGCGAGCACACATGTTTCCACACTACTGTAACTGCTGCAGTTCTTACCAGGACTGTAATGAGCTTGGAAGTATATTTACTAAATATCTGCTCTGAGCCATATAGCGGTGTAATCATGGTGAGCTAAACCCATCTTGAAAACCAAAAATATCACATGAACATATTTGAAGAGTCAGATACCCTGACCTATGAACTGACGTATGGCTCTACTGGGTGGGTCTTAAAGTATCTCTGGAGTAAACGCCGGTGATCTGGAATTGCTTGTTGGACATTATTATTTCTTTGCAATGTGATACTGTAATTGCCCAGCTCACTTTGAGTTAAGATTGTGAGGTTGTTACTTGTGAGGGCACACTATACCTACCACTCTTCCTCACGACTTGAAGATGTTGTGCTCTGAAAAGGTAGAACAAAGTTGGAATCTGTTTAGTCAAGTGCAGTCACCTTTATTTATAGTGCTGAAGTCAGTTCAGTGGTGATTCAGTTCTGTTGTAAAGATCATCAATTATTAAATGAGTTCATTTCATCTATAATGATGTCATCGTCCAACTCAGTTCTCATACAACAGTGTAAGTACAGTCAGATCAATAATATTGCTGAATATTAACTTTAGCTGTTTTATTATGTCTGCTCGTGTTTTTGCTGTCTACAGGCGTGTTGGTTTAGTTGACATTGAGATGATTGCACCTCTGGAAGAGGGAGCTCTTCCTTACAACCTTGCTGAGATTCAAAGACAGGTAAGTGTACAGAAATGTAGTCTTGTCTTAAAGAGGACCCATTATGCCTTTTTACATTTTCCACTTGTCAATGTGTTGCTGTTTGAGCATGAAAAATGTCTGCAAAGTTATAAAGTACAAAGTCCCTCCAAAGGGAGTTATTTTCTATATCAGTGTCACTGTTTCTGAACTCCCTGAAAAGAGTTTTCTTCCGGGAACAAACATGGCACAGCATTCCTCATTTAAATAATTCCCACCCAAGGCATACGCTAAATAAAGGGTTGAGTTAGTTAGTAGTGATTATGGGGCGTGTTTCAATCAAACCAGGAAGGAAAAAGAGTTCCCTCTGCACTCAATTGGATAGACCTATAACCAATCAGAGCAACGGAGTGAGTGACGTATGTTGAGCGACGCACAGTTGTCAACAGAACTCAACTGCACACACATGGAAGACGTAGAAGGAGAAGATGAGTTTAATGATCTTTGCCTGTGAAGAATTTAGGGATACACAGAGTACTTACCAACACGATCATCATTTTTGAGAGAAATAGTAAAGGTGAATGCATATACGAAGAAATTCTCAGTTTAGTTAACGAATTCAACCCAATCGATCTTTGGTGATGTGGATGATTACGTTATTGTTGATAATCTGTCCATCATAAAAAGCCCACCCAGACAATTTGATTGGTCCGAACAGATGTGGTTCGAGCATAGTTACTCCACAACGGATCAAGTCCAGACCGAACTTCCCAACCTCAAATGTTGTGGGCGGGGCTAAGTTCAGCTGGCATCCAGGCTAGGACATTTCCTATATACGCTCAAAGCTTTTGACCAATCATAACACACTGGTCCAGCCGACCAATCAGAGCACATTGTGCTTTTCAGAAGGTGGGGCTTCATAGAGGCAGGAACTAAACAGGGTTGCGGTTCCCGTACAACAACGTAACTCGCTGCTTAACTACCACCTTTCCCAAAACCACATTTTTCAAATTTCCTGTTCAACCACGTTGGTTAATGATGTCACGTAGGTGGTAGAGTAATATATTTTTTAATGAATCTGCTGAGATCAAATAAATGCCAGATTTTTTTTTGTTTTAAAATAGAGACATTGCATCTGAGGACTAATTCTCATTTCCAGATTCAATCATAGACTCTTACGTACTAAAGCACGTACACACATGCGCACTCTTCAACAATGGTGCTTTAAATCTCTTCACAAACTAAAAGACGTAAATGATATGTGTATATATTCAAAATAAAAGACATATACTGAATGTCAGCTTGCGTATTTTGCTCAAGATAAGGATTTATTAAGTCCACATGTCATGCAAACAAGAAACTCTGCTTCTAACCACAGGCCAAGAGCTGTCGTTCAGACCACACAACTTTTGTGATGCTGTTTGCGAATGTTCGTTGGAACTATGGTTTCGGGAAACAGAACTATGCTGATAATGACAATACTTGCAAGCATAGTTGGCTAAAAATGTGTTTTTTGAACATTCAAGCATGAAAACCTATTCTAGTAAGTGTCTCTGTCACTTTCTTTATCAATTTAATGGGTCCTTGCTGAATTTTCAAGCAGTATATAAATTACATTAAAGAAAATAAGGCATATTCTTCATGCATTTACACTTGCACTCATTCTCTGAGAATGAGATTCTTGAGAGACATGACAGCATTTCCGATAAGTAAATGTAGTGGCGTTTACGGTGCATTCTTGGAATGTTTGTGCACTTGAGCGATTTTGACAGCGACTCTCTGGTTAGCAGACTTGCAACTAAAATAGGGAGCGGATTGTTCAATGTTTCTATTGTTCTATCATTGTAGAAATGTGATTCACACCCATCGATATCCTATCAAAACACTTTGACAAGTTATAGTTATCTAAATATGGAATTTATGTTCACGTTGATGTTATTGGCTCACAAATATTTTTTCACATGGTTGCTTTTATGGTTGATAAAGACATAGTTTGAGAACTTGTGTTTATAAATTCATGCTTCTGATAAACGCATCATTTCCAGCCCCTCTGGAATTTTTCATCCGCTACTGCTGAGCTCGAGCCTTCGCTTTGACCAGAGCAGTGAAAGAAGAGAATATCTGAATCTGTCGTCGGCACACAGATCACACATATAAAAAGCTGTAAATGAAACGCAAGCCCAGCAGTCGAGGGAACTTATCAACGTCTGATGGCGAGATGAGGGGAAATGAAAACAGACAGAAAGGCTTGAGTACTCTACAGGGAAAAGAAAGAGAGTGTGTCTGTGCCTAGATATTCCCTCTTTATTTTATCAGAAGTTCTGCCTCCAAACACATTGAGGGCTGAGTTATTCCTTCGCGCAGGGCCGTACGAAGCGGGGGCCCGGGACAGAGACGCCAGTCCCACCACAATGAGCCGCTTTGGGCTGTGGTCTGGCCTTATGGGCTGCTGGCCAGCTCTCCCTCACCACCTCCCCCCCAAACACAGTTTATCCCACACCCTTAACCCCTCAGTGAGCCTGAGAGGGAGGGGGGGACACAATGGCGGTCCGGGCAGTTACCTTGAGGTTCCTGACAGGTGGTCCCAGGTAGGCAGGGCGACTGTATCTCCGGGTGGGAATGCAGCATGGGACGCTTGGATGGTTCTGGCTTGCCTTATTTCTTGTGCTCTCTATAACTGTGGGGCTACGGCCGTGGCTGGACCCGCTTGACTATGATTTCTGCTCGTCTCAACTAACACTATGCTAAAAAATTGCATTTCTAATTAACAAAAGAGGTTGGATCAAACTAAAAGCATTTTAGTATGTTGTAAAATCCTAACAGTTAGTAATTAAACTAACAGGAAGCTGAATAAAATTCAAAAGTTTAGATCCCTGTTCGTTCTTCTATCTTCCTCGTTCATTTTAGAATATTAGTAAATTCAGAAAATAGTAAATATTAGCAAAGTTTTATGTATAAGCTTCTATTCTATTCTATTCTATTCTATTCTATTCTATTCTATTCTATTCTATTCTATTCTATTCATTCTATTCTACATTAAAATATGTTATGTTATGTTATGTTATGTTATGTTATGTTATGTTATGTTATGTTATGTTATGTTATGTTATGTTATGTTATGTTATGTTATGTTGTATGTTATGTTATGTTATGTTATGTTAATGTTATGTTAATGTTGTATGTTATGTTAATGTTGTATGTATGTTATATGTTATGTTATGTATGTGAGTTGTTGATACATTCTAATTATTGTATGTTTTTGGTACTCAATGAACATTGCTATTTTCATTATCGATGTTGAAAACTTTTTATATGAAAAAATATTATACATTATCATATATTATCATATATTATATTATATTATATTAGAATTTGTTGAAAAGCATAATGTTGGGAGTTCTGATTCTCTTTTTTTTTTGTTGCTGTCCGCAGCAGTCTGGTGGGGACGCGTCTCGCTCTGTTCTGATTCAGGTCGCTGAGTCGGCGTACAGGTTCGGCCTGGGCTCTGTGGCTGGAGGTGAGTCAGTCACGGATCATTGTGCACCACCCCTTTACCTGAGCCTGCAGCAGCAGCCCCTCCTCCACACGAGAAATAGCTGGACTGGACAAAAAGAAAAACAAAGCCTGCCCTATTGCCTTCTTAGGGGGCTATTTCTCCCGTTTAATGAGGTTATGCACCATGGGAACCTCCTGGGTGGATTCTTTTGTACCTGTGAGTGATCAGAGGTGTGTGTGTGTTGGTCTGTGTGTACGTAAGGAGGTGGTGCTTGGGCCTGTGTTTGGCTCCAGACTGGCTCTCTCGGAGGAGACAAGGTAATAAGGAGGTAGTGCAGGGCGACTCACTCTTTAATTAAGCCTGGCGGTGCTGTATTCCCTTTGTGTCCACCCCAAAGTTGTCAGATAAGAATTGACTGATGTGTTCCTCAAATATATCCTTACTTTCTTCGCATCCGGTCTTTTTTGTTGTTGTTTGATGTGTCCTTAGTCAGCCCCATCAAGTGTGCATCTCTTTTAACAGTCTTGCTTTTCCATAGCGTTTGTAGCTTTAAACATTTCCTCCCATGACAGCCGTGGGTGCCACCGCCGTGTACCCCATCGACCTGGTGAAGACCCGCATGCAGAACCAGCGTTCTTCGGGTTCCTTCGTCGATGAGCTGATGTACAAGAACAGCATTGACTGCTTCAAGAAGGTTGTGCGCTACGAGGGCTTCTTCGGTCTCTACAGAGGTCAGTGTCTCCGCACGGCCAGGCCATCAGGGACGCACCAACAAAAAGCGTTTTCATGAAAGCCAGGGGCAGGTCATCTTCCCTCTGACCTTACCTGCTTTGAAGAGATTAAGTCTACCTTTGCTGCTTGAGGGGACATTGTGCAGAGCATGAAAGGGCACATACCAGCACAGGAACTTAACAATGAAGAACATGAATGCTCTATGCAGTCAATGGCGCTCAGATAATAAGTATCTGCTCTGCTTTTAGAGCTGGAACATGAGTTTTTAAAGCATTCTGTGCGGTCTCAGATTCAAATTGTGATTGCAAGGTGCAATTGCCATGTGACCTCCATTGAGAGCACTAACTACTGGTATTTGTCAATCATAAAGATGACAAAAGAGAGGCTGGGGTCTTCATCACCCGTGCAGAATTATAACGGAGATGGTACGAACATTCAGTGCTCGTTTTAGCAGAGCTTATCAGTGCTTTATGACACAGAGCACTATATTTGAAGTGAGCACAAAGTGCTTTTGTTTTACATATAAATACAGTAGTTTAGTTTTTAACAAGGAAGTGGGCAGACCAGGCTTTTAGCAAATGCATAAAAATACCTTAAAGTTTAGAGCGTCATTCCCATTCTAGCTTGATGTGAAATTTTGGATGCAACTTCAAAAAAAAGAAGAAAAAAAGTCTGATAATTTAAGGTATTTTATTATTTATTTATAATTTTTTTAATTAGTGTTTCATTTTCAGGATCATTCAGTTTTTAATTTTTTCATTTGCATGTCTGCTTGCAACATCCTGGCAAACACAAAGAAATGAGCAGCATGCAAGAACAATAACTGTTTAAAGGATTTTCAATGGATGATTAAGTTTGAGAAATATTTTTTTATTCTAATTCTCTGCTTGTATATAAACAAATGCGCTCCGTAGGCCATGCACGCAGGAAATGTTTGTATTCATCTAGCTGTGTGGCCTATTTGGACGCGTACAGTATGACCACATTACTGAGTTTGTTTGTTACTGCCGGGGGTGGGTCATCACTTTTAAATCAGATTATTTAGTTTATTTTTGTCTAAGCCAGAAATCTGTGTTGTAATTGAGGGCTGTGTAAACTTTGGTTAAGGCTGTTTTTAAAGGGAAAAAGAGTTTGTAGTACTGTTAAGTTTCCAATATTTAAGCACTCCACATCAATAGTGTTCATTAGTGTGTGGATGATAGGGAATTGAAGGCAGCGCTGCAGCTTTTATATTGAGGAAAGTCGTGCTTCCCTCACCCCTGTCTTTTTTAATCAACTTGTTATCTAATTATAGGCCTCGTACCGCAGCTTCTGGGCGTGGCTCCCGAGAAAGCCATAAAGCTTACAGTAAGTGCTCTGCCTTCACCACATCAGCGTGGCCTCTTAAAACCAAAGCCCTTTACTCCTCAGAAATACACCCCTCTGCTTTTCTCGCCCGCCCGCTGCCTGATTTCAGTGCCTCGCCTTAGCCCCTCGAAAAAGAAGTGAATATGTTTTCTGTTTGATCCCCTGTCAAAGTGGTATACATTCTTGCATTCTTGAGTTGGCCATCAGCAGGCTCACTTATACTTTTTTATCTCACAATTGTGACTTTTCATCTCACAGTGCGATTATATATTTAACACTTGTGACATTGTCACAATTGCCGCTTTACATCTTAGTTGCGAGTTTATATCTCGAAATTGCAAATTTTAATCTCACATTTGACTCTGTATATCAACTGCCACTTTATATCTCAGAATTGTGAACTTAATATCTCGAAATTTTGACTTTTCCACTTTGTCATAACTGACTTTTTAGTTGCGACATAAGGAACGCAACTTATCTCAGTTGCGACTTTATATATTACAATTGTGATTTCAATATATAATAATTGTGACAAATTGTTGCAGTTGTAACTATACCACAAAAAGGCTTTAATAGGAAAATCTTGAGTGTGCAAAGAGCATGTCTTCTTCACTGACCACCCACAATCCAGTTTAACCAGGCACTGTAGTGTAGACTCGTATCCACCTTATTAGACTCGTTTGCCCCATGATGCTTTGCATGCATTATGGGTATAACTTCCGTTAAGCTATAAACAATCAGTGAAAGGCTTGCTCTATGAACACAGTTTTAAACTGGTACAATGTACCAAAAAGTGACATTATTCTACAGTTCATTAACTTCAGTTACGTGCATTGCGTGATATTATTTCAAAGTGATTTCCGTCATATTAACAGATTATAAATTGTATTTATCTGTGAAAACAAACCTGGAAAGAGACGTGAGGATTTGAGGAGAAAAACGAGAGATTCTTTGTGCATTCCTGTGTATTATTAATGGGATAGATCGTAAATTAAATCAGGAGAACAGACCACAAATGTGCCATATATGTTGCATACTGTTACAGCGGAATACAAAGGGAAAAAAGAAAATGATCACAAGGAAAAGAATACAGTGACTGAAAAGAGCTCTTGCCATATATATTCTTGTTATAACATGTCACGTTAAAATACCAAGCGTTATGTTATTCTCATGTCTGAAAATAAAATATGAAGGAAAATTGACAGCTCATTCAGTCAAACTGACAGATAAGCTTTATTGGTCGCGCAACCTTATGATTTAAAACGATTCGTTTCAGTCTTTTTGAGTGAAAGTTCCCCAAACCAGAAGTGCCACCCATAATTCAAAATGCAGTAGGCTCGATAGGAATAAAGTGGATAGTCACTTTTTTGTAAAATTCCTTTAGTGAATTAAGTGCTAAAACAATCCTGAAACAACTTACAATAGGTGTTTTTCTGCAGTTTTCTGCAGGCACGGAGTCTGTGTAGGTGTAGAAGTCTGCAATGCAGACCTTTTCCTCAAAGAAACTACAGCTGATGCTGCATTGTTTGTTTTTTTCCACAGGTGAACGACTTTGTGAGAGGAAAGAATATGCAAAAAGACGGCAGCGTTCCTCTACCTGCTGAAATCTTGGCTGGCGGATGCGTGAGTTGCTCTTTGCTTTGATACGCAAACATATAATCCATGCATCACGCAGTAACAGTACACTGACAAAAAGGAGTTTGGTTTTGAATGTCAGTGGACTTTGAGGTCTAAGCCTTGGCCTGAGGGAACACTTCTCTTCTATTGTGAGGTGATTGAAAAGACACTTCAGCCCCATCAGTGTTTAAAAACATGTATAAAACACTTCTCCTCTGTCATCTCACCTCTAAATCATAGTCTGCTGCCACACGGCTACCGGTTGCTCTCGACATTCCCCTCACGAGCACGAGGGGGATCACTTACCCTTTTCATTAGAAGCGACTGACATTATTAATACATCGTTTCCATGAGCTTCAAATCATTCTTGTCAGATCTGTGTGAAAGCGAATTCCATCAGTTCAGGTTTCGGAGAGTAGTAGCCTTCCTGTTTGTGTCATACCTGAGGCCTGTCAAAACCAGACCCTGCTTCTTCATGTCTCCCCCGACCCAGGACCCAGGAAAGAGCCTCTTTCACATGACAGTGATCGCTAAAACATTTCTACACGCGTGGGTTTCCTTTTAAAAATGACTCTTAGATGATAGCGAGTCTCGATTATACCAAACATGAGTGCATTTAGCCCACATGATCTCTGCTCTGAGATTTGAAAAGAGATGGCCACGGAAACATCGGATTGGTTGCAGATGAAGTCAGCTCAGAAAGGCAGCTTGTGCCACGGAGATGTGTTTTTCCTCTTCTGATTTCTCTGACAGCTCTTTTCATCCCGGACCGAATCCCCAGTGTTTGGCCTGGCAGGATCCGCTCCCTTTCTCACGCCTGCACACGCGCCGCTCGCTCAAAGCCGTGTTTATTGACACTGCAGCCGCGGCAAATCAAATCTATTTATTTGGTTTGAGAGGGAAAAGACTAGACTGCTGATTTGTGCACCATGAATGTTCCTGTCTGAAGGAGGAGAGTAAAAATCCCAGAAAACGAAAGAGATGGTGAGGGTTATGGAACTGCTGTGATTAAAAAATTTTTTTTTTTAACATTTTAAGCTTCTCTCTTCTCACATTGCAGCCTCTGAATTAGGCCCTTGACAGTTGCCAAGAGTTGATCATTTGGTAAGAACAGCATGCTTCGCTGGCCGAGCAGTTGGCTGGATTCTTATCTGGTTGTTGCTGGCCTTCATTTGAGAGCTGGATTACTCAAAATACTTGCTTAGCCAACGTAAAGTGCCGTAGAGAGGAGGGAAAACCGTGGCACGCATACAGTGACGCTTTGTTCATTTGCAGTGCGAGCTGTGTAATTTAGCTTGTCCGGTATTTCTCAGCATTTGTAACGGTTTGCTAGTCTGTTGCGAAACAACATTTTTTTAATCGCACTGCTTCCATTTCTACGCAGAAACGCTTGTGTAATCCCTGTTTAAGTGCGAGGAATGTGAGCGAGCATTAATGAAGGGAGGCTAATGTTTGTGTCTGGCGCTGAGCTATTGTTTTTGAAGACTAGTGTTTTGTGTGTGTGGTGCTGACGCGCTTGGTGTGCGTAAGTATTTGTCTTCAGTTGCGCTCTTCTCGGTACCTCAAACACGCACACACGCTCTCAGTGCCTCTGGGGATTACCTTGCCTTGTAATTACCACAGAACTATCGAGCCGACGCTGGCCCACTCTGCACTCAAATCGCATTTCTTGCCGTCACGTTGCAGCACGTGCTTCCCGCTCTTTAAACTGCCTCTCCTCCAGAGGTGATTGATCTTTTGTCTCCCTTTAACCGATGTTCTTGTTTGCTTGTTGCTTGTTCTCTTTGTGTAACTTTTTAAATATCCAATTAGTACCCAATTAATGCGGCTAATAACCTGGCCCTCTCCTTAGTGCATTATTCCTTTCCAAAACAAGTTTGAAAAAAAGATTGCTCTCAGCCCTGATGCCATAATTAACCATAAAAGATTACTTTCCACATAAATTAGTGGCATTTTCCATGAATAGGGTACAAAATAGGATGTGAAACTCGTAACTATGTTTCTTTTTCGGTAAAAGGAAGTGCTTAACCTTCAAAAAATGTTGATTGTGACTGAGTAATTAAGCAATAATCGTAATTCAACACAATTTTAACTGTTGCAAGTTGGAACTTTTACTTTTGAGAGATTTTATATGTCCCAAAATTAAACAAAAAATGGTTTGTTCTTTAATTTGGATAACAAGGTTTACAAGTGAGCTTTATGCATTTAGCATTACTGTTGTGTAAAAAACGGAGAATATGGAATGTGATTTATTTATCATTTAAATTCCTATGCTGTAGAAAGGATCCAAATAATGTGACAAATGTTGGGTGTCACAAATTAAAGGGAATTTTTTTTAGTGCTGTCAAATTGATTAATCACGATTAAATATATTTATACATTTATTATTATTATTTGTTAAATACATGTCTGTGTGCATATATACTGTATACACACACACATGTACACACACACAGTGTCTGGTTCACTATCTTTTGTGGGGACTCTCCATAGACGTAATGGTTTTTATACCATACAAACTGAACATGCTATCCCCCTACACTGCCCCTGCCCCTAAACCTACCCATCACAGGAAACATTCTGCATTTTTACTTTCAAACTCATCCTGTGTGATTTATAAGCCTTTTGAAAAGTGGGGACCGCTGGCTGGTCCCCACAATGTAGGTGATCTCAGGTTTTACTATCTATATGGGGACATTTGGTCCCCACAATGTAATATAAACAAGGACACACACACACACACACACACACACACACACACACACACACACACACACACACACACACGTGTATATGTATATGTGTGTGTGTGTGTATATATGTGTATATATATATAATATATATATATATATATATATATATATATATATATATATATATATATATATATATATATATATATATATATATATATATATATATATATATATATATATATACATATATACATATATATATATATACATATACACACATATACATATATAAATTGTTTTTAATTCAGTCAATTGAGAAACTGTATTTTATTAAAAAATGTATTTAAATGATTTTAATTGTTAGATACAAAAGAGAAGTTCAAGACCTCTGAGGTGGGACAAGACAAAGCAAGTCAGTATTTTAGTCTTTTCATGCTAGATTAATTTTATGTTAGATAATATTTTATCTACTATTTCTAATTGTTCTAAAAAAAATCCATGGGTTTTGTGCCTCTAATACTTAAAAAAAAGATAATTGGACACCAAAATAAACTGTATTCACGTAATGTGCCAACTATTAAGTCGTAGCTGTGAGTTCTGAAAGGTAGGCAGCCCTCTCTGCATGTCGAGCTGTAATTTCCTCTGGAAGGGAAGTGTGGGTCAATCTGCTCTGTCCTATTTAAAGAGCACCTTCAATGAGATGATAATGATCTTTATTTTTAAATATGCTGCCTCGTACTCAATGGGATTTTTAAATGCGCACACTTGTGAGGTTTCGAGACTCATTTACCAGATTCCCGTAAGACGGTTACGTTAATATCTCTGAAAGAATAGAGGAATAAAATCAACAACAAACAAACAGTAAGGCCCTTATGTATTCAAAAGGAGGGCTGAGGGAAGGAGAAGAAATCCATGGAAACTGATTTCCATCTAATTACACTGCTCTGTTTTCTGTGTGCAGCCTCAGTAACTAGGAGCAACAGGAAAGATAGGGCACGGAGGCGGCAAGCGGCCAGCCTCTTTGGCGAGACACGTTTAAATGCTTCTGTTGCAGCTTCAGATGCTGTCATGTCAAACTCGAACCATTTCAAAGAGCTCGGAGGAACCTGTTCCAACCTGCAGATGCTTTTTATCTGCCTCACAAGTACAAGGTTGGAGACATGAGGTTGTTTTTTGAGAGGCCCCCAGGGGCCTGCGTTCTGTGTGATGTTTCAGGCACCGTCTGTCTTTGGCAGGTTCAACCTCCTCCTCCTACAAAGAGTGACAATAGCACAATCATTCCCAGGGCCAGTTTAAAGCATTGTCCTCTTATAACGAGAATATCACATTACTTCCCTCCTGTCATTCTTGTTTTTTTTCTCATCAGAATGTATTTACAACAGTAACACACTTACCTCAGATGATCTGTACATACTTCCCCCCCTCTCATTTACACTTCTCACTCATGAACATGATTGTCTATGAAGCTCTGTGAAAACCTGTATGCTTGTTGTTGCTCTTCAGGCTGGGGGATCTCAGGTGATCTTCACAAACCCTCTGGAGATCGTGAAGATCCGACTGCAGGTGGCAGGAGAAATCACCACAGGGCCACGCGTCAGCGCTCTCTCTGTCATCCGTGACCTGGGTTTCTTCGGCCTGTACAAGGTATGTCTCGCTCGCACAAAACAGCCTGAAGCCTAGTTTGCATACATCAGATACATCTACTATGTGCTTGAGGTGTGTACTACACTGGTAAACAACATCAATTATTAGGAAATATGTTGCAGAAGTGTTTTCATGTAAATGTCAGCATTTGGTTAAATTCAGCATGCGTATTACATTCATTAGTTATTATTTATATTTATAAAAAGGGACAGTTAAGACATTGTTACAAAAGATTTCCAATATTAAATGCTGTTCCTTTGAACTTTCTGTTCATCAAAGAATCTTGACAAAAAAATGTATCATGGTTTTGACAATAAGAAGAAATGTTTCTTGAGCAGCAAATCAGCATATTAGAATGATTTCTGAAGGATCATGTGACACTGAAGACTGGAGTAATGATTCTGGAAATTCAGCTTTACCATCAAAGGAATAAATTTAATATATATTTAAAAAATATATATATTTTAACCAGAAAACTTTTATTTTAAATTGTAATGACATTTTAAAAATGACTTTTTGATCAAATAAATGCAGCCTTGATGAGCTTGATAAACATAAAAATATTTTCAACACCAACCTTTTAAAAGGTAGTTTATATTTTATACTGTTCTATATAAGTATAAATTAATGGGTTGTGAGCTATTTTTATGGCACATATTCTTAATCCTACATGCTAGGATGGGTAGTATGCAAAAAGACATTAAGACTCTTTATTATATCTAGCATATAGTTTTTGATGTTTGGAGTTAATGTCTCCTCAAATATCTCCTGTATACAGTCTGACCCACCTCATACAACACTAAAGACCCAGAGGAGCATCCTCAGCTCTCTAGCGCCTCCCGCCTGTGGATTCACTCCCTGCATTCCCTCTTATATCCCAGAGTGCCTCAGTCATGCTCTACATTCTCCAGCATGTCTCCACACCCACCCACACACATACATATACACACACACCATCATGCCTCAATCCACCCCCTGCGGACTGCTATAGCAGTCGGGCCAGGTAGCACCAGCCTCTCAGATCCGTGAATGCACCGCAGCTCCTGAGTGCTTCTTTTGTGTCCTGTTTTCCCCATGAGGCTCAGCAGAACTGCAGGAGAAGATCTCCAGTTGTTCTGCTGCTGCTGCCAAATGCATCTGAGCAGGGATGCAGGGCTGCATTCCTGAGGCTTGGAGCGCAGGAGGTTGCGGAGAGCGAGTGTTTTGGTGTAAACAACGTTGTGGGGACTGCCGTGATGGCGTTGGGTCATATCTCATCCAGTGGCTGCGTTCTCTGACATTAATGGACAGCTGGAGAGCGATGAATGAGGCGTGTTCACCTCTGCGTAGGTGTTATGTGTGGTGCTAATTATATGTAGATCCTTGATGTTGTTTTATGCTGTAATAATAACTGATGTTCACTTTTTTAATTATTTACTTATAGAGGCAGTAGAGAGGACAGTAAATAATGGGGAGAAGAAGAAAACTTATAAATAAGGCTCGAACATTGATAATAGCTGAGTATCAAATCAGCTGGACCACAAAACCAGTCATAAGTCGCACTGGTATATTTGTGGCAAAAGCCAACAATACATTGCATGTGTCAAATTTAGTGATTTTTATTTAATGTCAATAATTATTAGGATATTAAGTAAAGATCATGTTACATGAGGACATTTTGTAAATGTCCTACTGCAAATATATATATATATAAATTATTAGTAGTAATATGCCTTGCTAAGGACTTCATTTGGATAACTTTAAATGTGACTTTCGTTGTATCTCGGCCAAATATTGTCCTATCCTGACAAACCATACATCAACGGAACGCTTTAGCTTTCATATGATGCATAAATCTTGAGGATTTTGCTCAAAAAAATTTACCCTTATGACTTTTTTGTGGTTTTGTGGTCCAGGGTCACATATTAGAATGGAGGATCTGAAGGATCATGTGACACTGAAGGCTGGAGTAATGATGCTAAAAATTCAGATTTGATCCCAGAAATAAATTATATTAAATAATGTATATTAAAATAGAAAACAATTATTTTAAACTGTAGTAATATTTCATAATGTTACAGATTTTTAATCAAATAAATGCATGCTTAATGAGCATAAGATACTTCTTTCAAAAACATGAATAATAATAGTAATGTTTCCAAACTGTGTGTGTACATGTACATGTACGTATAAAAGTCAGACTCAAACCCACTTAGTCCGCACAAGGACCACGGCTCTTTTACATTGAGCTTTTTTTCTCATGTTGTCTCTTAAGTATCAATATCTCACATACAGTTTCGATATCACTCAGTAGATTACAGTAGAATGTGCTTCACTTATCAGTAAATCTGATGGCTGGTCAGTGGAAAAAAGCCTGCGCTCCTGTCGTCTGGCCGAGGCAGGTAAGTCTCCAGGGCTCACCTGTCAGCCTGTCGTGGGAAAGAAGCCTTTATTTCAGAGTCATGGTCGGAGGGGGGTCACTACGGCACACAACAGCCTGTGTGTGTAAGAATGTCGAATCCGGTGCCTCCCCTCCATCTGTGTCTCTCCTGAGCCGTGCGGACAATGTGCTTTGAGTGCAGGAGACGCGCTGCAGCCTGCTTCTCTCAGACGGCCTGGCTCCTCAGGGTCCGGCCCAGGCACAGAGCTGTCTTTGTCAGCCTAATTACCCCGCCTCTCCCCTTCTGCCGCTGCAGGGCCTCCACCAACACTCCCTGCCCTTGCTCCAAAACGAAGAGCCTCAGCACACACACGTCATATCACATTCACACACACGCACACACCTGCGTGTGTGCTGTTGTCGAGTTATCATGCACATTGAGGGCCAGTGGATCCAGATGTTCCCACATTAACACAACCTTCACCTCCGGCACTCTGGGCTCTGCCAAAGCAGATGAGCCAGGCCTGGCCTTTTGGACGCAGTGGTGATTTTTATCTGGTTTCGCAGCAGGCAGTCTGCCCTGGCCCGCAGGAGAGCACAAAGATCGCTTTAGGAAAGAGATACCTCGGCTATCTGCGCTACCTGTGTACACGCTACAGATTAACCTTGCGAGTTTAATGAAGCCTGTCTAAAGCGCACTTCAGCCGGGCTTTAAAGCGTTCTGCTGAGAGGAAAATCTCTCTGTTTCTTCGCTCCTGGCTGCTCGCCAGCTCGCTGGAGACGAGGAAACCGAATCCCGTTGAAGGTACGGCTTTGTTTACGGTGACAGACGCAAGAATAGTCTCTGCGACCGTTCTGGCGTTTACCGTAGAAGAAAAAACAGCATGGTGAATGTTTATTTGAAGTGACAAGCCAGAAAAGGCACAAAACAGACTCATTCCGAAGGGTTGACATTAACACACCATAAACTGAACTCCCAGAATACTACACTACTGTGGTCCCTGAATAAAAAAGACGTCTCTGTAATATTTCTCATGTGTTTGACTTGACATCATGTGTCCATCTTTCTGGCCCCCAGGGTGCGAAAGCTTGTTTCCTGAGAGACATCCCCTTCTCGGCCATCTACTTCCCCTGCTATGCACACACCAAGGCTGCCCTGACCGACGAAGACGGGCGAGTGGGACCTGGCAGGCTTTTGCTGGCAGGGGCGCTGGCGGGTAAGCCACCACGCACTCTCCGGTAGCCGCCTGCCACCGCTGGCTCCATTGTGGTTGGCCGTAATTAGAGTGCTCAGTGATTTAGGCTGTGTTTTGAAGTGCAGCGCGCCTGCCAAGGGTTGGATATTTTCCACTGTTTAATATAAAGGGGCTGGAAGTTTGTGCTTTGAGCTTTGAGAGTGTTAAAAGAGGAACAAAATATCTCAAAGTCCCAAAGTAGCCATACTGCAGGAGCAATAAACATATAACCTACTATACTGGCGTGACCAGGCCAACACATCCAAGATCTGACTTGCAATATTTTTACAAGTCTCTCTTTCCTTGTCACATGTAAAATACGATCCAGATCTGATGTTGTTTTTAATATTTTACTCTTGTGGTTCATCTTTAAGAAAACATTGCTTAAAAGGCCTCGTCTGTAGCCAAGCCAGTATGGTTTGGAATGTAAGCGAAAGAGAATTAATATTTATTTCTAATCCTTTTTGCCTTTTTAGATTTACTGCTTCTTGACGTGAGCGTGATATGAGATCGAAAAGCCATACATGGTCAGAAAGAGCTTAGCATTCCTGTCTTTCCCAACATTTTATATCTGTCAGATGGTTTAAAGCAAGTTTTTATTGTTAGCTATGTTCTAATGGCATGTATCACTCAGTCTACCATTTATCAGCAATGCGAGCTTCAAGGCAATTAGTCATTTACAGTCAGTTCGGGAAATTTAATTACACGCTCAGTTTGTGTGCCATTATTGGTGAGGCAGGCAGACTTCTGGGGCATCGACCAATGTAAAGCTGGCTTTAACCCCTATTTCTTGTGGAAATGGATGTGTGTATTGCATTTTTAATTTGTCTTTACAGTTTCGTTTTTTATCTGTAATTTATGGAAGCTTGTTGCCGCCACGGAATAAAGCATTTTAAAAGATAATTGCGACCTTTTATCTCACAGTACTTTTTTTTAATCACAATTGTGAGATATAAACTCACAATTCTGACTTCTTTCTATGAATTGTGAAATATAAACTCTCTATATATAATGTATACTCAATTGCGAGTAATAAAGTCCAATTCTGAGAAGAAAAAATCTGAATGGCGGAAACAAGCTTCTATAGTAACTCGCACTACGATATTTATTTTTATGTATTTTAGTTTTCTGGTTTCTGCTTTAATTTTTTGTTATAAATGGTATCATATAAAAATGTTTGACAGCATTACATTTCTCTCATTTCATCTAGTGTGATTTCTGTCTGGTGGCCTGTTAATATGGGAGAGTTGTAAAGGTTTCACCATATATTAAAAACTCAAATTAATTTGTTGGCCAGTTGTATTGAAAATGATTTGAGTTTAGTTTCAATAATTCATATTTAGGCTACAGTTTTTTATGCTCTTTGTGCTCCAGTGAAGGTTTGTCCATCGAAGCAGGTCAGCAGAGAGAAAGGCACGTAATTATTCAGATGCAAGTACTTTATTTAGATGTTAAAATAAAGCTCTTGAACATGCAGTGGAGTTGGTGTGATGGCGGTGGGGCTGTTTAGACTAAATGCTATTGCTGATTTAGGCTATTAAGAGCTGAATTGGTGCCACAGTGGCCTTTGTGCTGGACAGCGTGGGACAGGGCTTATGTCAGCCTCATTATTAAGCATTGTCTGGACCTTTACATAAAATACGATGCATAACGCTGGAGCTTTCTGCTTGAGCTATTTATACTGTTTTATCAAATAGGCTGTCTGTATTTATTTGGTGGAGCTAATTCATGGCACGCTGTGCATTAATCATAGATGGAGTCGCAGAGTTTACATACGCTAATGTTTTAATCCTGGCATGAAAACTGAATTAACTTGTATTCATGTGATACATGAATCAAATGTATTCAAAACGATCCATCAAGTTATTACTTTAATGTTATAATGAATTCCAATCAGACTCTTCATTGACATGTGTGACTTCTCTTTAGGCATGCCTGCCGCATCCCTGGTGACCCCTGCTGATGTTATCAAGACCCGGTTACAAGTGGCTGCCCGTGCAGGCCAGACTACGTACAATGGACTCATTGACTGTTTCTGGAAGATTCTTCAGGAGGAGGGCCCTCGTGCCTTCTGGAAAGGAGCTGGAGGTGTATCTCGTCAACTTACCTGAAACTAGTCATGCTAATGTTGTTTTTTGCTTCAAAGGATTTTGCAGTTGACCTCATATAGTAAAGGTGCAGTATGTAATATTGACAGCTAGTGGTTGAAATGGGTACTACAGTCCAAATTAAATGTTTCCCCCACATCCTCTTCCTCAGACTTGACACTCAAGTGGGTTGCCAGATGGACAAGGACAAAAGAAAGCGATTTTTTTACTTTTAATATGCCTCTGGTCATAGAGATATTTAGATGGATGCCGAGGCTTTTTAGGTCGGGCAGAATCTGTGATCACTTAACCGGTTTGTTTGTTGGCTTTCATGGCTGCAACACTGTGTTTTCCACCAACCGGCAACCCGGAATTTCAAAATACTGTTGGGCAAATTGGCAGAGTGGGCAGGATCACACAAACCAAAACAAACATTCTGACCTGGAATGCATATTTTAAAGTAGAATCACTGGCTGCGGCATTGTTTTTCAGAGAAACAAGTATTTGAACTTAGCATGATTCCTAAATCTCTGCAAACATAATATGGTATTTTAATGCTTTAGTACAGACAAACAAAATGACATACAGCACCTTTAAAGGGTTAATCGATCATCACTTACATCTTTCCAAACCTGTGCGAATCACTTTTTTTCAAAATGGCCACCTCTGTCATAGCTCTTAAATCTCATTCAAATCAACTGTGGTGTGTCAGGATGCATCACAGTTGGTTTGACATCATCAATAAGACGTTGACATTAAACAGGTCTTTACGTGCCACATTTCAATTGAACGCAAGCCTTAATGTGATTTTGAGATTAAATTTCATTCTGTCTCTCATAAAATTTAGAAGATTTGATATAAACCACACATATGGTATGGACAAATTTTTTCACCTTTATGATGGACAGCCTCAGTTCCCATTATGGAGCACACTGGATTTTCTGCAATTGTTTTTGGAATAAAATTGCTCCCTTTTGTTTTCCACAAAAGAATGAGAGCCATACAGGGGCCGAATTCTTATTAAATCTTCCTTGCAAAACTACTATTTTATAATTTGAGAATAAAGTAAATAATACTTTGTATTCCCATTTTTTAAAGATGGTTCTAAAGACAAAAAATAAAAAATAATTTAATTCGATGAACAGGTTGAGTTTAGGCTTTTATTTATTCATTCTCGTGTTACGCATCACGTTTGAGCTTCCGCAAGAACCAATGAGGTTTGTTCTTGCGCGTCAAGCATGTTCAGTTGAACTTCTATGTTCGCTGAAAGCCTAAATTAAATCTGCTCATCATATAAAGTGATCAACTGTCTTCAGAAAATGTGGACTAAACCGCTCAATTAATGTGGATTAGTTTAGCTATTTGAAGCGTCAGTGGTAGTTGTGTAGCTGTCAATGGAGGGTCAGAAAGCTCTCAGATTTCATCAAAAAGATCTTCCTTTGTGTTCCGAAGTCTTACAGGTTTGGAATGACTTGAGAATCTGCTTGCTGATGCTTCATATATGAATGTAATTTTGTTTATCTTTCCTGCTCAGCACGTGTGTTTCGCTCCTCGCCGCAGTTTGGAGTGACGCTGGTGACCTATGAGCTGCTGCAGAGGTGGTTTTACATCGACTTCGGTGGACAGTAAGACTCTCACACTTCCTAAAACTTCGAAATGGTATAGTAACACCTCCTTTAGATTTATTCCATTAGGAAAAAAAAAAGCTCTGGGGCACACAGTGTGAATTTGAAGAGCACTGAAATGTCAGATGCCTTGAGATTTCATTAATAGCTGTTTAGAGAGGGCTGGCTTTGTAGCGAAGCCTCTCATTTCGACGGGCACTTTGTTACAGCTGAGGCAGGGAGGCCTAATTGCTACACAAGAAAGTGTTGAATGCCTGCACTGAAAGCTGTTTGCCGCCGCATCTTTATCTCTCTTGCTGGAGCGAAAAACACCCTCGCTTTATGATTTAGAAAGGGTCAGCTGACTCACTGAAGCCTGGAGGTGACATTTCTAGAAATGCTCTTCCATAGCCACATGGCTCCATGTGTCCAAGTGATTTGAGGTGGGGAGAATTGCTTTGACTGGAGTCTGTTCCAGTTCTGGACAGAATGACCTTATTTTCCCATGGAACATTGTGCTGTCCTGAAACCCAGAAACCACAGGCACATATAAAAGAACATCGTATATATATAAACCTATGTGTGGATTTGTTTTTATACCTGTTTATATATTGATTCATGTGGCTCAATGAGCACTTTAATAAATATGTGTTGTCATATCGAAAAGTTTACTGGAGATAAACAGCCTGACTGAATTGTGAAAACAAGAATATTTTCCTCTCAAGTTAAAGAACACTAGATAAATAACTTTTCTCGAAACCTTTCCATTCAGGATACAGAGCTCAGATCTGAAACATTTCTTTGAGATTACATTATTTTACGTGAAAAGATCATGTTATGACTGTTAATCAAGCCTATATTACTATACATATAATCAAATAATAATATTATAAGGCTATTTCTAATAGAGGAGAGACCTGTTGAATGCTTTTAAAGGGACAGTAAAAGGATACTTCTCCTAAAAAATGTAAATTCTGTCATCATTTACTCACCCTCAAGTTGTTTTAAACCTGTATGAATTTCCTTATTCTGAGTAAAGGATGACAGATTTTTAATTTTTGGGACTTTTTTTTTTCAGGACTTTTGCCATAATTTATCACTGTCCCTTTAAGTAGGAGCTAGAATAGTTGATCTAAATTGACATAATTAAATATCCAATACTGGTTAATATATTTTTTTATTTTATTATTTTAAGGAAGATATTGGCAATAACCAATAAGATGCCGAGGCTAGCCCACCTTACACTAAAGTTTAAAAGTTTAGGGTCTCTATTGCTCATTAACGAGCATTAACTTCTTCAGCAATTTGAGCTACAGTAACTCGTCTGTTTGATCGACCACACGGGCCAGCCTTCGCTCCTGGGCCACCCATGACCCAGTTGCCGGTTCACCACTGTCCCTGTACCACTTTTGATAGATACTGACCACTGCAGACCGGGAACACCCCACAAGAGCTGCAGTTTTGGAGATACTCTGATCCACTCGCTCAAATCCTTACGCTTGCCCATTTTTCCTGCTTCTAACACATCAACTTTGAGGACAAAATGTTCACTTGTTGTCTAATATATCCCACCCACTAACAGGTGCCGTGATGAAGAGACTATCAGTGTTATTCACTTCACCTGTCATAATGTTATGCCTGATCGGTGTGTGTATATATATTATAAAAACATATTTGACATAATCTGACGAATCAGAACCAAGTTATGCTAAAATAAAGAATCTGAGAAAGTAGCACATGCATATACAAAATGAATGAAAAGATGCATTTTTGTATGTGGTCGATTTTCCTTTATCATATGTCTACTTAAGCATTTTTCATTGCTTATGTGGTGACTACAATTTTAATATATTTATTTTTTATATTCATGTCTGTTTTTTTTGGTGCTTTGACAGACTGACTGAGCCACTACATGATTATGATGTCATTCAAGCTAAAATGTTAAGACGACATCCTAAAATAGGATTTGTGTCCTAAATGGAAAGTACAAGAAACCAGTTCTGGTCTATTCATTTATTTTGTGTTCCATAACTTGAGGGGGGAATAGTCTTGTTTTCACTATACAGGCAGGCTGTTTATTCTTTTTTTTGACAGGACAGGACAGAATGTGAAGTCTGCTTTTGCTCCTCCTCCTCATCCATCTTCTCTCTCACTCTCTCCTCACCACAGAAAACCAGCTGGCGCAGAGCCTACTCCCAAGTCTCGGATCAGCCTCCCGGCGCCCAATCCTGACCACATCGGTGGCTTCAGGTTGGCCCTGGCCACGTTTGCTGGCATCGAGAGTAAATTTGGACTGCATCTACCTCGATTCCGAGTGTCTGCCTCCCCCCATGCTTGAGGTAAACGTGTGCACTTGGGGGTGACGTTACCTTGTGTTCAGCTGCACTGGAACAAACACACTCTTGTTGAGAGCATAAAACCTTCAGCAGATGAACTGGAAAGGATGTTTTATGTGATTATTAATGCAAATTAGAGCTTTGAAGTATATGGGGATGATCTACAGTACCACAAAGTTCTGGATTCTTCAGTGGGATTGATGTGCGACTGTTTTATTTTAAATGTAAATCATTTTCCATTTGACTCTTTCATTGTATTTTTATTTATTTACCTAGGGGGGTATTATTTCATAAAATTTGTTGCAAAATTATTAAATGGTTATGACCTACCCAATCAATTAATGTAACTGAGTTAGATTTACTATAGTTGATCCCCTTTTTATTTTATTTTATTTATTTATTTATTTATATAATGAACGGGTCACTTAAAGCATATTGCAGTTTAACAGTACAAGCATATCCAGTTGAAACTGAACGGTTTACATTTTCTTTTCTCCTTTTACCATAAAACTATGTAATTACATACTACTCATATTCATGTCATTACTGATGTGGACACTCACATTTGAATGGATTATAGTATTCCAGCTTTATGTTTGTATTGTGGGGATCGATGTGCACTGTCGATTTATAGTCTGGAGACTCCAAAGTAAGGTTTTGCAGATAATGTATGTTAGTACTGTATTTCTTTACCCCTTGAATGATGTGAAGACACTATATTGAGCTGTACAGTAGAGTTGATTGTACATATAGTGTGTAAATATTGTGCCTTTACTCTAAGTATGGCAGCAATAGATGCACCGATGGAAGGAAAGATTTATTAAAAGATCAAAACAAAACTAGTTTAGCATGTTTTATTTGTCAATACTTGTTCCATTTAGCCACACACTTCTCACTTATGGTTTTAAATAACATTATTTCTAAAATGTGAAATCTTTTAGCAAGCACACAATCGGTTTGCATTGCTGTAACACTGATGAGAAAGCCTATTGTTGACACAGTTACAACTTACATGACTTCATTTGTCAATACTTCATGCAGGGAGCTCAGTACAAAAATATACACACACTGTTCAAGTATACTAAAAATAACCACCAACCAACGTCGAAAATGCTTTAGCAGCAGGTTATTTCAGGTTATTAAATTCACATTTTCAAACATGTCATGGACTGATTTAGCAGTAAATGCTATCAAGGTAATGAGATGAAACATAAAAATACAATGACAAAGCTCACGGAAATAAAACCTATTTCGCCATAAGCAACTGTTAAAGGGATCGTTGACCTAAATATGAAAACTGTCATTCACTCACTTTCGTCATTCCAAACCTGTATGACTTTGTAGGACACAAAATAAGCAGCTCTTTTCCATAATAAGACTGTTCGTTATTCACTTTGATTACTGTAGAATGACAATGGCGGGTAAACGAAAGGGCGATTCGCAATCTCTTCAATTTGATTCATTTTTGCTATCCATATTGGGTATATTTCAGTTCAAATGTCCATTTTGCTACTCGGTGCTAATGCTGTAAATTATATAAATCATGAAAATAATTCCAGACGAGACATTCATTTTTGGAATAGGGGTTCACTAGTTTTTGATTCACTAAAATGTCTGACTCGAATGTTCATGTATCAGACAACATTGGACGTGTACGTTTCCGTGTGCATTCCGTGAAGACGACTCAATAGAAAGATGTTTCGCTGTACACAGTCAATACATACACACTGCAGTCACATGTACTCAGGCAAAATAGGATTTATCCCAGACAGCAACATAGTGTGGGCCCAGATCCGGCCAACTTCTGAACGTGTTGAATCCACGTGTACCAGATGTAGGCCAGATATGGGACAACATTATGTTGCTGTCTGGGATTTTGCCATGGCGCTGAAGCTTCAGCAGTGGGGGAGTTGCAATACTGAAAAAAGGGTTGAAAGACTTGATACAAGGAACCTTCAACCAGAACCTTCACACGGAACCTTCAATCGGGACTAAAGTAATGCATTACACAAAATGAACAACAAACTGTCAGTTGACTAAGTAAAATATTGATCTCAGTATTTTAAGAATTACCAGCAAATAATCGGAAAAACTATATTTTTATGCCCCACCCCTCACAGTTAAGGGTTGTCTGGCTATCACCAGCCCAACCTCAATTTAAGACTGAACATTGGTCTGGGGAGTCTGCTCTGTATTTTCTACTGCACAAGAGGCGTGATCAACGAGCATAATTCAAATGACTTTGTATGCAGTTGGATAGTCCTAAAACCAATCAGACCACAAGAGCCGTGATCAATGGGCTGCGACCCATCGCTTCTCTATCCGTCATCGTGTTAAACCCGCCGATAGCGTGCCAGGTGGATAAGCCAGTCTGTGATTGGTTTCCATAAAAGTGTAACAGAAGCAGCAGAAATGAATGTACAGGTTTCCAGACTGAGCTGCGGGACGAAATCAAATCACCGGCAGATCAGGCTGGGTTTACACAGTCTAAATTAAGGGCTAGTGCACCCAAAAATAATTTACTCTCCCGCATGTTTTTCCAAAACCCAGTATGAGTTTAAAAGAAGATATGTTGAAGAATGTTCACAACCAGACAGTTGACATTGTTAGTATTTTTCTTTTCCTACTATGGAAGGCAATGGCCACTGTCAACAGTCTGGTTAATAACACTCTTCAAAATAGCTTCTTTTGTGCTCAACAGAAGAAACTCATACAGGTTTGGAACATGAGGGTGAGTAAATTATGACAAACTATTTGTGGTGAACTATCCCTTTAAGAGCAATCCCCGCCTCACAGCCGATTTTATTGGTCAAGTTAATCACAGTGTTGATTGCCTGTGACAATTTGTTTTCACAACATTGAAACAAATACTAACACTTAAAGTCACAATGAACTCAGAATTGACAATCAAATTGACTTCTTTTTATGGAATATTGGAGTATTTATTATAAATGATTTATCTTTTTTTATTCATGTGCCCTCGTAATCTTTAATTGATATAACTTCTTGTAGCAACAGTTTTTACTCTTCTCTGATGATGTGTTCTGGCATGAGGGCGGGACAACCTGTCACTCACATGAGATCCACCAATAGCAAACCATCCAATTAATTCCCCATGAACAAAATCAAGTTATCCCCTACATTTGTTCTTGTTTGAGAAGCCATTTCAGTTTCATGCTGACTTTAACCCTAACCTCCCTCAGTCTAGCATTGGTAGCACATCCTAATAGATAGCATTACTGTTTGACCAGATCCACCGATGCATGAAGTCTGAACTTTTCTTGACTGGTTGACCAGTGAAATCAGCTGTAAGGAAGGGTTCATGCAGTATTTTTAAAACTATGCCACATTTTTCATTATTTGGATAAACGGTCCCTTCGGATAAATGGTAAACAGCACAGTATAGTGGGCATGCTAATTGGGTGTGTTACATCAGGCTCAGTCTGGGTTTGTGATGACGCTGTGTTTACGTGGCCAGTTCCACAGGCCCCTCCTCCTCACCATCCCCGCGGTTGGCACGGATCTCCATCAGTGTGCGTCCAAAGTGGGTCCAGTCTTCACTGTGGGGCACGGCCAGCTGCAACAGATGAGCGTTTTAGAAATCCAGTGCCAAAAACACACCCCCACCTCTCCAAAACGCCACATCAAGAGCAAGCTACGCATTACATGTGCTGTCACAGTGTGGGAGAGGAAAGAGATCACCACACATTGTGATTCAGAGACAGAACAATAAAGCTGCTTGTTTGGCCTTTGAGTGCTGAATATTTATCGTGTCAGTTCTCAGGAAGGGGAAGATGGGGACTATGGGCCGGCTGGGTGACGATGTGGGATCGCTTTCTGCTGTCAGAGTCAGATTTAGATGAGAAAGGAAGGCTGCCTGCCGCCCATGCTGAGACAGAGAGAGAGAGAGGTAGAGGGAGAGAGATCTACAGGGTTTAATTAAACAGGAATAGAGAGGTGGGAGGAGATGACAGCCACTTCCAAACCAAAGGCCAAATCAAGCTCTTGTATAGTACAGCAGGGGGTCTTAAGAGGCCTTCATCAATAAATGACCTTATAACACAGGGATTTGATCACTATGTACTGTAAAGTGTGTATAATGTAAATAAAGGCCTATATACACACTTTACAGAGTGTGTATGCTGTAAATGTATATTAGAGAGATAGTATATATATATATATATATATATATATATATATATATATATAGTATAGTACTCTGATTTTATATATTTTGTATATATATATATATTAGTGCTGTCAAATAAATTAATCATATCCAAAATAAAAATGTGTGTTTACATATGTGTGTACTTTGTATAATTATTTTAAATATATATATGTATGTAGAAAAGGTTTCATGTGGTTTTTAAAAACTTGCCATGTACATTGTAATTATTTACATTATTTAAAAAGGTTTTAAATATATTTTTGAATGTAACAATTATACCGTTTTCGGGGACATTTTGCGAACTTTTTTTGTCAAAAAAAAAATCTGATTCGCTATCTCTCACGACCAATTCATACCAATTCGTCAGTCTAAACCGCAGTGACGGGTAGGTGTAGGGCGGGGTTTGAGGTCAGGTCATTCATATGAAATCATATGAATTGGGCAAATCGTCAAATACGTATGATTTAGCAAAAATCTTACCAATTCGTACGAGTGATCTGGTCTGGAAATTTCCACCTCGTAAAATACACACAAATTGCCGTGAGATCGGGTTAACACTCGACACCATTATGGTCTGATGGGGTCTTTTTCTATGATATTATTACTATTATTATTCTACGATATAAACTAATTTAAGTTATTTGAATATTAATAAGTGAAGTTCAAATATTTTTTCAGCAACAAAAAGGTTTCAGTTGTTTAGAACAGATAACATGAACTAACACTAAACTATATATTCTACAGCACTTATTAATCTTAGCTAATGTTAATCTCAACATTTACTAATAAATTGTTAAAACATTAACAAAGGTTAATAAATGCTGTAATATATAAAATGTATTGCTCATTGTTAGTTCAAGTTAGTCAATGCATTAACTAATGTTAATAAATTAGACCTTATTGTGAAGTGTAACCATTTTTTTTTTTAGGAAATATTAATAAAATATGTTAAACTACTTAAAGGTTTTAATAAGATTTAAAGAGATGTTAATTTTGGCAACACATGTTGGTAACACTTCAGTTTAGGGTTCAATTCTTATTGCTTATTAGCATGCATATTACTATTGGCTGTTTATTAGCACTTATAAAGCACACATTAATGCCTTATTCTGCATGATCATATTCTACATCCCTTAATCCTACACAACACCTAAACTCAACAACTACATTACTAACTATTAATACGCAGTTTATTGAGGCAAAAGTCATAGTTAAAAATCAAAGTTAGTTAACTGTGAGTACTGGACCCTAAACTAAAGTGCAACCCAAATTTGAAATCATAAATTCATTCTGGTCGCAAAAGAGGTATACAGTGAGTCACTGTGTGTATGAACTGCAGTAACTGAGTCAGGTCTGAGACAATCTAAGCACAAATATGAATGCAAACACCCTGAAATGTCAGAACTGAATTCATAACTTGACTCTCGTGTGCACTGCATTCTTTGCTTTGCCACAAGGGGCACTTTAGCAGATAGTCACATAATCTGTCTTCTTCTATGGTCCGCTAGAATTACAGCAAAGCAAGATTTTAAAGACAAAACCTCTCTGTTACGGGGGTGACCCGCGGTTGAAGAACTTAAGTTTTTAACTTCCAAATGACATCTGAACTTTACGCAATGCGACTCAAGCGCAGTGAAAACATGCGGTGGTGGTGATCCAAAGCAAATATTTAACAGAGTGTACTAAATATAACACAAAGGGACCTTGGCAGTCCTCAGAAGTGGTACTTCTTGCCGGGACTGGAAGTTGGTGACGGCCTCTGCTGATGTAGGCCATGTTGAGCCCCCGTTCCACCGAAACCCTTCAACTTTCCTTCACTTCATTTTATTGATGACCCACCATTATCATCAGCCCAAGGAGCCCACATGCTCGACCGACGTACTCTCCAATTAACACAATACCCTGCGCTAAGATTAGCACTGCCCCACACATGAGGCGAAGCCCGAAAAGAACATGGTGAACATGGGAGTCCTCGTGGTTTGCTGCTCTGTGGTGGTGGCTCATTCATGTGGAGACTGCCTTAAAATAAAAGACTCAAACAAAAACAAGCTAGCCATGCAGAGAGCTCTGTAAACATGCAAACCCTTTATGTCAAACTCTGAGAGATTCAATTTCACTTCCACTTTCATTTGGCATCCATGTGAGTAAAGCTGCTGTACAATCCTGAGAGAATAATAATAACAGTAATTGCACACATTACGATTCTTAATTACTGAGAAAAGATTCATACCTCTCCAACGTCGTATATCCACACACGCCCCTCCGAGTCTCCCACTGCGACCTCTTTGCCCCCGGCGGCCCATCTGACGCGGTTCAGAGCGGGGGCTCCCTCTATTGTCACACTAGCGCTGGGCACCTGGACTCAAAATATCAAAACACACAATATATGAATCATATGCTTCATATCAAACACACAATATATGAATTACGTTTTTAGGTAGCCTAAAGTGACGCTCAAAAGTTTGGGGTTGGTAAGATTTTTTTTCCCTTTACTTCAGTGTCACATGATCCTTCAGAAATCATTCTAATATGATGATTTGCTGCTCAAGAAATATTTTTTATTATACATTTTGAAAACAGTTGTTCTGCTTATATTAATATTTTTGTGGAAGCCATAAGACATTTGTTTTCAGGAGTCTTTGATAAATAGAAAGATAAAAGAAACCGCATTTATGTGAAATATAAATATTTTATAACATTATTATTAAATGTCTTTAATGTCACTTTTGATCAGTTTAATGCTTTCTTGTTAAATCAAAGTAATAATTTCTTTTAAAAAAACACAAAAAAAAACCCAAACCTTACTGACCTCAAAAACGTTTGAACGGTATTTTAATGTTTCATTGTCAAAATGATCAATTTGGAATCACATTTGAAAACTTCAATATTTACAACTAATTGCATAGAAATGCAGGAAAACAAAACTTAGTGCTAAAACATTATCTTTTAAAAAATATCACATCTAAAATTCAAATCTAACTCCACATTTCTCCAAAATATGAATACAAATTATTTGGGGACAATAAAAACAGACACAAATGTTGACAAATTCAGAGTGATTGTCAGTAAATGCTAACTTTTGATAACATTAGCATAGCATAGCAATTGCTGAAAGAGTAAAGCAATATAGAAAATTTAACATAAATCTGTTCTCACACCAAGCTCTTGCTCCACTCATCATCATGACGGTAACCCCACAAAAAAACCAAAATAACAGAAACTCCCAATTAACATCCCAAAAAACATTATATAACACTTAATTTTAGAAATCTATTTCCCAGCATGACTCTCAGAAGGTAGAGTAAATGCTAAAATTAAGTTAGTCTAAATGAAAAGAAACAAGTTCATAAAACTCAAAACAGCGAAACAGTTCAGAATATTTGAAAAGTGTCAGTTTTGTGAACTCAAAAGAAAAATAAAGTTCTAAATACTCATAAAGGTTCATTTGATGTTAAGTTGGCTCTACTCAAACCAATTAATTATTTTGATTGTTAGGGTTTACAGTGCATCTCTCTTGTTAATCTTGTAGAAAAACAGACTTCCATTGATGAAGTTTTTGCAGAACTTAAAATCGCCAAAAATGTATGCACCTCTTGATGGAAATAAATGTTGTGATGTTATTTCCATCAAGAGGTGCGTCAGTTTTTGTTCCAGATCTTGACAATGCAAGAGTCCAGCACTCTGTAAAGTCTCCTCCAGCACATCCCAAAGACTTTCAATGAATTTAAGCTCTGGCCAATTCATGTGTGGAAATGATTCTTCATGCTCCCTCCCAACCAATCTTTCACAGTCTGAGCTGATGAATCTTGACATTGTCATCCTGGAATATGGCTGATGTGTCTTCCTACAGTTGTTTAAGAAATGAAAAGCTACACACTCCATCAGTTAGGAATAAAATAAGTTTAGAGAGTTTTAGTGTCAGTACTACATTAAACTACTATATATACGGTTACATATAATGTATAATAATGCAATGGGGGAATATTTGTGAGTCCTGATAATGCCAAATGTCTTTTGTTACCAGTAACATGGCTTAAATTATTTTAAATATGTCTAGTCAGTGACAGAGCACAAGCATATTCGTCTAAAATAATTCGTCTTCAGAATCATGAATCTTTTTATTCTGGTGTCATCATTGTCCTGTGTATTTGGTTAGCAGCATTAAAGTCCAAGCCTAATCATTTCCACCCCCAATGTGTACCAAATTTAGCATTTTAATCAACAGTACATTTTTTGTTCACCTTTTAACGTATGTCTTTGAGTATCTCAATAAAACTGTATCGTGAGTTCAGTATCGTGATATGTATCGAATCGTGAGGGTATCGTTACACCCCTACTAGAAACATAATGCACAACAATAATGATCCAATCGTAGACTCTTTTGCCTATTTAAATCCAAACAGTGACTTTTTAAAAATAAATTTGTCTAATCTCATTTAGAAAAACATGCCTTCAGTTTGTGCATTAACTCTTATTGGATATTATAAGTCACATAAAATGATGTTGTTAGGATGTCTAGTCAAAGCTGAGCTCTAATAGGACGAAGAGATGAATCCCCAGCTCAACTGGAAATAGCTACGAGCGCTTTTAATGATTTCATAAATCATCATGACACACATTAAAGCGATACACAGGCTCTGTTTGTGCGCGTGTGTGAGGCTGATTTCTGCCTATTACTTATGACAGTTAAGACTGGCCTGACATATGTTGTCAGCAAAGATGGAAGCTGTACGCTGGCTAATACAAAAGCTTCCTCGCTTCAGAACAGGCTAACCACAGCCTGAGAGCTATTAGCGAGCAGCTTCCTCCAAGAGTCAACTGCAAGGTTAAATTGGCTGCAAGCTTCTCTTTGCGTAAATTGGAACCAGGCGAGCCCGCAGTCTGTTAATGGTGTTATGGGTGAATTTCTTTATAAGTTGACAATGGAGAACTGTTGGCTGCTTTCTGGCACAAGATCTTTGCCTGTTTACGCATGTGTCGGTGTGTGCGTCAGCATGGGGGCTCCTGGTGTTTTGGATAACGTGCATTGTTCTTGAGGCAACACACACTCTTTCATTATCTCTTCCCAACAGACCAAACAAGCTGTTGACACTGGAATATGCAAAAGGACAGAGAAGGGGCACAAGTTACATAGGTCAGGGTCAAAGGTTACTGATATGACACGAAAGGCCAGATTTACTGCCATACATGAAAGACGTACTTTCAACACTATTTTTTTTTGTTGAAATGGCACCATAGTGGATGTTCTTTGAAAATACCTTAAAGTTCTATGTAAATTCCACGTTACATAAACAAATGAGAACTCAAAATTTATTTTCTTACTCAGTATTTTGTTTTTTTTAATTCGAGAAGCAAGATGACTTAAACTATGGAAGCTTGTTTCTGCCACAGAATAAAAATAAAAAAGGTAATTGCGGTATTTGTCTGATATAAACTCACTCAAAATTTAAAATTGTGAGATATAAAATTTTTCCCCCTCAGAATTGGACTTTATAACTCACAATTGAGAGTTTATATTTATAAACACAATTGCGAGAAAAAGTCAGAATTGTGGGATAAAAAGTCTCAATTATCTTTTAAATCGTTTTATTCCACGGTGGAAACAAGCTCCCATATTAAAATATTTAGTCTCGTTTCCTGGGAAAAAAAAATCTAAATTTGTTTCTTAAAACAAGAAATCATATCCTTCATATCTCTGAAGAGTCTTTAGTTTTATCATATTTATAAAAGACAGATACGCTGTACCGATTCTTTTCCGAAAACAGCTGAGCTTGTGCAGGTGTGCAGTGGGCGGAGCTAAAGAGTCACGAACACACACACACACACACACACACACACACACACACACACGTGTTGGGTTTTCATGTTTTATGGGGACATTCCATAGGCGTAATGAATTTTATACTGTACAAACCGTATTTTCTACCCCCTACACTGCCCCTGCCCCTAAACCTACCCATCACAGGAGACATGCTGCATTTTTACTTTTTCAAAAAACATCACTGAGTGTGATTTTATGACCTGTTTTCCTCATGGAGACCAAAAAATGTCCCCACAAGGACAAGGATTTCGTATATTGCCATCATCTATTGCCATTACCGTAGGGATTACCAGGACACACACACAAACAATACATCATGGAATTATCCCTGGATAACTTTCGATTCACTATACGTTCGTGTTGTTCACATTATATGATCTTACGCGCTGATTGCCAACAAAACACAGACATTTAATGCATTTCCACTCACTGCCTGCGGTTTCGATTCTTGACCGGGAACAAACAAACTGTATCCACTGTTTCCTTAATGCTGGGTTATTTGGGAAGCTTACCAAGGTTATCTTTCTCTCAAAACCAGAAACACACTTCTTTAGTGACATTGTTGATTTCAAGGTCTAGAAACTAAATGACAGCACTGCCAACGGCTTCAGTAACCGAGCAAAGCTTGTTGTTGATGCTCTTGCTCGCTCCGGTTGATGTGCACACGCTCATCCGGGAGAAGTGCCCATACAAGCAATCCCGCCCTTTATGACGTCATACAGGGCCATACTCGAAAAAAACTTTCTGAAACTTGTTCAAATCCTGAAGGAGTGTATTTGGAACAGAAATACTCCATCATATGTCCAACTAATTTTTCTACATTTTGGCCATGTTTAGCATGAGAATCAACTCTTTAACAGTGTAAATAAGTGCATGACATAGCGATAGACTGACTACACAAATATTGACCAATATTTGATTTTAACTATGCATTTACACTTATTGTGCAGTCATCTAAAGTTAAGCTTTAAAAACACTATTCATTTATTAACATTGTTAAATATAATCATTAGCAAATCTCAAAATAATTAAACATTTTCACACTGTTCAATTTAGTATTGTGTTTTAGAATTTATTAGTTATTGGCCAGAACATTCAAATAATTATTGGCTTATCAGTTTGAGCCAGAATTGTAATACCGGTGCATCCCTATACTTTTGACTAATTTCCATGAGATATATCAAAGTAATGTACGGTGGCCTAGTGGTTAGTATACAAGCAAATGACACATGTGAGTTTGAATTCAAAGTCTTTGAATCAACATGAAATGGTGTTTGCAACTGATTTTACATTTGTATTTTACCATTTTTCTCGAGTTAAACAGGATTTATAAAATAAAAATATATAGGATGGGATTGATTTTATATCATTTAGATGTGACAGGAGCTTTAAAATTGGTCTCTATATGACATTTGGTTAGGAAAATAAGAGGGCTTTTATAAAATAGAAGATAACATTGACAACCATAATTTTCCAAGAATCATTCATTCAGCCCAGAAATGTGTGTGCAAACAGGGCCAGTTCTGATTTCAAGTTGACTTTATTATATATGATTTACAATCAGTGAGCTGGTTGTTGGTTACCGTCCACCAAGCACACATGCAGAGAGAGACGTGTGAGTCGAGAAGAGCGGAGAGAATCTCACAGCAGTGTGTAATTAAAGTGGGTGTGTATTCCTCAGTGGACAGGCAGTGTCAGTCAGAGCAGATCTCATTCACACAGGAGAGATGTAACACCTCTGAGCTGTGGCCTCAGGCGACGGCACGTCCACCATTACGGACTGACGTATCGTGTGAATGGTCCATGTAGCAGTAAGTCAACTGTCACATATGAAACAACATCATAGCATGTGATGTACAATGACACTCCATTATCAGTGATATACACTGCTGGATCCAGTTTATGACAGCTAATATGACCTCATCACTTTACAACGTCTGCATGCCAAAATCTGTTCAGTCAGTATTTCTGTCTCGTTTTGGCCTTGTTTTCAGAAATATCTAAACATCCTCAAAAACGGCCGTAAGATAAAAAAAATTGTAGTTAAACAATTATTCTTATTTTTCACAAATATGATTAATTCTTTAAATAGTCTTTTTTTTCTTCTCTTAATTTAATGGCAAATTATTTTGTTTTCAAATAATATATCTTGAATATTTTATAATTTTTATATATGTTTTAATAAAATGTTATTTTCATATATTGTATTTCATTATTTTATTTTCATATAATTAAATCAATTACGTATTAAAGCATAAAGATAACAAAATTAAGCTTATGTTTGGAACAAGATATAAGGTGTGTGTGTATACACACACACACACACACACACACACACACACACACACACACACACACACACACACACACACACACACACACACACACACACACACACCGGTATACACATTATTAAAAATAATTATACTACAATTTTATATATATATATATATATATACACACACATTTTTATTTATATATTTGTATTTATTTTCAATTTATAAATTATTAAAAATAAATATATTAAAATAATTATTTACAAAATGTTATATATATATTATATATATACTAACATTTTCTAAATAATTATTTGAATATATTTCTATAATTCATATAATTGTCATATAAATATTCTGCCAGGCACATCATATATATAGAACCTTTTAGGAGTTCCCATCATGAGATTCTTTCATGGATTTAGATTTAATGAATTCATTTTGTTCTCATTTAATTATTAATTTTAAATACATTTTATGAATTAAGCAGCTTGTAAACACTTTATCACTACAACAAATTTAAATGACCTGTTAAGCATGAAAGTATTATGCAACCTTTTAAGACATTTCTCATCTAGGACCTTTTTGTCATAAAGGTTTCTTTAAAATTGAGTCAAGAACCCTAAGGTTTTATATAAAATCCCAAGTAAATGTGTGTTGTTTTAGGAATGTTTTAGAAACATATTGTAAAAATAGTTTACGGTGTACCTCAATCCCATACATAAAGTGATTGTCTTTGACAACGCACAGTCAGGTCTTGAGAGACGGTGGCCCTAGAGGACCAGGTTAAACCGCTTTGCTGGGCCGTCGCCCATGGGAACTCAATGACTCTGGAATGGTGGAGAGAGAGGAATCCGCACACATCGGAGTAATTAGCCTTAAGCTTGCAGACTATGTGTGTGTGGAAAGGAACGCCGCTGGAGTTTTGTGCGAGGTGTTGGTGAGGAGCTGTCAGAAAGCTGATTTAAAGGCGGCCTGTGGGGAGACGCCCATACAGAGAGGAACTTGTTGTTGTTTTGATGCATCTTTTGGCCTGGCGTGATCTGGGGGACCAGACCGAGAGCGTTACCTCACCTCAGTGTCATTGTTCAAGTTCCACAGATCCAGACGACCCATGCCGTCCACTGCGGCGAAGAGCGAGGGGTGCACGGGTGACCACATCACATCGTAGACATAGTCTGCATTATCCTCAAAGGAGTATAGCGGCTTGTTTTGCTGAGGGGGAGACAAAATGAGAAAAAGGAGGTGAAATATACAGAGACCGAGAGAATGAAAGGGCAAACAGGACAAGCAAGAAGGTGGTGGGGTTGTAAGGGAACAGGCAGAGGGCGAGATAGGCAGATTGAGAGAATGAGAGAGTGGCATAGGCAGTAGACAGAGTGGCGCTGCTGCAGCCCTGGGGCCTGTCTGGGATTGGGCTAATTAAAACCTTTGCACATTCTAGCAGTGTCATAAAAAAACGCTAGATGAAAGTCTCTCCAAGGTGTACTGTAACCTAAGTGTAACAGCTGTCTGTGGCATGAGAGAGAGAGAGAGAGAGAGAGAGAGAGAGAGAGAGAGAGAGAGAGAGAGAGAGAGAGAGAGAGAGAGAGAGAGAGAGAGAGAGAGAGAGATGAGAGATCCTGAGTATTGCTGGATGCATTCCGAACAGGTACGAGGGAGACAGCTGGGCGGGAGCGATGCAGACCACAGCACGATAATGAACCACAGAGAGACACACTGAAGAATGTGACTGACTGAGACACTCCACCACACCAAAAGACACCATGCAGTGTGCATTCTTCATCTCAAAACCTTTTTAAATCTTTACAATAAACCATATCTGACATGGTCCAATCAAAAAGTGATGAGATAAAGAAAAATATACACAAAACATTAAATATAAATGAATAATTAAAATAACAAAATTTTTATGAACTAGCATTTAAAAGTTTGAGGTCAGTACAGGTTTTTTTTTTAACAAAAGCAACACTTTTATTAATTAGGATGCATTACATTTGATCAAAAGAGACAGTTAAGGCATTTATAAAGTTACAAAAGTTTTCTATTTTAAATAAATGCTGTTCTTTTGAATTTTCTATTGAGAAAATATTATGCAGCACAACTGTTTTCAACAAGTTTTTTTTTGGCTTTTAGTATGAATATATTAATCTTACTGTTATCTATAAGCTAGTGTGCTCCGGAACAATGACAAAATTCACATTTAGAAGATATAAACATTCAAAACTTCTCACTTCTGCCAATATGGATCAATGATTTTGATGACATCACTCTGCACTGCCCCGCCCCCTACATTATAAATAGACGCTGAAGCTGTGGCTGAAATCAGTCACTTGTTCACACATTTCTTCTATATAGGGCATAGGGAATGATTCAGACAGTGTAAATATGCTTTCAATTGGGGCGATTGAACTCTGGTTTCAGGTTAGTGTCACGTGAAGAGCCGCAGCTCCGGTCCAGAGACACGACAGCACAGAGCGGATCATTATGATCAAGTCTGCGCGGACCAGAAAACGTATCGACCCATTTGAATTCTGCACAGAAAGCTGTATTTTATTGCAATATGGAGGAGAGACGGTTTAACAAAATGGTTAGAGATTAGGAGGAAACTGCGGCTTTACCGCGATCAACGGCTCCGGCCGAGCTGTGATATAAACAAAACACTATTGGCTATTTTTAAAAAGGGGAGGGGCTGTTTGATATTCCTGGCCCTTTCTTCCTGTTTCAGTGGAAATTATGTCAACACATTAAATAAAGCTCTTCAGTGGGCCTATAATAATAATAAGATTATGATGTTTCTTGAGCAGCATATTACAATGATTTCTGAAGGATCATGTTACACTGAAGACTGGAGTAATGATGCTGAAAATTCATCTTTGATCACAGGAATAAATTACATTTTAAAATATATTAAAATAGAAAACAGTTATTTTAAATCGTATATTTAAATTTATATTTTTATAAAATAACATCTAGAGCCAGTTAAATGTACTTTTTTTCTGATGCCAAAATATATAACAATCTTTTTCATTAAATACTGACACACAACACAATTTAAAAACGTAACCACTTATTCAACGGTAACAGAGAAATACTGATTTAATCAACTTCAACAAAACAGATTGTCATTACATATGAGAGCTCACGAGTGAGGAAATGTTTGCAATGCATGCCGACAAACATAGACAGCACAGAGAGCATATTTCATCTGACACAAATAAAACTAAGCCTGTGAGAAAACCCATGAAAAATCCACCAGTATGAAATGAATGGTGGTTTACATTTCACATCGAGTATGTTATGTGCCGCTATAGTAATTTTGGTATTTACTCATTTTATGATCAAACCAGTAGAGGTCCAATTATAACTTTAACTATGCTCAACAGTCGATCTGATCCACAGGATCCACGGCCACAAATCCAAATCCTGAAGGCGCCAGTGCTGATTCTGCCCTCCCGAAGGACTACAGATCAGTTTGCAGACCATTTTTTTCCCTCTAACAGAGCGTGATGTACACACTCCTCAGCCTCTCATTCATTCGATAACCTCTCTGATGCCTCCGCAGAGATCTAGTGATGGGATTTAGTATTTGTGCTAGTTTAAGTACCCACTGTAAATGGTGCTTATTCATGTCATCACCATCACAGACCTGGATGAGGGCCACGATGCAGATCGAAAAGTCATCAAGGACTCACAAATTAGGGCACAAGGAGGGTTTTCTGAGTAGTGACTGGTCTGTGATGGAAAACGAACCAATGCTTTTTTCCTTCTGTGTTTTAAACTCTATAAGAAGAAAAGGTTCTCTATAGAACCTTAAAGGCTTTTGTCAGGCGCATCATACTTAGAACCTTTTAAGGGTTCCAATTTTATTTTATTTTTTTCCAGTTATAATCTAAATAAACATTAAACACTAAAGTATTATGCAGTCATTTAAAGGCCAAATCACACCGCACAGACAAACACCAACAAACAAGCTGGATTTAGAATTTTATGAAAAATAACGGTCATGTTCACACTAACCCAACAGACACAGACAAACACTGATTGAACAGGTTCAGTGGGGTGAAAACAATCTCCAAACAACTGCAACAGACGCCGACACACTGATCCGAAAAACCTAACAAACGTGTTTGTCTGTGCGGTGGGAATTGGCCTTAGGAGTTTAAGATGCCAAAAATCCTCTGGTGCTCCTCTTTTAGGGGTCACAGTCATACTTGGTCAATAGTGGCCTAACACCTCAAATGTAACTTTTTTTAGTAGAATCAATGCAATATATTTTGTTCAATAATATTTATTATTTTGAGGGACTTTTATAGTAGTATATTTTTACAATAATTATGATCCATTTGTTTCCACAATTTTTAGAGCAGAATACATTTTTGTTGTGCTTTTTTCTGCCGTGTGGCTGATCTGTAGATTGTACAGATTGTATCTACCCCCCTATTGTATCTAAAAAAAATCTCTGTATTTTGTTTAATTCACAATTTTTTAAGCAAGGAGTACAAGCATGACTATTTCTAGGACCATTTAAGCTTTTCCAATCATATGGGTTAACAAGAGGGATAAAGGGGACAACATCTGTCTAAACGGACTTGGTTATACAACATCCACAAAAATAGAGGCAGTTTTGTATTTAACCGTTTCCTTGCGATTGACAGAATTTTCTGTCTTTCCATGTTTTCACTGTTATACAGTAGAAGATAATCTCCGGATCAAAACACAGGAGCAGAAACAAGCAATAGAAGTTGTAGTCTTTGAAAAAAAACCTGAAGCTTGAAGCTCCAATAAAACAGCTGGTCTTTCTTTTGATATATTGCATGTTCGTATATTCATATGACTAAATAATCTGGGAGCTTTGACAATTTTATGAAAACGCTACTTTTTTTCTACAGTGTTGGCCATGTAAGGTAGGTAACCCATACTCAGAATTTGTCCTCTGCATTGAACCCATCCAAATTAGAAGCCTACACACACATTAGGAGCAGTGAATAGTAAATTCATACACACATATACTAACTTGTCAATGTCTAAAAATAGGAAGCCATGAGTCATTTGAAGTGGACATTATTGCATGTGACTGATAATGTGGCTCACATGGTGCTTAGATCCAAGCTAAGGTGTGCCCACAAGGAGAAAGAGACAGGCCTGCATTCCTGCGGCTCTCCTCAAAGGGGATGGAATTTCCCCGTCCCCAAAAAATAACACATGCACATCCATAACATCCTAGGAATGTTTTAATATCTGTCAGAATGCACAAAGTGTAAGATTTGTAGAGAAAATGCATGGAGCACAAGTTAAAGTGACAGGACGGTATGCTGTGGTTTCGGGAAGCTCAGCGCTTTACGTACACTTGTGGATGTAGATAGCGATGAGTGTGAGAACATGATATGTATACTGTAGCTCTCATTCATGCAGCTCAGCTGTATTAACCATCGCAGGGCCTGAGGCCATAGATGTGCCACTTCCGTGTTAAATGACCCGTGTCCTCCATCTACTTCAGTGGCCTTTTCTACTTTTTAACTCCTTGTTAACTTGTTTCAAAGGGACAGTTCTCTATGTACACTCTGTTTGAGGTCGGTAAGATTTTTAAATGTTTTTTTCTTTTATGCTCACCAAGGTTGTGTTTATAATACAGTGAAACAGTTTCTGTTTTAATATATTTTAAAATGTAATTTATTTCTGTGATGCAAAGCTTAATTTTCAACATCATTCCTCTAGTCTTCAGTGTCACATGATCCTTCAGAAATCATTCTAATATTCTGATTTGCGGCTCAAGAAACATTTCTGATAATTATCAATGTTGAAAACAGTTGTGCTGCTTAATACATTTGTGGGAAAAATATTTTTCTTTACTGAACAAAGCTCAAAAGAACAGCATTTATTTGAATTAGAAATCTTTTGTAACATCGTTCATGCTTTTATTGATATTTTTGATCAATTTAATGTATCCTTGCTGAGTAAAATGTTTAATTTCTTTAAAAAAAAGAGAAAATTCTGTCATTACTTACTCATCATCGTGTTGTCCAAAACCTGCAAATGACTTCATGTCTGGTTGGTTTCTCACACAAAGCTATATTATGACTTATACAATAAAAAAGAGCACTTTTAAAGCCCCTTTTGAAGCTTGAAAGCTTCAGTCCCTATTTATTGTAATTGCATGAAAAAGAGCAACCAGAACATTTTTTTTAATTTCCTATTTGTGTTCCAAACAGAAATGAAAGTCATACAGCTTTGGACGATCATGAGGGTGAGCATTATCACTTTTTGGGCAAACTATCCCTTTAACTGCTACTTATGCTTTCCGTTCCTACCAGGGTTGTGTCATCGACGTCTCTTCATCAAGCTCCTCCACTTTTCCATTGCTTTTTTTATTTGTGCCTCTCTCCTCCCCAAACATTCCTTCTACGTCCATCTTTTATTCATACTTGGCCTTCATGCTTCCATAACTCTGTGGTTAATGTGATCTGAGCCAGTATCTCCAGACACAGATTGCAGTATCTGTGAGCACAACCATGTCCATACGTCTCCCACCCTAGCCCTCTCTTGCTCAATCTCTTTGGTCCATGTGGTTTGAACCCCAATCAAGAGGCTCAATCATTCATTTCTAAACTTGCAGATTAAGCTCCAAGGCAAAAAGCCACTGTCCAGTGGTCTCAAAGCTTTGGACAGAACGGATTTACTTGCAAGTACAAGACACTGCCAAGATACTGTCCTCATTAACAAAGCAGGGCTTGAAATACCCTTTATAAAAGATGTGCATACATTAATGTTGGAAACTGTGTGTACATTTTGAATTAGCCTGGTTTGCACATTACATATTAGGGTTTCATGCACAAAAAAATGCATGTGTTGACAGCCTGGGCAAAAATAATGTTGCACAATTTAGCATGTTTCATTGCGTTCTTACAAATGAAACCATTGACTCCAAGCACAACTACGCAATTTGATTACAAAACCTTTAACACATTTTTTATTATTTTTTAATAAAGGGTGAACAAGTTAATTTCCCTAGTCTGTCGTACATCACTTTGGCCACTACTGTATATGCTTTAAATAAGAAAAGTAAATGCGTCTATGGGGTCAGAAAAATGCATTTAATAAAAAATATGGTCACACTTTAGATTAAGGTGCAGTTCTCACTATTACCTTACAATTATTACCTAACAACCTATTAACTATGACTTATGCTTCACTAAACTCATAATTAATAGTTATTAAGGTAGTTGTTGAGTTTAGGTATTGGTAGGATTAAGGGACATAGAATATGATCATGCAGAATAAGGCATTAATATGTGCTTTATAAGTGCTAATAAACAGCCAATATCCTAGAAATATGCATGCTAATAAACAACAAGTTCATAGTGAGAGAACTGGACCCTAAACTCAAGTGTTCCCAAAAATATTATTGGAAAACATTCTATTATTAGTTACGTAAATTTAGATTTGAGATATTTGTTATTTGTTAAAACAACACAACAATATGGATTAAGAAAATGATCTGACAAGGAATTGAGGGTATATATTTTTTTACAAGCTAACATTCATTTTGTACTTTCTGAGTGTACAAAAACCTCAAGTGGACAACACTAAATACAGGTGTAAACAGGGTCTTGTCCACTTTGGACCACTTCCAGAGGTAGTCAAAACACATTCGACTGGATTGCTTTCGTAGTGTAACTGCTCATGTGGTCGAATGTGTTCAAACAGCCACAAAACACTCTCCGTCTACTGACCTAACGGCTCTAGCCAGACAAGATTTGCCGACTGAAGACCCAAGTTTGGTTTGATTTCCATTCCTGATTTTTAACACTCACTCAGGGAAGAGACTAAATCTGCTGCTCTCCCGTGTATGTCTCCGTGCACGTTCATAACCCATACATTTACCCGCCCATAGACCCTCCCCTCGAAGAAATCAGGACAGAAGTGGTTGACAAAAGAGGCAGATTTAAACACCAGGTGTACATGGGAATGTGTCTCCCTCATCCAATTGTGATCCGATTGACCGGAACGCATCTTAATACCAGGTGTAAACAGGGCCAATGATGCACTGGTAAATGTTTGAATGGTTGCTCATTCCAGACCATGAGCTGGCAATATGTCTCATTAAAACTGATGGTTAGTCTTGCATCGTTTGTTTAGTATATCTTGCAGTGTGGTGTCAGTAGAGTGAGGTAATCTGATGATGCTCAAGAGGTTTTAGAGGATACTCCGTCTTACCTTTGTGCTCCACAATTTTACAGTCCAGTCGAAAGAAGAGGTGACAAAGAGGTGGGAGAAATCAACAGGGCCCACAGCACTGTGACAACTGATGCCTGTCACTGGCCCCTGATGGCCCTCAAACATCTCACAGATGCCAGCTTTACTGTGGAGCAACACAAACAGATGAACAAAACAAAACAAAAAAGTAACCATTAAGGCCCTCTATACACCTGATGTAAGTATATGTACTTTACTGCTCAAAGGGTTGGGGTCAGTAATAGAAATGTAACTTTTTTCAGCAAGGATGAATTGATTAAAGACATTTATAATGTTACATAATATTTATATTTCAAATAAATGCTGCTCTTTTGAACTTTCCATTCTTCCAAGATTTTAAACTACTATAAATATACACTATATATACTATATATATATCAGCATATTATTTCTTAAGGATCATGTGACACTGAAGACTGGAGTAATTATGCTAAAAATTCAGCTTTTGATCACAGCTTTGATTACATTTTTAAATATATTAAAATAGAAAACAGTTAACACAAAATCTTTGCCTTGGTGAGCATACAATTCTTTCAAAAACATTTACAAATATTACCGACCCCAGACATTTGTATAGTAGTGTGAATGCTTTTCCATATGTTTAGATCAGAAAGCGATACATAACCAGTAAAGTTTAGAACCCGTGTTTTGATTGACAGGTGAGTGGGCGGCTCTTTGCTGCTGTCTGGGATGAACATCAGTATGTGATCAGAAAATGCGCCACTTGCTCTTCCGACTATCACTGAATGTGGTCACCTGAATGAAGTGTTTGTGTCACGTTTTGGACCACATTTATATTTTATTTATCTTTGACTGACAACAAAACTGCAACACACGCTGAGAATAAACAGATTTATATAGTGTGTTGGTGTGGACACTAATATAGTTATAATTACAGTTATTGTTCTTGGTGTTAGCGGGCCTTAAAGGTTTAAGCTCACCCAAAAATGCAAATTATCCCATAATGATCACATATCTCTGACCTGACGTATGGCATATTGATGAATACGGAAGCGTTTTTTTGAACCCATCTGTCTGAACCACAAGAGGCGTCTCTCATCTAAGCTTACACTACGCCAACTTCATGCATCGGGTCAGAGGTCACTCTTCCGCCTGAACTTCACTTGTGTACAGCCGTTTCCGGTAGTCAGTGATTATAGTTTATAAAGTTATAAATACGGATATTTTTCTTACAAAAACGCATGGCTTCGCTTCAGAAGGCCTTTATTAACCCCCTGAAGCCATGTGGATTAATTTTATTATGGATGGATACGCTTCCTTCAAAATCTCAGGTACCATTCACTCCCATTATAAAGCTTGGAAGAGCCAGGGTATTTTTTTATATAACTCTGATTGTGTTTGGCTGAAGAAGAAAGTCAAATACACCGACGATGGCTTGAGGGTGAGTAGATTATGTGATAATTTTCATTTTTGGGTGAACTAACCCTTTAAAGGTTATCATGGACAGTGTGTCAAATGTATGTGCCACTCACCTGCCGTGTCTGGACGCTGTATACACAGTCCCCTCCTCACTGCCAACTATATAATTATTGACATCTCCAGTGGGAAAGGCCATCCCAGTCACAGCCACTGGCTTAGACTTGTTATAAACAAGCTCCATGCTCTCCTACAAATAAGCAAGCAGACTGTTATACAGGTGTGATGGATGCTGGTATAGTGTCCGGTGTTGATCAGATGTGCCAGAACTACAGTACGTCAGTACTGACCTGAGGCTGTGACAGCATATCCAGGCTCCAGGAACACATCCGGCCATCCGTGGACACAGTGATCAGGTTGTTGGCGTTCTGGGTGCCGACCACATTGACGCAGTACACTGGGTGCTTTGAGAAAAAACATACATAGTATGTCACCTACAAATTCTAGAAAGTGTCATATACAGTAGCGTGGCAAAAAGAGATATTTGTTGACCCTACAAATTTGATTAAACCATGAAAATATGTATATTAAATATTATAAATATGAGAGAAGAACAAAACCTGGTATTTATCTGGCAAAATTATTTGGGAAAAAGGGCAAACTACAGCAAAAAGTTTTATTTACTATAAAAAAACATACATTGACTACAACATAACAGGTATTAATATTTCATTGGTTCTCTTGTTTTTGCATGTGTTCATCATTTCTTTGTATGATAGCCTGACCAAAAATTATGTGTCGCACAATTTGGCATGTTTCATTGCGTTATCACAAATAAAACTATTGACTTCGAGCACAACTATTCAATATGCTTACGAATTTTTTTTTTGTTGATAATATTTGAATAAAAAAGTGAAGATGTCAGTTTTACTTGCTGGCCATACTACTGTATGAAACATGTTGCACAATTAAAGCTATGAACTGAATGTGTACACAGACACAATACCTAGCCTGTGAACTAACATGGCTCGGGCATCTGCCCATCTGCAAATACAGTTGATTGTGTGAATCCATTATGTCGTTATTGCCGTCAATTTGATTTTGTTTTTTGACCAACAATGGGCTCTTTCAGATGAGCCGGTGAAGTGGTGAGACGGCGGTCGGGACATAGGCTTTCATTATTGAGGGCACGGGAGTTTAAACCCTCAGCATGTATGGCATTCAGGGGCCGTGTGTGTGGCAGCTGAGCACAATAAGGGTCTATGGACGTCCCTTTCCTCTGCTACTAGGCTGTACTGTCTTTATTGCATGACAAGGAGTTAGATGGGGCTCATTGAGCCTGACTGTGCTGACAGACGGAGTCTAGCCCTGGGTAGACAGTGGGCGGCCTTTTGCACAGAGAGAAGACGAGGTCAGGAAAATGTTGAGGAGTGATTGCTCCCAGCATCATGTCCGATTAAAATTGAAAATTCTCTCATCATTTACTCAACCTCAAGATTTTCTTTATCCCGTGGAACTCAAAAAGAGTTGTTTTTAAGAATGTTATTGCCCATACAATAGACAAAAAGGTGTTTTACCCACTCTAAAAGGACTTAAGTACATATTTATATGCAATTTCATAATCACTACTATTGTCTTTGAAAGTTAGAATGTACTGAGAAGCGATTATGGTAAACTTAAATATGCTTTAATATCATATTGCAATGTGTGTATGTCATGAATAAATATATATTTGTAATTAAAAATTTGTATTGATAAAGTTGTCATTTAGTACATTTAAAATATATGAACTTTAAATGTAATATCGAATAACACACTACAGTTCAAATTATAATCAAGTACTTTACGTGTAACTTTAGAATGGTAGTAAACACATCAAAATGAGTATATTTCTTTAAAGCATGAAAAAAGATCGTGGAAATGTACTTGATTGAAAAACTTTAATTTGCTATTAATACAAAGTGCAATTTTTACAAGTGTGTTAAGATAATAGTCATTAAAGTGTACTCTCTTTAAGTATACTTAAGTGGCCTTTAATTTCATTCATATTATATTATCTGCAAGTACATTTTCTTTTAAGTATACTGTATATTGATTTGAAGTACACTACAAGTGCACATTGAGTACAATTAAGCACACTTCTTTTTCACAAGAGAAGGCTTTGAGCTTTGGGTGAGAAACAGGCCAGGATTTAAGTCGTTACTTAGTGAAAATCTAGCTTGACAGTCGTGGTCAACACTCACGTTCATTGTATGGAATAGAGCAGCTTGGGCATTCGGATAAAACTCATTTTGTGTTCCACAGAATATGACACGTTGACAACACTTTGGTCTTAACTTTAAAGTGCTCGTATTATGCTGTTTTAAAGGTTCCTCATTTTGTTTTAGAGGTCTCCTACAATAAGTGTACACCCAAAAAAACTTTTTGTCAATTTTTTTATAATATACATTGCACATCCCCTCATTTCTCAAAGAGCCTGAAAACGACTCGTTTGAAGATTCATTTCTCTAAGCCCCTCCTTTCTGAGAGCATACCTGTTCTGATTGGTCAGACGACCCAGTCTATTGTGATTGGTCTACCGCTTACAGCACGTATCATAAACAAAACGCCTATTACCACATCTGAATTTCGGTCCAGGAGGCTTCCTTAGCACTTGATACACAGTGATATGAACAGTAATGATGGCATCAGTTTTACAATATCAATTTAAGCCCAAGTCCTCGTCCTTTGGAAGTGCATGTAAAGTAGGTTTGCTTTCGCAGTACTTTAAACAGCGTCTTCTCGACATGTTGACAACACCAATCTCTTCTAGTCCTCAGCTTCAACTACAATGTCAAATTAGGCGTTGTTGTGACCATAGGCTGGCAAATTTGTTACATAGGTAACTGGATTGGGACTGGATTTGCTGACGACTCGTTTCGGCAATTCAGAATCAATTTCTAGACAATAACTCCATTTATCATGCACTTTGATATTTAAAACTTTGCAGACCAGCTATATTACGCACTGCATGAAAGGGAATATTTGAAAAAGCATAATAGGGGCAGTTTAAGTTTAAGAAGGATGATTGTATCTGTTCTTACTGTATGTGCTGCAGCAGACAGGGGGGTCCTCTGAACCGGCGTTCTTCTGTGACTTCTGTTGTCCCAGAGAACAATCTGCCCCGAGTATGTGCCACCCACCAACAGGTTAGGATGAAACCGAGCAAAACCCACCGACACCACTGGAGACTGGAAAAGACAAGACAAAATCTTTAGGACAAAAGACAAAGGAAAGAGATAATGATGAAGGTGATGATGAGGGTGGGCAGAGTACCAAACTATGCAAAGGATTGTGGGAGCAGCAGTTTTATATTACAGCATCATAAACAGTGTGCACTAGAGCGAAAAGAGCTGCCTTTTGTTGTGACAGCCTTTGCCTTGAACTTTCCCTCCGTCTTCACTTTTATTAAGTTTTTGGTTCCTCTTCAGTGCCTGTCACATGAAACGTGCCCTAATGCTTACATATTTTCACACAAAATTCTCTTAAGCGCCCTTACTAAGCACTTTTACAATTATCTCAGGAGACCAATTACTGACAGCAAGGAGACAACGATATTTTGTTTTACTTGCAAAGCTGCCCTTTTGGTCGTGATGTGACAGCAGCGGGACAGAAGTGTAAAATGCGTGTTTTCATATCGCTCTCCAGTCGTCTGTAAAGCAAAGACTTCGACTGTCTCCCTTCATACACCGCACCATCTGCGGCCTGCCCGTCATGCACCCAGAGTTCATTTTAAAGTGACTGGAAAACAAACCAGAGAAAAAGAAAACACGCTTCTCTTTTCTTTCATTCGTTCCCCCCTCTAAAAAAAATACAGCTTCTAAGAGGGTTTGGGAGCAGAGTCACATGTGAGGTGGTTTTTTAAAAGGACTCAAAATAAACTAAGTTGGAGGGGTAAAAATAAAGGCGAGTTGAGTTTATTTACACTCAGGACACGCAGGCAAATCTGGTTTAAAGTTTAAACGCTTTAAAACAAAAGCGTTTGATGGTTGGACTGGAGATTATTTGGAAAATGTAGAAATACATGTGACTGATTGTGTGATTGACTGCGGCCTGACGGAGAAATACTACACAGATACAGAGAACCGGTTCTTATACAAAAATGATTCCCTTCATTTGCGAAATTAATGATGTTATGTTCCATTAAAGTCAGCATTAAATAAAAATTATATATTTTTTGTGGAATATTGCATATTTATTATTGATAATTTTTTTTACATTTGCATATAATCTTTAATCAAAATAACTTCCCCTCCCTCTTGCAGCGATATCTCTTCTCTTCTCTGATGACGTGTTTAGTGGCATGAGGGCGGCCCAAGCCCCGCCCTACTTTTTGTCTGATTTGAGAAGCTGTTTAACTCGGATATACGTCACAATAGGGAAGAAAAGACAATCACAACTTCTGTTTCATGCCAACTGGATTTCACACGTGCGTTCTTCAAAACCACTACTACTGGAACTATTTTTCAGCGGTGTTGCTACTCAATCTACAGCGCAAAACAGCACGAAACTCTTGAGATGTTTCAGGGAGAATCCAGGAACTTTAAATACAGGAGTCAAAACCACACAGCACAACCAGGGTATTCCGAATCCAAGCGGTTCTCAAATGAATGACTCTTTTGAGACAGATCTTTATAGTGATTCAAAACCATACAGCACACCCAGGATAATCCAAACTATTCATGAAAAAATGACTCTTATGGTCAAGTTCTTTTGGGTGAATCAAAAATATAGAATTACCAGTGTAGTTTGATTCCCGAACAAAAGACTCTTCTGAGTTGATTCTTTTTAGTGAATCAAAACCACACAGCACTACCAGCATATTCCGAATCCAAACAGGTCTCAAACGAATGACTCTTTTGAGCCAATGCTTTATAGTGATTCAAAACCATACAGCACACCCAGGATAATCCAAACAATTCTTTAACAAATTACTCTTATGATCAAGTTCTTTTGGATGAATCCAAAATATAGAATTACCAAAGTAGTTTAATTCCCGAACGAAACACTCTTCCGAGTCGATTCTTTTGAGTGAATCAAATCCACACAGCCCAACCTGTGTTTTTCAACTGATTCACAAATAAACTAGTGAATGATTTGGTTCTTTATAGTGAATCAAACACATAGAGCTTACAATTTACTCATGAGACTTTTTTTACTCATGAGACTGGTTGTTCATATTATACCATATGTAGTTTAAGATGCACATTATGTGTTCTGCAATATGTTACCACAAGTTTTGCTTGTTTAGTACTGTTATTTAATACAGTTAAATCTAATATTTGGATTGCATTTATGCCGCCTCTAAAAAGACTCTGAATAGTTACTGAACAAATTAATAGTCTTTAAAAAGTCACCTTTTGCAAGAACTGATTTAAATGTATTAGCTTTATTATTCCCACCCCTACCTACAGTATTATCGTAGAGAATAAAATAGAAAGCAGACACTTGCAAGGAACTACACCGGCTGCAATAATACAACTGGACATCAAAAGCCAACATTTCAGTTAATAAATTGATTAGTATCTTTTAAGAGGTTGAAAAGTTTCACTCAAGTCTTGATTAGTCTGATTGCCAGTACCGCTGGAAAAGGATCTCAGTTCGGTGATTAATGATCAGTCAGTACTGAATGCTAACACAGAGACAGAGGAACATTGCTGCTTAAATACACGGCTATTTCAATCAGAGCCACAAGCCGACCTCTGAACCAAGTCTCTTTCTCTCTCTCTCCTATAGTCATGTGTCAGGGACACGCTCCCCAGACCAGCGCTTCATTACTGGGCTAATGAACATGAGCTGGGGTCACCACAACAAGAGGGTAATAACTCCACTATGAAGCCATTAATCAGAGACTTAATGAAGTATCGTAACCTGAAACTTCAGCTCAGGAGAGCAGTCCAGCCAACAGCCAATCACGGCCTTCTCTGGCCTCTGTGCACACCGCAGGCCTGTTTCTATCAGACTCATCTTCTGTGGTACCATCCCTGTGTCCTGCTGCAACCTCTGACGACGGACTCTATCCATCCGTTTTCTGCTAATTCTAAAGTATAACAGATTCATTTTGATTGGATAAGCTTTGCAGTATCTGATTTGTGTAAATGTATCGGTTCAATTGTTTACAAAGTTTTACAGTCTTTGGACAACAACCAGTATGACCTGCTCCTGACAGGGTTATTATAGTTAACTAAAACTATTAAAAACATGGTAACACTTTAGTTTAGGGTCCAATTCTAACTATTAACTAGTTGCTTATTAGCATGAATATTACTAGGATATTGGCTGTTTATTATATAAAGCACATATTAATGCCTTATTCTGCATGATCATATTCTACATCCTTTAATCCTACCCAACATCTAAACTCAACAACTACTTTACTAACTATTAATAAGCAAAAGTCGTAATTAATAGTGAGAATTGGACCTTAATCTAAAGTGTGACCAAAAACATTTGTGTTAACTGAAATAAAGCTGAAATTAAATTAAATATAAATTGTATATTAGTTGAAAAAACTAGAAACTGTTGCCTTGGCACTAGTTGAAGCACTAAAATTATTAACTGGAAATAGACTAAAACTAAAACTGAAATATATAATAAATTAAACCCAAATAGAAATATTTTGTATTAAAAAAAAATATTAAAATGATAAAAGCACATAACAAAATTACTAAAAATGAAACTAAACATTTAAAAAAAATTATTCAAAATATTAACAAAACAAAAAATACACTGACTTCTGGTTAATACTTTTTTAATCCCAACATAATTTTATTTAAAGGGGTCCTATAATGGCCCTTTTTACAAGATGTAAAAAGTCTCTGATGTCCCCAGAGTGTGTATGTGAAGTTTTAGCTCAAAATACCCCACAGATCATTTTTATAGCATGTTAAAAGTGTCACTTTTTGAGGGCGAGCAAAAACACGCCATTTTTGTGTGTATCCCTTTAAATGCAAATGAGAAATGCTTCAAGAGCTCCTGTTAGCAGCTCAGATTACCTCACAATGTCAGAAACTGTTCAGCCTTTTATGTCTAAACCGGAGTCGGACAATGATGGAGAGACTCAAGAAGAAGTGACAGCATGTAGAATGAGACAGGACATTTATGACCATATAATTATGGTTGGTTGATTAAATTATGTAGCTGATGTGTTGTTAACTTGATTAGTCATTGATAAGCATATTCTGTCATGATAATCTATAAATCTCTCATGTGGGAACTGTTGTAAAATGCACAGAGTTAGAGAATATCTGCTGCATAATTACAGTTATAGCTTATGTTGTCATCTCGCTTTTATCACATGCTATTGCACTTGTGTTACGTACTGTATTGCAATAAATGTGAAAAGACGGATGTGACAGCTTGAGCAGACTCCTAAAAGTGCTCTACTACAACAACTCTACAAGTTTATGTCAATTTTAGGGTTTGTGATGTCAGTAACGCGTGAATAAGCTCGTTGTAATCCTTAAAAAGAGATTTCTTTAAAAGAAAATATCTCCAGGCTTTGAGCTTTGCAGATGTTGTTTAGGCTCAAACAGCAACATTACACACTAACTAAAGTTAAAAAAGTTAAATCCTAATCAACCACCCCTTTAAACCAAATTTAATAAATGAATGTGTCGTTGGAAGTCATACCAAACAAACGCTTAAGACATTCATAATGTATGACAGTTTCTTGATGGCCAAATCAAGTGTGCAAGTCCAAAGTTGGACCTTTAGAAAAAAGGTTAAAGAGGTCAAACACAAAATAGTTTGAAATTTGAGCTATGGAGTATCTGGCTATAGGGTAACGCTGTAGTCGTAGCTTCACTCCATAAAGTTCAGTGCATTGGACAATGCTGACACGATGTGAACAGGCCTTTAATGATGAATAACATGTCATGGGGCAATCTCAGTTTATAAAACATCAGATGTATCCTTCCCTCATTACCGTAACCACATAAATCCAGAGAGACCTTTCGCTCCATAACGAAGCGCAGAGAAATATGACAAGTATTTGAACTCTCTTGAAAGTCATAATCTAAACATGGCAAAAGCGCTGAGAGGAAAAATGGATGAAAAGGCTGTATATTCACACCATATGGAGAGCGTAAGTTAAGATCTGTCTATCTTCAACGCATGGACCAAGAAACTACCTCCTCAGTTTAACTGGAAGCCACAAACACCACTATTCGAGCACTGTGCTCCACATGCAAGCTTTTGCTACTGGAATTAGCTCACTTTGTCCCAATTCAATGGTTGGCTGTGATCTTTTCAGTTCTAGTAGAATTGCAATGCGATAAATCACTTTCAGGTTTTAGGTAGTTCAAAAATGTTCAGGTACAGGTGGGATACTCTTTGCACTGAACAAAAAGTATTGTGGCAGAATGATTGAGTGAAATAAGAATCATGTAATGTGCCACAATTTACTTCATACTCAAGGATACTTCAAAGAATACAATAGTACCAGAGACCAATAAAATCATGGTTGCACAATGGTACTTTAGGTATTTTTGTGAGTGTGCAGACAATATTAGAAAGTTTCCTGTTTGTTGTCCCCTCCAAATTCCACTATTTCACCATTTTGTCAATGCAGTCATTTCACTGACTGGTTTAATTGAGAATAGTTCTCATTATAAGCTCAGCTTGACGTCTAACAACCCAAAGGTCTGATGAAAGTCAAATAGAAAAGTAAAATGCAAGTGAAAAAAATCCCACAACACCTTCCTGGTTTCACTGGGATATAATAATATCAATGGGAATGGTTCAGTATGGGATAAGACCCCGCGAGGAGAGATGGCATGAGGAACACTCCCTCCTTTGTTGCCCCCTTTTTTTGCGGGCCGAAAGGGAAAAGAGGAAAAAAAACGTTGGAGCCATTTGTCAGGGAGCAGATGACTGTGTAACAGACAGTACATTCACTGCCGCCTCCTCCTGAAGCACCACAATCATGTGGTTCTCAGCTAAGCTTATCAGCTCCAGATGCACTCCTCTGTCTTCCACCAGCATCCTTCGCTCCCTACCTCTTTTTTTCCCAAGCGGCACCCCACGGATTTTGTCACTCTGCGGTTACTGGCACAGGCCTTGTAATACCATATCTCCGTTTCAGAGAACAATGGAGGAGAAGCCAGTGAACGCGAGTACTTCAATCTCTCTCTCTCTTTTACCTTAGGACAAGAGGAAAGAACGGCCATTTCCCAGTCAATATGAATGAACGGTATTCTTAACATAGTCAAAATTTCATAAAAATGCAATTTTATACTCAGTTTCATTGGATTTGGTAGTGCACTAGTGTTCATTTGTTACTCTTCAGAATACATAAATCTAAAGTTTTAATACATCAACTTTTCAATTTAGTCAACATGCTCTCAAATTCAGCTTGCTCCACAAACTCGCATCATTCACTTAAAGGGATAGTTCACCCAAAAATGAAAATGTTGTAATTTCTTATTCACCCTCATGTTGTTCCAAAGCTGTATGAGTTTCTTTCTCTTGTTGAATACAAAAGATGTTTTAAAAAAGAGTCAGTAACCAGACAGTTGACAGGCACCCATTGACTTGCATAGTTTGAAAAAATATTATAGAAGTCAATGGCTACTGTCATCTGTCTGGTTACTGACATTTTGTAAAATATCTTCTTTTGTGTTCAACAGAACAAAGAAACTCATACAGGATTGGAACAACTTGAAGGTGAGTAAATAATGACAGAATTGACATTTTTGGGTGAACTATCCTTTTAATTCCTAAAATAATATGGCCTATAGTTAGTACTACTACATTTCAAAATTGTATAGTTAGTGGATTGCTTAAAGTCGACTAGTCATCTGGTTAGTTACAGTATAATTAATTAGTCCTCAGTCAGACACAACAACAGATTTTAAAACAGTAGGCCTCACACACTTGCTGACTTTGTAAGAGGTTACAGAACAAATAGGCATCAAACTCTAAATGACTGAATAACACACACTACCAGACGTTGTTCCGAACACAAACTCTCACGGTAACATGTTAATATTTACTAGAAGATGCATGACAAATGAAAACAATGTGTTCTAAAATCAGCTCAAAATATCAAACATGTTTGATATACTCCGACTGTATAGAATCATAGAAGCTTTAAATAAATCGGAGTCTGTGCCCATCATACAGCATGTGATTTTCTATGAAATCTGTCAACTCCGACTGAGCAACATCTGCAGGCTAACTCTGACTTTTGGCAAATAGCGTTTGGAAATTGGACTAGGTGGACTATTTTGTCACAACTTTTAAATTCAAAATGAGCATGAGACACTAAATAACAGCCTAAAAGCCTGTTCACATCAAGAATGATAACTATAAAGATAACTATAATGATACCTATGTTAGCGTCCACACCGGCGGATGTTATTGTTCTGTATTCTAATTGCATGCTCCAGTTATGTCATCTGCCGCTTTAAATGCTTGAGGGGATTAATCAGATGGATTTAAAAATTGCATAGACTGTAGTCTTGAGTTTTCTTCCGGGACATGCCACAATGTCCCTCGTTTAAATAAGCACTATAAGCAATAAGCACAAAAGGGTTAAGTTGCGTTAGTAGTGCATAGAAAGTATTGGTTATGGTAAGGGACGTGCGATTTCCGAAACACGCTAAAAGCTTTTGACCAATCACAACACACTTGTCCAGCAACACACTTTTCAGAAGGAGGGGCTTCATAGAGGAAAGGAAACAGAGCGTTACTGACAGCAACAATGTAAAAATAATGTTTTTTAACATTTCAGCGTGAAAAAACCCCCCAAAAAACAAAATCAAGGCTTTGAAAAAGGGCATAGTAGGGCTTTAAAAGAGATTGTTCTGTGCGGGTTTTACCATGCAAACTGTTACAGCTGCAAGTACAGTATTCTAATTAAACCACTACTCATAAAAGCATAAAAGCACATAAAAACAAATAAACTAGTCAACCATCATGACCCATACCTTTCTACAGTAATGCTTATATGCAGATTCAAGAGTAGGCAGTAAAACCTTAGCGGACTGGAGGTCTCTGCTCTTCCTGTCTCAAAAGCTGTGAGTGGTTTTGAAGCCTTTCTACACTCAGCTTTATGAGCACATGCAACTCCATCCAGCAGCATTATGCAGAGCGGGCATCTCTCCAAGCTCCTGCAAACACATCTTTCTCTGTGCCAGTGAGCCTCAGGCATCCAGCAGGGGTTCACACAGAGTCATCCTGGGTAAAATATATAAATGATATCAATAAAATACAGGCGATGCAGATGAGGGCTGACAGTATCGGTGAGCAGTTTTTTGGGGTGTGCCCTTGATGTGGCCAGAGGAAACCCACTTTAGAAGGTCATGTGATGTTACTGGCGAGCCTGGCCTGCTGTGATGATGGGCCCGAAAGAACAGCAGAGAGCAGGGAGCCAAGATCACGCCACACAGAGCCCAAAACAAACCAAAACCACCTCAGAAATATTCCACAACTGTCTGAACAGGAGTGGCCTTCTGAAAGCCAGAGAAACTGTGAAATGAAGGAGGAGAGGATAAAGACAAACAGAAGAGAGACAGAAGCTGCGTTTCAAAACCTAGTGTGCTGTCTTAGGCAGCATTTTAAAGCATTTTCCAAACGTGTTTTCCATTTTCCACACGTTTTAAAAAGTACATTACCATTACCACATTACCAAAAGTTTTTTGAAAGAAATTAATATGTTTTATTCAGCAAGGATGCTCAGTGACAGTAAAGATGTTTACAATATTGCAAAATATTTTATTTTATTTTAAGTAATACAATTTGTCAAAAAATTCTGAAAAAAAAAATGGTTTCCACAAAAATATTAAGAAGCACAACTAATAATGTTTCTTGAGCAGCAAATCAGCATATTAGAATGATTTCTGAAGGAATGTAATGATGCAAATCCAGCATTGAAATTACAGGGGGAAAATCCATTTGAAAAATATTTGAATAGAAAATTGTTACATTTCAAAATATATTATTTATTAATATTTAATTAAATAAATGGAGTTTTTGTAAGAACTTCTTTCAAAAACAGAAGCATCTTACTTTTTAAACTTTTAAACGGAAGTGTATATGCAACTCAATTACGCAACCTACTAAGATATCCCATTCAATCCATATTTCAAAGACTGTATTGTATGTGTCCATTGTGGAGCTGGCAATCCCAGAATGCACTGTGATGAGCGCAGTCAAAAAATACATCAGAAATGGTGGAAAAAGCACCATACAAATATATTATTCAGTATACATCAATACTGATAAAATAATTTAATGCAAACAAAAAAAAGTGATTCTGAAAATAAAAAAATCCACAATATTTTAAATATCATATCAACTAATCACTTCAATGGCAAACTCCATTGAACAAGGTAACACTTTCTTTTGATGGTCCACTTTAGATGTCAACTAGCAGTCATTAGAGTAGACTGTCTGATTAATATCTGCTAACACTTTATGTTTATGCTCCCCAGCAGACAAGTGACTTTGCAAGTATGTGTCAACTTATTCTACAAACCCGAACCCTAACACCTAACCCAAGCCTAACAGTCTACCACAGTCTACTAATACTCTAATGAGATTTAGTTGTCATGTAATTGCAAAGTTACTTATAGTTAGTAAAGAGTTACAGTGGAACATCGAAAATAAAATGTAACTGAAATCGATTGCCTCCCATGTATGTGATGGTGGTACTGCTTATGTATTTTGTTCACTTATGAGAATCCATGATGATTAGGATGCTGCCTAAGTAGGACACAAGGCTTCCCACTAGGTTTTGGAACAGAGCGTGTGAGAAGAAGTATAAGGAGAGAGAGATGGAGGGAGAGATGTGGCAAAAAGAGGTAAAGTTGGAACAGCAAAAAGAGAAACTGAGGGAAAAGTGGGAGACAGCGGTGCTGGAGGGGGGGTTTCTGAAGTATCCAGCACATGAAAGTTGCGGCTGTGGGTAAATCTGGAAAAACGACTGCAAAACTGCTGAACTCCGCCGTACGGCTTGCCAAAAGTGAGGGAAGCCGCAAAGGGAGAATAGGAGGGGAGAAGAAGAGAGGAGAGGAGCGTGTGGGGGATGAGTATATGGCTCTTGCATGCGTGTACCTCAGAGGGAATAAGATCAGTGTGGTTTGGAGAGGTTAAGCGGCAGAACATGCTCACACATTAAGAGCCATCAGATTCCCGGTCTAGTGAGAGGGGAGCACTGCCGTTTAGAACAGAGCCCAGAGCGAAAAACAATATCTCTGCAAATTGGCCCAACCTCTTTCATCCTCAGCCAACGGCAAAATGTTTGGAGATCCTGTGCTTCTCTCTCCATTTCTCTCCTCATGATGAAAAAGGGATGCTCGAACCTCAAGCCACACTGAAGGAAAGCTGTGAAATGCCAATGTGTGTTATTCATCTCATATTTTTCAATATACTTTATATATGTCCCTTCTTTTCTCTGATCTTGATCACTTCAAGAAGAATTTATGACAATTTTATATTGTTTATTTAAAACAATCAAAAGTGCCTATCCTTGAATCGTTTGAGGTTGATATGGGATTTAGAAAGTGATTAGCAATGATAAGTAATCCAATACTTTTTTTTTAGAAAGAGTAATTAGTACAGTAATCTAATTACACTGTTGAAGATGCAATTAGTAGCTAGTAATTAATTACTTTTTAGAATAACTTACAACATCGTTTTCAATTATGTCAATGAGAATTATTTTTTTTTAAATAGCATTAAAAATATTTAAATATATATAAATATGAAAAGTCTGCTGTTTATGAACATGTGTCAAGGTGGCATGTCTGAGTATGCTTCGGCTGTAAGTGTGTGAGTAAACGAGCATCCGTCTGTGGGAAACTCTGGGCTTTTAATACACAATTAACCATATAGAATAGGAATTAAACCATTTCATACATATATGGGAATACTTGTGCATGTGAGAGGTGCTGGGCATTGGAAAAGCAGCACATGCACGAGCAGTCCATGTGGGTGGGCAAACATATGCGGCTGGTAGGATTAGGAAGTGGTAAGCCACATCTTTTTATTACAGAAATGTCTCTCTAATATCTCTCCCTCGCACCAGGCTGTCGCCTCCCAGACTTGCTTACTTGGTCGTCTCCCTGAAACAACTCCCAACCCAGAGTCTTTTATAATTAGCGTCAAAACCGACACCAGATACGTTTTACACACAAACCTCAGGATTTTTTTGGCCTGACCCAAGCGGACACACACCGTAATAAGGTGCTCTGTGCTACTCCAAGGCCAGCATGCACCTTTAATTAAATATCACCTTACACTCATTTAAATCCATGTCGTCATTTGAAGTGGTACGCTCCATTAGACCTCCCTTTTATTGAAGCTACCACTTCCTTTATCATGGCTTTCAAATTAGATCGTTTTGGTATAAATATATTGTGAAGTGCTTAGAATACTATACTAGAGAGCTGCTTACGGCACAGTATGCACTACATGCTCCCTACAATATCTTTTAAATAGTATGCAATCAGTGGAGTAACTAGTCACATGTAACAGAGTTACATCATTTATTTACAAAATGCAAGGGTAACACTTTATTTTAAAGTGTCCTTGTTACATGTTACATGTACTTACCATAGTAATAACAGTAAATGATGCATGCAACTAGCCCTTAACCAAACCCTAATCCTACCCTAACCCTATAAGCAGCCCTGGTTTGCCTGTGTTCCCTGTGCTAGTTAGTACTGTTCGGTTACCAACATTCTTCCAAATATCTTATTTTGAGATCGGTTCTGCAGAAGAAAGAAAGTCATACTGATTTGGAACGACATGACGGTAAGTAAATCATCACATGCTTTTCATTTTTGGGTGAACTATCCCTTTAAAACTTTTCCTTTAATATTCTGTGTGACGTGATATTTGGAGGGTAAGAGTGTAAAGTCGTGCTGTGTTGAGGGTTTTCACCTGGCAGTGGTAGATGTACTCTGGTGTGGTCTTCTTGAATTTCATATTCCACACCAAAGCCACACCGTCTGGCTCATGAGGAGCGTCTTCATTGTTGTTGTAGGAGGCCACCAAGAGCTCAGGGTACTGGAAATATGGAAATATGATGAGAAGATAGTGAAGGCAAGAGAAAGATGTGAGTGAGAGAGAGAGATAGATGAAAGATAAAGCTGACTGAGAGACAGAGCAAGGGAAGATTCTCCCTTTTAAATGAACAGGTGCTGACATAGAGGGAGAGGTCAGAGAGGGAGGTCAGTCTACCTGAGGAGACCAGTCCAGACAGGTGATGACCCGATGCTTTGACCAGTGCTCATCATAGAACAGACGACTGAGAGAGAGACTGGAGCCGCCCTGCAGATCTCTGAGAGGGGGGGAAACTCTGGGCTTTTAATACACAATTAACCATATAGAATAGGAATTAAACCATTTCATACATATATGGGAATACTTTTATTTTAGGATCCAATTCTTACTATTAACTATTTGCTTATTAGCATGCATATTACTAGGCTGTTTATTAATAATTATAAAGCACATATTAATGCCTTATTCTTCACGATCATATTCTACATCCCTTAATCCTACCCAATACCTAAACTTAACAACTACCTTACTAACTATTAATAAGCAGTTTTTATAGTTTAATTGAAGTTAGTTTTTTTTTCAATATATTATTGATTTATCTAACAATATTTAAATGTAAAACAAGAAAAAGTGTGTTTGTAATACTCATAGAAAGGAGCAAAATGAGAGATTGTTAATAGATTACATCATTATGCAAGAATTTCTTTGAAGAACAATGTATACACACACACACACACACACACACACACACACACACACACACACACACACACACATGTTGAGTTTCCATGTTTTATGGGGACATTCCATAGGCGAAATGGTTTTTATACCGTATAAACTATATTTTCTATCCCCCTACTCTGCCCCTGCCCCTAAACCTACCCATCACAGGAGACATGCTGCATTTTTACATTTTCAGTAATGTAAGTGTGATTTATGACATGTTTTCCTCATGGGGACCAAAAAATGTCCCCACAGGGACTTTGTCCCCATACCGTAGGGATTACCAGTCCACACACACACACACACACACACACACACACACACACACACACACACACACACACGTTTGTTTTTGTGAAATGTGGGAAATTTAGCTCATTGGGGACATACTATAGTCTTCTAATGTCTTCATATTAGCCTAATTATAAATACTACAGTCTAACACTAACCTAACCTAAATTTGCTCTATTCATCAGCAAAAAGAAATTGCTTAAAATACACTAAATGTGATTATTTCAACAGGTTTTTGTGACCGAATATAAAAAAACTGGAGCATCCTACACATCCACTGCTTTTTTGTTTGTTGCATAATACACATTTGCATAATATGCAAATCTGAATGCATCCAGATGATTTAGGCAGTTTTGGAATGGTTTTGTTTTCGTGAAGATTAATTTTGGATGTAATTGTTGTTCACCTTCTCACATAAATTTAACTATTTTACAATATATAACAATCAAGTTTGTTTTAATACAACATTACTATATAACATTAGTAATGCAATCATTTATAATTGTTTTTAAATTAAATTTTTAATATAACAAAACATTTTTTTAAATATATAATATAATATAAAAAATAAACATAAATATTAAATTAAATACGAGAAATCATGTTTCTGTGTCACGCAGCACATTCTCACCCCTCTTTATCCTCCAGGTCTCGTCCGCTGTAGTCGAAGAAGATGTTGGAGTCCTCAGCTAAAGCTCTCTCCATCACACGAATGCTGCGGTCAAAGAAGATGAGGAACTCCTCCGAGTGCAGAACCTGCTGTTTCTCTTCCTCCGTCAGCTCCCGCGGGTGGCCTGATACACACGCGAGACAAAACACAACAAAATCAAGACGTAAACACAGCTGCCGAGTAAATAAACACAGAACAGGCCATATGTTTTAATACACAAACACACAAGAGCACATGTCACGACCACAACGATGGGCTACGTGTTTATACCTACTACTTACATACAACAACACTAACAAACGGATCTAACCACAGACAAAATCATGGCGGTACAGCATAACGATGAGCAGTAACTGTACAAACTGAACCTAAACAAACTCGCCCGCATTCGTTTTCCTGACTCCCAACAGGCTTTGAAGGTAGTTAAGCCAATTAGAAGGGAGATATGGGCGTAAAAAACAACAAACAAACAACTAAATGAATAAGCAAATACATTAGCAAACACACACACAGCTCTTAGTACATCTTTCCATAATGACAACACGCCCAGTTTTTCTCCTCCTTTTTTGATGTTATTGCGTTTCTCCATTTTCTCCCAGACTATTAGGGGCCCGTTCCTTTGATCCGAGCCCACTTGATTTGCGTGCCTTTTTTGATGACTCATAAGGAAGACAAAAGCGTGATCAAAGTCAGCGTGGAGTCAAAGCCCTCGTGTGCTTTCACAGTCTGCCTCTGTCCGGCCTCCCTCTAGTTATTTACCCTGTACACTTGCACAAAGAATGCACTCTCCACTCGCTTTGAAGTCCACTTGCTGGGGTCTAGTGACATTAAAGTTCGATCAGGCCTGACCCAGAATGCCGCGGCCCGATAAGCCCAGCCCCCGGCCAGTGAGAATGCCATCTGATACGGCTGCGGGTCACACGCGAGTGGCCACTCAACGCTCTGCTGATCCTGTTTGGTGACTTTGGGAATTTGACATGTGGGAGGCCCAAACACCAACTAGGAAAATCAGAACAGGTAGGAAAACAAATGATTTGTACAGTAGTGAACCTCATAGCTTTAAAGATGACCAGTTATGCTCTTTTGATTTTGTTGTTGGGTCTACAAGAACGGTTTTCATGCTTGAATGTTCAAAAAACACAATTTGTCACATATTTGACATTGTTGCAGCTCCTCCCTTCCCAGTCTGTCAGTAACACTCTGGCTGCATCTGAAACCTGGAAAATGCTGCCTTCGGAGGACACATTTCAAGGTAGGAAGACATGTCCGAATCCAATGTTAGCTTCACTTCCTGCCTCCTGAGAGACCAACACCTGATGGATTTTTGAAAGCAGCATATATATATCCTTCGATGCCTTTGATATCCCACAATCCTGTGCTTTCCATTCTGTGACAGTTGAGCAAGAAAAAAAAGATGGCGCCCGAAAGTTGCATTTGCTGGTCAGTTTGTGTGTAAATGTACGTTTTTGACCAACATTTTCAACTTCTGATGTAAATTCTAGCGAGAAATTACTAATGTAGTAATTCAATATTTGTTTAGTTCTCGCCAAAGCTCTCTTTATTTTATTGTAGATCATTAAACTGTTACACTGACTCATAAGTCTGTCAGAAATCTGTTTCGTGAGGTGCCTTTCATGCACAAACGCTGCCTTACAAGTCATTGTCTGATAAGGCAGAAAGGCAACAAGTCAGCTGCCTAAGTTTTCGGACGCGGCCTCTGTTTAGTTCCTGTCTCTATGAACCCCTCCGTCTAAAAAGCATAACATGTTCTGATTGATCGACTGAACCAGTGTGTTGTGATTGGTCAACCACTTCGAGCGCGTTTCGTAAATGTCACGCCCCTTACTATAACGGTGAGTACACACTACTAACTAACTCAACCAGATCAGTCATATATTTTTGCATATGCCTTAAAATTATGGATATATCGACGTGTTCGTTCCTGAAAGAAAACTCAAGACTACAATAGAGTGAAACATTTCAGGGAGTTCAGAAACAGTGACACTGATATAGAGAATAACTCCCGCTGGAGTGACTTTGCAACTTTGCAGACCTTTTTCATGCTCAAACAGCAACATTACACACTAAAGAAGTTGAAAATGTAAAAAAAAGCATGATAGTTCTTCTTTAAAGGTGCATTATGTAGATTTTAGCAGCATCTAGTGGTGTGGTTGCAAATTGTGCAACCACACACCGCTCACCCCTCCCTTTCTGAGCACATTGAGAAGCTACGGTGGCCGACACAGGACAAAGAGGTCACCGTCTGAGACAGCAGAGAGTAGCCAGCGTCTGTAGAGAAGTTTGTCCGTTTAGGGTTAATGTAGAAACATGGCGGCGCAAAATGGCGATTTCACTGTAAGGGGACCCGCGGTGTAGGGAGATAGAAATGGCTATTTATGGTAATAAAAACATAACGGTTCTTTATGTAAGGTCTTTATACACCAAAAACATAGTAATGCATATTATATTGGATTTCTGTCAATAGATCCTCATAAATATTACACACTGCACCTTTAAATGACTTTAGTGGGAATCTTTTATCACTGTAAATAAGTTAAATCATACATACTGTGATTGTAAGATACACACATTACTTCACTGGCGGAAGGTTTTACATCGTATGGCTTGCATAGCAGTGCAAGTTGTAAATCACATGGCGAATTATTAGAGGCGCTACGTCATGTTAATAAACCCCTCAATGTCATGTCACTCCACCCATGGATCATTAACCGCTAACAGGATGCATTTCCCTTTGAAACATCAAAAGAAGGCGACAATAAAATCCCAGCTATGCCAACACAGAAGGAATTGCCCTTGTGGAACAGCCAAACTGAATGTCATTTTAGTCCGTCTGGGTAATTTATCTACAAATCTGTTACGGTTTCTATTGGCACTTATGGAACATGTGTGCAGAACATGCGTCTCAACGTCAGGCTTTACTGTAAAGAGACGTCTCTCTCACGGAGTCTGAACTGAGCAGATGTTGTTCCGTGTAACATCCGACATACAGAAGTCAAATGTGCTAAATTTGTGCCAGGTGGAGGCTGTTGGTGTAGGGAACACGTTTTTAACAGAGCACAGGCTTTTGTTTAACTTCCCAAACACCTTTACTATCACTTCAATTGTTTGTTTGTTTTTACATTATTTATTTAATTAATGTACAATTAACTTATTTATTTAAATACAACAGACTAACCTTAACACTAAAGCAATGTTCTGAATTTTTATAATGAAAACACTTAATTTAGTATTGATTTAATAATATAATATAATATAATCCATTAGTTATGTCATGTTGCATTAGAGCATAAAAGCAAATAATATATAAATAAAATAAAATATATAATTATAATATAATATCATATAATTTGTAATACTTTTGTTAATATGAATAGTGTCAGTGTGTGCTGATGCTTTGAAAATAAATCCAAAGGTTCAAAAAATGAAATATAAAAGTGTAGTGAGCAGTGTGTTGGGCCACCTTCTCCTGCGTCGTCGTTACCCCAAGCAAAAGGAGTAAACAGCGGATGATTTGATGATGAAAAAGCATCGCGGTTCGGACCCATGATATAATGTGAACTCAGTCCAGCTGGGGCAGAGGGAGGGGGAGCAATCAAACTCGGGTTTAGACCAGGCATTTGAACCAAGTGTGAAAGCACGGTTAGCTAATTAAGCAAATTCACTCAGACCCACTCTTACCTTCTTTTGTTTCCTTGCTTTCTTCCTCCTCCTGCGGGTCAGTTTCTGGGCCAGCTTTGGTTTCTGTGACCTCTTCATCCTCCTCTTCATCTTCTGAAAAGACACACAAAAGGTCACATTCAGTTTCTGTTCTATGACACCTGCCAAAACTCCACCGTCTCCCTGTGACCCACCCGGAGACCCATAATAATAGCTTACAGATCTTCTGTGTCTGATATACAGACTCAGAGAGCGATAGACTTACACTCGTAATCAGACTCTTTACTAATCAGATGCGCTCAACTCAACGCCTTGTTCTGGATCAACACGGCCTGTTGTTTTTTGGGTTTGATGGGGATTTGCACAGCTGCTTTTTCACAACCGTGAGCTCCAGAGAAACAACACAGTCAGTTAAAAAGACACTTCCCTCAGGTCCCTAAGAACATGTGCACTACACGTGTGCATGCGTTTGTGTGAGTTTATGAATCCAGAGGTCTGCTCGTGACGAGAGGCACAGATACCCCACAGGAAGCGGAGCTGGTGAGTGGCGTGGCCTCTTTCTGCACTCGATCAACCTCCCAAAACCCCCCAACCGCCTGCCCCGGGGCCCCCCAGGCCCTGAAGTCTCACCCCTTAATTAACCTAGTCACCCCAGTCAAAGACCCCAGCCTAGTGCTACCCGCTCTCAGCCACCTGCTACGCCGTGCGTACCCCTCCTCGGCCCTGAAGATCTGGGCATGTGTTCCTAACCTTGCCCCGTGCCTACAGATGGCGAGAAGGATGACTCTTAACACCCTCAGAGGCACCTGTAGATGGGGCACACACACAGTCACGCTAGCATACACACAGAGCTCTGTGGGATTGTTTTCTTGTTGAACCCCAGTGGCAGAGGTTAATTATCCGGGGTCGGGCTGACAGTGGGTGCCCAGTCTGCAGAAGGAAGTGATCCCATCATGCCAGACGTGTTGCTGCTGACTCTCAACACCAGTGTATTTGTGTTCACACCAGTCAGGGAGGAGGCAAGGGCCTGGAGGCGTGCTCGACGATGATTTAAGCTTTTCAAGAATGCAGGCGCTATCATTGTTGTGAATTATGCTGTAGTATAACAGATTTGCCGCCTTTGTTTGTTTATTGGTGTTTAATCTCAAACAATAATGTTTACAGTCACACTTTAGATTAAGGTTCAATTCTCACTATTTACTAACTATTAACTACAACTCTTGCCTCAATAAACTCCTAAATACAGCATTTGTTAAGTTTGAGTATTGGGGTGTATCATGCAGAATAAGGAATTAATATGTGCTTTATAAGTACACATAAACAGCCAATATCCTAGTAATAAGCAACTAGTTAATAGTGAGAATTGGACCCTAAACATTGTTACAATGTTTGGCCACTTTTGCAAAAACGGCTATTCCTTTTGAACCGAACGACTGTAAATGGTCTTTTCCATCAATGATCTAGGATGTTGCAGGCTTGCAAAATAAAACATAATACCTTTTTACAAACGTGCTTAAAAGGCCTTAAAGCGTTTGAACCCCATTAACTGCTGCTTGCAACTATATTTATTTGAGAAATTTACTGAGTGAAAACCTCATTTTTTTCAGTCAGAAGGAACCAAAATATCTTATTTTATGTTCTACATGCAAATTTTGAAAAGCATATGGGTGAGTTAATAATGACAGAATTTTTGGTGGACTATCCCTTTATAGAAAAGTCACTTCGAAACAAACACAAACATTTCTGTTCTTCATTTGCGTCAAATTAAATATGGCATCAACCTTGACTAGGTGCACACAAAACATTCATTACCTCTTAAAATATGTTTTGGCTTTGATTCCAATGTGCATTGAATATGTTGAATTCATAATAACGGAATGCTTTGTGTTGATACAGTATGTACTGTGATTTAAATCCATAGCATATGAGTATAAGCACTGAGACAATTGATTCCCCAGAGGTTGAATGAGGATCACTGATGTGCCGATTCTGGCCTGGAGCAAGTGTGGTTTAGCTGCTGAATACGACTGAGCTCCTGAGCCAGAGACCAGCGGGGAAGAGAGGAGTCCTTAGACCCAGACAGGCAGCCAGCCAGCCCAGGCCAACCACAACAACATGGCCTACTCTGGCCTTCTTTCTCATTCTCCCTTGCTCATCTGTTATTGCCCTGTGAGGAATAAAGAGCCTTGCCATTCATTTTCAGTTTGTTCCTTCCCTTTGGGGCCTGACAGAAAAAAGCACAGGCAGAGAATGGGACACCTCTTGCATACCAGAAGACCCACATGCTAGACAGACTATGTCAGAAGGTTTTGGATCGGGACGTCCAAGTCCGGAGCAGGATGTGACCTGATATGACCAGGACTAGAGGAAACTCGTCCACACGAAGCCACCAGAAGTGTTGACCACACAGACGTGGGCCAAAGCAACAACAGTCCTGATTCATGGTTGTGGTCTGAAGGTTTGCAATATATCAGCAGATCCATGTGGCTTCCTGCCTAAAAGCGTGTTTTCGTGACACCCCATATCGCTCTACAAAACATGAACACTGGGCCAAATCTCAGGGAACTTTCAAGCCAATTTGTAAATTAAATTATGCCCTAAAATACATTTTTAATGCATCACACCTTCCCATTCACGTCAAAATGTTTATTTGCGCTTCCCATGAGGTGAAGGCAAACCACATGTCATCAAGGGATCGGTTAGAAGGCTTGAAAGCGAAGAAGAGAAGGACAAATGAGACAGTTTTAACACACTCTACCCTGGTGCTTAATACGGGTTCACTCAGTGGGAAGGAACATTAGGAACCATCTCCCCTGTTCACCAGGTTGATGAAACTCTGGACGTGCCCTGTAAGGTAATAACATCCCCCCTCTGTCTTACCTGCCTTCAATCTCCTCACAGTTTCCTCAAGCTGCTCGGAGCAATTCAAATCCATCGCTTGTCAAGCTGCTTGTCGTAATGACCAACAGAGCAGCAGCGCTCAATCAAAACAGGACTTTCATCCTTAAAGCGACAAGCTTATCTCAGGGTGTAAAACTCAAAACACCCGAGCTAATTAACTGCTTAATTAGGCAACAGAAATTGCTATTTGTGCAACAGTTGGGTGCAGGGTATGTGAAAGATTAGTTCTGCTTATCACATAATAGAGTCGCAGTGGAAACGTAAAAAGGTTTGATTCGTTATAGAGGGTGCGAAGGCGAATGCCTCTGAATGTGGTAAGGAGGATCTTAGCACTTCTCGCTGTTAAGACACTGCACGCGATATACCAGAAGCAAATGGTTCACAGATGGACGTGGTCGTGGAAACATCAGTGTTGAAGGAGAGTTACAGTGCACTTGTCAGGCTCACACTTACATTCAGTTTTCATGATGGTAAAGCATCTTAAACTGGTTTACCATGAGATCAGTGATTCTCCTAGGCCAGTGGTTGTCAACATATACATATATATATATATATATATATATATATATATATATATATATATATATATATATATATATATATATATATATATATATATATATATATATATATATATATATATATATATATATATATATATATATACACACACACACACACACACACACCAATCAGGTTATTCAGGTGAAGTGATCTCTTAATCAAGGCACCTTTTAATGAACATTTTGTCCTCAAAGTTGATGTGATATAGGCAAGCGAAAAATGGGCAAGCGTAAGGATTTGAGCGAGTTTGACAAGGGCCAAATTGTGATGGCTAGACGACTGAGTCAGAGCATCTCCAAAACTGCAGCTCTTGTGGGGTGTTCCCGGTCTGCAGTGGTCAGTATCTATCAAAGTGGTACAAGGAAGGAACAGTGGTGAACCGGCGACAGGGTCATGGGTGGCCCAGGCTCATTGATGCACGTGGGGAGCGAAGGCTGGCCCGTGTGGTCCGATCAAACAGACGAGCTACTGTAGCTCAAATTGCTCAAGAAGTTAATGCTGGTTCTGATAATAATAAGAATATATTTTATTTGTATTGCACTTTACATTTGGAACAAATCTCAAAAATGCTACAGTTAAGATCATTTAAGGATGGTAAAATACTAATATATTTAATAGTTAAAAGTCAGTTCTGGACCAATTTTTCAGCATCTGCTAAGGTTAGTGTTGGACAGAGTTTTGCAATATTTCTGAGATGGTAGAAAGATGTCTTGCAGAGGTTTTTGATATGGGCTTCAAAGCTGAGTTGTGGGTCAAATCTTATATGATAGAAAGGTGTCAAAATGTTCTTCTGGGAAACCTTGGGTCCCATCATCCATGTGGATGTTACTTTGACACGTACCACCTACCTAAGCATTGTTGTAGACCATGGTCCTTTCATGGAAATGGTATTCCCTGGTGGCTGTGGCTCTTTCAGCAGGATAATGCTCCTGCCACAAAGCAAAAATGGTTCAGAAATGGTTTGAGGAGCACAACGAGTTTGAGGTGTTGACTTGGCCTCCAAATTCCCCAAATCTCAATCCAATCGAGCATCTGTGGGATTGCTGAACAAACAAGTCCGATCCAAGGAGGCCCCAACCCCGCAACTTACAGGACTTAAGGGATCTGCTGCTAACATCTTGGTGCCAGATACCACAGGACACCTTCAGGGGTCTAGTTGAGTCCATGCCTCAATGGACTCAACAATGTCAGGGCTGTTTTGGCAGCAAAAGGGGGACCAACATAATATTAGACCACCACAATATTAGTCACAATATCATCATTTTATGCCTGATAGGTATATATAAAGTTATCCTATATATTTTATATATATATGAGAACCATTGTCTCAGACTTGAAGAGACAGTTCAATACAAATATATTTCTGTAGCACGTTTAATACATTTCTGAAATAAGTAAAATAATAATTATTAATCATATTATTTATGTCTTTAGAAAGCAGAATTAAAGTCAAATATGAAATAAATAAACATCATAAATATACCATTATTGCCACACAGAAGAGCTTTGAGCACCCTCTATAAAAGGCACGTGGCATAATATAAAGGAGTATGGTGGTGAAAAAAATGCCGCCAAAAGCAGTCTAAGATGCCATCGATTAAACGGAAGAAGGATGCGCCTCAGCCTTTCATCCAGCATTTTATTGGACCAAGCTGCACTGCTCCAGGCCTCTGGATTGGGATATGGAGCTGATTAGACAATCAAAAAATCCCCTCATCTGACAAGTGGGGATTTTTTTCTGTCTGTGAGAAGGCGGAGGGTGTTTGTTTTCCTCAAGGACTCTGAAACAGAGAGAGAAATTGAACTGAAGGGCCAAGGGTATTTCCATATGGGGCATGAGACACGGTAGGGCGGACAACCCTACTGCCCACCATATTGACATGCAAAATATATAAGACACTTTCAGACGAAGTGTCATCCTCTTTTAAGAAGCACCACATACAGACATACTGAAAGTAGGCTTCAGAAGTTGGGTGTCGAGCAGCCTGCAGACCACAACAGAGACGAAGCACAGAGGAGGCGGCAACAGGAACATGAAAGAGGTCTGTAATGTGGAACTGGCACGACAAACGGCGCATGAGACAAACACTATCTATGTATCGCACCCCTGCATGGCACATCAGTCACAAAAACATCCTCAAAGTCAAATTCTCACACACTAATCAACCTCTTTCAGGGCAGACGCCATATTGAATTTGATAAATGAAAATTAGCCTTTGAGTCCCCTCAAAAGGTGTACTACGACCTTGCATATATTAGCTGGAAAAAAACAGAAGCCATTTTTAAGTCAGTTTGCTTGACTAAGTTGATATATAGTCAGCATTAAACGGAAGTTGCAATAGTTTTTTCTTCTCTATTGTGACGTATCTGAGTGAAACGCTTCTCGAACAAGAAAAAATGTAGGGCGGGGCTTGATTTTGTCCATGGGGAATTGAGTGGATGGTTGTGGTTTGCTATTGGTCGATCTCATGTGAGTGACAGGTGGCCCCGTCCTCGTGCCAGTATGCACATGAGAAGAGATATCAATGCAAGAGGGAGGGGAAGTTATTTTGATTAACGATTAGAAGGTACATGAATTTAAGAGAAGTCACGTGCATGGATAAATCATTTATAATAAATACTGCAATATGTTCTCCATATCACCCAACCTATTTCTTGCTGTCTCTGCATACTATATAAGTGGAGTAAGAAGAAAACATTTTAATCTTCATCAAAAATTACACACTTCAGCTTTAGTAACTACCTGGTACAAAAGTTTTGAATGCCACATGCATAAACATAATGTGATGCACGTAACAGGAAAATAAGTCACATCAAACTGGACAGAGCCACGATGATAGATTCCGCACACGCTGCAGTCTGCAAACTGTGACCCATCCAGCCAACAAAAGCTCTTCTCTTTCCTTTTCCCGTCTCTCTCACTCAGACACACACAGAGAGTGTCAGACTGTCTTCTGAAATCAGACGGAAAAAAAGCTGTGGAGAGAGTACTTGTACTCCTGGCTACTTGCTCATCAAACACACAGAGCACAGGCCAGAGTGGAGTCAGGTCCTTGAGCTGACACTCTTCACGGCCTCCTGCAGCTGTGTGAAAGCCCATGGCTGTGGATACAGCGTTTGCATTTCATAACTACAAACCACACGGATGGTTGATAATCCATGCCGTTTCCGCCCCTGCAGCTACAATTCAGAAAGAAAACAAATGGAATTATTTAGAGCCCAAATAAAAGTGCAAAAGTAACCCCAAGAAAAGACTTGTTATAAAAAGTAATAAAAAAATTTATATATAAAAAAAAATGATTAATCGTGATTTGACAGCAAATAAATATATATATATATATATATATATATATATATATATATATATATATATATATATGTATATATATGTGTGTGTGTGTGTGTTGTCAAATCGATTATATAATATATATATTAAATGTATGTCTGTGTGTGTGAGCATGTCTGTGTATATACAAAGTACATACAGTACACACACACACACACACACACACACACACACACACACACACACACACACACACACACACACACACACACACACACTACCCACACACACACACACACACACACACACACACACACACACATACGGGTTTATGTGACTTATAAGGACACTTCAGCCCAAACCAGTTTTTTGGTGTATTATGGGGACACCCCTTTCCACTTGCTCTACAGTGATGTGGAGGGTATCAAAAAATTTGTTTTGAGCCATACAACACATATTTCACTTCGGAATTTGTATACACACAGCAAAACTTATAATGTACCAACCTGAGAATATACTTAATTATGAGGACACGTATAATTAAGTGTCTAAGCCCGCCTATGACAAAAACCGAAATTATAAGGACAGTGGATACACAACACACACAAATGACATTAATGTGTATTAGAGGGACAAACATTAATTAATGGGACATGGCAATACACAAACACAAAAGTGAAGGCATTGTGCATTAAAAGGACACACCTGATTAATGAGGACAAATGAACACAGTACTGAGACAGCAAACACATCCTCACCTGTGGCTCATACTCCCAACACACAACCATTCTAAACTTTGATATTCTGCTATCTGAATATGCAACAATGTCTTTCACACTTTGCATTCAAGGAACTGCTATTTGTGTGATCACATGACCATATGACATTTTAACAGACATGAGGACATACAACAGTATGTACACAGAACAAGAAGTTTATTAGTGCTTGTTTACAACATTACAGCTATTGCTCTGACAATTTTACATAAATCACAAGATACACTAATGTATTGAGATGAAGAGCTTAAAACCTTTCATAGACATAATTATTTAAAAAAATTGCTGAAAATAAATTAAAGGGATAGTTGACCCAATAATGAAAAATAATTGTCTCACCCTCATGTTTTACTAAACCTGTATGAGTTTCTTTCTCCTGCTGAACACAAAGGAAGATGTTTTGAAGAATGTGGGTGATCAGATGGTTGACGGTAGCTACGAGTTCCATAGCACAGAAAAAACACTTGCAGCCCGTTTGGACACTTACATTCCTCAAAATATCTTCTGCGGTGTCAAGCAGATGACCGAGAATCACACAGGTTAGGAACAACATGAGGGGGGAGAAATGAGGACCATTTAAATATCCCTTTAAAGCTTTCAACAGAAGTTTAAGACATTTCCATGCATTTAAACAAAAACAGCAGCTGCAACAAAAGAAATAAAACATGGGAACACTTTATAATAATTCTCAGTTACAAGTTATTAGATAATGAAACTAATCATTTACAAAACATAACTATGCATTCATAAATGATTAATAAGTGATATGCTAACATTTACAAATGTGCTGTTTATTATCAAAAAATAGTAAATCATGAAATAAATCAAAACAGATCAATAGTAGATGTTTGAGTTCTTAGTTGATACACTATTTATCACTTATAAATCATTGGAGTATTTCTGTCAAACTTGTTTTAGTGTCATCTCAATAAACAATGGGTAATCTTGAACAAATGATGAACAGACCATTAGTAAATGATCAGTAATTTATTGATGTATCTTTAAGTTTTCAGCTGGTCTGTGTTCAAAAGCAGTATCATTGAGAAGAGTCATTTGTTTAGTAAATGATCAGTAATTTATTGATGTATCTTTAAGTTTTCAGCTGGTCTGTGTTCAAAAGCAGTATCATTGAGAAGAGTCATTTGTTTTGAAGCTGATAATCATGTATAAATGTTTTACAGTCAGGCGACTGCAGTGGGTTATGATAAATCCCTTCACTTCTCAGTGTGGGATCTGTGATAATGTGAACGGTTTTACATCAGGTGATGTCCAGAGGTTAAAGAGTAACTCACCGGTCAGCACTTACACTACAGTACACACTACAGTGTTCAACACCTGCTATAGATGATGTGTAACTGATTTACAACACTTTCTGCATCCTCTAATCTAAAGTGTACACTACTATGTTGGTATACACATCACTTATAAATGACTTATAACTGAATTAACAAAACATTCATAAAATGTATGAATGTATAGTCATGTTTTGTAAATGATTAGTTCATCATTATCTAATAACTTGACTTATAAAGTGTTACCCAAACATTTTGCAAAAGTTTCCTTTTTTGTGATAATCCCAGATTCCTGGCAAAGTGTTGGATGTTTTGCACAGCGTGACGAGCTAAAGCAGGACGCTGCTGCAGTTTACCCGTTGAAATGTGCTCAGTTCTGCAGAGATTCTGCTGGAGACCATATCTGTCATTTTCTTCTCACCTCGCCCCTTTCAGAAGATTCAAGAATCACTACAAAAGAGGAAAACATAATCTTTAACCCTGGGGTTAAAACCACTTCTTTTTCTCCCAACTCGTCCCCCTCTCCCCATCCTCGTCTTCAGTCTAGAACTGATTCATAATCTTTGAGTCAAAGCTGATGGGCTGCTGTTTCTGTTAAATATGTTTTTATATGCTTGTTTTAATCAGCAAAGCACTGTCACAGCCTTCCCTAGACAGATACAGTATAAAAAACTAAGTTAATTCTTGATTTATATAATTCCCTGGTCGTTTTTCTTTGTGAGGTAAAGGTGGGTAAAGTAATAAAAGTAACATTCCAAAAATTGCGGTGGATGAGAGATAAATCATAAACGTGTTGATTTTAATAAAGACGTGGAACTCTAATTTCATGGTAAAACACAACCAATGTGTTTCATTCTTTAACTTTAGTTTTCAGCTCATGTCAAGATCAGAGACAGCAATACCAGAGAGAGCGCGTCAGCACTGGTAATATAAACTCTCTATTTTTAAATGAAGACAACTGTGTGTTGAGCTTCAGGATGCGGCTGAACATTACATTTAATTTGCGGCTGGTTTTAAATCTCACACTTTAATCATATTTATAGCTCCTAACTTAATAAAACAAGCTGTGTTATTATGATGAATGATTAGCTAAAAATGTAGATCTGTATGTGCGAAGAAGATTTTTTTTAAAGTAACCTACTTCAGTGTAGCTAATATGTTACGATAGCGTCGCGCTTAACACTAAATATTTGAATAATTGTAATGTGACGATCAGGTGTGATCTAAATCAAGAGAACATAATGCGCGGGTGGATGGTTTGTTTTTAACAGCAGATTCGGTGACGTCAGAGCTGATCCGTGCATCTCTAGTATGACCATCTCTACTCTTCCTTCCACAAAACTTTCAGAAGACAGTAAAGGCTTATGTCATTCCTGAGCTGAAGCTGAAACTTGAAAGTTAAGATGCACAACATAAATGCAATGTTTAGGCATTAATAGATTTTAGGCATTCATTTAGATTTATAGGTTGTAGGCTTAGTTTTTTTATGTTGTACTATGTTTACCCTTTAAAGTAATTTGAAATTAATTTTTATATTTTTATTAGGTATTTTTATATATATATATTTACACTTGCATTTTGAATATAATTTGGAAATTGAATGCACTAAATTGGTTTAGTTTTCACAGATATTAATGTTATTTATTAATTAATTAATTAATTAATTTTTCTAAAAAGGAAACAAATGAGTTGATCATTTTAAGATACCCGTATTATATTTAGTATTGCTCTTTAATAAAAAAAAAAGTATTTCTTATCCGATTACTCGATTAATCGATGGAATAATTGGTAGAATACTTGATTACTAAAATAATCAATAGCTGCAGCTTTAATTTAGACTATTAATCATATTAGTTTGATCCAAGTATTGCTTTTATATGAGGTAAAGTTTAATCTCAATATTGTCTAAATTGCGTTATGAGGGAGCATGTAAATTTAGTCAATGACAGAATTTACATTTTTGGGTTAATAACCTTTTAAAGTGATGTGAGACCAAAAACTTAAAACTAATATTAATATGAATATTTGAACCACTACAGTTAAGTGGTTCCTGATAAAGACAAGTTTCCTATGTCTCCCCTAGAGAGTTTAATTATTTAATCTGATTATTGATCTACAGAATTGCCCAGTACCGTGTTTTTGTGAATGTTAGTGTACTTTTACCTGTTCACTCTTCCCTTGGCTGTGCTCTTTGTCCTTCCAACCAGTGTTTTTGTTAAATGCTGAACAATGGGGAAAAAAGAGAATTAAAAAACACTGAAATAAACAGAAAAGGTTTATCCTAAATGTAATATTTAATCTTCATTTCAACTGTCATTTACAGAATGTTATAAATCAATATCACCAAGGCAATCTAAAGTGCATTTTAACTGGCTTCAGAGCATCCTACAGTGACCAAATACACGTCAAATTAACTAATAATATAAATCTAATCTAAAATTGGTTAAAAGAAAAAGAAAAAAAGAGGATTATTCACAGCACTCCTTTTATCTAAAAAAATAGCTCATTTTGATTAACATACATACAGAGAACATAAATATACATCCTCAAAATGGATTAGTAGTGGGGCTGAATGATTAATTGCATTTGCGATTATAATATTGTAATATGATAAAATGCGTTCTTTTAACCATAAAGGCTGCGATTACACTCTGGTCATGTGACACGCAAGAGTAAAGCAGTCTTTATAGGAAGCCTCAACTTTGCATGCTACGCTGTCAGGGTATTTCCTGCATTGAAAAAATATAGTTTTTTCCTACTTTATATTGGTATGATATATACCAAACAATTATCAGTTCTAGCAAATAAGTGATGGTCATCCTATACAATGATTTATTGCTTGCATTTGTTGAATAATAAAGAAAATAAGGCGCTTTTAACGCATAAAATAATCGCATATTAAATCGCAATGGCAATATTGGAAGAAAAATGCAATTAGATTATTTTCCAAACTCGTGCAGTCCTAATTTAAATGTTATCCAAGGTAATGTTCCTATATTTTTATGCATTACAGTATGTCAGGTATTTGGCTTACACATGTTTTATGAGGACTGAAGAATCTCAGTGTGTTATGTGTGCTTTACACCTGGTTTATGAGGACACATTACATGTTGAATGCTGTACAATACATATGTGAAGTCAAACATAATATAAACACAATACAAACAATACAGTCGATAGGTTATACCTGGTTAAAAGCTAACCCTTACCCTGATCATAACAGAAGTAGGTAGTAAAAGTTATAGTAGACCTATAGTCTGGCACCAGTTTCATAATGAACCAACAAACTATAGGTTTACTATAACTTTTACTACCTACTTCTGTTTTAGTTAAGGTTTGCCAGGCTATAGGTTTACTATAACTTTTACTACCTACTTCTGTTTTAGTTAGGGTTAGCTTGACTAGAGGCTAACTATAACTTTTACTACCTACTTCTGTTTTAGTTAGGGTTAGCTTGACTAGAGGCTAACTATAACTTTTACTACCTAATTCTGTTTTGGTTAGGGTTAGCTTGACTAGAGGCTAACTATAACTTTTTCTACCTACTTCTGTTTTAGTTAGGGTTAGCCAGACTAGAGGTTAACTAGAAGTTTGATTTGACTAAAGAAGTGTGTTGTTTGTGTGTGTGGCTTACACCTGGTTTATAAGGACTTGTGTTTTATGAGGACATAACCGTAAGATGTTCCTGATGTTTGACTTGACTGAAGAATATCAGTGTGTTGTGTCTGTGTGTGACTTACACCTGGTTTATGAGGACACATGTTTTATGAGGACATAACCGTAAGATGTTCCTGATATTTGACTTGACTGAAGAATCTCAGTGTGTTGTGTCTGTGTGTGTGTGTGACTTACACCTGGTTTATGAGGACACATTACATATTGAATGCTGTACAATACATATGTGAAGTCAAACATAATATAAACACAATACAAAAAATACAGTCGATAGGTTAAACCTGGTTAAAAGCTAACCCTTACCCTGATCATAACAGAAGTAGGTAGTAAAAGTTATAGTAGACCTATAGTCTGGCGGCCCACCAGTTTCATAATGAACCAACAAACTATAGGTTTACTATAACTTTTACTACCTACTTCTGTTTAAGTTAGGGTTAGCCAGACTAGAGGTTTACTATAACTTTTACTACCTACTTCTGTTTAAGTTAGGGTTAGCCAGACTAGAGGTTAACTATAAGTTTGATTTGACTAAAGAAGTGTGTTGTTTGTGTGTGTGACCTACACCTGGTTTATGAAGACTTGTGTTTTATGAGGACATAACGTAAGATGTTCCTGATGTTTGACTTGACTGAAGAATATCAGTGTGTTGTGTCTGTGTGTGACTTACACCTGGTTTATGAGGACACATGTTTTATGAGGACACATTACATATTGAATGCTGTACAATACATATGTGAAGTCAAACATAATTGAAAGACAATGCAAAAAATACAGTCGATAGGTTAAACCTGGTTAAAAGCTAACCCTTACCCTGATCATAACAGAAGTAGGTAGTAAAAGTTATAGTAGACCTATAGTCTGGCGGCCCACCATTTCATAATGAACCAACAAACTATAGGTTTACTATAACTTTTACTACCTACTTCTGTTTTAGTTAAGGTTAGCCAGACTATAGGTTTACTATAACTTTTACTACCTACTTCTGTTTTATTTAATGTTAGCCTGACTATAGGTTTACTATAACTTTTACTACCTACTTCTGTTTTAGTTAGGGTTAGCCAGACTAGAGGTTTACTATAACTTTTACTACCTACTTCTGTTTTATTTAATGTTAGCCTGACTATAGGTTTACTATAACTTTTACTACCTACTTCTGTTTTAGTTAGGGTTAGCCAGACTAGAGGCTAACTATAACTTTTTCTACCTACTTCTGTTTTAGTTAGGGTTAGCCAGACTAGAGGCTAACTATAACTTTTCTACCTACTTCTGTTTTAGTTAGGGTTAGCCAGACTAGAGGTTAACTATACGTTTGATTTGACTAAAGAAGTGTGTCTGTGTGTGTGTGTGACTTACACCTGGTTTATGAGGACACATGTTTTATGAGGACATAACCGTAAGATGTTCCTGATGTTTGACTTGACTGAATAATCTCAGTGTGTTGTGTGTGTGTGGCTTACACCTGGTTTATGAGGACATGTTTTATGAGGACACATTACATATTGAATGCTGTACAATACATATGTGAAGTCAAACATAATAGAAAGACAATACAAACAATACAGTCGATAGGTTAAACCTGGTTAAAAGCTAACCCTTACCCTGATCATAACAGCAATAGGTAGTAAAAGTTATAGTAGACCTATAGTCTGGCGCCCTCATTTCATAATGAACCAACAAACTATAGGTTTACTATAACTTTTACTACCTACTTCTGTTTTAGTTAAGGTTAGCCAGACTATAGGTTTACTATAACTCTTACTACCTACTTCTGTTTTATTTAATGTTAGCCTGACTATAGGTTTACTATAACTTTTACTACCTACTTCTGTTTTAGTTAGGGTTAGCCAGACTAGAGGTTTACTATAACTTTTACTACCTACTTCTGTTTTATTTAATGTTAGCCTGACTATAGGTTTACTATAACTTTTACTACCTACTTCTGTTTTAGTTAGGGTTAGCCAGACTAGAGGCTAACTATAACTTTTTCTACCTACTTCTGTTTTAGTTAGGGTTAGCCAGACTAGAGGTTAACTATACGTTTGATTTGACTAAAGAAGTGTGTCTGTGTGTGACTTACACCTGGTTTATGAGGACACATGTTTTATGAGGACATAACCGTAAAATGTTCCTGATGTTTGACTTGACTGAATAATCTCAGTGTGTTGTGTGTGTGTGTGGCTTACACCTGGTTTATGAGGACACATTACATATTGAATGCTGTACAATACATATGTGAAGTCAAACATAATAGAAAGACAATACAAACAATACAGTCGATAGGTTAAACCTGGTTAAAAGCTAACCCTTACCCTGATCATAACAGAAGTAGGTAGTAAAAGTTAAAGTAGACCTATAGTCTGGCGGCCCACCAGTTTCATAATGAACCAACAAACTATAGGTTTACTATAACTTTTACTACCTACTTCTGTTTTAGTTAAGGTTAGCCAGACTATAGGTTTACTATAACTTTTACTACCTACTTCTGTTTTATTTAATGTTAGCCTGACTATAGGTTTACTATAACTTTTACTACCTACTTCTGTTTTAGTTAGGGTTAGCCAGACTAGAGGTTTACTATAACTTTTACTACCTACTTCTGTTTTATTTAATGTTAGCCTGACTATAGGTTTACTATAACTTTTACTACCTACTTCTGTTTTAGTTAGGGTTAGCCAGACTAGAGGCTAACTATAACTTTTTCTACCTACTTCTGTTTTAGTTAGGGTTAGCCAGACTAGAGGTTAACTATACGTTTGATTTGACTAAAGAAGTGTGTTGTTTGTGTGTGTGGCTTACACCTGGTTTATAAGGACTTGTGTTTTATGAGGACATAACCGTAAGATGTTCCTGATGTTTGACTTGACCGAAGAATATCAGTGTGTTGTGTCTGTGTGTGTGTGGCTTACACCTGGTTTATAAGGACTTGTGTTTTATGAGGACATAACCGTAAGATGTTCCTGATGTTTGACTTGACTGAATAATCTCAGTGTGTTGTGTGTGTGTGGCTTACACCTGGTTTATGAGGACACATGTTTTATGAGGACACATTACATATTGAATGCTGTACAATACATATGTGAAGTCAAACATAATAGAAAGACAATGCAAAAAATACAGTCGATAGGTTAAACCTGGTTAAAAGCTAACCCTTACCCTGATCATAACAGAAGTAGGTAGTAAAAGTTATAGTAGACCTATAGTCTGGCGGCCCCACCAGTTTCATAATGAACCAACAAACTATAGGTTTACTATAACTTTTACTACCTACTTCTGTTTAAGTTAGGGTTAGCCAGACTATAGGTTTACTATAACTTTTACTACCTACTTCTGTTTTATTTAAGGTTAGCCAGACTATAGGTTTACTATAACTTTTACTACCTACTTCTGTTTTAGTTAGGGTTAGCCAGACTAGAGGTTTACTATAACTTTTACTACCTACTTCTGTTTTAGTTAGGGTTAGCCAGACTAGAGGTTAACTATAAGTTTGATTTGACTAAAGAAGTGTGTTGTTTGTGTGTGTGGCTTACACCTGGTTTATGAGGACTTGTGTTTTATGAGGACATAACCGTAAGATGTTCCTGATGTTTGACTTGACTGAAGAATATCAGTGTGTTGTGTCTGTGTGTGTGTGACTTACACCTGGTTCATGAGGACACATGTTTTATGAGGACACATTACATGTTGAATGCTGTACAATACATATGTGAAGTCAAACATAATAGAAAGACAATACAAACAATACAGTCGATAGGTTAAACCTGGTTAAAAGCTAACCCTTACCCTGATCATAACAGAAGTAGGTAGTAAAAGTTATAGTAGACCTATAGTCTGGCGGCCCACCAGTTTCATAATGAACCAACAAACTATAGGTTTACTATAACTTTTACTACCTACTTCTGTTTAAGTTAGGGTTAGCCAGGCTAGAGGTTAACTATAAGTTTGATTTGACTAAAGAAGTGTGTTGTTTGTGTGTGTGACCTACACCTGGTTTATGAAGACTTGTGTTTTATGAGGACATAACGTAAGATGTTCCTGATGTTTGACTTGACTGAAGAATATCAGTGTGTTGTGTCTGTGTGTGTGTGTGACTTACACCTGGTTTATGAGGACACATGTTTTATGAGGACACATTACATATTGAATGCTGTACAATACATATGTGAAGTCAAACATAATAGAAAGACAATACAAACAATACAGTCGATAGGTTAAACCTGGTTAAAAGCTAACCCTTACCCTGATCATAACAGAAGTAGGTAGTAAAAGTTATAGTAGACCTATAGTCTGGCCCACCATTTCATAATGAACCAACAAACTATAGGTTTACTATAACTTTTACTACCTACTTCTGTTTTAGTTAAGGTTAGCCAGACTATAGGTTTACTATAACTCTTACTACCTACTTCTGTTTTATTTAATGTTAGCCTGACTATAGGTTTACTATAACTTTTACTACCTACTTCTGTTTTAGTTAGGGTTAGCCAGACTAGAGGTTTACTATAACTTTTACTACCTACTTCTGTTTTAGTTAGGGTTAGCCAGACTAGAGGTTAACTATACGTTTGATTTGACTAAAGAAGTGTGTCTGTGTGTGTGACTTACACCTGGTTTATGAGGACACATGTTTTATGAGGACATAACCGTAAGATGTTCCTGATGTTTGACTTGACTGAATAATCTCAGTGTGTTGTGTGTGTGTGACTTACACCTGGTTTATGAGGACTTGTGTTTTATGAGGACACATTACATATTGAATGCTGTACAATATATATGTGAAGTCAAACATAATTGAAAGACAATGCAAAAAATACAGTCGATAGGTTAAACCTGGTTAAAAGCTAACCCTTACCCTGATCATAACAGAAGTAGGTAGTAAAAGTTATAGTAGACCTATAGTCTGGCGGCCCACCATTTCATAATGAACCAACAAACTATAGGTTTACTATAACTTTTACTACCTACTTCTGTTTTAGTTAAGGTTAGCCAGACTATAGGTTTACTATAACTCTTACTACCTACTTCTGTTTTATTTAATGTTAGCCTGACTATAGGTTTACTATAACTTTTACTACCTACTTCTGTTTTAGTTAAGGTTAGCCAGACTATAGGTTTACTATAACTTTTACTACCTACTTCTGTTTTATTTAAGGTTAGCCAGACTATAGGTTTACTATAACTTTTACTACCTACTTCTGTTTTAGTTAGGGTTAGCCAGACTAGAGGTTTACTATAACTTTGACTACCTACTTCTGTTTTAGTTAGGGTTAGCCAGACTAGAGGTTAACTATAAGTTTGATTTGACTAAAGAAGTGTGTTGTTTGTGTGTGTGGCTTACACCTGGTTTATAAGGACTTGTGTTTTATGAGGACATAACCGTAAGATGTTCCTGATGTTTGACTTGACTGAAGAATATCAGTGTGTTGTGTCTGTGTGTGTGTGTGTGACTTACACCTGGTTTATGAGGACACATGTTTTATGAGGACACATTACATATTGAATGCTGTACAATACATATGTGAAGTCAAACATAATTGAAAGACAATGCAAAAAATACAGTCGATAGGTTAAACCTGGTTAAAAGCTAACCCTTACCCTGATCATAACAGAAGTAGGTAGTAAAAGTTATAGTAGACCTATAGTCTGTGCCCACCATTTCATAATGAACCAACAAACTATAGGTTTACTATAACTTTTACTACCTACTTCTGTTTTAGTTAAGGTTAGCCAGACTATAGGTTTACTATAACTTTTACTACCTACTTCTGTTTTATTTAAGGTTAGCCAGACTATAGGTTTACTATAACTTTTACTACCTACTTCTGTTTTAGTTAGGGTTAGCCAGACTAGAGGTTTACTATAACTTTTACTACCTAATTCTGTTTTAGTTAAGGTTAGCCAGACTATAGGTTTACTATAACTCTTACTACCTACTTCTGTTTTATTTAATGTTAGCCTGACTATAGGTTTACTATAACTTTTACTACCTACTTCTGTTTTAGTTAGGGTTAGCCAGACTAGAGGTTTACTATAACTTTTACTACCTACTTCTGTTTTAGTTAGGGTTAGCCAGACTAGAGGTTAACTATACGTTTGATTTGACTAAAGAAGTTTGTCTGTGTGTGTGTGTGTGACTTACACCTGGTTTATGAGGACACATGTTTTATGAGGACATAACCGTAAGATGTTCCTGATGTTTGACTTGACTGAATAATCTCAGTGTGTTGTGTGTGTGTGGCTTACACCTGGTTTATGAGGACTTGTGTTTTATGAGGACACATTACATATTGAATGCTGTACAATATATATGTGAAGTCAAACATAATTGAAAGACAATGCAAAAAATACAGTCGATAGGTTAAATCTGGTTAAAAGCTAACCCTTACCCTGATCATAACAGAAGTAGGTAGTAAAAGTTATAGTAGACCTATAGTCTGGCGGCCCACCATTTCATAATGAACCAACAAACTATAGGTTTACTATAACTTTTACTACCTACTTCTGTTTTAGTTAAGGTTAGCCAGACTATAGGTTTACTATAACTCTTACTACCTACTTCTGTTTTATTTAATGTTAGCCTGACTATAGGTTTACTATAACTTTTACTACCTACTTCTGTTTTAGTTAAGGTTAGCCAGACTATAGGTTTACTATAACTTTTACTACCTACTTCTGTTTTATTTAAGGTTAGCCAGACTATAGGTTTACTATAACTTTTACTACCTACTTCTGTTTTAGTTAGGGTTAGCCAGACTAGAGGTTTACTATAACTTTGACTACCTACTTCTGTTTTAGTTAGGGTTAGCCAGACTAGAGGTTAACTATAAGTTTGATTTGACTAAAGAAGTGTGTTGTTTGTGTGTATGGCTTACACCTGGTTTATAAGGACTTGTGTTTTATGAGGACATAACCGTAAGATGTTCCTGATGTTTGACTTGACTGAAGAATATCAGTGTGTTGTGTCTGTGTGTGTGTGTGTGTGGCTTACACCTGGTTTATGAGGACACATGTTTTATGAGGACACATTACATATTGAATGCTGTACAATACATATGTGAAGTCAAACATATAATTGAAAGACAATGCAAAAAATACAGTCGATAGGTTAAACCTGGTTAAAAGCTAACCCTTACCCTGATCATAACAGAAGTAGGTAGTAAAAGTTATAGTAGACCTATAGTCTGGCGGCCCACCAGTTTCATAATGAACCAACAAACTATAGGTTTACTATAACTTTTACTACCTACTTCTGTTTTAGTTAGGGTTAGCCAGACTAGAGGTTAACTATAAGTTTGATTTGACTAAAGAAGTGTGTTGTGTCTGTGTGTGGTTTACACCTGGTTTATGAGGACTCATGTTTTATGAGGACATAACCCGTAAGATGTTCCTGATGTTTGACTTGACTGAAGAATATCAGTGTGTTGTGTGTGTGTGTGTGACTTACACCTGGTTTATGAGGACTTGTGTTTTATGAGGACATAACCGTAAGATGTTCCTGATATTTGACTTGACTGAAGAATATCAGTGTGTTGTGTGTGTGTGTGACTTACACCTGGTTTATGAGGACACATTACAAGTTGAATGCTGTACAATACACACGTGAAGTCAAACATAAGAGAAACACAATACAAACAATATAGTTCAAAGGTTATACCTGGTTAAAAGCTAACCCTTACCCTGATCATAACAGAGGTAGGTAGTAAAGGTTATAGTAGACCTATAATCTACTTCTGATTTGGTTAAGTTTAGGGTTAGTCAGACTAGAGGCTAACTATAACTTTTACAACCTAATTCTGTTTTGGTTAGGGTTAGTCAGACTAACTTTTTACTACTTATAATTAGGGTAAACCTTTAACCAGGTTTAACTTATCAACTGTATTGTTTGTATTGTCTTTCTATTATGTTTGACTTCACGTGTATTGTACAGCACTTTGAGTCAAATGTGTTTTATGCCATTGCTCTGGCAAAGCATCTGTCAGTAAACTGTCTTTTTATGCATTATAGAATGTCAGGTGTGTGTGACCTACATCTGGTTTATGAGGACACATGTTTTATGAGGACACATTACATGTTGTATGCTCTACACAACACACCAAACATCTTTTCTGGTGTTTTCAGCGTATCAGTTCACAGTAAGTGCAGTGAACTCCATCTCTGCATGTGCTGTGAGTTTAATGTGCATTTGGGAATGCAACGCCAGTTACACTTTATTGTCATATTTACATAATTTACTTTTGTAACATAACACTTTTGTGGACTGATTATTACTGTCTTTATTTTCCCCTGAACAAATATGAGTCTTCTATATCGGTATTGGCCACAGTGAGCTGTGAATTACGGGTTATCAGTATTGATTCTAATATTCCATATCGGTGCACCAGTGTCCCTGAAATAGCATGTGTCCTCATAAACCAGTGTAACACACACACAACACTGAGATTCTGAACATTAGGTCAAACATGAGAAACATCTTCTTATGATGATGTCCTCATAAAACATATGTCCCCATAAACCAGGTGTAACACACAACACACTGAGATACTGAACATGAAGTCAAACATCAGGAACATCATCTTACAATGATGTCCTCATAAAACATGTGTAATACTGGGATGCATACAAAGACAGGGACATTACCTTGGATAACATTAACCTTTAAAACAATCTAACAAATGCTAAATAGGTTATGTAAAGTTTTCCATACCGTGCATTTCCTTGGCCACTCAGAATTGCCGTAATTATATGTAATCTCTTCTCCAGGTTAGATGCTCCTTACAGCAAATAAGCATAGGTGAAGTTTTTCTATACACACAGATCGTCTTCATCCAGCTGTTTGGGTTCATATGGTCAGAGATTACAAATCATCCAAGGAACCGTCATCTCGGCTGATTGACACTAAATAAATGACAATTCAACTTTTAACTAAGAATTATTCCTTATTCCTGTTAAGACACACAAAAAAGACAAAATCAGTGCTGGAAATCTAATACCATCAAATATATTTTGGTGATCACCAATCATTAAATAGTTTAATAGCTTTTGGTATTAAGATGTGTTTTGGTAGATTGGGTCTCAAGTGGTCGATGTTAAATACAGGTAGAAACGGGGTCTAAAACATTTTGACCTTGTCAACTTTCAACCACTTCCAGAGGTAATGGAAAACACATTCGACCGGATTGCTCGCTCATGTGGTCGAATGTGTTCGAACAGTCACAAAAGACCGTCTGACCTAAAAGTTAATGCAGAAACTAGAGATGCACTGATACCAGTATCGTTGTCAGCACAAAACTGCAGTTGTGTACTCATACTCAATCGTGTGTAGTGTTTCTGTCCAGACAAAGAAACACAGAAAACAGACCAAACACAGAGCACACTGTGAATATCACAGAAAGATTAAGTAAATGTATCTAATTAACAGATCTTAAAGTGATAGCAGCCTAATAAACCTGCTGGTAATCTAACAACTAAAGACAGCTCTACATATTCACTATTAAAAATAAAATATGATACAGCAGGCCCAGTGCTCTCTCCCGTCTCACGGCCATAGCGGGGCAGAAATGTCACCAGAATGTGTGAAAATCGATCCAAATCAATTCTTGAACCGCTGCATCTCGAGCAACTCTGTGTTTTATTCTTTAAAGAATCAGATTAGTTAATTATTTATTTAAGATACCCATTCACAAATAAAGGTATTGAATTGCAATTTGCAATTCATTATGAATCTGTTGAATGAAGGATTCAACTCATTCAATACAGCACCATAATGACCATCTTAGTTTCATATTTAAAAAGTAGCCAAATATTTAATGAATTACTAGCTATGCTAATTAGACCAAACCATTCCATTACTTGTTATTACTAAGTAGCCTACTTTCTAAATCCCATTTTAACCTTGAGCAGTTGAACAATATAAAGACAGACATGAAACTGCTCTTTTAATTTTATTAAATAAATCATATAAAATTGCATAAGTTATTCTTGAACTGACCAAAGTATGTAAAGGGTGAAGGTTACATTACATTTTAACATAAGATGTAAAATTTTGATCTGACATAAGAGGACACAGAAATGACATTTAATCTAGGCTAGGCATGTTGCATATTAATTGTTCTAGGCCTCAAAGTATATTTCTATTGTTGTGTATTTTGTGGCATTCTATAATGATGTTTTAGTCATTTGTAGCCTATTGAAGCCCAGGCCCCTCAGTCCTACCCTGATTCGATCTGTGCAACTGCTTGTAATTAATTAATTTGTTCTTATTTTAGAACTGACTGTTTACTTGTCTTAATATTAATTAAAATACTAATACTTATTTTGTGGTGGGGCAAGTGCAAATTTTTGCAGGGCAAGTAAAAATCTGGACCAGAATGAACCTGTAGAAAAGCTCCTTTGCATTGAGCCCTGCAAATATAGAGGGCCCTATCTTGCACCCAGCGCAATTGACTTTGTACACCGATGCATGTGTCATTCCTATTTTGCACCAGCAAAGCGTGCTTTTCCTCCACAGAAGCACGTCACTAAACTAGTGAATGAACTTGCGCTCCTGGGCGGTTCAGCGCAAAAAGGAGGCGTGTTCGCGCAAACAATCCCTGGTGCTATTTTGCTGTTCCATTAAACAATTGCGCCACTGACCAGAACAAACCTAGTCTAAAGTCAGTGGCGCGTTGTTCATTATGCTATTTTAAGGCGCATGCTTGACCATAATGTACAGCGTGCACAACGCGCATACACTTTGCTCATGTAATCTACACAGATGCAAAAGTTATTTTTGCAAATCATAAATTGTTACACTAAAAAAATATTAACACATGAGATGACGGAAATCATTGTGGTGTGCCACGAAGATGTGAAAAAATAGGCATAAATCTAGCTTACAAATTATTCAGGCTTACAAGAACATCAGTCTCCTCGGCTCCTGGTGTGCTCCTGGTAAATATGCCATAATAATAGCAATCCATAATGGAACTTGCGCACCTGCTTTTAAAGGGAATGTTGGATGACGCTCTGATTGGTTTATTCACGTTACGCCCAAACCACACCTATGAATAATGAAGCTACTTCAGACCAACCCATTTTAGATTTGCGCTGGGCGCAAGAGCCATTTATCCCGCCGGAAAAATAGCAACAGCGCCGAGAGCCGCCCACAAAGTTACTTGCGCTTCGCGCTTTGACACTTGCGTTTCAGATCGTTAAAATAGGGCCCAGAGAGATCATTTCATGACCTGCCTCTTTTGTTCTAAAGTTGTTATGGGGAAAAATAATGTTAAAAGTCTGGGGCCACCAGGAATTTCAGTTGGGCCACCCTGCATCTCAAAGCTGGAGCCGGGCCTGTGATACAGCAACAGAAAGAACAGTGGAAGTAACAGTAGCTCCTATAATACAGTTTAACAGGCATAATTAGGAGAAAATAACTTAAGGATATCTATTTGCTGAGCCAACTCAATTTGATTCATATTCTTTTGGTTCCTCTACCCAATATTTTTTAAAATTAAAAATGCAATGAAAATACAAGGTATCGGTACTATCGGTAAGTACTAAAAATGAAAATATTGTATCGATTTGTTCTGGAAAAAGTGGTATTGGTTCATCCCTAGCATAAACATTATGGGAAGTGTGCAAGCCAGACGGGATTTAAACTTTGTCAGCTAATTACCCAAGTTTGGTTTAAAAAGGAAAAATGTAAAGCACAATGTCCTCCCTCACTATTCCTGATTTCTAACACATTAGCGTTGGCTGGTCTCCAGTTGCGTTCAAATGTAAAATGTGTGAGATCATTTTTGTCCATTAGAACAAAAATCTGAAAAAGCCCACACATTTACTCACCCATAGACCCTCCTTTGAAGAAATCAGGACAGAAGTGGTTGAAAGTGGATAATAGAAACAAGCTTAAAACACCAGGTGTAAACGGGAATGTGTCTCCTCATCTACTCGAGATCCGATCGACCAAAACGCATCTTAACACCAGGTGTAAACTAGGGATGCACAATATATTTCCACCATATCGTTATCAGCGATAAATGGACATTATCATTGTAAACATTATCAATACGATAGGAAACGTGGGCGATATATATAAGCTTATAGATCATGTAATATTTCCTTCAGCCGAGACACTTCAGATGCGCAGTGTTCATCATGATGGCTTTGAATTGCTTGATATGATTGGAATCACTTTGAAAAGGATCACCATCCAAGGATACAGCTCAGTGCGACATAGCTGTCATATAAGCTACATTAAATTATGAGATCACGACGAAGAACGCTGTGAATTCTCTGAGCACATGAGTTTCGCTTACCACCTTCACAAGTTCGCTTGTGCATTCGAACCTTTTAATTTCATATAGGATCGTTTGATTGAGTTAATTAAGGATGCAGTAAAGCACTTTTCTTGTACCGGTGATCATCTTTAGCTTTATACGTACTGCTCAAACAGCGATGCACAACATTAATAACTACTGGGACTGTCCTATACATGTTTCATTGAGAGCGCAATTGTAATAAAACGCTGTGAATTCTTCGGGATTAGTTGTGTTTCAATGTGTTGTTGCGGAAGGGCACGTCTACAACAGGAGTTACACAGATTAGCATGTAACTTAGTCCAAGCTTCACTTGAGCATTCGCAACATTTTGTGCAGATATAAGCATAAAAATAAGTGTGTTATCTGATTAATCTCATATATGATATGTTTCGTTGAGTTAATAACCCACAGCACATTGTACCAGTGATCATCTTAAGCTTCAGCCCGCGCTCTCTTAAACAGCAATGCACAATGCAATGCAAACAGCTGTAATATTAAAATTGTTTCATATTGTTTTTAAATATAAAGCATTGATGCATTGTTATTTATTATTAATAACTGGCACATTTTATTGTTCTTGTATTATTTTAATCAACAATATGGTTTGATTTAAATCATTTTCTTATTGTCCATGCGGAGACTTATCTCATTGGACTTATCTCCCAGATATGATGTCAAAACTTGTAAAGGTTTTTCGTTATAGATTTAGCTGTATGGTATATCAAAACAACAGTTCCATACCGCATGCTGCTATCTAGGCTTGTTGCGATAGTGTGTGTTACACCGGTTACATCATTTCGGTTTGATTTTGTATAGTAGCCTAATAAAAATAATTTAGTTCAGTTAGAGAATAGACGTTATAATTAAAAACTGAAGTATGTACAGACCAGCTGCAGGAATCAGATTTCATTCATCACAAGAGTGAGGAGGAGCTGACAATATGACGGAGGAAGATTTGGTTTCAAAGCTAAATGTAAAAGCGTAAAAAAGTAGCTAAGCGAACTTGTCATTGTAGGCTACTGTTCTGTTGTTGTGTTTTTCATTTAGAATAATACTGAACACACCATTCCAGCAATTCGCTCACAAATTGGCTCTAATTCTAAAGTGAAAGTTTAAAACGAAACTCCAAAAGTGTTTGACCCTCCAAACCCTGGCCAAATCACAGAGATGCCGATCCGCATGGGACTAATATTATCACTGGACCTTGGTGTTTGGCAAAATATGGTATTTTGTGGGGAAATGATTATCACATTTGTGGGGAAATTTAAATTAAAAAAAATTACAGACATGGCTGAAGCGCACAGGATTAAGATCACAGACGACCTCCGCAATTATTACAAATGACTAGAGGTCACCAGGTAACACTAATCCCATGTGTATAGGGCTTTATCCATGGCACATGCATTTTGATTCTTTATTTGTAGCCAAAATCATGTTGGCCAATACTTGTTTGCATTATTTAGGTATTTTATTTTTTGTTAGGCAGTGGGTTTTTTGGTAACACTTTAAAATAAGGTCTCATTCTCATTTGCTAATGCATTAACTAATAGGGTTGGGCGATGTCCCCTAAATTGGCAGTTGATGATGTTTACAGTAAAACAGTGCCATGGACGATTATATCGTCGGTTTTTATTTTTATTTTTATAAAAATATATAATTTACTATATCTGTATTTTACTATCTCTTTAGATGAATAATATTTTCTATTTCGTTATTTTGCTAACCCAAATAAGGACTCACCGTGCTAGGTTGCGTGAGGAAACAAAGTAAAGATTTGTGCACTTTTTATTTTAATATACCTCCTTACATAAATACTATTTTCTATTTAAAACTATAATTTGTTATTATCCCAGTGTTTTGTATGTGAATGCTGTTGTGCGTGAATATATTACCACATGAGTGAAGCAAAAGATTTGTTTTCAAAGGAAATAAATTCGGAGTTACATGCAGCCATGGAAACATATGGATTCATGCCGAATGAGAGAGGCTGAGCCCAATTTAAGATTTGCCAGCTTTTCAAATACCTATGTAGGGCCCTATAATTTCGCGATCACGGAATCGTGGAATCGGCATATTAAGCGGAATCTAGTGGAAACTCAGATTTTCCAGGAATTTTACAAATGTGGAATAAAATTCTGTTTCGTGTCGGAGAAGAACATATGTCTGGGGAAAATGCAAGCCGGGGAAGCAAATCTGGCGACACAACCCCTCCCGTCATTTCCATAGACAGTAAAAGATTACCTGCGAGCTTCTCCTTCTGCATGTGCGGTAATTTCTCTACTATGCGACAGAGTCACGTTGGTTATGGCCTTGTCGTTAGCCTATTTTTACAAAAACAGTTTCTACGGCGATAGTATAAGATACAAGGTAATGGAGCCTATTATACATTGTAGCTGTATAAGAGTCGCGCCCGTTGTGCTTTAACTGCACAGACAGCATTTGTCGCGCAGCTGAAACGCGGCTTGTGCATTGCAAATACAGGCGAATATTGTCCATTCTGTCAGATTTTCCGGTGTTCTCCTCCGGCACCTGTCTGTCTCGTGCTGTGATTTGTGATGGCCAGCATTATCTGCTGCAAATGCGACCGTGTTCCCCTCTGTCCCAAACATACATGCATATATCATGCTGTAATTAGTTTAAATGATAAAAATAACCTTAAAGTTAAGATATGCCTGTAGTTTTAATAATTTAAACAAGCCTTTGAAGTTTGAGCAAAAACTTCTGACACTGTTGTGTTTTAGTGTATTTTATTTAAAAGATTCACAGCGTTGGATGTCATATGATGCTTGTGAAACACACAGAACACTTCACTACATGATTTCATAATCGGTTAAATGTTATGTTTCATGTTTAATCAGGTCCATTTTCAGCTTTTAATTTTTTTTTTACTTGAAAGAAAAAGCTAATGGAGCTTATATAAACTAATAACATTTATTTTACTGGACAGTTTAAAGCTCATTACAATTCATATTTTTTTGTTATGTTGCACCATGCAGTATTTGTCCTGAGTAAATGTGATGTGTTACCTCAATAAATTTAAGGTCATTCCTATTTTATGTTCTATTTTATTAACATTAAAAGCACGCTCTTTTTATGACTAAAATAACAGTTCAGGGTAAAAAAAAACCTGAATTCCCAAAAATGTAAACGGAAAAAACGGAATTTCGGAAAAAATTAAACAGATTTTATAGGGCCCTACCTATGCTTGTACCCGATTTTCCGATTTCCGTGAACTTTAACAATAGGCATAACCAAAAGTCTAACAGTTAGTTATTTTATCCCACTGGACATCTCGTTTCTTTTCCCAAATCTTCACTCACGTCGCACTCATTTTAAGGAATTGTAAACGTTTCTTCCTTTCGTTTGCTAATTAAGTCTATTATAGCCTACCCCTTCACATGCTTTACTGTGGTAAAGTAGAAAAAAACAATGTAGGACGAATACCTTTTTACTTCAAATTTTATTTAACACAGTTTGTTCTTATTTTACTTGGCGCGTCAAGTTTATTTGAATAGCACAATTCACGCTTTGCGCACACACACACACAAATTTAAATTTTGTTTTCTCTTGAAGTGCATAATCAAACACAGCCTAAATGTCTTGACCCTGTGGAAGATAAAATTTGCTCTTCAGACGTTTTACAACACGTGTTGCTTTGCAACATTAGGAGAAAACATGAAGGCGAAGATATTCAGAAGGAGTCTCAGCTCGTGTCCCACATTCATCTCAAAGCTAGCGCATCTTTGCGGAAATAAAACAAATCTTTTTTTAAACTAATATTTAATTGTCTTAATCTTTATGTTACCATTATTAACTGATAATCGTTTAAATGTTTTACAGGCTGTAGTGTGTTGTTTCACTGTGGAAGTGCTAAAATAAACACGCATGCTTATGAAATGGATTATTTAAAAATGTAGGCTATATATCTGACATAGACTACAGTATTTAAAATAGCATATATGCTTTAGTTATACTCTCAATTTAATTTACAGAGCAATCCCTGCAAAGTTTTTAGTTTAACTATAGAAGAGGATTAGTGTGTGTCGCACTCATAGCGGGGCGTGGCATCACGATGGTGGCGCTCCATCGGCACAACCCTATTAATTAACATGAACTAATATAAATAAAAACTTTGTTAATGGTAGGTATATTAGATATATAGGTATATTATTTGTGTTCATGTTAGTTCACAGTGCATTGACTAATTTTAACAGATCTGAGGCTGGATATGAAAATGTTGATTAACATGAACTAAGGTTCATAAATCCTGTAGAAGTATTGTTCATTCATTGTTGGTTCATGTTAAATGATGGTAAAAAAAAATCAAACCTTATTGTAAAGTGGTTTTATTTATAACGAAAGTTGGCCATTGGAGTGTAAAACTAATTTTAAAAGTTAAGGAATCTTACACTAGTACAAACTGTACTCCATATGTTTGATTTATGTTTAAGTGTTTGGGATATGGCTTTTAATGGTGAGCCTTTTGTTTTTGTCAGGTGCTCAAAGTATATTCAAATTTGTATTTAGATTTATAGGCCAATATATCGGTTATCAGCTCTCATATAAAGAATTATCATTGTCTTTATCAAATTGAAAATTATCAAGAATTATCAAAATGTTCATACCGGTGCATCCCTACTGTAAACAGGGTCATGATTACAAACTGACATACACATCAAACACTTACCAGAGGAGTTTTCCATCGTAACGAAACTCAAACATGAGCACTTTCAGGGCATCTTGAAGACATGTTCTTTGCCTCCGCTCTCGTTCTTCTTTGCTTATGAGTCTCTTAGGTATTCCAGCAGGAAATCTCCCTTCTTAAACTCAGTACAACTGAACAACAGAAGAAAAATCATCACTGTAAACAACATATAATGTACCAAACACAGCTCTATTTAACAAATTAATTTCACTTATAATAAGCTCTTTCAGACCATTCTTTCTTCTAAATTGAAAACTGTACAGCCTCCTCCAGTGACTTGAGCTTTCTCACTTCATCATTATCTGATGTGTCTGCTGTCATAGAGAAAAACATCAATACAATTATAATATTATAATTTTATGAGTATGACCATTGCGTTATTGCATTATTCAGCAAGATTGTTTTCATTATAAACATTAATACTTAGTTATATTGGTACAGAGTACATTTTATTACAATCAGGAGGAATAAAAGCATATCTTGATCTCTTTGTTTCTTAATTATATAATAAAAATAACTTGAAACCAAGCTAACATTAAACTGCAGTAATATTTAACAGTAGCATGTCAGGATACTCTATCCACTTCACAGACTTTAGTCATGACAACGCATTATTCGATGGCTAGACTGATTTATGTGCTCAAAATAAGTTATCTACAATTATCTAAAATCTAAAACAAGTTAAATCTGACAAGCATCTCTGACAGTTTGTGATCAGAAAGACTCGATGCTAGCGCGGTTAGCATCAGGCGCTAGCTGCTTTCTGACTGCCAAAGCGAGCAGAAATGGGCTTATAAAACACGCACAAACAAGCCTAACTGAGCCACAAGCGATTAAACAGCAGATTAACTTACCTTTCTTTTAAAAGTTGCTTCAAACAGGTCCAAATCACAGATGTTTTCTCAGGTGCTGTTTCTATCACGTCCAAACAGGAAATTAACGGATTGTGTGCTATTATATGATATTTAAGGATTGCAGTTCATTGAAGGACCACTCTACATTTATAAATCTATTTGACAATTGATAAATAGTAGACAATAATGTTTAAATAATGAGTAGATTGCAAAAATCCACTTGTATAGGGCAATCAGACTTACACAGTGGTTTGACAAAATCCGACATAATGAGGACTTCAGCCGGTCAGCCAATCAGAAGCTGCGAATACGAATATTCATTAGGGATGCAGTACCCCAGACCCACGTCCAGGGGCGCTGTCTCGATACACAGCTGATACACAAAATCAGGTTTATGTGAATTATAGAGACTTTAGCTGAAATTCAGGATTTTAGCTCCCCCTATGTATAGAAACACTTCTACACTGTTAGAATTATGAGGACATCGGCCCTGTCCTCATAATTCAAAATGTCCTCATAATGTGGCGTGTATTCATATGAAATGTCCCCGTAAATCACATAGGCGCACACACACACACACACACACACACACACACACACACACACACACACACACACACACACACACTTTCTGTATTGTTGATCACATAAGCACAGTGTTGGTGAGCGTAAAATGTTTCTTTAAAAAAATAAATATGTTTATAAGAATTGTTATAGTTTATATAACCTTCTATAATATAACCATATATTTATATAACCATATATTGTTTTTACTTGTACTATAAACATTAGATTGCATATTTTATTAAATCACAGATTTTCTACTATACTGTAATTAGCAGGGCTATATTTCTACTTGTACTGCTAATTAGTTGCTGTATATCATTAGCTCTGCTATGCAAAAGACAGTAAAGCTGAATCTAATATAATAATAATAATGACTCAAACTTCAGAGAGAGGTAGCTGAATGAATCAACAGCACAATGACAAATGGTAGAGAGTAGAGACAACGCTAGAAAATCATCATCAAACCATACACATAAATCATAGGAACCCTTATCTTTCTTCTCCTCTTCTGAGGCGGTTCAAAGTTTGCTGTTGTGGCGAATAATGCTTTGACTCTTTACTGGAAAAGCGACTTCAAATTTGGGCACGGCCTTTTGTTGGCCTTCCTCGTCATTCTCATTTGTCATCATTATGACATCATTATGACAAACGGCTGAGATTGATCATGAAGTCCTTTTAGAGTACCGCTATCTTCTAGCCCAAGGCCGCGCGGCGCAGACCTGCCTTCCCCTCAGAGAGGGAGACGCACTCTGGGGTCTGGAAATGTTCAGAGTCGGGAGAGATAAAGAAAGCCAACACTTTGAACCGATATCTTCTCTGGAGCGCTGCTAACGTGCACAGGAAATGTTTCAGATTTGAGATTGGACTGAATATTTTAAATAATGTGTAAATGTGTGTAAGGTTTCTTAATGTAATTCCTACTTTTATAATGGAACTTCTTTTTATAATGTGTAAACATTTATATAGTTAATTTGACCCCAAAAAATGTAATAATTCAAGACCATTTTTATTAACATATTCAATGAACATCTAAACATTTATTTTTTACCTTTTACTAGATCTTCTGGCAGTTATTTGATAGTAAAAATACTACTATTGTACATAGGCCTATTTTAGATTCAACTGTCATCATATTTAAACTCTTAATCCATTTCTATAGTTAAATAGACAAAATCAATTTAGGAATAATTAAAAACAAACCTTGATGTTGGCTTGAGAAAGCCAAGCCTGAAAGTTTAAAGTAATTGTAAAAGCACAGTTCTGCAGTTTTAAAAAAAACATCACTTAGTAGGATTTATTAGCTGTTTTCCTCATGGGGGCCAAAATATGTCCCCACAAATACAAGAATTTCAGATATTGCCATGCTTGTGGGGACCTTTTTTGTTTACCAGAACAACACACACACACACGTTGAGTTTCCATGTTTAATGGGCACTTTCCATAAACATAATGCTTTTTATACATGTATATTACCACACACACACACACAGACACACACACACACACACACACACACACACACACACACACACACACAGACACACACACACACACACACACACACACACACACACACACACACACACACACACACACACACACACACACACACACACACACACACACACACACACACACACACACACACACACACACACACACACAAATAGATTATATTTATTATATTCAACCACTATAGTCACAAGAATTGTCAACTGAAACAATGCTGCATTAAAAAAAAAAGTTATACTACCTAACCTCCCAAAACCTTCAAATCTTTTAGTTTGCCTAAGTATCCCTGACAATTAAATTCTATATGTGATGTGAAATGAATCCCTTGCAGCATCACACTGACATTAATCACAAACGCTAATGAAAATGATTAGTTCCTCCTTTTACTGAGCGTCTACTGTTCCAGATCCCATATTCCTGACCTACCAAGACTCTGGTCTGGTAATGAACCTACATTATGCAACGGGTCTCTGGCCCGCAAATGTGGTGCCAGTGAAGCTGGCCTGCTCCCAGAACCACATCTTTAAGGGAGTCATCATGCCACGCCATGCACAGACTGGCCACAGAGCATGATTAAACCTCATGACTTCAAACTTTCCAAACCCTAGCCTGTCAAAATGAGCAACTCAACCCAGCCAATGAGCAAAACGCACTTTTCAACAAGTCACAAAACAGAGATGGCATATTGGCTAAAAATATTTGATTTCAAGATTTAAGATCATTTTGTCTCAAAGTCATGTTTTCATTCAGAATTAAGAACAAGAAATGTATCACAAGCTCAGTGATAAAATATATCGTTCAGCAGTGAAATACACTTATTTGGAATACATGAGAAATAGCCCGGAGTGGTATTTAAATTATTTAATAAAATATATCATGTCATTTTCTTACTGTAAGTACACAATTCATGGTTTTTCATAGGAGTCTGAAGTCTGAAGGCGTCTGCAGTTTCTGTTATGTTGATGTGCTAAGAGTGCCCCCTAATGTCCCCTGTGAGACATAACCAAAACAACTCATTCAATCAGACACAAATATTCTGCTCCATAAAATTACAGTAAATAAATAATATAAATTTCTTATAAATATAGATTTTAAGTATTTAAATGTACTATAGCTAAAATCATTTAAAAATGTCATTGCTTAATCATCTGGCTACATGTATATATATATATATATATATATATATACATACACATGCGCACACACACACACACACACACACACACACACACACACACACACACACACACACACACACACACACACACACACACACACACACACACACACACACACACACACACACACACACACACACACACACACACACACACACACAGTTTAAAAGTTTGTGGTTGGTTATTTTTTTATTTTTCTGGAAGAAGTCTCTATGTACACAAACATTTGTAATAAGAAATGTTCCTTGACCAGAAAATCAGCATATTATAATGATTTCTGAAGGATCATGTGACACTGAAGACTGGAGGAATAATGCTGAAAATTCAGCTTTGTATCACAGGAATAAATTACATTTTAAAATATATCCAAATATAAAACAGTTATTTTAAATTGTAATAATATTTCACAATATTACTGTTTCTACTGTGTTTTTGATCCAACAAATGCAGCCTTGATGAGCAGAAAAGGCTTTTACAAAATCTTACCGACCCTAAACTTTGAATAGCAGTGTGTGTGTGTGTGTGTGTGTGTGTGTGTGTGTATGCAGAACTGAAATTCTTGAATAATAGAAACCCTCTGGAGCAGTAATCTTAGGACCACCCAGACCTGCACACCGCCTCACCTGACTCTACAATGATCTTAGAAGTTTCTGGGGAATATGGGACTTTCACATTTTTTGAGCAACATGGAAAAAGTTTAACCGTTCAGAGGAATGAAACAGTATCCCATCTGATGTTCAACACACATCAGACGGCAAATATTATTATAGTTGCTCCGTGGACACGAGCCGATTTTTTGGCTGAGGTGGTTTCATGTATCTTCATGTATTATGTGGCGGTAAGAGAGGAAAATTGTAATCATCTGGGCTCAGATTGGCATGGTCCACCTACTGTGAAAGACATTGTATTGTCTGATATCAGTTTTTTTTTGACTGGCATCCCGCCTCGATCCAAACCATTTGGTATTCAGGCCTTTTTGGGCTTGAAACCAGAGTCAGATGATGGCGATGAATTCAAAGTCTAAGCATTTCAGCACAGAGCAAAAAGAGAAAAGACAGACATCCCCTCTAATGCCACCAATTAATTTTGACATCGCAGATCAAAAGAGAGTAAATGTAACAGTATCTAAATGCGACATGACGCTCCCTGAGACGGAGATGGAGGGAAATAGCAACCACTGTTGTATGGGAGTGAATTTTTGGCTAACCTTTGGTTTTGTGAACACTGACACCCTCAGCTTTTCTCTTGTATAAAAGAGCTAAAACAACACGCCAGCATAAAGCGCTTCCATATGTGACCCATTCGCCCGGCTTAACCCAGACACCGCCGATTGAGGGCGAGCGGGTAGCGGGTAGCGGGTGGCGAACGGCAAGGCTATTGGCAAAAGCCTCGACTAAAATTATCTGCCATAAAGATGCCAACTGCAACACACTCAGTTTGTCAAGGTGATATTAAATACATGTGTCAGAACACAAAATATTTGTAAGTGGTTAAATTAGCCCCCCTTTCAAGCATCCTTCACGATGAATATGACTTGAGCTGCTCTTGAGAATGACCTGAAAAAAATCATTATAATCTCAATTAGCCTGACTGTTAATAAACATTGCTCGGTCATCAAACACTATGAATATTTCAACTCTTAAGATATTCAGTGGTCAAACACTGACCCGATAACTCAATTAATTAATTGAGTCAATATGCTCGGCTGGGATCCATTGACATTCACTCTGTTGTTTTCAACAGCTTGGTTACGGTGGTCTCTGCAAAGTCTCTGTAATGTCTTTCAGATTAGCAGTTAGTTAGAACTCAGTTTGCCTGCAATTAGGAACCATTACAGGACCACCACAAGTTTACCAAAAAAGTGACTGTAAAAAAGTGAATCACTACTTCCCACTGGAGACCCCCAGAGCTAATGGCCCTGAAAAATTCCAGCAAAAGAAGCCTAATGCACACACACACACACACACGCACACACAAATGTACGTGCACACGTTAAATAGAGAAAGAGAGAGATTGTGAGAAACAAAGAACCACATCATTTCCATGACCTTGTGAACTGTTCAACTTCCTTGAGATTGTTTCCAGGACCGAGTGCAGTAAAGAAATTACAAAATTCAGTGTCGGAATGGTTGCAACAAAGTTCTATGGTTTTAAACAAATCTTAGGCCGTGCTATCTGGCACAGGGGCCTTTGCACAGCTCAAATACTTGGACTTTTAACAGTAACAATTCTTATCGGTCGATGGTAATTAGCGGTAGAGACTGCGAAGGCTGTTTAATGCCTTTTGGCTTACTCGTAGATCTGAGCTCTGCTTATTCGGACCACATTTCATTGATAGGGCCAATTGCACCAAGAAAAAAGGTTGAAGACTCTATGATACTTCAGAAAACCCTTGATTAAAGGAATATTTGACCCAAAATTGTCATCATACAAAAAAAGGCATCTTTAGAAACAAAGAAATATTTAGATACCAAATAAAATGTTTTAAATACATTTATTATTATTTTAATACCATTATTTATTACAATAAAACTATGTGAATATGTATCTTTATGTGTTGTCATACAGTATGGACTACTAGTCTGTAAACAGAGTAATTTAAAGGGATAGTTCACCCAAAAGCAAAAAACAAAAAATTAAGATATTTTTTATGAAATTTGAGAGCTTTCTGTCCCTCCATCGACAGCTTCAAAAAGTTTCAAAAAGAGATTGTTAAACTAAACTCATTGGTTCTTGCTGAAGCTCAAACGTGCTGCGTAACACGAGAATGAACCTCATTGGTTCTTGCTGGAAGCTCAAACGTGATCGTAATACACAGAATGAACCTCATTGGTTCTTTAAGGAAGCTCAAACGTGCTGGCGTAACACGAGAATGAACTTCATTGGTTCTTGCTGAAGCTCAAACGTGATGCATGAGAATGAACCTCATTGGTTCTTGAGGAAGCGCAAACGTGCTGCATAACACGAGAAGGAACCTCATTGGTTCTTGAGGAAGCTCAAGCGTGCTGCATAACACGAGAATTAACCTCATTGGTTCTTGGGGAAGCTCAAACGTGCTGCGTAACATGAGAATGAACCTCATTGGTTCTTGTGGAAGCTCAAACGTGCTGCGTAACACGAGAATGAACCTCATTGGTTCTTGCTGAAGCTCAAACGTGCTGCGTAACACGAGAATGAACCTCATTGGTTCTCGCGTGTAAAATGAACACGCTTGAGCTTCCATTTATCATAACTGATGTTTGAGTTGATGAATGTTTGTATGTGAATAAAAGCCTAAATTCAATCTATCCATCATTTAAATGATCGTGTCTCTTCAGAAAACTTGGACTAACCAGCTCAATTCATATGCATTCATTTTATGATCTCTTTATGAACTTTTTGAAGCATCAGTGGTAGTTGTGTAGCTGTCAATGGAGGGACAGAAAGCTCTCAGATTTCATCAAAACAAATCTTCATTTGTGTTCCGAAGATGAACGAAAGTCTTGAAATGACATGAGAGTGAATAAATAATGGCAGAACTTTCATTTTTGGGTGAACTATCCCTTTAATTTTCACAAATATAAAGTATACATAGCAGTTCCTTGTTCATTTTAAACTGGACATAACTGAAAAAATCAATAAGAGGAGCTCAATAACAGCTTTAAACAATTCACTGGCTCACCAATTCAGTAATTCAAACTGCTACGTTCTTAGCGAGTATGAAGCAGTTTCATGAATAATTTTGACTTTTTGACTCACGATTAAAAATATCTATTCATGAATCACAGCTCACGCAGTGTTTGTTGTTGCGAGAATATACTGTCATGCGATTTTATTATTTTTTGTTGTATATTGTGTGGCAGTCTGGATTCCTGAGAATGAAAGTCATACAGATTTTAAATGACATTTGAATAAGTAAAAACGACAGAATTTTAATTTTTAGGTGAACTATCCATTCGGATGAATGTTTCCTCTAAGAACAGAGTGACTCAAAAGATCTAATGCGATCTTTTATAAACTGTTTTTACAGATTAACATTTAATCACTACCTTTGCTCCACTTAAGGACGGCATATTTTGAGGGGTCATTTTCTCCAAATATGCAGTGTGAAAAGTTGCACCAACAATGACAAAGAACTGGAGGAAAGTATATATAACTAGCTGACTTTCCCAGAACCCACTAACACACTGTCCAGAGGATGAGCCATGCCTTTGCAATGCTTATCCACTCCCCTCAGCCTTTAGGAATTACAAGCCTGTTCTTTCATACAAATTATGTTGCCGAAAGCCCACTGGAGCCTTAAATATGGCGTTCAGTGATTGGCAAGTAATTCGATTGAGTGAAGAACAATGTACACTTAGCAGAGACAGATCTCTGACCAACCAACAGACAAGAACCTGGACACATATCACACTACCCATATTCATTATAGCAAAGCTGAGACGGAAGCGAACAGTTCATTAAATTAAATTTCCCTAAACAGAGTCACACACATTTAGATTGATGTGAGACAAACTACAGCTTGAGAGAATAGGCTTCTCAGAGGGGTCAAAAGTTCAGACGGGTCACAACCCCAGCGTGACCAGTACTGCTGAGTCATGACTACGTTCCACACACATCCAGTGCTGTTGCTTCACAATTAATGTCATGTTAAGTTTTTTTCCCACTGATGTTGGGATCTGGAAGGCTTTATACCACAAATGAACCACTGGCTAACAGGTTTGGCATTCATTTCCACCAGGTTTTCCCAGACCATCAGCAAAAATCTTTATGAAACTGTATCTATCAAGGGATCAGATACTGCTGAAAACACATGGGCTGAACCTACACATGACTAAACCTGCATAAAGGGCTTAATTGGGGTCAACAAAACATCACAACCAGCTGATCACACGCCAAGCACTTTTTGGATCCATCAAGGAACTCCTCGACTGAGAGTGTTGAGACAAAAACATTAAATATTAAAAAAAACCTTCAAAGAAAGCAAGACCTTCTGACCTTTTGTACAAACGAGTTTGCATGATTAGTGTCATTAGAGTCTAGACTTGACCTAAAACTTGCAGTTTATTTCTGTTATTGCACCAAAAATTAAGAAACAAATGAATCATACAAATATACTGAATAAGGCGGCATTATATTTTAAAAGGGTCAGGTTTTTGTCCATGCAATGAAAGGCAATGGCGCCAAAACAACATTGAAAGAACATACTGTTTAAAAATGTGGGGTCAGTTTTATTTTTTTAAAGAAATGTATACTTTTATTCAGCAAGGATACATTACAATGATCAAAAGTGAGAGTAAATATATTTTTAATTCAATTTTTTTTGTTCAAAATTAATACAATTTACAATACACCATAAATACTTCTTCTAAAACATGTTTTTGTCTTAACCTGATTCACTATGGTTAGCCCGTTAAAAGTGTTTATATTTTAGAATGAGCCAGATCCTTTTTGCGTTAAATTGCTTACTTTCATCACTCATCCTTGTGTGTCTCGTCATATCCAGAAATAGCGAAAAGTTGCTCCGGCTAATTTAAAACAGGTGGGAGTGACATAGGTTAGTTGTCAGGAGTGAGAAAGTTTGACATGGAGCAGCTAAATCTCGAACCTCCACGGAATCACCTGTTTTTCAGTGGAGCTTCTGCTTGCAAAAAGCTTATAATAAAACAAGAATAAACATAAGTTTGGAGACAGTGAGAACTGATAGATTTGAAATGTTGTAAAAGCGACACGAAGATGGCATTTTTATTACTCAGCAGGTGAGTAAGGTATTTGATTGAACAGATAAATTGCCATATGAAGCTCTCTAACAGAGTTCAATAGGGCCTTTCGCACAGGAGGAACCTTTTCATAATTTCTTAGCACTGCAGGAACTAGGAACGATTTTAGTCCAAGGAACTCCTTTTGGGGGAACTAATTTAACTCCTACTTCAGAGTAGGGTCTAACAGCACAACAGGAACTACCGGTGACATAAGTGTAAGCTGACTGGCCAAACGCACGTGAAACACGAGTAGCTGACATTTTTTTTATAAAGCCGTCTATATACAGATTATAGTCTATATATTTACTCCAAAAACTAACTCTACGAACATGGAAAACAGAGATAGATGGACCTCTCAAGCTTTATGCTAAAGAGAAAATCCAAAGCAACTTTGAGGGCACCAAGCAAAACATGATTATGTGTTTCTGCTCAGCTAGCAACATTGGGCATCAACCACACGGCAAAGGCTAATACTTTTTCATATACTGTCTACTTTCTTTGTATAACAGTTCTACCTAATAACATATTAGACAGGACTGTTAAACATATCATAAACTAATGAAGACAGAGAATGTGAGAGCTGTGTGATCAGGCTCTGGCATTCTCAGCGCCGTCAAAATAAAAGTCACAACAACAAGAGCGGCTTACGTCACTTCAGAGTTCCTACTGCCAGTGCAAATACAACCAGGAAAACGGCCCATGATGGGGAACCTTTTTAGGGTTTCGGGGAATTGCCCTTCTGGTTGATTTCTTTTAACTAAGTTCCTAGAACTACCCAGTGCAAAAGACCCTATTGTAAAGCATTATCTATTCTAAAGCGTCATTTCATTATGGTTGTTGTAGCACTGTGTTGGAATTTATTCTCAAGGAAGTACCGTGTCTATTAGTGGGTGTAGCTACAGTAACATCTTCAGTTTGTCAGCTTAAGCTCCATCTAAACTGGCTATATCTCTTAAGCCTAGCAGTAAATGTTTTGTGAGTAGCAGTATGAAATCGTATTCACCCACTCAAGCACACAGAGCTGACGCACAGCCAAAACAATGTTCTTCCACAAAAATGCATGCATTTTTGTTTTTTTTACAGCTAGAGGGCCAAAAGTTACATAGGCTGAATCCGAAATCGCCCTCTAAACCCTCAATCACTATTCTCTATGTTAGTCCACAAATACAGTTCACTTGAAGGAGTGAATGAAAATACAGAATTTAGACAGCTTTTGAGTATACATCGGCTGTACAGTTGTTGTTGTGGTGCAATGTTTGGGTTGCAGTGGCCTTCAAAATCTGTATAAGTGGCGATTTCGGATTGAGACATAGTGTAACTTAAAAAATTCTGCTTGTCTGAAACGTTCTATTCATCGAAGAATCTTCAAAAAAATTATTAAGCAGCACACCTGTTTTCAACACTGATAATAAGACATGTTTAGAGTATTATGATTTCTGATCATATCAATGATGCTGAAAATGCAGCTGTGCCATGACAGGAATAAATGATCAAATAAATGCAGCTTTGGTAAGCACAGGAGCCTCAAACTAATTATATTAACTAAAAATGCTCAATACTGGAATTATAGATTAGTCTAACAAATTAAGGCAGTGACATATTACCAAATGTCTTTGCAAAGCAATACTTTCACATTTTTATGTTTTTAAAGTACCGCACACAAATTAACCACACACAAACGGCTTTATATGATAGAAATAGTGAAATAATTCCATTAGGAGACATTTAACCATGCATCTTTTACCATAGTAAGTAGAGGGCATATTGAAAACTGCTCGGGTTAATTTGAGCTTAAACTACATGTTTGCTGCTGCTGGTACAAGGGTCTCTGCAGGCACTGCTGGCCTTCGTGACAGTGTTATAGTGCTGTCTCCTGGGTTTGGGGTTAACACCTGGGCGGATTCTTGGATCCCCCCAACTAGGGGAAAAAGAGAGAGAGGGTCAGAGAGGAAAAAAAGAAAGAAAAGGGAAAAAGGCATCTGCTTAGTTTCACCAATCAATGGACGAAACCTCTGCACCGGCCTGAACAAACACAGAATGCAAGCTATAGCAGGTGGTGGAAAGACCTATTAAACCTTCCGCTCTCTTTCTCATGTGAGAGGTCTCACAGGGGCAGGGTCTCCCCTGCACAGACAACCTGTACCTACAGACAGCTGTGAGCCCAGCCTGCATCTGTAGGCCGAGAGGAAAAAACAAATAAACTGTACAGAGTGCGATGGCTAAGGGCAACGGCCAATCAAAGGCTTGTCAGCGGTTGCACTTGCTGAATAAATGACCTGCCTTGACAGGAAATTCCACCAGCAATTTTAATTCTGATCAGGCTTCAAGGAAGTGGAAAGAATAAAAACACATCAGTTATAATGACAGGAAGTCTCCAATCACATGGCAAGCAGCTGTTGCCAACGTAGGGATCAAGGAGCCGTGAGAGGATGGAGGGATTCTGGTGCGAAATGCAGATGGAAAAAAAGAAGATGAGATCGAGGGGAATGAAGGTAAAGCCTGTGTGTCACAAAATACTCATTTTTTGTGCACCGCCTGCAAATAAAAGGAAACCAAAGAGCAAAAGATGTGCTTCACATCTTGACTACCAGCGATGTTATGCAAATACACCAAAAGCCGCTTGTTAGGGGGTCCCGTCCATATGGAGATGTTTAGGGTGCTTTTCAAACCATCTGCATTTTATACCAGGCCTGGCTCCCGAGTCTGGGGGATGCAATCAAATTAGCCGAGCTCTATGCGAGCTTCATTTTAACAAGGCTATAAATTTAAAAATGTAATTGAAATATGACGCTTTAAATATGATTGGCTTCAGATATATGATTGAAGCCAATGGAGTACATTAGAGTACACTTGTGGAAGAGGGCGGCTCAGCGCTGACTGCTGTGTCGAGTTAGCGACTGTAGAAGCCAAGAAGTCTTTGTGGTAGGAACCACACTTAAACTAATAAGGAGAAATATCCTGACATTATTCTTTTACAAACAAGCAAAAGTGGCTTTGATTAAGCACTTTCACATTTCATAAATCAATCAACTCAAGGAGTTGTATTAATACGGTCTCATGCTACATGAGGTTACAACTTAACCATTTAAAGTTCTACTTCTGACACTTTATCTTTTTGTTTTTGTGCCTTGCAAGCTTAAACGTATTTAAGTTGAATAATTTCAAGTTACTGCTGCAAATGAAAAATCGAATACATTAGTATTGTTTTTAAAAATATATGTTTTACTATAAAAACTAAAAACAAAAAAATATGAATTCAAATTAAATTAGATATATAATGTTTATATTTTTATAGAAAAAAACTAATAATTTATTAGATTTGATGTTATTGAAATGATGTTCAAAATGTTTTAAATGTCATTAATTTTATTTATATATATATATATATATATATATATATATATATATATATATATATATATATATATATAATTAATGTCAATCTGACATATAAAATTATACAATTATACAATTATAAATTAAAAAATTATACAAAAATAAAAACTAATAATTTATTAGATTTGATGTTATTGAAATGATGTTCAAAATGTTTTAAATGTCATTAATTATATATATATATATATATATATATATATATATATATATATATAATTAATGTCAATATGACATATAAAATTATACAAAAATAAAATATATATATATATATATATATATATATATATATATATATATATATATATATATATATATATATATTTGAATTTTGTGGAAAAATGCATTTCAATAATTTTAAATTTCTACTGCAAATGAAAAGTCTAAAATTATTTGTTGTACATTTTCTTTTTACTAAAAACTTAAATTTATATAAAAATTATATACATACATACAATAAATATTTATGTACACACACACACACACACACTCACGCACGCACATACATATAATATGCAAAAAAGAGCATTATTCAAAATGTTGGCAGGGCAAGGAAAAAAATATTAACTACTGGCCAGCACAAAAAAAAAAGGGTCTTGACTTTAAAGGAATTGTTCACTCGAATATGAAAATTCTGTCAAAAGAGGATAGTTCTAATCTCTTTTTTTGTCCATACAACTGAAAGTCAATGGTCACCAAAACTGCTGACAACATATGAAGACTTCAGATGCAAAAGCCTCGTAAGTACGTCTGACGTTTTTTTTTAAATAAGCATTTTTGTCAGGCTCCTATAGGTTTCTACCTAAGTACCGGTACTTCTGAATGGGCTGGGGCTGACATTTAGTGGGTTTGAAGTGAAAGTACTTTCTGAACGTATACTTTATGCAAAGAGCTCAGTATCGTTATCTCTTTTTGACCGAAGTGGCTTTTAGAGGCTTTTGCATTTGAACTCTTCATATATTATTTATGTTCCAAGGAAAACATACATGTTATGAACAACATGAGTGAACTGGTGGACTGTGCATTTAAGGAGGTGTATAACTAATTAAATATAGATGGATTCTACAAAGGATTCATCTATAACATCCAATCGTTTGAAAAGTGATAGGGGACCCAACAATCTCAACAGAAAGCCGAAAGTAAACGGGTAGCCCTCAGCAGAGGCGCAGGCACAACTCCAAGTGATGTTCTGATGATAGAAGCCATCTTGAATTACCCGTCTGCATCCACTTAAAGCCTGACTCAATGCCATTACTGTTCTGCCATTTCAAGCAGAGCCACTGATGGGCAGGCATCTCTTTTCAAAAACGCCGTCCCCCCAGCTCCCCTCTCAGGAAATGGAGGCCGCGGCTGGTCAAATGAATCTTAATCTGCGCAGGTTTGGAGCTCTTCAATGGAACCAGACGGTCAGGATGACAGCCCACCTGACAGCGATGAAAATCAAAGCTCTTCACTGAGCAGCCCGTTTCAATTTCCGAACTTGTCCTAAGCTGTTTTACCATGAAATCCCAAATTGCCTATTTTGATTGAACAGGGAAAACTACATAAATAAGTTATTGTAGATCTTAACAGTGACTGACATGGCGAGTACATGTAGTACATTTGTAATTAAATGTCTGATTTTGCACTTCATAAAAATCACTTCACACAACAGGCAATTATAGTTCCAACTCTAAAATGCTGCTTATAAAACAACAGGAACATGATTTTAATTACATTCCTTTTTAATTGAATTAAGCATAGGTTATGACCTCACACTGTAGCTGGATGGAAAACTTAAATTGATTAATAGCATTATTTTTTTGTGGTTAGAGCTCAGAGTTGAGGAATAACTAACTAAGAGCAATGCTGCGAACTAGTGTGACAATAGCTCAGCTCTTTTCAAAATAATTTAGTGGTGTAGTGAGATAAAGTGCTGTGTTTAAAGCGTGTCACATTATATTATACACACAGCTTCACAGCTGAATGAACCTGAATCACACTGACAACTAAAAAGATTCATTTCAGAGAATCAGTTCATCAGAAGGTTCATCTAAGGCCCTGTCCCAAATTGCACCCTAAACCCTCATGGTCTTCCTCTGAGTCTGCACTTTCACGGCATAATGCCGCTTTGACAGCCGCAAAGAAGTGCTCTGCGTAGTTCGCACCACTGCGGACTCGGCAGAAGTGCGCATCGAGGGCGCATATCGACCTCAAAGGGGGCGCTTGCGAGCACCCTTCTGAGACCTAAAATGACAAATGGGACACTCTGCGGTCTCGTGGACTTAACGGACACGCGCACGGAGCGGCCATTGTAAGTCCACAAGACCAAAAGTGCACATTAAGTGTGCCATTTGGGACAGGGCCAAAAATAACTCATTCAAAAATTATTCAGAGTCAATACAAAGCATTTTACATCTTTTTGTAGTGCAATCTTTAGTTGAACACTGCCGTTTATAAGTGTTCGACTCACTTATATGATACAATTATACAAAGCACTTTCAAATTATTGTAAATTATTGAACAAAAATTTATGTTTTTAGTTGAAGAAATCAGAAGATTTGTTTTACTGGAATAAATCAACACTTCCACTATAAGGAGTGTGCAAAAGTGATGCCTGGACTAGGAAAATATGCATCTTCTTCCTAAAAATATGATTAAAAATGTGTTACATATTTTTTTAAGCATATTGCATTGTTGTGCTTGGAGTCAATTGTTTTATTTGTGATAACACAATGAAAGAAATTTAGCCTGGATGCCAGCCGAATTTAGCCCCGCCCCCAACAATTTTTGCTTTGGGAATTCGGTTTGGACTCGATCCATATATGCATTCACCTTCACTATTTCTCTCAGAAATGATGATCGTGTTGGTAAGTACTCTGTGTATCCTTAAATTCTTTTTTTACAACACTGGTGTTGTAAAAGATTGTTTACACTCATCTTTTTCTTCTAACGTTACTTAAACCAGCGCGTGTGCAGACAGGGTTCCCAAGTTTTTTAGCAATGTCGTACAATTGCTACTCAAAACTAAATCCCAAAACAATCCCAATAGCTTTCCGGGGGGGTTCTCCGGAAAAAAAATGGTGTTGAGTTGGCAAAATATGTTATTTTGGCAAGGTTGCCTGCTAAAATGTGCATTCCTGGGTCTATATATCACATAATTGGGGTCGCTTCAACCCGCGGAGATGGAGAACAACCTGTGGGAAAAACACGGACTTGGCAACACAGTGCAGTTGAATTCTGTTGACATTTGACAACTAACGTTACGCTTTGCTCCGTTGCTCTGATTGGTTGTAGGTCTATCAAACTGAGGTCTTTCCTGGTCCGGTTGAAACACGTCCCATAATCACAGCTCAATGGAACGGTATCAGACTCATATTCTGACTAGAGTTGAGTATGACCACGTCAGGCTAAAATAAATTATGAACACATGCAAAAACAAGATTGAACCAATGAAAAATTTATAATTGGTTATGTTGTAGTCAATGTATGCTTTTTCCAGTGAATGTTTTGTTTTTTCTATGCATTTTTTTTGCATAGTAAAATAAATCCTGCAGCTGTACTTTGCCCTTTTTTGCCTGATAATTTTGTCAGATAAATACCTTAACCAAGTTTGGTGTTTTGTTTTTCCCTAATATTTAAAATATAAAAAATATGAAATAATTTCCTCATATTTTGATGGTTTAATGGAACTTGTAGGGTCATTAAAAACAAATGTCCGCCCTGGACATCACTTTTGGCCATTATTGTTCAAGTTGTCAATGCTGTCACCCTAAATGAGACACTCATTATATCATCTTATATTCAGGGGTGCACGTGCATAAAATGAAAATATTAGCATAAGTGTATTATAAAATTATTGCTTTTATTCAATACTCATTTTTTATTTTTTAAATATAATTGTATTATCACACTTTATTTAGTTTATTATTTTATTCCAAAATGAACTAAATAAAATGCAATAAAGCTATTATTCATTTTTTATTGTTATATTTAATGGATCACGCTATGTGCAGTGCAAGCACAAAACCAAATCTCCAGGTGCTCTCATGAGAACCAGACTGAAAAACGTTGGTGCAACCTGCTTATATTATCTCATATATCAAGCGTAGTGTAGCAGGTCAGCGTTAGTCAAGCTCGCATCAGCTGACTGTCAGCCTATAGGAACACAACGTCTATCACAGCATACATATATAAGCTCCCTCAGTACTATCAGCAGCTATCGCGTTCTCCAGAGCTCATTTACCCTCCTCCATCCCCAGCTCCGCCTCTCGTCAGTCGGGATATGGTATTCTGATTCCCCTTGAATCAGGCTAAATTCCCAAATTAATTTGTAAATTTAATATTGACATTAATGCTATCTGCAATACATTACATTGGCTCTGTTCTGTTTACCCTAAGGGGGTTTATCACTGCTCTTGCCCAGAAGAGAACCATACCGCCAATCCAAACTGTATGCTAATAGTCAATCAATCATCTTTGACGACAGTGGTCCTGACAGAACCATATTTTAATGAGACATTGCCCTCTTAAATAGTTTCAATGTAATTAGCCATTTTTGTTGGTAGTTTCCAGTATCTAACTACTTTACTTGAATGTAGTTTAACCACTTATGACTTGCAGTTTCACAAACTACAGCAGTTTTAAAGTAGTTTCCTCAACACTGTAGAGTGCAGAACACTGAGAATATTACTGTAACTATACCTTCAGATTGATGAGCTGCTAGCGGTGTCTGAGTCTCTTTACAGTAGGACACCAACTCTCTGGGCAGGAAATCCACCTGAGTTATCTTACAAGGTCCCAATCTGTGCATTCGGCGACTGGGGAGAGAGAAAACAGCCTATGAATGTCCTGCAACCTGACACGTGTACATACTCTTGCATGCACATTAAAATACACAAAGACAAAATACAATGTTACATCCAATATGCTGTAGGGCTCATTATTCAGGTCCATGAACATATTGTAAGTTTGGATGACCCTCGGTTGACTGCTAGAACTAATGTTTAAAGCATTCTCAGTACATGGCATGGCGCATCAATCACTGTCACATACAGCCCTGGGCACACAGCTGGAGAGTGACCAGCTGAAAACACTTGAACCTGACAAACTTAAAAGGAAAGCGGGATGAGATAGAGGGAGCGAGCCAAAAGGAGAAATGAAGAGAATGTCCGAGAACAAGAGGAACAAAGAAAAAGTTGCATACACAATGGTACAACTACAGCACAAAGGCAGTGAAATACCACACACACACAAACAATCAAACACACAGATATGTAAATGTAGATTATCAATGTACAAAGTAAATTAGAAGGGTACGAGAACAATCAATCTAAAGGCCCGTTCACACCAAGGTGATAACTATTACAATAACGATAAAGATATAGTTCTAAAAATCTTTCCAAAAGTAAAAGAATAGCTGATACCACACTAAAACTATAACAATGTTGTTGGAATGATACAAACAATGACAGCCAATCAAAATCCATCCTGCTTTAAAAAGCTTGAGCATTTAAAGGGACAGACCACAAAACTGAATGCTTTAACACTTATAACACTTAATTTACTGAATATGATGAAATATATACAGTACTCTTCAAAGGTTCGGGTCAATAAAACTTTTTTTTTTTAAATAAATGATTTATTATATTCAGCATGGACGCATTAAATTGACCAAAAAGTGTCAGTTAAGACATTTATAATATTACAAAATTTTTATGTTTTAAAACAACTGCTGTTCTTTTGAACTTGCAATTAGTTTTAGTATTTAGTATTGTAATACTTTTTCACAATATTAGTGTTTTTGCTTTATTTTTGATCAAATAAATGCAGCCTGAGCGTCTGTTTGTCTGTCCATCCGTCTATATTCTGTCTAATATTTCTTATCTAGCTATCTATCTATCCATTCATCCATCCTTCCATTCAACCATCCGTCCATCCATCCATCCATCTATTTTCGATCTAATATTTCTTATCTATCTATCTATCTATCTATCTATCTATCTATCTATCTATCTATCTATCTATCTATCTATCTATCTATCCATTCATCCATCCCTCCATCCATCCATCTATTTATCTATCTGCTGTCTATCCATCCACCCCTCCCGCCATCCATATTCTGTCTAATATTTCTTATCTAGCTATTCATCCATCCATGCATCCATCGATCAATACTCTGTCTAATATTTCTTATCCATCCATCCATATTCTGTCTAATCGATCGATCTATCTATCTATCTATCTATCTATCTATCTATCTATCATCTATCTATCTATCTATCCATCCATCCATCCATCCATCCATCCATCCATCTATTTATCTATCTGCTGTCTATCCATTCACCCCTTCCACCATCTATATTCTGTCTATTTCTTATCTAGCTATCCATCATCCATCCATATTTTGTCTAATATTTCTTATCTAGCTATCCATCCGTCCATCCATCCATCCATCTGTCCGTCCATCCATCCATCCATCCATATTTTGTCTAATATTTCTTATCTAGCTATCCATCCGTCCATCCATCCATCCATCTGTCCGTCCATCCATCCATCCATCCATCCATATTTTGTCTAATATTTCTTATCTAGCTATCCATCCGTCCATCCATCCATCCATCTGTCCGTCCATCCATCATCCATCCATCCATCCATCCATCCATCCATCCATCCATCCATATTCTGTCTAATATTTCTTATCTAGCTATCCATCCATCCATCATCCATCCATCTATACTCTTCCATCTAACCGTTGCTGTAAAAAGTAGTTATATAATTTTTTGGGCATTTAAAATCATTTTAATTCCACTTGCTTATTCTAATTTGAATTGCAATTTTGCATTGTTAGCTCAATTCCAATTCAAGCATTAATTCACATTAATGCACTAAATGTAAAAAAAGCCAATAGGTGCCCAAAGAAATGCATGTACACATCTGCGTGTTGAAAAATGTTTGTACATGTACATGTGTATGTGTATGTGTATGCATAAATAAGGTCAGCAGATTTGAATAAAAAGAGAGGAAGAAAGAGACAGAGAGGAGGAGATACCCGAGCTCAGAGTCAGCCTGCAGTTGAAGAACAGAGGGGTCAGTGTCCCACTGCAAGGTCCTGGAGGGTCACGCAGGGGACAGGAGGGAGAAAACATGCAAGATTAACCTCAGCAGAAACAATACCATCATACACACAAACAGAAATATCATAGCACACGCCACATGCAAGCCAGGAGAACAGTGAGAAAGGACCAATCAAATCAACACGCGCAGGGATGCCGTTCAAAGCAATGCTAAGGTGGTACTGTAGAAGATTATTGGAGAATATTATCAAAGTCACTAAGTCTTTCTTAGGTTACAATATTAAACAGTGGGATGGACATATCAGATGTGTTTACAGCGTAAGCAAACAAAAAAATAAATCTATAAATTAAAGAACACCCTTGCAAAACGTTCCGTAGTATTACATTTTTTAGACATTCCTAAACCACAAGTTAATGTTCCTATTTGCATATTTGCAATATCAATAACATTTACGTTCCACGACTGATTGGACAAGCACAGCTCGTGACCTGTAAATAATGGCTTGTCCCACTGTTGCGCTTCATTTTTAAGTTCATGACAGTACCTTCAACTTGTCCTAGATAGACTTTTCAGTCAATAACTGTAAGAATAACATAGTCTATTATTTTTTATAATTTGATCACATATGTACATAAGTAGGTACATTTGGTGAAGAACTTACTTTGTGACTGTTACAAAATTATGTTTTATATGTGTGTAGTATGAATGAAATCCAGACGCATTAAATCCACCATGGCGGCTTTGTCACATGATCTGGTGCAACATATTTTGCAAGCTATATAGTAGGGAAGTATTCAGACACAGAATTTGACTTTCCCTCAGATGAAAAAAAATTCATGAAAAGTGCGTGACAGTTTGATGCACATGAATATTTACTGAGATAAGCGCTGTGCTGTTTAAATATTTGGTTGGTGGTTGCTAAACATGCAACCATTTTACACCACCCCAATCTCATGAGATGCAACTTTTTCATATGAATTCATCCAATGTAATTTGTACGAAAATGTATGCTTTTTTTTTTTAGAAAAAAGTATGCATGAAGGTTCACCGTTAAGCCTAAGTGCCAGAGGGACATAAGAATGAGATTTTATTAACCACAAATTCGCCAAAACATAAAACAGTTAACAATTGCTACAATTTGCACCACAATGCGTGGTCAATCCAGGGTTATAAACAATGCTAACCCCTTTATCAAACTAAAAGTGTGAAACGTTGCATTACACAGGGATAAAGGTAGGTTTTAAAAGATGATAATCAAAGTATTTAAAGTAATTCAAAGTACCATCTGATATTATTACTAATATACCATGGTAATGCCACAGACAGTACTTTTTTTAAATGATACGCAAAATCTGTCGTCTTTCATAAACTCAACATTAAGCTGAGAGTGATATATACTGTACATTAAGATGTATATAAACAAAGCATTTCATACATGTCATGTTTTGGTTGGTGGCCAGAATATATTCTGTATATATTCTATAAAAGCAGCATCCACAAAACCTGTAGGCAAAGCGTGAATATTTTATCCTATAGGACAAACAACGAAAGGGTGTCGACCTTGTAAACTTTTTTCCTCAACCTTCAGTACATGTCAAAAACATGCCTATTAATTTTTTAGCACTAAACTTACACAGTCAGAGAGGTAGCGTGTCAAACTGACACTGTTTTACCAGTGATGACATTTAAAAAACCATATTGTCATTCACATCGTTGCAAATGGCTCCAATTTAACCATGCAAGAGGAATTGTTGAAGTGAAGGCTCAAGGTAACAGCAGGCATCAGGCAGTCACACCGGGGGGAACAACCTCAACTGCTCTGCTTTTTTCAACTGCCAATGAAATACAGTGTGCGCTGACTTTAATAGCAGAGCGAAACATAACCCCTTTCAAGGGGGTTCATGAGATTCTGGGTTATGGTTTTGTTTGGATGCATACTTTTAATTGTGTGTGTCTGTTTTGCTCTTACTAATGCCACTGACTCCTGACCTGGTAGAGGATTAGAGTTGTAGATGGAGACAATTAAAGGGATAGTTCACCCAAAAACGAAAATTCTGTCATTAATTACTCACCCTTGTGTCATTCCAAACAGTAAGACTTTTGTTGATCTTTGGGAAACAGATGAAGATTTTTATTATGAAATCTGAGAGCTTTCTGTCCCTCCATTGACAGATACACAACTACCACTGACGCTTCAAAAGGTTCATAAAGAGATCTTAAAACGAATCAATATGAATTGAGCGGTTTAATAAAAATGTTCTGAATAGACTTGATCGCTTTATATGTTGAACATTCATCAACTCACATCAGTTGTGGTAAAGGCATGTTCGCTTGATGAGCGAGAACCAATGAGATTCATTCTCGTGTTACGTGTCACGTTTGAGCTTCCTCAAGAACCAATGAGGTTCATTCTCGTGTAACGCATCACGTTTGAGCTTCCTCAAGAACCAATGAGGTTCATTCTGTAACGCATCACGTTTGAGCTTCCTCAAGAACCAATGAGGTTCATTCTCGAGTTACGCATCACGTTTGAGCTTCCGCAAGAACCAATGAGGTTCATTCTTCTGTTATGCAGCACGTTTGAGCTTCCTCAAGAACCAATGAGGTTCATTCTCGTGTTACGCATCACGTTTGAGCTTCCTCAAGAACCAATGAGGTTCATTCTCGTGTTACGCATCACGTTTGAGCTTCCGTCAAGAACCAATGAGGTTCATTCTTCTGTTACGCAGCACGTTTGAGCTTCCTCAAGAACCAATGAGGTTCATTCTCGTGTTACGCATCACGTTTGAGCTTCCTCAAGAACCAATGAGGTTCATTCTCGTGTTACGCATCACGTTTGAGCTTCCTCAAGAACCAATGAGGTTCATTCTTCTGTTACGCAGCACGTTTGAGCTTCCTCAAGAACCAATGAGGTTCATTCTCGTGTAACGCATCACGTTTGAGCTTCCTCAAGAACCAATGAGGTTCATTCTCGTGTTACGCATCACGTTTGAGCTTCCGCAAGAACCAATGAGGTTCATTCTCGTGTTACGCATCACGTTTGAGCTTCCGCAAGAACTAATGAGGTTCATTCTTGTGTTACGTTAACAAGTCTTACGGGTTTGGAACTACATGAGGCTGAGTAATTAATGACAGAACGATATAGTCCGTTGACGTGGATGCTAATATACTTATTGTTATAGTTATCTTTTGATTGTGTAAACTGACCTAGACCGGGACACAGTTACAACCAAGCGGCAACCTCCCGCGGTCTCTCTTGAAGCCAATACGGAAGTGGATTAAACTGCAGTTCATCGACTGGCCACTAGGGACAGGCTCCAGAAGGGAGCAGAATCTCATTGAGACCAATGTTAAAATGCCCAACTTCACAGCAGAATAAAACATGTTTACAGCCTGGTACAAATTCTAGTTTTGGTCTAAACGGCTAGTTTTGCCCTTCATGACAACTCTGAGGGGAGTGAATTTTTTTATAGCGCATTTGTTTACATTATATTAAGCCTTAAAGTTCTGCATAATTAAGGGCGTGGCCACTTTGAGTGGCAGGTGGGTAGCCATTTATCTGTTGTTTGTTAGTCATCGCGTCACCTCAGCTCCGCCCACGTCCCGCCTCTTTGCCCATTTTCTGTTATTCGGGGGTGACGGTTGATGATGCGCTGCTAAGATGGCAACGGCCAGCTCGACCCTACTTTAGGCTTCAAAACTGCTCTGCAGAATCCTATGGGTGACGTCACGGACACTACGTCCATATTTTTATACAGTCTATGGTTACAACACACAGTCCTGACACATAGGCAAAAACAGCACACAAAAACCTATGTGACTATCATGCTATCACAAAGCAATGGTCCTGTATAGCTGAAGATGAAGTCTTAGAAATATCCCTTCAGTCCAGTGACTGTTAGCCGAGCCCCCTGCAGGGAGCGATGACAGGGACAAACGCTCACATCATGTGTCAAACGTGCTGCACGTCTGCATTACGCAGGCTTAATTACAGGCCAGAGCAGCAGTCGCATCAGCCTTTCCCTTTCCACATGACTGCAGCTATCTGTCTATATTTCAGAGAACGAAAATGAGCCTGTTAACAACCCTCACTGCTTCTGACACGGATACACTCTTAGTTGTTATTTTTAATGCTTTATGGTAAAACCGATCGTCTTATCTTACAAATATTTCTCTGACAGGAAGTTCTCTGGTTTGATTGTCAATTTCTAGATGCCCATTAAATCGATCAGGCAGTCTCATAAACTCTTGATTTGAGAACCGGTGGAATTAGGATTTATACCTTGTCCTTGAGACAGGCTGACAGGTGAAGTGGAAAATCAGAAATGAACAATAAAAACACACTACAGGAACCACAGACATTGATTCTTACCTATATCTGTTGAGCCCGTAAAAAAAGACAGAGAAACATGACTATCAGTCACACTTGTGTTAAATAATAACTGTGTAAACACAAGCTATTAACATCTAAATGCTTCTAGTGTTCTAATCTAATACAGTTATTAGAAAATATATAAATTATATAGTATAAAATATATATATATATATATATATATGTGTGTGTATATATATATATATACACACACACACACACACACACACACACACACTTTTTCTTATTTACACTTTTGCTCAAAATTTTGTGGTCAGTACGTATTTTTAAAAGAAATAATTTATTTTATTCACAAGGACAACGATATTTTACAATATTGTTTTATTGAATAAAAGCAGCCTCGGTGAGCATTTGGTCACTTGGTGACTTCTTTCAAAAACAATAAAAAAATGACCAAACCCAACCTCTTGAACAGCAGTGTATATAAATAATTAAAAAATATAAATAATATTAAATAATATTACAAAATATATATTAAAATTGATTGTTACTGATTAAAGGAGACATTTAGTTTGTTTCTCAAATACTGTAAAAAAAATTAATTACTTATTTCTAGATATATGGTCTATATATTTTATACACACACACACACACACACACACACACACACACACACACACACACATATAGGTTGGTTAAATACCTGCCAGCTGCTGTTCCATCCACAGAGTCCTGGCTGCCCGTCTCGCTGGGTGTGCTCATAGACTTTGATGGAGACATTGGTGTCGGCACTATTTAGAGACAAAAACGTTATATTACATTTATTTAAAAAAATTAACCAGCTACTTTTTAAACATGCTGGAAAATGTATACTGAGCTAAAGTCTATACACAATTAGATTTCATTAAAAAGTAAGTATGGATGGAGCCCATGTTTGTAATGTACAAAGCTCGGCACTAGATGTAGCAGAGAAAGGGATTACAACCGCTCACAAAATCAACACAGGAGTGAGATAATTCATATAAACCAATAACAAGTTAAACTTCTTAGTGTCTTCATGTTTGCATTGGGTGGTGTCTTTGTTAAAGCCCCAGAGAATTTTGTGACTTGCTGGGCAGATAAAAAGATCTAGACCGTTGGTTAAACAGTAGAAATTACATTAAACCATTTTGACAGTTTTAGTAATACAGGAGGTACAGTGTGGTAAAAAGAGCTAAAATGCAAAATCCAAGAAGCAAAAAAGACTGGGAAAAGCCCACAGAATAAGGGGTTTGGATGAAGTCCCATTCAAAGCAATGAAGCGAGCCCAGAGTATTACACAGCCTGATCTTGGCAAAGGTAAAAAGGCAACTTTCTGATGTGTTTTTGGAGGCAGGCATTGTTGAGTGCAGACGGATTTTCAGTGCGGTCCAGTGGTCTGTGTTCTGTACCTAATGAAGGTTCAGGTGAGATTCCAATGCTCTGGAGGAGGGCCTCCGTCTCCCTGCGCTTGCGGTCCAGATCTGAGTCCACAGGAACAGCTTCCACTTTCTGCTGCGTCTCTGACTGCTCACGTTTGCAAATGCACACAAACAGTAGGCAGATATTCATGTTATATTCTTACCACAGTCTGAATGGGTCTCGTTAAAATGTCATCTCACCTCTTTCTTCTTTTTTTCTTCCTCCTTTCTCTTTTTTTCCTCTCTGATTTGAGCAAGGCGCTGTTTCTTGCGCTCAAGTTCGGCTTTTAGGTCACTCTTATCAGCCATGTTGTCCTGCGACAAAATAATTACACACCAGACCCAGTTTTGCACATCTGTCCCAGAGTAAGCAGGGTCGTATGGAGACTACAGTAGTTAGAACTATATTTAGACTCTTTGTTCAGTAAAAGCAATTGTTAAACATCCACTGCTGCAGTGGAAATCACAGTTACAATTTAAAGGCCCATCTGTGTTTCCAACAAGATTATCCTTGCAATATAATACATTCATGAGCTAACTAATTCTAAATATTTATGAGCCATTTGATCATCTAATGCAGCAAAAATAAAATAAAAACTATTGTAGGGTGTGGCAAATGACTTTATCTATAGGATCTATGAATAATATTTCTTAATATTTATGTTTTAATAAAACCTGGGTTTTAGCAAATAATAGATGCATGCATGTGATGAAATGGGGTGGTAATAAAAACAAAACGATATCAAATTGTGGAGAAATACACTTTTATTAATACCATAAATGGCATAAAACAAAATGGAAATGCATTAAGGGGATATACATAAAAACAAACAAAAAAACAATGCAAACGTCACATTTATGATGTGGACAGGTGGTATTCATATGGCCCAGAGACAGTTGTATATGGACGCTACATTAGATTGAATATCATGTATCATAATGCTAATTTTGCTGTCATAATATACGAATATTCGATTACATAGACTTACAGAATAAGCTATTATTGAAAATCCAGTTATACTTCACAGATGTCACAATGATACATTTGGATATGCAATTGATGTCAGGCTATTGCTAACAGTGGGTACCAAGAGATGCACAATGACGTCATAATCCATATGCGATTATGAATTCATCCAGTATAAAGCATAAAAGACACAGCGCGCCATTACAACAAAATATATGAAACCTCACAGATATGTGAGCATGAGAAACATGCATCCGGTGTGTGTGTGACACTTCCTACCTGCTCCCAGTGTGGATGATGCTGTCCACTGTAAATATGCTGTATCACTGCTGATGTACACAATCTGTCACCAGCTTTAATACGAATCTTGATTTAAAACATGTCTGAGATTATACGGTGCGATCATTTAGAAATGCAGCGAAGCTGTTGGCAAAATGTAAGGCTAATGGCCTACATTTTTCAGAGGAGGCAGATGCTCAACACCGCCTTGCTACCTCGAGATAACTAAAAAATCCCACCTCGCTCTCCCCTTTCAAATGCTGTTAATATAGAAATGAATGAAAACACGACAACAGTGCCACCAAGCGGATATTACATTGCATTGACGGACAATTGTAAACATTGGCTTCTTGAACCACGGTAACCAAGAACCAAGCCCAATCCAACTCCATTACCCTGCCGAGGAAAGAAATACCCAGCCTAAAATGGTTTATGGTCTTATCTTGTATTAGTATGTTTTAGTTGGGTCTCGTATGGCGCTATCTTAGCTAATAAACCCAAACCTTAAGTGCCCAAACCCCTTTAAAACCAGAATGAGAGATCATCTTATGAGCATGGCTAGTTTTAGTAGTTTAATTAGATTTTTTAAGCAGGAAGGAATTCAAAACTTTGCTAACTTTATTTAACGAAGTGGTGTTTTTTGACGATTTTCTGTAGATCAGTTTAGCTAAATCACTCATCCAACAACCATATGAAATCTGAACATGAACTACAGTGTTCGTTTCAATCGTTATACACCACTAGATGGTGCCATAGATAGTCCAAATGAGCAAGATTTACCCTTTTGTCATTCAGCTTCCCATCTTAAACCAGTCGAAAGATGGTTTTGCTGGCTGAGCTTCAAGATGGTCTGACAAAAACGTGCCTACATCTAAAATGTAAATAGCAAAAGACGATTCACACATTTCAAAATGCGCACGCGAAAGTCTGTATATTTTTTATTTTTTGCAAAGGTCTCTTTAGGGGCTCCGTAAATAGGTAACTGCAGGTAGGCTAAAATAAAATAAAAAGTAGTAGCTAGCATGTGGTTTTTGTAAAGTCTATCTTTTTTTCCCCCTGGTTTCAAAGCCTAGTCCTAGACAACAATGTTTGAGATGTTTTAACTGAATGCAACTTGCACTGACATATCTAAAAAAATATATATATATATGTAATGGCCATTTTTTTGTCTCAAGATGCACACCAGTAATTTTCTAAATCACAAAAATCCTAATCCTGGCATAGTCTGTTAAACCAGGCTTTGATATCATAGCTATTTTATATTATTGTATATGCCATGAAATATATCCCTCTTGGGGTCTTTTCTTCTTTTTTTTCCTTACTATTCTTTCCCTTTATTAGCCTACTGATAACAAAACATCAGCTAACCCTGAATGAAAAAATTAATTAGCAATTTACATTTGCACTTAAAGGGATAGTTCACCCAAAAATGAAAATTCTGTCATTAATTACTCAATGTCATGTCATTCTGAAACCCAAAATCTTTTTGATCAAATCTGAGAGCTTCCTGTCCTTACATTGACATACAAACGACACTTAAAAAAAGTAAAAAAAAGAGATTGTAAAACGAATCAATATGAATTGAGTGGTTTAGTCCAATTTTTCTAAAGAGACTCGATTACTTTATATGGTGAACAGATTGAATTTAGCCTTTTATACACATAAACATGGATTAGCAAAAATAAACGCCCAAGAACAAACCTCATTGATTCACACATTGGCGTAACATGCAATGAACCTCATTGATTCTTGAGGAAGCTCAAATGTGCTGCGTAACACGAGAATGAACCTCATTGGTTCTTGAGGAAGCTCAAACTGCTGTGTAACACATGAATGAACCTCATTGGTTCTTGAGGAAGCTCAAACTTGCTGCGTAACACGAAAATGAACCTCATTGGTTCTTGAGGAAGCTCAAATGTGCTGCGTAACACGAGAATGAACCTCATTGGTTCTTGAGGAAGCTCAAACGTGATGCGTAACATGAGAATGAACCTCATTGGTTCTTGAGGAAGCTCAAATGTGCTGCATAACACGAGAATGAACCTCATTGGTTCTTGAGGAAGCTCAAACTGCTGTGTAACTCATGAATGAACCTCATTGGTTCTTGAGGAAGCTCAAACATGATGTGTAACTCATGAATGAACCTCATTGGTTCTTGAGGAAGCTCAAATGTGCTGCGTAACACGAGAATGAACCTCATTGGTTCTTGAGGAAGCTCAAATGTGCTGTGTAACACATGAATGAACCTCATTGGTTCTTGAGGAAGCTCAAATGTGCTGTGTAACACATGAATGAACCTCATTGGTTCTTGAGGAAGCTCAAATGTGCTGCGTAACACGAGAATGAACCTCATTGGTTCTTGAGGAAGCTTAAAGGTGTAACTCATGAATGAACCTCATTGGTTTTCGCACATCAAGCGAACATGCTTGAGCATTTACCATGTTTGATGTATGAGTTAATTATAGGCTATGAGAATAAAAGTCTGGATTAAATCTGTTCATCATATAAAGTAATTGTGTCTCTTCAGAAAGTTTGGACTGAACAAGAATTCATATGTATTAGTTTTATGATCTCTTTATGAACTTTTTGAAGCATCAGTGGTAGTTGTGTAGCTGTCAGTGGAGGGTCAGAAAGCTCTCAGATTTCATCAAAAAGATCTTCATTTGTGTTCTGAAGATGAACGAAAGTCTTACAGGTTTGGAACGACATGAAGATGACAGATTTTCATTTTTGGGTGAACTATCCCTTTAATCTTAATAAATATAATTGTGTAATTAAGGAAACGATTTAAGGTCATAGTAAGTTTTGTCCTCTCAGTCATTTAGAGGATGCGGAACACACTGTACAAGACCACTACGTGTCTCAGCCCCACTCCCAAAGACCTTTGCTCTATATTCGCTGTGCGCATGCGTCAACAAGCAGGGCGATATAGATGTGCAGCTTATAGATGTCGATGCCCATTTCTGCAGCTTGCACTAGATACAGCATAGGATAAAAATAGACTGCCTATCTCTTTATATAATCTGTATAATCCAATGATAAATTTTCAACCCCCGATAAGAATAGGAAGAAATAGCTTAATGTGTGGGTCAAATTCTATTCTACTATATCTATGCAGAGCGGAGTAATAGTCTCCCCTCCCTCTCTTGTTATGTTTGTACCCTGTTTTGTACCTTGTGCTTGCCAGTTATTTTGACTCAATGACAAATTAAACCGAATTAGAGCCATTCGGGAGGACTCATGCATCTGACAGTCCGATCACACCGGATTTCTGCGGAGATCTTCATTTGTACGATGAAGTAAGGCTGTGCTAGAATGTCAAACTTTGCGAACTGTCTCTGATGCGACCACAATAACTCGGTGAGAACATTTCGATATCTGTGGATTTCACTTGAAGATCAACATGAAGTTCGCCCAGATCATGCTGAAGAACAGCTCAAAGCTGAACATACCTAAACAGGTGGACAGATTTTCCAAATACTCTCCGTCCCCGCTGTCAATGAAGCAGTTCATTGACTTTGGTAAGTTGTTTACCTGTTTGAAATGGATCATATGGCTCCAGCTCATTGAAGTGCTGTCCGAAAATCTAGTGTGCGCACTAACAATAAGTACCATGGTATTTTTTTGTAGTTGTCTACTATAATGTAAAGGCTACCGTATTAAATAAATATGGAAATCATTCATGGTCTATATGAAAGTACAATTGAACGACCCCATGGCATTTTCATAGTAAATACTAACAAAAAAGACCATGGTTTGGTAATATGGCAAAACTATGGAGGTTTGCTTGCTCACATATGTATATATATATATATATAATTGCGTGCATCATAAATGAATACTTCACCTGTGGCAGCTCACAAGGTTTTGAGACACAACCTTTCTCTATTGTTGTCAGCACATAAACAGTGTTGTTTGTTGTTGGGAAATATATACAAATAATTTCTCCTACCCAATATATTTTTTACCTTTTTTGTTGTTTGGAAACATTACTATTTTTAAAAAAGTGTCTTCTTTTCATCAAGCCTGCATTTATTTTTTTATCATATATATATATATATATATATATATATATATATATATATATATATATATGTGAAATATTATTACAATTTAAAATAATGGTTTTCTATTTTAATATACTTTAAAATGTATTTTTTTTCCGTGATGCAAAGCTGAATTTTCAGCATCATTACTCCCGTCTTCAGTGTCACATGATCCTTCAGAAATCATTCTTGCTGATTTAATAATCAGGAATTATCAATGTTGGAAACTGTTTTTAAGCAGTTAAAAAGTTTAAAAGAACAGCATTTATTCAAAATAGAAATCTTTTCTAACAATATAAATCACTACTATTACTTTTTTATCAATTTAACATACTGAATAATAAAAAAAATACCTGACACCATACTTTTGGACGCTGGTGTATATTGTTACAAAATATATTTTTATTTAAATAAACAAATTCTGATCTTTTTAACTTTTTATTCATCAAAGATTCCTAAAAACATCATAGGTGTAAAAAATATTGAGCAGCACAACTGTTTCCAACATTGATCATAAATCAGCATATTAAAATGATTTCTGAAGGATCATGTGACACTGAAGACTAGAGGAATGGCTGAAGAGAATTCAGCTTTGCATCACAGAAATAAATGATATTTTAAAGTATAATAAAATAGTAAACATTATTTTAAATTGTAATAATATTTCACAATATTACTGTATCTTTGATCAAATAAATGCATACATAATTGCATGCAAATGCAAAAACATTAAACATAGTAATGCTTCCAAACTTTTGACCAGTACTGTATTTGAGTTTGGATTTTATTCTCAACAACCGAACATTGTCTGTGTTCAAAGTAATGTCTAGTTAGGCATCAAACCAAAATATTGAACTTAACTTGTGAATATCAGGTATACAGTATAGATGTAATCATTCAAGAGTGAAATTCTTACTAACATAGTCCCGTCTTGCTCGCAGGATCTGCCAATGCCTGTGAGAAGACCTCCTTTATGTTTTTGAGGCAAGAGCTTCCCGTCCGTTTAGCCAACATCATGAAGGAGATAGACTTCCTCCCGGACAAACTGCTCGGCACTCCTTCACTGAAGCTTCTTCAAAGCTGGTGAGATCCATAACTGTACATCATGCAGGGCCATGTGCTCCCAATGCCACCAGTGTGATGAATCCCAGCCTACTGTAGACTTTCTGTTAACAGTATACAACTCATATGACAAAAGAGAAGTGACAGTGACATTAAATTGTAGTTTGAGGATGATGATGATGATGATGACAGTTTTCTCATCTTACTAAAACTCAATTAAATCATATAGGCTTTTATATGGAGTATCATAATAGGAGATTGTTACGTTTGTTTAATCAATTGGTTAAAATGACTTGATGTGTGCTTCAGAAATTTGAACCTGAGGTCTAAGTTATTAGTTCTGCTTACATCATGACAACACGGACGCTGGATAGACAGCTGGTCTGTTTGTTCAGCATGAAGAAGTCATTTGACACACACAGACAAGTAACAATATTGTTTAGTTAGCTTGTTAAGATTTACATAAATCAATTAGAATATTAGAAACAAATTTTTGCAATTGTGTCATTTTGAAGATGACAAAAATAGACGTGCAGCGCAGCAGTTAGTGCATGTTCATGACATGTAAGAGTTGTTGTTCTCATGAGGATGTGGGTCGGAGTCTGACCTTTGTCACGTCCCGATCCTTTTCCCCTACACTTTCCTGTCACTCAGCTGTTCTCTATTGAAAGCAAATGGCCATAAGCAAAAATACACTAGCAAATCATGGGTAAAATATGTATTTCATTGGTTGACAGCACTGAAAACATTAAGGACTTTTATGTAAGTAACTTGTTCTGCATGAAAAGTTTTTCAGTTTTTGAAAAGGCTCTTCTGAATGGACAGGATTTTGAAGGACAGAATGATTTATGAACTCAAAATGAGCTTTTGTTGTTATTGCCCTTTGTCTTACAAGGTTTGGCAGAGGCTTTGTGTTCAACAAGTCAACTGGAATACATTGAAAATTATGTAATTGTGGGCGTTATGTAAACTGGATGTTTTCCGCTGACTTTGCTGGATTTTTTTCAGAGGCTACAATTTGAAATAGTATTTTTAATGACAGGCGACAGGCGAATTTTACAAACACTTATGACACAAAATTGTCAGCATTTTTTGTTTATAATTATTTTTATTACTATTAATATTTATATAATAATACATTAATAATATATTTCCCCTATTTTTTTATTTTCATTATTATTATATCTATATTTATTTATATTTATTATATCATTATTTACAGTTTTTACTTCATGACTCTTATTATAATTAATTGTGCTTGTATAGAAAAGTAAAACAAAAACAAAAAACTATGAAAATATATAATACATGTTTACATATTATTATTTATATAAATTATTTTATTTTATATTTTGTTATATTTTGTAACTTGAGTTTTCCTATGTGCTTCAGAGTCCTTGTCCTCAAGACTGTAGAATCTGTGAGTCATGCTGAGATCAAAACCTGAGCTAAATGTAACTTTGAAATGTGTTCATCGAAATGTTATGCAGTGTGGAATATCATGAGACACTGTACACAAACAAGTGTGCACTGTAACCTTCCCAGAGGTCTCAAATGTAAACAAGTCCTCTTTGACAATGCGGCACACTGACACAGAACACTGTCACTCAGGTGGATTGTAGCTGTACAGTATGTCCATTGTGTCACATGACAATTGTTCCCAGTGCAGCACGTCTCCCCTTTACTCTAAAACTGTTTAATCACCATTCAGCTTTGGAAAGCAGCGATAAAAACTTGGATTAGTGGTTAGAGTAAATACCCATCAGTGCTCCGGCTTCCTTTAGCCATTCAGACAAACGACTATATTGGTTTTGTTGTACAAAGGAAAGAATACACATAATTACGTAATGTGTGCAGTGCATTGTGGTTGTGTTTAAAATAGGGCTGGGTATTGGTAGTTACCTCACAATTCAGTTTGATTCAGATCACCATTTGATTCAATATCAATGTATTTGGTAAAACCCTGTATAAACCCTTACTCTCAAAAACAGGTATGCGCAGAGTCTGATGGAACTTGTTGACTTTTTGGAGAAAGACCCTGAGGATAAAAAAATCCTGACTAAGTAAGTTCAATATTAAACAGAACCTATTATGAGTTTTTACATTGTCACCTTTCTTTAGTGTGTGATGTTGCTGTTTGAGCATTAAAAAGGTCTGCAAAGTTACAAAGCAAAGTTCCTCCAGCGGGAGTTATTCTCTATATCAGTGTCACTGTTTCTGAACTCCCTGAAACGCCTCCATTAGTCTTGAGTTTTCTTCTGGGAATGAACACGTCAATATTCCTAATTTAAATAATTCTCTTCCAAGGCTTACGCAGAATAAAAGCGATCAGGCCTGACTGAGTTAGTAGTGTATTGCAGTTATGGTAAGGGTATGACATTTCCCAAACACACTCAAAATTGTTACCCAATCAGAACACTCTGGTCTAGCTGACCAATCAGAGCACATTGCACTTTTCAGGAGGGGCTTCATAAAGACTGGAACTAAACAGAGCGTTACTGACAGACTGGGAAGAGAGGAGATGCAACAATGTTTAATGTATAAAAATTTTTTTTTTTGTTGTTTTTAATGCATGAAAACCTAAATAAAAAATTATATAATAGGTTCTGCATGAATCTTACATAAGTTTATCTCATGTTTAACTTGGCTGCAACCAGCTTTAAGTGACATCTAATAGTGTGTTTAACTGGCATGTCTCTTAGATTCACAGAAACGCTGATCAATGTCAGGAACAGGCATAACAATGTTGTGCCCACCATGGCACAGGGAGTGCTGGAGTACAAGGAGGCCTTTGGCGTGGATCCTGTGACCAACCAGAACGTCCAGTATTTTTTGGACCGCTTCTACATGAGCCGGATCTCCACACGCATGCTGATGAATCAGCACAGTAAGTGTTCAGGATGTTTCCTAAAGCCCTGGCCAGATTTCTGTCTTAGCTTAAACAATAGACTGGCAATGTGCTGATAATGTAATGTACATAGTAACTGATAAATAGATAATATATTTTAAATTCTGTAGTTTATTTGGTCTAAATATGTTAAAACTGAAACACTTAAATCATTTTAAATGCTTCAAGTGAATTTAAGCATTGCAATATTATGAAAATTGGATACATGATTCATTTAACACTGTTGTTAAACTATTCGTTTTTTTGTAAGTAACTTTTTCAGATGTTGGCAAACTAAATGGGGTACATTTTTCCAATGTTGAAAACAGTTGTGCTGCTTAAAATTTGTCATAATTCTTTGATGAGAAGAAAGTTCAAAGGAACAGTATTTATTTGAAATATAAATATTTTTTGTAATATTTTTTAAATGTAACTCTTCACTGTTAATTTTGATCAATTTAATGCATCCTTGCTGAATAAAAGTATTCATTTCTTTATAAAAAAAAAAATTATAATCGTAACTTTTGAACGGTAATGTAGATCCAATATTAAACAATACAATTATTTAAGAGTCATTAATATTAGCGAGTAACCAATGTATATCATGCATCCCTACAAATAAAATGTGCTTAAAATGTCTGTTTATTTTAGCGTTAATCTTTGATGGCAGCACAAATCCAGCCCACCCCAAACACATTGGCAGTATCGACCCAAACTGTGATGTTGTGGAGGTTGTAAAAGGTAATTAACCATGTTTCTAGCCTGGGTAACATTTAATGTTACTAATGACCTGCAGGTGAATGTAGGCCGACTCAAGCTGTCTCACTCTTTCTCTCCCTAGATGCCTATGAAAGTGCCAAGATGCTGTGTGATCAGTACTACTTGACTTCTCCCGAAGTGGAAATCAAACAAGTACACTGTGAGTGAGAACTTTCTCTCTCAAACTTTCAGTCTTTGTGTGCCCTGTGCATGATGAGTCCTGAGCTGTCAAAAAACGTATGAGGTCTCTACAGATTTGAGTTGCTTGAAGTGTGTGATGGTGCAAACAAAATGTGTTGGGTGGGGATTATGGGGTAGCTGTAAAAATGCCACCATCTTGTCCTGCATGCCATAAAACATGCCTGGACTCTTTAGTGTGTGATTATGCTTTTAGTTTATATATCTTGTCAATCAAGCATGACCTTGAATTCAACTTTGCCCACACAAATACACTATTGTTTAAAAGTTTGGGATTAGTAAGGTTTTCTTTAGCAAGGACGCAATAAATTAATCAAAAGTGACAGTAAAGATATGTATAATGTTACAAAAGATTGTATTTCATATAAATGCTGTTCTTTTGAATGTTCCATTAAAAAAAGGGAAAAAAATCAGTTTTCACAAAAATATTAAGCAGCTCAACTGTTTTCAACATTGATTGAATAATCAGAAATGCTTTTTTGAGCAGCAAATCAGCATAGAAGGATTTCTGAAGGATCATATGACATTGAAGACTGGAAATTTAGCTTTACTATCACATAAACAATATTATTGTTTTTTACTGCATTTTTGATCAAATAAATGCTGCCAAGATGGGCAAAAAATCGTACTGACCCCAAACTTTTGAACAGTAATGTAACTAAATTTATATGTACAGTACATTCATTATTTGGATTAATAGTAATAAATAATGGTTTACTGTATTTTAATTTGCTTAAGAATTCAATATAGTGTATATATCAATTATAGTGTAGTTTGAATGTGATAAGAAGTCTAAGCTGTCTCATGTAAGTTCATGAATCACCTATACGTTAAACAGAAATGGCACTTCATAATCATATCACAGTGTGTTTATGGAGAAATATATGAGATTATAGGAACACCAGTATACTTAGTTACACATTGGCAAAATGTTGGCATGATCTGAGAAGCTAACGGTTTATCTTTTAGTCATGTAAATAGCTAAAAATAGTATTATTGTGTCAAGCAATGACAACCTACAAGGTTGAGTGACCACCGTTTTACCAACACATAGTAACAAATTATCCAGCATAACCTCTATCATGTGCTTCATAGCTGACTGTTTTGGGCAGCATGCCAGTGTTGATTTATTCAATGCATTCTTAAAATAAGCTCATGTGGGATAGCATGTTATAGCCTCACTTTCTGGTTTACACAACTGTCACTGAATCAATATATCTGTTGTTATTGCAGTTAAAGGACCCAATGACCCAATACATATGGTTTATGTGCCTTCTCATCTGTACCACATGCTCTTTGAGCTCTTCAAGGTACCTCAATCACTTTATAGTTGCCATAGCCCACACACAATGATAGTCTTATTATATAAACACAATAGTAGAACATTTACTCAACCTCTTGTCATTCCAAACCTGTACGACTTTCTTTCTTCTGCAGAATGAAAAATGAGAGGTTTTACAACCACAAGTGAGATTTAAGACATAGATTTTAAATGAATAATGACTTACATATTAATCCGTTCCCTATCCAAATCTATCGTATGGGTTCAAAAGACTTGGCACACAAATATGGCACACAAGCTGTATGGACCATGCTTTATTGGGCTTGACAGCCCATTAATACCTAGCTACTAATTTCATCTTCAGTGTCATTAGATTACTGTACCAATTACTCTCTCTCTAAAAAGTATTGCATATTTGCATTACTTAATACTAATTACTTTCTAAATCCCATACATCACACTTGACCAGTTGGACAATTCAAGGATAGGCATGAAAAGTGCTCTTTTAATTCTTTTAAATAAATAATATAAAATTGCATAAATTATTCTTGAACTGATCAAAGTATTTAAAGTGAGAAGGTTACATAATAAACATACATTTTAACATTAGACGTTACATTTTGATGTTAAATCCACTATTTTATATTGGATTGTTCTATTGTCTATATACATCAGAAGAAACTAATTAAATCACAGAAAAAATAGGGTGTCCCTTTAAATGCGAATGAGCTGCTGCTCCCGGCCTCTTTTCAGGAGAGGGTGGAGCTTCAAGAGCTCCTGTTAGCAGCTCAATTACGCAGACATGGACTGAAAAGGTCTGAAACTGTTCAGTCTTTTATGTTCAAACCGTAGTCGGACAATGATGGAGAGACTCATGAAGTGACAAAATGTAGAATGCAACAGGACGTTTCTGGTTAGTTGATGAATTTATGTAGCTGATGTGGCGTTAACTATCTTCAAGTCATTTATTAGCATATTCTGTCATGATAATCTATAAATCTCTCGTGTGGGAACTGTTGTAATATGCACAGAGTCAGAGAATATATGCTGCATAATTACGGTTATAGCTTATGTTGTCATCTTGCTTTTATGACATGCACTTGTGTTCGTACTGTATTGCAATAAATCTGAAAAAGCGGATGAGACAACTTGAGCAGACTCCTAAATGTGCCCCTACAACAACTCTTCCTCTTCTCAACGTGGCCTTTGCTGCGTGTTCCTGGGGGCGGTGTTTATGTAAATTTTAGGGTTAGTTTTAATAGTGATGTCACTAACCCGTGAATAAGCTCGTTGTAGTCCCTACCAGCCGTTTGTTGTAGTCCTTAAAAAGCGATTTCTTTAAAAGAAAACATCTCCTTAGGCTTTGAACTTTGAGCATTGTAACTTTGCAGATGATGTTTATGCTCAAACAGCAACATACCACACTAACAAAAGTTTAAAAAAGTGAAATCATAATCAACCAGCCCTTTATTAATGCATTACACCCAATACTGAACTGAATGTCACTATATGGTAAAGAGCAGCATGAACATTCAACTAAACATCTCATTTTGTCAAAAAGAAAGTCCAACAGGTTTGGAATGACATGGCCATCATGCATTTGAAGATAACAAAGTTGTTTCTCCATAACAGAATGCAATGAGAGCAACTGTGGAAACCCATGAGACCAGCCTACATCTCCCACCAATCAAAGTGAGAGTTTCTCTAGGAAGAGAAGATCTGACTATCAAGGTGAGCTTTTTTTGACAAATACTCAAGCCCTGTTCACACCGCCAGCGACAGGATTCCATTCGAGAGCTAGCGGCTTCCGAGTAACCATTGATGATAGAGTGTAGGCGTGTCAAACGATGTGAGTCATGTGTCAAAGTTCAGACAAATGCAACTTTATGCAAATGAGCCGTGAATTTTGCAAACAACAACCAATAGGACTGAAGACTGTCAGTGGAGCTCACACGTCACCGTAATACATTGAAAAGATGGGTCTTAGTCCACATCCAAATAACCTCTGGTGCGGTTCGAATAAAATATGAATGCAACACGGACCAAAGACATGTAAACGAACCAAAAACAGGACATGATGTCACAAGATGCGACCCTAAAAAGGACAGAATGCTCAAGCACACCTGTTTTTTCTCATCATAGTCGTAATGTTGCCCATCACAGTTCAGTACAGGCATCAGAACCACGTCTCCCGCAGCAGATCTTTATTTGTGTGTGTGACGGAGGGATTCCTGCTGTTGTTTTGACTTATAAGCTCTTCAGGAGTTCTCAGCTGGTCAAAATACAATCATATGTAGCTACGCACATACAGCGAGAGCATTTAGCCCAGCACACAGCATTGTTTTGAATGTTCAGTTAGTTCCGTCGTGAAATGTACATCATAAAAGCAGACCAATCAGGTTGTGAACATATCCCTATGCCTTTAGTTTTCGGTATCTTTAGATGCGGTGGTAAAAATGCCAATGTGAATGCTAAGCAGACCACATTGGCATTTTTTTGTTTTTTGGTCCAGACTAATCGAACCTAGCGAGCCAAACTACAAGTGTGAAGACACTCTTAAAGGAGTACTTCAGCGCTGGGAAGATGAATCTGTATTTAAACTGGGTCATTAATGTAGTAGAAATGGGAAATTATTTTTGAATTCGGTGCCTTCTAGACTGAGAAAACACAGAAAATGTATTTTTGTCTCATGGGGATGAAAGACAACAATTCCCAGAACGCACTGCTTCACTGCCCTACTCTAGGCACGGCTAGTCGGCTACTGGATTACTGGATCACTCGCCCACCGCGTTCATTTTCAGAAAATCAGTTCAGTTAGAGACACTACAATTAAAAACTGAACGTGTCTGTTCGATATAATGCGAGTGAGCCGATTGAGCGTCACGGCACAAACGCAGCAGGAGCCGGATTACATTCATCACATGAGCTGAGGTAATCGCGGGATTCGCGGCTGCGGCTGCATTCACAGCGTGATCAGTCTGGCGCGTGTTCAGTTCATGTCTTTGGAAGCTTAACTTTCATGGGAAGTTCATTTTAAAAGTTAAAACACTCACTTTGGTCTCCACTGCTCCGGTTACATGAATCTCCGCAGCTCCCCGAGCCGAGTGCTGTGAGTGCGATGTTAAAAACATGAGGAAACAGCGCCTCCTGCTGGCTGTAGTCTTCAGCCTCTGGCCAAAAACTCCTCCGATGACGCAAAATGACGATATTTGCGTCATCTGAGGAATTTTTCCAGAAATAAAATACATAATTCTCTCGTCTCAGGGTCATATGAGGGGGGAAAGTACGATAATTTGAATATACTCCTGGGTTTCTACTGATACAAAGCTTAATGCTAATCGCTGAAGTAACCCTTTAACTTATTTGACCAACTAGAAATTGGTCAAGAGGTACTCTAACTTATTAACTGAGTTTAAAAAGTTAGGACCAGTCTTGAAGAAAAAAAAAAGATGACTACCCTTTGAGAGTAGTCTAAGTAGTTTATGCAACCGGCCCCAGGTCTTATGTCGAAGTCTGTTGCCCCTATGTTTCCCCTTAGGTTACTGATAGGGTTAGACAGTCTATAGGAAGCAGAGGAAACAGACTTCGACACAACACAGGCAACACTGGACAGAGTTCCAAGAGTTAATTTGTTCACACATTTACAGACAAGAGTTTGTGAGCGATTTCACTGTCCTGTATAATTTGATTGTAACCACATGGATATAATAAAATGATGCGTGGAAAAGAAACTGCCGGCAGCCTTAGTGAGTTTGATTCATATATTGTTAGTTCATGTTGTTAATTATAAGATGCAGTTTAGCTGCTGCAGTTCGTAATACAGTTTCCCCTGCATATTGTTGATTAAGGATCAAGAAAACTGCTTATGTGCGCTGAGCACTGCTGTGGTTTATATAACAACACTCTCCAACAGCAGAATGCTACTTTTATTTATTTTCAGTCTAATTCCTTGTCAAATTAGAATGATATCTTAGTTTTACCAGCAATATATATAATTTGTGACAAAGTCGCTGGGGGTGTGAACAGGACAGATGTAATGGTTCATCAAAAGTTCAATATTTTATTTGTTTTAACTCACAACATGCTGGCAAGAGCAGGAGGGTCAACACATGTTTTGTAATGACTCTTGTGTTATATTAGATGTCTGACAGAGGAGGTGGGGTTCCTTTGAGGAAAATCGAAAGGCTTTTTAGTTACATGTACTCAACTGCACCGAGTCCTGTGACTGAAGACACTCGTAATGCTCCCCTGGTAAGAACCGCAGTCGTCTATTTCAACAATACTGTATGCAGAAAGTCTTTGTTGTGCAATGTTCACCTTATGGTAAAACTTTGATCCCCAGTCATGTTTTCTGTGAGCTTACAGAGTTATAAATTAGCAGAATTACTAACAGCTCAGTCTGTTGTTTACACCAGATTAGTATTGTAATGCAGTTGTAATATTTTCTCTTTCTCTCTCACACTCACCATGGCTCGTATTCTTTGCAGGCTGGTTTTGGCTACGGTCTTCCTATTTCCCGCCTTTATGCCAAGTACTTCCAGGGAGATCTGCAGCTCTACTCTATGGAGGGGTACGGCACATCGGCAGTCATATACCTAAAGGTAAACTCTAGCGATACCCAGTGAGCTGACTCGATGCATACTACCTACATAGGCAACGATTTCAAGGATTTCAATTTGATTAGCATATTGCTACACTAAGAACACAATACTCGGTAACACTTTATTTTACGGTTCAATTCTCTCTATTAACTAGTCACTTATAAGCATGAATATTACTAGGATATTGGTCGTTTATTAATACTTATAAAGCACATATTAATGCCTTATTCTGCATTACCTTTTTCTACATCTTTTGGTGTTAAAAAACTACCGTCGGGATCTACTAAAGCTATCGCTGAAAAGGCATGGACAGTTATTTTTGTGGCTGATGTTATTGCATATGCATTTGTAGGAGTTTCCCTTTCGGACACAAAATGTATGTGAGGAGAGTATTTAAATGAATCACGCAAGGTGATTAACTAAGGTTTACGCTTGTCAGTTTATTGGTATTTGCACCATTATTTACCACCCAAAAAAGCACATCTTAAACTAGATGCTAATTTGCACTGCTCTTGATAGATTGCATTGGTCATTATGAATGGAAATGATTCAGCTGTGTCTGTGTTCTTTCATTTGTGTCGTCAGTAGATCATACGCAGAACTTTCCACTCCCATCTTTTATGGAGATGGGAGTGGAAATTGCGATGGAATTGCGATCTCACGCTATTTTGCCCTGTTTAGTAAATCTAGCCCTATAAATCTTCAATTCCCTGTCACTTTTGTCTCTTTGACCCTCTGTTTAAACAGGCCTTATCCACTGAATCAATAGAGAGGCTTCCTGTGTTCAACAAGTCAGCATTACGGCATTATCAAACAAGCATGGAGGCGGATGACTGGTGCATCCCGAGCAGTGAACCCAAGAAACTGGGAAAGTACGAGTACAGTGTTTGAGAAGGAGAATAAGCTCATAAAGGACTGAACTATAGTGGAGGCCTTGAGTTATTTTGGGTAACTATGTATGTGACTCATCAGGTATTTCAGAAACATGGTATTATCAAAGGGTTGATAATGGTCTTCATGAATGTTACAGTCTGAATAACAAGGGCATTTTTTTGTCTTCCACATCTCACATTGCTTATAATACACCACGCACTTCATTTGCGGTCCTAACTTTTTCATTCGGCGTTCACAGGGCACGGAAAAACATGTTAACTCTTGTGTCAGAGACTTCAGTTGAATGTACTGAAGCAGACTGGTTGTTTGGACACGTTGATTCCTACACATTACCATGGATTTGAACTGATTCTGTAAGTGTTTTAGAGGATGTGAACTGGTGTTTTAGTCAGTGGGGCCAAGTTACCAGCTTTGTGTGAGTTTTATAGCATGTATCTCTAGCAAGAACACAAAAGCAAATGAAAGTAACCAAGGCTTTATTTATGTCCTTGGTTGAAAATGCATTCACAATGCAAACGTTAGAATGACCGTAGTTGTGTATTGCTTGATTGTGAGCTTGAAATGTTCCTGTAACAGTTGGACCTACTGTCTAACACTCCATTTAGTTTTACATGTAAAAATGTGATGCTACCATTGAGGACAGATCATTTCATAAACATATATATGTTAACACAGAATTAATTTTCAAAGTAAGAACAACTAGAGTTGTTTTCATGATGACATCCAAGTTACTCCACTGACATTAATATAATGAAAATAAATAAAAGATTGAGTTGTCACAAGGAACAGACAAAGCAAGTTTGGGCCCAGGTTAGCAGCTATTGTATTGATTTATTTAAAACTGGCTAGAGACAGTGTTGATCTTTATGTGTGAAGCCTTTTATGACCACAAGAATTTATGATCTTTGTGACAACAGCTTCTGGCTGAACATTTCAGGTATTCTATATGAACAAAAATGACATGTAGCACTATAGTAGGATTTTTTTTTTTTAGCATGAAAACACTGAAGAGGCAATATTTTTTATGTTCATTTGCGTATAAATGAAAGATATTGTTGAAAGAATTTCTTGTTTTTATCTCAGGATTGTGCAGATTTGCCTTTCTAGTTGATTTTTTTTTATCATTTTATTTTGTTTTTATTGTTGTTTTGAATGTAATGTTTCTAAAGTTGGCGTTTTTGAAAGCAATGAAGGACCTGTATGAATTTTAAGGGCAGTCAAGTGGGAGCAGCTGCTCTCTGTCAAGTGACACTCATCAAACTCCGGGTGGGTTTTAGCTGCTAGCGGTTTGCTATCATGTATTTGCCTCATACAGAGATGGGAGTATTTAGACAACCTCAGTTGATCATTTGCACATTTCCAGTTATAATCTAGAAGAACTGACATCTACAATGTTGATGTTTTTTATTCATACCTCATAAGCTTCATTTGTAGTCATATCCCTCGATATCTCCGTCCTTGTGAAATCACACCTGCTTACTGTGTTAATGAATGCTCAGCACTATTCATGAAATTGTATTTCAATTTCTCATTCAATGAGAGAGTGCCATTTTCTGTACTATTAAAACAATGAATGGAGAAAAAAAATCTTTTTTGTTTTGTCTTTTTAGCAGAATACAATTTTCTTTGCATAGCCCAATATATATATATTTTTGCATTTATTAAATATAAACTACTGTTCAAATAATCTCTTATGTTCACCAAGGCTGTATTTATTTGATCAAAAATACCATAAAAACTAACATTGTGAAATATTACCATTTAAAAGAATAGTTTTCTAGTATAATTAGGGCTGTCAAACGATTGATCACAATTAATCGCATCCAAAATAAAAGTTTGATCACGTAAAATACGTGTGTGTACTGTGTATAATTATTATGTATATTTGAATACACACACATACAGTGCATCCAGAAAGTTTTCACAGCGCTTCACTTTTTCAACAATTTAAGCCTTATTCCAAAATTGATTAAATTCATTATTTTTTCCTCAATTCCACAAACAATACCCCGTAATCACAACGTGAAAGTAGTTTGTTTGAAATCTTTGCAAATTTACCTTAAAAAAAAAAAAATCACATTTACATAAGTATTCACAGCACTTTGCTCTATAATTGTTGAAGCACCTTTGGCACCATTTACAGTCTCAAGTCTGTTTGAGTATGATGCTACAAGCTTGGCACACCAATATTTGGGCAGTTTCTCCCATTCTTCGTTGCAGGACCTCTCAAGTTCCATCGGGTTTGATGGGGAGCATCCTTGCACAGCCATTTTCTACAGAGATATTCAATCTGGTTCAAGTCTGGGCTCTGGCTGGGCCACTCAAGGACATTCAAAGAGTTGTCCTGTAGCCACTCCTCTGTTATCTTGGCTGTGTGCCTAGTGTCATTGTCCTGTTGGAAGATGAACCTTTGCTCCAGTCTGAGGTTTAGAGCACTATGGAGCAGGTTCTCATCAAGGATGTGTCTATACATTGCTGCATTCATCTTTCCCTCTATCCTGACTTGTCTCCCAGTTCCTGCCACTGAAAAACATCCCCACAGCATGATGCTGCCACCACCATGCTTAGCTGTAGGGATGGTATTGGCCAGGCGATGTGCGGTGCCTGGTTTCCTCCAGACATGACGCTTGCCGTTCAGGCCAAAACAAATTTTGTTACTCATGGTCTGAGAGTCCTTCAGGTGCCCTTGTTATGTGCCTTTTACTGAGGAGTGGCTTCCGTCTGGCCACTCTACCATTCAGGCCTGATTGGTGGAGTGCTGCAGATATGGTTGTTCTTCTAGAAGGTTCTCCTTTCTCCACAGAGAAATGTTGGAGTTCTGTCAGAATGACCATCGGGTTCTTGGTCACCTCCCTGACTATGGCCCTTCTCCCCCGATCACTCACTTTGGTTGAGCTGCCAGATCTAGGAAGAGACCTGGTGGCTCCAAACTTCTTCCATTTACGGATGATGGAGGCCACTGTGCTCATTTGGACCTTCAATGCAGCAGATATTTTTCCGTACCCTTCCCTAGATCTGTGCCTCAATACAGTCCTGTCTCAGAGATCTACAGACAATTCCTTGGACTTCATGGCTTGGTTTGTTATCTGACATGCACTGTTAAATCAGCCTTTCTAAATCATATCCAATCTACTGAATTTACCACAGGTGGACTCCAGTCAAATTGTGGAAACATCTCAAGGATGATCAGTGTCATCTCATGGCAAAGGCTGGGAATAATGTAATTTTTATTTAATTTGTAATACATTTGCAAAGATTTCAAACAAACTTCTTTCACATTGTTACTATGGGGTATTGTTTGTAGAATTGAGAAAAAATATTTTGGAAAAAGGCTGTAACAGAACAAAATGTGGAAAAAGTGAAGCGCTGTGAATACCTTCCAGATGCACTGTGCTTGTACATATTTAAGAAATATTTGCATGCATATACTGTATATATATTTATATAATTTATATTATATTAAATATAAATATTTTATATATAAATAACACATAATATATACATGCTTGTATGTGTATTTATATATACATTATAATTATGTATATAATGTATAATGTAAACGCAAACTTTTATTTTGGATGCCATTAATCAGGATTTAAATGTATTTTAGCATCATCACTCCAGTCTTCAGTCACATGATCCTTCAGAAATCATTCTAATATGCTCAAGTTTTTGTAATTTCCTATCATACATTTGATTTGATGATATATAATGTAACGTTTTTGAAAATACTTCTTTACTTTCTAGTGAAGGTGACTCAGATTTGTTTGTGGGTGATTATCCGGATAAAATTAAGTGAACGTTTTTACTTTTCATTGGAGAAAATTAGCCATATGACATGTGCACATGTGCTGAAAGGAGGAACAAAGTGGACCGCTTTGGGCCAAGTGACCACTGTTTTGCACTTTCATTGATTAGTATTTGATTTCTCCCCTGAGATTTGACCAATACATGTCATGCTGACCCAACATGGTACCATTGAGGGTTGATGCATCCTTGCTGAATAAACTTTTTTTTTTTTACTCAAATTTTTGAATGGTATAAACCATGTTGAAAGTAGTTAAACGTGTCACAATTCACTTGGAGATTTTTCTGAGTGGATGTTTAACAATATAGTTTGTTGTGTAGCCTGGGGAGTCTCATAACTACAGCTTCACTGTTACTTAAGGCAAGGATTTTGGCACAGATCCTCTGTTTATTTCTGGCCTGTAGCCATAGGCCAGGAACAAAATGATCCGTTTTTTTCTTTTACACGTATACCAGTCTCTCTTTACAGCACTTGATCTGGTGGCCGTGACACCGGAGTCCCGCCCCTCTTGGAAAATAGTGCTATTTTAAGAACCATAACTGCAACCGCTTGACCTGTCAGTCATTGACACAATGTCCTCTCTTTCTAAAACCACACAACTGCTGCTAGTCCCAAATTTCCATAGGAACTACCATATACACTGTTTGTTATTTGTGCTACGTTGTGGACTTGGTTATAAGATGATCAATTTGAATGTGCTTAAAATATAAACCCCTGGTTTAAACCCCATAAACAAGGTTTAAGTCTAGTCCCAGATAAAAATGCATGTTTGCAATCTTAAAATATGTTGGTGCCATTGTTTTGTCTCAAGATGCACACCGGTAGGCCTAATGTTTATTTCTAAGGCATGTTATAAAAGCCAATTAAATGCCCTAATTAATCTAATGCCTAATCCTGGTTTATTCTAAACCCTGTTTGTGAAACCGGGCCAAAATATATTTTAATCTCATTCAAAGCAAGATCAAACTAAACCTCGGTCTATACCATTTCAGGGTTAATTTGTTAGTGGCTGTTTCTCCGGTGTATCTCTTCTGGAGAGAATGAGTGGAAACAGGCTGTCTGCTGGGAAGAAGAATCATTGCTTCCAGGTGACAGGTTGTGTGGGGGTACAGAGAGATTGAGATAGGAAGAGCAGATGCTACCCAAAACTCTCAGACTAGTAAGTACGGACAGTAAGTGCTGACTAGAATGAAAAGTTATCAAAAATAGTTTACCAAGTGCTGAGGCCAGTGACTTTCAAAGAGTGATATCACAAAGATTGAAAAGACCAACATAAATGTAGTCACAGCTAGAACCTCTAATGTCACTGATTAAAAGCCTGAATCATTAGCAGATTCCCACAGAAACTCTTTATATTATGTCTTACACAACAAGCAGTAATAGAGATGGTCGACGATAGGAGGATTAGATCAGTGACTCGATCCTTTTGAATCCTTTCCCCACAGATTTTTTCAAGTTCATTTATGAATCACTTCTGGTTCCAACGTTACGCCAGTAGGTGGCGAAACCAGTCTTTTTGATGTTATGACTGAGTCATGGAGTTGAACATTAATGAAAAACGGGTTGGGCATACTTTAAAAAAATCATAATTAATGTTATAAAATATAAAACAATAGCATTTGGAGATGCTCTGAAGGGAAGGTGGGGTCTTATGCTTTCAAACAAAGCTAGCTTGCTGCAGGTATGACATCACTTTATAGGCCAAAACGCGGAAATGAGTTGGCATTTTAGCACTTCCGGTTCCATACTCCTGAAGTGCGTTTTTTTGAATGGGATTTTGTTTAAATGGCTGAAATAAGGTCTGTGGTGAACACAAAATCAAGGGACTTTCACGTTTTATTCTGTGACATAAAATACATCAGTCTTACCCGGCCCATTTTTTGTAGCTGTCACATGTCTTGAAAAAGGCAGTGTGGCTAACAAGTGGCTAAATGAGACCACAGAGGCTTTCTGGGACATTAAACGCCATCACGCCGAAGAGGTATGTTCAGTCCACTTTTACAGCCTCGCTAAGCTTGTTTTTTGTGTTTGTTTTTGGATAAAAACTTAAACTTAAAGCTTAGTGATGGTGATGTTAAAGCCATGGGACAGTGGCGTAGTTCGTTTATTGCCTACCTTTGGCTTTTTACTAATGATGACTGCATTTAGGCTTTAAAATTCATAAAAGTTGTGTGAAAATTGTCTAGATGGACAAAACGTACAAGTATGAGTTTTTTGTTTTGTTTTGTTGTGATAATCCAAAAGCCTAAGGAACAATCCTATTGGGTTTTTGTCGAGGGAACCAGTACTGCCGGTTGGCCTACAAAATGACATAACAGCTGCACTAGCTTCTCCAAAATTGTCTACCCTACCTTTAGAAACTAACGGGTACTATTCCGATTCAGATTGTAAGAATCTTAAGTTCTTGGGTTGGTCAAATATTATAATCTCTATTAGGTATTGTGGCTCTTTAGTTTAAAACTGCAGTCCACAGAATTCTGAACATTCATCCAGATGAACCATATTACTTTTGGATTCTATAATTTTAACTTGTCAAAAAGAAAATACCTTTAAACCCCCTTTAAAGCTTAAAATTAAAATAGGATCCATGACTATTGTTTCTGCTCTCATTATTCAGGGTTAAAGCTTGATAAGCGCTTCAGTTTTTCCTCTGACCAAAGGACAATGGCTTAGAAATCTCATCCTATTCAGCTGTTATCTGTGCTGTGCTGCATGATATTATCCTCTTACGCTAAATATGGATTTCCATGTTCATTTCCCCCTCAAAAATGATCTACAGTCTTAGTAGACAAGCTTAAAGCCTGCCTTTTGATTATAGCACAGATAGTCTTTTATTAAACATGAGGCTTATGGAAAGAACAATAACTATTGAAAGTGTCACTATTAACAGTGTAAATATAACCTATTAAATATTATTTAAAATATTCATTATTTGTTTCATATTGAATATTGATTTTTAACATTTTAAAAACATAAGAAAACAAAAAGCAAGCAAACCCTGGAAACCAATGAATAAAAAGATGTAAATGAAACATCTAATGTCACCAACGCTGGAATTATGTGGAATGTCTGACAAGCAAACATGATGTATGGAGGATTTATGTAAAGAATGGTGACTATGCTACAGTCATATGTCTATAATGCAGAATATGCTGTCAGTATATGATTCCAACAGGCTCCAGAAGAAGGTATTTCTTCACTGATGGAGGAAGAATGAGTCGCTGGACACCCATTTCACAGCGATTCGACAATGCAGCACGTATTGCACATCTGGCCAGATGCTGTAAAGTGCGTGGATTGTTGGTGCAGATGGCAAACAGAGAGTCATAGAAATTCCTGTGCCGCTAAATGAAGAAGAAAAGAAACAAGGCTGAAAAAGTAACACTTAATGAATGGACTTCTTGAGTAGATAGCTTACCCATTCACTAATACTTCATTGTGTGCTGCATTCAAGCCTTGCAGGGCTTTTTTTAGTATGCCAAGTCTGAATATTTAGTTTGAAAACAACATGCCCTAAACTACAATATGCTTTGCAAAAAATAAACAAAGTATTTGTCTAATTTTCAAGTAAAAACATTACAAAATATTGTTTTCTTTTCCAAAATATATATTTGGGGTCAATAAGATGTTTAATGTTTTCAAATTAGTCTCTTCTGCTCACCAAGGCTGATCAAAAATACAGTAAAATCTGTAATATTATGAAATATTATTACAATTTAAAATAATGTTTTCTACTAAATTATATTTTAAAAATGTATTTTTTTCCTGTGATGGCAAAGCTGAATTTTCAGCATCACACGATCCTTCAGAAATCAATCATTGGTGCTTAAGAAACATTTCTAACCATTTTGTAAACAACTTTTGATCAACATTATTTTCTCACTACCTTATTTTAAGTATAAATATAAAAAAGTAAAGTAATAATTATTTTATTTTAAAATAATAATAAAACTAATATATTTTATCATGTATTTTGATATTTTATTTTCTTATCTTTTATTAAATATGCAGTGTTTAAAAAAGTTTGTTTCTGACCTCATATACAGTTTCAGGAATAGCAGCTCTCCATTTTTTAGTGTACTTGATATGTTCATAAGAATTGACCATCACCTCCACTGCCCTGGGGTATTCATGACACGCCTGCAACACCTACTTAATCCAAAGACAACCAAGAACAACAACGTTAATATTTTAAGACCCACTTTAAGTGCAGCTTCTAATTTACCATAAAAATATACCAAAATAATAAAGCAGTTGTGCTGGGTGGGTGATGTACCTTGTGAAACTGTGGTGGATACACTCGGGCCGCTCCGTAGTTCAGAAGCAGCTGATAGCAGCGTTCAGGAATGGCCCACGGCCTGATCTGCGTCACCTTCATCACGTACTGTATAGCTGCACATCCATTGACATCCATAGCGTTAGTCTCGGCACCGGCCTCCAGCAACATCTGCATAAGCACATGGTCGCAATTCCAGCACGCTTTGTGCAACACCGTCTTCTTGTCTTCCTCATATAAATGTAGTTTAGCATTGTGGTCCAACAAAATCCTGCAGACAAGATGGTGGTCTGAGCTGTAGGTTCGCTCCCGAATATCCATGGCCCAGAATGCAGCAGTGATCAGAGGCGTCTCCATGTAGCCGTTGACTGCATTAATATCAGCTCCATGAGCAATATACAAAGCCACCAGCTCTGGGATACCAAAGCGGGCCGCTGTGTGCAGAGGGGTGTCCTGGTTCTCCTCACAAGGCATGTTGACATTTGCTCCTGAAGTCAGAGTAGAAGACTTTTGTGGGGATTTTTGTCCACACAATAAAATATTTTAGAAAGAAGTCAGTGGGGTGAAATATTGTTTTGGACCCCATTGACTTATATGACTTGGTGTAGTATATGAATATAGTTCCGGTGGATGAGTGACCTCTGACCCAACGCATATTGACGAATGCAGAAGCACAGACAACAAAACATTGGTCACAAATTAGAAGTCTAAAACGAGAATTTTTAAAGAGAAATATGGGAGGAGCTTGAGTTTGTTGCTCACCCCTATTTGTTTGATCCGTGAGAGGCGTCTGCTCTCACCTAAGCTTACGCTACGCCTACTTCTATATGTCATGTGTCGGGTCAGAGGTCACTCTTCCGCCGGAACTTCACTTGTGTACAGCCGTTACCGGAAACCAGTGATTATAGTTTATAAAGTTATAAATATGGATATTTTTCTTACAAAAACACATTGCTTCGCTTCGTATGGCCTTTATTAACCCCATGGAGCCGTGTGGATTACTTTTATGATGGATGAATGCACTTTTTTGGGTTTCAAAATCTCAGGCACCATTCACTCCCATTATAAAGCTTGGAAGAGCCAGGATATTTTTTAATATAACTCTGACTGTGTTTGGCTGAAGAAGAAAGTCATACACCTAGGATCCTTGGTGAGTAATTAAAATGTTTGGGTGAACTAACCCTTTCAGCCTAGTCCTAGACAAAAGCATATCTAAAATATGTCAGTGCCATTGTTTTGTCTCAAGATGCACACCAGTAATGTTTTTTTTCTAAGACACGTTTGTAAAAGCTACATAAATGTCCTAATTGAACTAAGGCCTAATCCTGGCTTAATCTAAGACATATCTGTGAAACCAGGCCCAAGATAAACTAAATTAAATTGAGACATTTAGTTTAAGACGTTCAATCATAACATCACAAATGTACAGACCTTTGAGAATAAGCTGTCGGGCACAGTCCAGAGACTCTGGTGTAATGCAGTAGTGTAAAGGGGCGTGTCCACTCAGGGACATGCTGTTGATCCGAGCGCCCCATTCCAGCAGAAGTTCAACACAGTCCGCATTAGACACCGTACAGGCCACATGTAGAGGGGTTTTCCCATTAGGTTTCCTGTTGACCGCTGCCCCATTCTGCAGAAGGACTATGGCACTCTCCAAAGCGTTGTACATCATACACACGTGAAGACCCATCGCCCAGGATGTCTCCAACTTATAACTTGGTAGCCAGTAACCTAGCGTGTTAACATAGTTCATATTAAAATAGTATACAAATAGGGCAGGGAATATCCTTTTAAAAAGCAGTTTGCTAATTGATTGCAGGTGGTATTAGAGGCGGCATTTTCATTCCAGAGAGCATCTGATTCGACAAAAATCTGTAGTGTATTATGAGTCATCAATATTTTTTGTTTATTATTATTTATGAATTAACAATTAATCAAGTGTAAGACATTTTTTTTATTGGTTTTATTATGCACTAATGTTTTCATAAGCAGTAGTAAGCTATGCGTATTTTAAATTAATATAATTTGTATATAATTAGGATAATCATTAACTGACAGTTTGGGGAGACCCGATTTCGAGGAAGGACATGATTTCTCAAGACACTGGATTACATTCATAATACACACACTCATACTATATTTATAGCGGTCATGAAGTAAGTGCTTGTTCAAAATAAGTAGGCCTACCTACTTTTAGCAGTATACAACTTTATAGATGGTTTCAAAGCTAACACACAGGGCCTAAAAGCCACAAAACTCCGTTTTTTTCAAATGAGGGGATAAACTAATTTACACTGTAAATAGTCTTGATTCATTTGAGGTCATAAAATCACATGTATAATTATACAGCTGGACAAATGCTATTTTAAATAGTTTTTAGAATAAATGTTGCATATAATACTGCAGGAGATGTATAAGAACCCTTATTTAGCTTTGCTTCACTGAGGGTGATTTCATTGACATTATTTCTGTGTTACTGGTATTCTGGCTCCACCCTGTGGTTGGATAACGAATTGCAGTCATGCATTGCAATGATTTCTCTGGTAAAAGTGCGACTGTAGTGTTGTCATTATGAATTACCTTGCTTATACGAGGCAAGGGTCATATCACGGTCCTCCACGTCTAACACAGCGTCTATGTCAATGCTGGTGGTGCGAAGGATTTTTGCAACCTCAGCTGCATCGTTACGCGTGAGCGCTTCTAGAAAGCGTGTCTTTAAAAGGTTCGCTGCTTCCCGACGTGAACAATTCTGGTCATCTTCCTCATCTAAACAGAGAACTGCTCGATGCCCGCTCATATCGCACACATACACCGATTAATCCGCAATAAACACTCTTTTAGTAAATGTACGTGATTCCCAAAAGCTTGTGAATTCCGGTGGTCAGGAGGGTGGTTGGGAAACAGTCGGAGTCCGTCACATAGTCTGACTATTAATAGACTGAAAGGAAAAGGTCAAAGTATTGCATATGTTCACCTTAACAAAAATAAAATCATAATAAAATACCATGGCTCTCATAGTATCGTTCATGATATCCGCCAAATATACTTAGGCTGATACACTCAAAGACTGCATGTCAGAAATATTCTGATGACTTTTCTGTCCATAACTGCATCCTGCTGGAGGCAAAATTATTTCCATGCTTTCACAATTTGTTAATCTAGCTTGTACTAGCTAGACAGTGTTTGAAACTTTGTTTAGCTAGCTAGCACTTCTCTGCTACACCTCCTTAAAACAAATCGCTCAGTTGCAGGTCTGCTAAATGAATAAATATAATGTTTGCAGAAGACAAGGCCATATTCATTTATTATGATCTTGTTGTATTTTGGGCAAAACCATACCAAAGGCAAACGTTAACCAAAAGTTCACACATTGGTCTTGCAAAAACCTGGGACAGTTTTTTTTTTTTTTTGAAGGCCCTTCTTGTCAACTGTGATAGGATAAATAGTGAGTCGATTAAATAGGTGAAATAAAGTCTTAAAGTTACATTTATGAAAATAAACACCAATAAAGCGGACATAAAATGTTTCGTTTCCACAAGACATTATAAGCAGCAACCATTTTCAGACATTAACAGTTTCTCAAGTACTAATCAACAGATTAGAAATTTCGGTAACACTTTATTTTAAGGTGTTATTGTTACAGTGTAAGTAATATTAATTAACTACATGTACTTACTAGGTTAGGATTAGGTTTGGTTGATAACCCTCATCCAAACCTAATCCTACCCTAACCTAGTAAGTACTAGGTTGCATGCAATTATGCATAATTTACTGTCATTACTATGGTAAGTACATGTAACGTATGTAACAAGGACACTGTAAAATAGTGTTACCAAATAAATATAACTGAAATTTCTTAAAGATTGTGTAACAAGGCTTTTTCTGTTAACATTTGGGGCAGGACATATCCTTTAAAAAAAGAAAAGAAAAAAAGAAAGCAGCTTGCTAATTGGGTTCAGGTGGTTTTAGGGGCGGGGCATTTTCATTCTATATAGAGCATCTGATTTGACAAAAATCTATGTAGTGCATGATGAGTCATCAATATTTTTTGATGACAATCTGAAATAAGATGTTCATTGTTTCAACATGTCATTAAGCAGCAACCATTTTCAGATGTGCTAACAATAACAGTTTCTCAAGGACTAAATCAACACATTAGAACTTTTTTAGGCATACATTTTAAGGTATCACTTTATTTTAGGGTGACGTAGTACTACATGTACTTACACTGTAAAAAAAAGAAAAGAAAAAAGGTGCTGCCTTTTAAGTACAGTCAACTTGGTTGTTTAAGTCATTTCAACTTAAATTACATTAAACTGACTTAAAAAAGTTCAATCTTGTATAACTTATAAAAAAATATATCTTAAAGACCCCCCTGTGGTGAAAATCAGGTTTTTAATGTTGTTTATATGTCTATGTGGTGTTAATATGCGTTCAGACAAACCATGTGCAATTTCATGTCAACACCATTTGCTGAATATTTTCTCCTTAATAATGCAGTGAACTACCTCACAAACTACCCTGTAACCCAGGGGTGTCCAATCCTGCTCCTGGTGGGCCACTGTTCTGCAGAGTTTAGCTCCAACCCCAATGAAACACACCTGGACAAGCTAATCAAGGTCTTACTAGGCATACTAGAAACTTCCAGCAGGTGTGTTGAGGCAAGCTGGAGATAAACTCAGCAGGACAGCGGCCCTCCTGGACCGAGTTTGGACACCCCTGTTGTAACCAATCACGTCGAAGTGTGGGCAGGGCTTTAGCATATGATTACTATTCTCTGAAGCAGGGGAGTTTCAAGAGAAGCCAGGTTGTAAAATATGTAACAAAGACACTGTAAAATAAAGTGTTACCAAATCAAGTATAACCAGTTTCTTAAAGATTGTGTAACTAGGCGTATTCTGTGTTAACATATTTCATATTAAAATAAGACATTTGGGGCAGGAAATATCCTATTATATTTATATATGAAAAAGCAGCTTGCTAATTAGTTGCAGGTGGTATTAGGTGCGGGGCATTTTCATTCTAGAGAGCATCTGATTTGACAAAAATCTGTGTATTGTATGATGAGACATCAATATTTTTTGTTTGTTTTCCCGAAAGACAACATCTTACAACAAGTGAACTTTTATCAGTATACAACCCTATTGATGGCCTCAAAGCTAACACAGAAAAAACTCCTGCTTTTGATTTCAGGGGATGCAGCAACAAATTAATTTACAGTATAAATAGTCTTGATTCATTTGAAGTCATAAAAATCACATATTAATTATACAACTGGACACATCTGAATTCACAAACTGCTTGCACATGAATAACTTGAGACATGATCTTATTACTCATACGCGTTCAGAACCAATTTGTCAAAATGTAAAATAGCTACTTTCTCATGAGTTCTGCTTGTAACGTTCAAAACATCCACACCTGAATCGAACTTCTTGCACACGAACAACTCGAGACACTTTGGAATGATCTTTCATTGTAGTTCTCCAACCAAATATGTCATTTGAAGTGTATTTACAGTCCAACATGACAAACTTTCACAAGGCTTTTAATTCATGAACAAAAGTAAAAGATCAAATTGAGTAGTTTGGAAAGAATGGGTTGGCTATGGCACATTGAGGTCCCTCATGCGGGTATGACGAAAGGAAAAACACAGGTTAATGCTCTTTTCTCAGGCGTTGCGTGCAGCTCCTCTTTATATCCTGAATGAATCTGCTGTATAGTGAAAACAACAAAAGAACCCACAAAAGAGAACCACATTTCTGTCCTCAAATCAGTACGTGATTATCCTTGCACACAGACATATTCAAACAGACTGACCCGGTCTTCTTCGGTCTCCTCATGGAAATTTTTTTTTTTTTTTTTTTTAAACACCGGGCTTAAAAGCTATTGCTTTAATGTTCACATACAAAAGTCAGTATATCGTAAATGGATAGGCAGGTTAGATTTGGATCTACAGCAGGTTAGAGGGCTAGAAAGGATTTCATAACGTTAAGACGAGCATATAAAGATATGTTCACAAGAGCATTGTGTGATAAGGAAGAAACATACTAATTCTCTGACTTCGTGATTACAATGTAAAACTTTTTTTTGGTATTTGTAAATAAATAACGTGAACTGATTCACAAACCTTTCTTTGATTGGGAACAAAAATAAATAAGAATATTACAGAATTCAAATTATTAGACACAAATAATTCAGTAATTAACAATGACCATAATCTTACATGGAGTCACATTTGAGTGCTTGTAATAAATCCACAGGGTCATCAGGCACTGCCTAATGTTCTCTGTACAGTGCCCAGGTACCGCTGAAGCTGCCTTTCGTGTTGCTATGGAAATAACCATCATTCAAATGTAAACATGAAAATCAGATGGGAGAACAGCATGTTTACAAGAATGCAGAATTTGTGATAGGAACAGATAAAACCAGGCAGTGAAAAGAACGCGTGGTTATTACTGTAGGACTCGTCAAAGAGGACTCTGAAATGCAAAAGCGACGTCTGTAGGCTACTGTGTTTTGTATATTTGCAATGGATACGTAAGGGAAATGTGTTGCATAAATTTTAAGGTACCACTTAATTTTAAGGTGATGTAGTTTCATGTTACTACGTGTACTTACACTGTAAAAAAAAGAAAAAGTTGCTGCCTTACATTATTTTAAAGTACAATCAACTTCAACTTAAATGACAGTAAACTGACTTAAAGGTCCCGTTCTTCACGATTCCATCTTTCAAAATTTAGTTAGTGTGTAATGTTGCTATTAGAGCATAAATAATACCTGTAAAATTATAAAGCTAAAAGCTCAATGCCAAGCGAGATATTTTATTTAACAGAAGTTCCCTTTCAAAGCCTACAGCGAACGGCCGGTTTGGACTACATCCCTGCACTTCCTGCTTTAATGACATCACTAGAACAGTTTGTTGACTAACTCTCCGCCCACAAGAACATGCAAATTAGGGGGCGTTGTCTTGTTGCTCTCCCATGTCGAGAAGAGGAAGTGTTGTTTTTGTAGAGTGTTTGTCGCCATGTCATCGAGACGCTGTTATTTTCATCCCGGAGTCAAATCACCTTTGTTTGGCCTTCCCATGGACGCTCTACTTAGAGATCAATGGTTACAATTTATGTTTAACTCGGTTCCGGAAAATTATAATCACAATTTTAAACAATGTGCAGCACATTTAGCTGAGGACTGCTTCCTCAATCTCCATCAGTTTAATGCCGAATTTGCAGAAAGATTATTCTTAAAAGATGACGCAGTTCCCTCTTTGTCTGGAGAAGGCGTTGTTTATGGACCACAACCGGGAAGTGTATTTTATTATTTAAGTTGGTCCGTTTAACAGTTTATGTAACTCATTACACAAAGTGCAACGCTGTTTAGCTTTGTTAACTAACGTTAGATGGTAATTGAAAAGAATCCGAAAAACTTTTTAAAAGTGTAGTAATTCATTCAGACACCATCGATTGTTGGTGTTTGTAATGATCAGTTTAAATGATTTTTTTATTATATCTGTTGTTTACTGTTTAACCACATGCTCGTTCAGCTGCAGCCAAGCATGCAATTTGTAACAGCCAAATATAAAAGCATGACAACTACTGAATAGACAGCTTACCATTGTGAAACATCCTGCAAAAGTCTTTCCTGAGCAGGTTGTAATCGATCCGATATTCTCCGGGTCTGATTCCGGCTCAAATTGATAAGGCAATATAGACATTTTTGCAATAACATTGAGCGCGCGTATCTCCCCGTTATGGTAAGCGGAGGGACCTTTCCGGGCAACGCGTGCGCTAAGGTGCTGTTAAATCACAACACGGGAAGCGTTGGCCCAATCAGAACTCATTACGTATTTCTGAAGGAGGGACTTCATAGAACAAGGAAATCAGCAGGCCGTTTCTAGGACAGAGAAAACAGCGGTGTACAGTAAGTAAGTAAGTAAGTAAAATGTGTGAAAAATACTGTTTTTTTTTACACGCGTAACATGAACTCATGTTATATTGCACACTGTAAACATAATCAAAGCTTGAAAACACGCGAAGAACGGGACCTTTAAAAATGTGTTGAACCGTCTATTACATAAAAAAGTGGAAAATTGCTTAAAGACCCCTGTGGTGAAAATCAAGTTTTTAATGTTGTTTATATGTATATGTGGTGTTATTAAATTAATAAGCCAAACCCATTGCTGAGTATTTTCTCCTTAAAATTGCAGTGAACCAAAGACAATTGTAATCAACTGTGTTTCTGATGTCACAAACTACCTTGTGACCAATCACGTCAAAGTGCGGACGGGCTTTAGCAGGGGAGTCTCAAGAGAAGTTAATGAAGTTATGATAACTATGTATATGCCTTTCTCCACTTATTTTCTAAAATGTTCAAAGCGTTTTAGGCAGACTGAGATGGATAACAGGAACATGGTTTGTGTAACATTAGCAACACATTATTAGCTGATTGATAATGTAGTCAAGCCAAAGGCTAATCGTATTAATCACTGTTACATGTTCGATGTTGTACCATTGTGCAGCGTTTACTACAGTAACTTGAGTAAAAGCGAGTGGGTTTGATGGTGAGGGAGTGGAGGTGGGGATAATGTGCATATTCATGAATCCATGTATACTAAGTGAAGCGAGGGAGTAGAGTTACATTGAAGCTATTTTAAGGCAAGAATAAGAGGAAAAAAACATTTAAATATGTAATTGTGATGATAAAATTTGTTTTAAAGGTGCACTGTGTAAATTGTATTGGCATCTAGCAGTGACGTTGTGAATTGCAACTGCTCACCCCTCCCTTTAAAAGTACACAGAGAAGTTACGGTGGCCGACACAGGACAAAGATGTCACCGTCTGAGACAGCAGAGAGTAGCTAGCGATCTGTAGAGACGTTTGTCCGTTTAGGGCTAATGTAGAAACATGGCGCCGCAAAATGGTGACTTCACTGTAAGGGGACCCGCAATGGGTAATAAAACCTTAGAATGAGTTCATTATGTAAGGTCTTTATACACCACTGAAAACATAGTTATGCATATTATATTGCATTTCTGTCAATAGATCCTCATAAATATTACACACTGCACCTTTAAGGGATCAAATTATTAACTTCAGGGGACTTATTTACTTATTTTGATGAATTAAAGCGACATTAAAACATGTTGTCATAACTTATTGATTATATTTTTGTGTACTATGGTAATAACATTAAACTATGCATAATTACAAGTAAGTAACCCCTTAACATAACTCTATAATAAGTACATGTAGTTAATTAATATTACTCAGAACTTATTTGAGTAAGTACAATGTAACTACATCACCTTAAAATAAAGTGTAACCAATTTTAAAATAAAACCCCAGATAAATTGATAGAGGCTATGTTGGTTACCCTATGCAGTAAATGACATTATAAAATACTTATTTACCAAGTCACGGTGCTCTCTTTGTGAGTGTGAAAAATACTGATAAAAAACAATGGGATCAAACTGAATAAAGTCTATGCTGATAAAATAAGCACTACCATTCAAAAGTTTATTCCTGTGATGGCAAAGCATCATTACTGCAGTCTTCAGTGTCACATGATCCTTCAGAAATCATTCTGATATGATGATTTGCTGCTCAAGAAACATTTCTAAATATTATCATCAATATTTAAAATGTTTTACTGTCACTTTTGATCAAGTTAATGCATCCTTGCAAGAATTTAAAAATCTTACTAACCCTAAACTTTTGAATGGTAGTGTACAGGGCTTGACATTAACTTTTTTGCCCACCAGCCACTGTGGCTAGTGGTTTTCCAAAGTTACTAGCCACTCAGCATTTTCACTGGCCACAATTTTGACATTGATACCATAGGGGAAAATGCCATATAGATATTTTTAATATTATCTCATAATTTGGCAGCAGGTATATACCTAATATACCTGCTGTCACTTTAAGACCTGATGCACGGCTCCATTATACTGTTACACATGTGTTTTCTTTCCCTGTGTTTACGTGAATACTCGCCAAGACCCCGGCAGCTGGTATCGTGTATCTATTCTGCGGAAAATGAGTATTGGAAGTGTCTCCGATATTTCAGTATTGATATGTATCGAAAAAGCAATATTTTTTGTATTTTGACAACACTACATTGCAAGTCTACAATTGAAAAATGTATATATTATATAAAAAAATTTGAATACAAATTAATGTCAAGCCCTGGTAGTGAATATAGATATAGGTCCGTTTTAAGTGCACATTTGTCATCTGCTCTACAACATTTGGATGCCGGTAAAATAGACGTGCGTTCACACAATCTGTAACCTCAAACCATAAACCATAAAGCACTTCAAAAGGCAGCACTTGGGTCTAACTGAGACTCTACCTCAGGGCGATGGAGAGGGCAGAAGCAGGAAGCTGTGGAACAGAAGCAGCAGAGGGGCTTTTTTCTTTTAGAGTACAAGTCTCGCATCTTTGGAGAAATCGTTTAGTATCGCATTGCCACCACGTGACTTCCAAAGATCATTAGGAGGTTTCAAGCTCGGAGAAGAGCGCACACGTCACTTGAATACTGGCAGGTCGTTGAAGGAGATCCGAACAGTAGGTTCAACGTATACAGTGATCCACAATGAGGGTCCGTGATATCTCAGTCATTACCCGGAATGGCTTTCTTCTCATCACAGTAAGGTTTGCGTTTGCCAGTGAATCAGACTGTAGTGGTTCTTTTGAGCAGCACTCAAACTCTAGTCTGAGGGGAAGAGACACTCGACAGCAACACCGTCCATCACTATGACCTGTGCTTTGTCGTATTAAAAGCGCTCCGATTTCCTTGAACAAACTATCCTTATTTTGATAGAAAAAATGGCACGTTAGACATATTCATATTTAGGATTTCTGCATATGTACATTGTCTAAAGGTGCTTGTAATGCAGAGTTATTAACTGCCATGGATGAGTTATGAGCTGATATGCTCTGGTTAACATATACATATTCTCCATATGCAAATAAATAGATAAAACACAGAAAACCAACAACAACAAAAAAAGCAGTGATCATTCTGCTATAACAAGAAAAAAACCTGTATATTGTTCAGTAAAAAGAACAAAATCCATATCTGGACATTTTGGTTTCAATTCATCCAATGGCAGCTCAATAGCAATAAGCCCCTCTTGCAATGAACTTCAAGTCTCTTGAATTGCTGAACTCATCTGTACTTTGATAATGGTGAGATAGTAGTGAAGGTTAAAAAGTACTGTCACTCAGTAGCGCTCTCTCCTGGTCCGGAGGAGTTGCTATTTTTCTGGACCCGTTTCTGAACCTGCTCCAGTTCCTTCTTGCGCTGTTTCTCCATTTTCTCTCGGTTTCTGCAAGCTTTTTCCATCAACAGCTTCAGATCCTTTAACTTTTTCTTAATCAGAGCCCGATCCTGAGAGGACTCTACGCCCAGAGCCTGCCAAAAACACAGGCAAACACACTTACAATATGTTCAGATGCTAATCTCTCAAAGATAACTTTCTCATCACAGGAAAAGCAGATGGGACATTTTAGCATATGGCTGGAAGCAGACATTTTGATGAATCAAAACAACACATAACTATATATTGCACACATTTAATGGACTTCATTACTTAAAGGGATAGTTCACCCAAAAATGAAAATTCTGTCCAAATATCTTCCCTTTTGTACTGCAGAACAAAGACATTTATAAAGGTTTGGAACAACTTTAGGGTTAGGTTAGAAATGTGAACTGTCCCTTTAAAAAAAGAACAAAAATAAAATAAACTTAACAAAATGAATCAAAGCTTTAGTTAATCTTAAAAATGTAGATATACCTATTTTAGTAGATACTTTAAAGTCCCTGTAAAGGCAATTCTGAGATTTGTTTCTAAACACATTAGAAATGTTAGAAATGCATTGTTGAAACACATTACAAAGACTGAACTATGTAGTACTAAATTCAGAAGTTAGACCGTTAAGAAGTTTTTCACCATTGCTATGTTCCGGATTTTTTGACCGGGGTTAAAATGGTGGCTCCATGACGCACTGGAGCCGCTTGGCATGTGGCCCCTCCCCCATAACTTAGAGCACATTCGCAATTTCACATCAGTTCACCCGCTAGATTACGAGTTACTGTCAGTACTGTTAGTTACTACAGCCTACAACTTACAAAACAGCCTACAAAACAAAAAACGATCTCAAGAAGAGGTGGATTAATTTTGTGAACAGCTACCTTGATGGAGTGCTGACGATCACCACCAACACCTGCCTCTGCAGTGTCTTTACACCGGATAGTTTTACAAACTTTCATCGACAACAACTGGGATTCACTGATAATCCTCTGCAGAATGGGGCCGAACCGACTATCTCTCGCCTGACCTTCATCCTCCCGTCCCGCCGACATCTGGTGCCGTCGTGACTCGTGAGCTGTACTTGAGTGTTGTTGTTGTCTTGTGTGTTTACGGCAGCTTTCCCGTGAGTGGGTGTGGTTTCGGCGCCGATCAACGGACACGCCCCCCGCGTTTGAGAGCAGAGAATGCTGCTTGTTTTTTCAAGATTTCAATAAGATATTTTATGTACTTATGTAGCGGATTTTTTATGAATTCAAATTTGGCTAGTTGGTTAATAACACATTTATCTGTGGTGAGAGAAACTCAGAACACATGTTTAATTTTGACTTTACAGGGACTTTAATGATGCAATGCATAATATAAAAAATCTAAATATTTGTTTAATTTATTTGTGAAATATAATACTTTAAATTTGCATACATAAATAAATAAAATGCTGTTGAATTGTAGGAGGAAATATCATGCCAGAACAAGTTTTAAATTTACCATCAGCATTTATTGTGATCAAAACTATTTACATTTGCAATTTTATAATCATCATTTGCATCATAGTTTTCCTTATTGGGAATGCTCACCTGGAAGGCAAAACAAGGCTTTCCTCTATTGCCCAGCAATCATTTTTTACCAGGTTTGTACTAAATACTAATTTAGTTAAAATACCAAATTCAATATGCACCTTATTGATGATGCATACTATATTCAGGCAAGCAGATGAACCCAGAAAATAAACGCAGTTGCTCTTGCTCATTAAGCGTTATAAATGCAGCTCTTGCTTAACTATTTAGCACATTGTGTTTATGTTCTGGGCTCATCTGTTTGCCTGTATATAGTATGCATATCACTGCTTTATAACATTTAATGCACAGTATGTAAGTTTCGCCGCTGGAGGTTGCTTATTCAAAACAGCAAAGGCGTAACTTGACAACGCCCGTGAATGAGCATGTAATCATGGGAGTTGTCGTCTTCACCTCCACAGCCGATTGAAAGCAATCCGTTGGGATTCAGGCAGAAATCGTGTCCATGGTTGAGCTAATGTATTCAAGTTTTATTAATATTACTGTGGTTGGTATAAAGCAGGGCGGGGTTGGGAGCCTGGGACATTTTTCCTTGCTGTTTTTATTATGCTTATATGCCGCAGTTAGCCGCTTCATATTGTTTATGCATATTGTATGATTAAGTTTAATGTCTGCCTCCTCCTTCTCTGAACTTCAACTTTGTACAGTTGCTTACTACTCATACAGGTCACTTTATTTGACAAATTAATGTGCAAATTAATATAACACTGCTGCAAATTAAGGTACAAAAGCTGTCACTGTGGCAGTACCCTTTCAAAAGTTACACCTAAAGACTGCATATTAGTACATCAAAGGCACATATTGGTACCAAAAGTGTACATATCAGTCCATAAATGGTATGCATTAGAAACTTTTTAAAGGGTATCGTCCCAGTGAAAGCTTTTGTACCTTTTTTCAGAGAGTATTTTTTCCCCTGTATTTACTAGTGTGTGTTGAAAGTTATTTTATAACATTACTCTCTGCGTTCGTTCCGCAGCTGCATGGTATGAGATGCAGTATTACTGTTATTAAAAATAAATATTTTTCTGAGTATGCTATGTTAGAAACTTGCTAATCTGACTAATAAAACACATTATATATTAAAGTGTCTTTCGGTGTTTCCATGGTTTCTACGGAAATTGAGGGGTACGCAGATATGCCGTCATTGACATGCGACGCAATGACACGGGCGTTACTGGTTAAAATATCAGATTTCTCTGGATTTAAACATTGTTGGAAACATTTGGGATAATGTAAGTACACAAGTCAACAACATATATAAAAATTTTCTAGTGGTTTTTGAACATTTTAATCCAAAATACTTTAATTAGAATGTCCTACTATTTGAATCATTGAAATACTGCAGCAGGTGATCCAAAACTTACATTTTGTTCACATATTTTAGTTTTTCTTCTTTTGAGAGGTAATCTAAATATTTATGGCTTGAAACAGATGGATAATTGCATGGGATTGAATGGATGTTTTGCCCTCCAGGTCTAGCCAATCACTGAAAACTATGACTAGAGGGTTAACAGACTAAATTATCCCAGCAATTTTGTTCCTCACCTTGAGTGCTGTGCTGTCCAGCTTCAGTAACTGCTCTCCATCCACATTCTTGGCAGTAAAAAGAGAGACGTATTGTTCCAGGTTCAGTCCCATGAGCCAACATGACACCTGTTGACATGTCCATTCAGTCACACTGCGGTTCTGCCACTGATGCGGCTTCGGTGGCGGACCGTCATCTAGAATCTGAAACACACACACACACACACACACACACACACAAACTTACGGCACTGGCTGGACAAAGTCACATAGTCATAAGCATTGATTAATCATTTATGTGAATTGGCTTTCATGAATTTTACACACATGTCAAGAAAATAGTTAATATTCTTTGAGGAAACAAATGGAATCTAAGAAAAAAATTATTAATAAAGAAATTATTGTTTGGGTCACAAATGACCTGCAATAAAATGCCAAAACTAGACTAAATTATGCTTTAAATGGGAAGAAGCGCCATGCTGGGACTCAAACTCACCTCATCTTCAATCATATCCACACTCTAATAAACGCAGCATAAATAACAAGAGCAACACTCACAGTCAGAAAAAGCCTTTGCCGATCATATATAGTATATACTTTCACAGCAGAACATTTTAGCATGCAAGTGATGCTTTAGGGCAGGGGTTTTCAATCTTTTAGATGCCACGGACCCCTAAATATGAGCATCCCTGTGTGAGGGGCTGCTGAAAATTTAAGGTATCAATTTATTTAGTTCTACTCACTGTAGTAATGTTTTGTTACATGTATTATTTTTTATTTAGTTAATCATTTTTATTTATTTATATTTAATCAAAATGTATAACATTTTAATTAATAACTAACAAAAATGTTATTTAGATCAAATTTATTGCTTTACTCATTTTTTTTATTAATTAGTTTATAAATTAATTTATTTAGTACAGTTTTTCTTTAGACTTATCCACAGACCCCCTGTCCCTCCCTTGCGACCCCCAGTTTAAAAACCCCTGTCTTAGGGTGTGTTCACACTTGGCATGTTTGGTTTGAATAAAACAAACTCTGCTGCGATTGCTCTGTTAGTGCGGTTCATTTGAATAAGTGTGAACGCTGCCATCCGAACTCAACCCTGGTGTTCTCCAAACAAGCAGATCTTCATTTGTGTTTGTGTGTGTGTGACGGAGAGATTGCTGCTGCTGTTTTGACTCCATTACACATTTTATAAGCTCCTCACGAGTGCTCAGCTGGTCCATCATATGTAGCTACACACACAACCAGAGCATTTAGCCGCACACAGCATTGTTTTGGATGTTCAATAATCGATGCCATAAAAAAAACTTTTTTCCTTTCTTTAGGTTTGGTGTTAAAAATGCCAGTGTGAACACTAAGAGAACGAGGACTAAATGTATCATTTACTTTTTTTGCCCGGTCCAAAATAACCAAGGGAACCAAACTGAAAGTGTGAACACACCATAATTCAGTTAGAGAATTATAAAAGAAAGTCAGAGGTTTGGAGGGACGTGAGTAAATATTGACAGAATTCTCTTTGCTGTATCTCTTTAAACAGAGACATCAAGTTAATTGTACAAACATCACCTCATCTGAGGAGAGCATTAGTGTTTGCGATCGGCCAGACACCTTAACGTCGGTCAGGACACCGCTGATCTCTGTGGAGCTCGTGCTGCTGAGGCTAAGGTCATCAGTGACGCCAGGACCCTGCAGAGAGACAGACAGAGGTACACCTGTAAGACACAGTTGTTATCTGATTGACACCTTTACCCTTGTAACATGTTGATTGGCATGAATTGTTCCTCCATTACTTGAGAGGTAATTAGTTTGCCTTCATTCTGATTGTTTTATTGATTATGCCAAAGGATCATCAGTGTAATTAATGTTGATAGACAGTTAAACCAATTAAGCCTCTTCAAATTATTGTGACAATCTGCTTTGAGTACACCGATACTGTCACTCAAATCATGATTGTGATCATTTGTAATTGAGTTGCATTTTAAAGGGGTCCTATTATGCTTTTTTAAATTTTTCACCTTTCTTTAGTGTGTAATGTTGCAGTTTGAGCATGAAAACGGTCTGCTGTTACAAAGCACTATACTGTTCCTTAACTCCCTGAAACGCCTCCGTTATAGTTTTGAGTTTTCTTCCGGGAACAAACGTCACAATATTCCTCATTTAAATAATTCCCACCCCAACGTATGCGCGAAATTAGGGCTGAGGCCTGGTTGAGTTAGTTAGCAGTGTGTTGAAACCCGCGGTTAGGGTAAGGGGCGGGACATTTCCCAAACATGCTCGAAGCAGTTGACCAATCACAACACACTGGTCCAGCCGACCATTTAGAGCATATTGGGCTTTTCAGAAGGTGGGGCTTCATAGAGACAGGAACTAAACAGAGCGTTACTGACAGACTGGGAAGAGAGGAGCTGCAACAATGTGTTTTTCAACATTTCAGTGTAAAAACCTATAACAGAAGACCCTCAAAAACAAAATCAAGACTTTGAAAAAGGGCTCTTAATGCGTTATTTAACTGAACGCATTCAGACAAGGTTACAGGCTTGACAATCAAATGGCATTAGGTTGCATACTTAGTTTGCTGGTCACTTTCTGTGGGCTAAAATATAGCTGAAAAGCTTCAAAACTCAGAGTTAGTGCTTGTATCTCAGCGTCTCAATGTCTTTTTTTGAAGAAACACACTCGTCCCTGTAGAGACTCTGCAGACAGATGAGATGGACATGTTTACCAGCCTGGTAGTCTCTAAAATCTCAAACCCTGTGAGAGATTTTATTAAAATACACTGAATATTTTGGACTATTCGTTGGCACAGAAGTGATTCACTCAAAGCTAATTTAATGCCTAGACTCAGCATGGATATCTAGCCATAGTTTTTCTTCTGTCCTTCAGACATTTGCACAAAGCATTAATGCCAGATTTCATTTATCCCAGGAGCACATACTGAGCAAGGTCACTTTTAGTAGAAGAAGAAGAAAATAAAAAACATGCTGAAATAAATCCCCATTTCAGGTCCAAAACAGTCCAATTAAATGTGTGAATCTTTATAATAATTAAGCAAATAAAACAGTAATGTCTACAGCTAAAAGCAAAGATTTTTTTTTTTTATCCGATTAGGATCTGTACAAACAAGACGTGATACAGTACCACGTAATATGAATAGGAGAAGCGTGGCCAGGAAAGAGATTTCTGTTCAATGGAAATGTAACAAACCAGAGGAAGATTATGTCACTAAACGAACACCAGGCATTCATTATTTGATACAACTGATTATAGTTTCTTTTAAACCAGATATTAAAGCCACAATATGTAATTTTTCACAACTGGAGGTCGCTTATTCAAAACAAAGGTGCAGCTTGATGACGCCTTGATTTCGCAGAGCTTTTATTATGCCTCAGACGAGGGCTTCTGCTTCTTCCACTCATGTGTATGCGGGGCAACGCAGTGCTGTTTTATCATATTAGATACATTTGAGTGTGCTGAAAGTTTTGATAAAATGCTACGGCTGCTGCTATGAGACACTGGTTTCACACTGCAGTGAGCTAGATCGATATTAGGCATGGTTAAACACAGTACTCGTGGGAAATCAAGAAAACGAGATTTAAACAATAAGACTAACTGTGTTGAGCTGTATAACAATCATTCATTTTCTGTCGATGAATGTATCCAAACAGCTGCTCGCCTGTCTAATAAAGCACATAATATATTAAAGTATCTTTAGTGTTTCCATGGTTTCTACAAAATAAAACTGGAAATCAAGGGTAACGCAGGTATGATGTCATTGATTGGCGACACATGGTCCATGTCCAGGTTAAAATTGCTTATGTCTAAATATATTTATTATATTATCATTTGTGATAATGTAAGTACACAAGTCAACAAAATATATAACATAGTGGTTTTTAGATATTTTAATCCACACATCTTACATATTGTGCCTTTAATAAAAACATACACAACATAAACGTGTGTATACAGTATATATACGCACATATACATATATATATATTTGCATGTGCGAGTGTCTGTGTGACTTCTCTCTCACCTTGCTCTTGCATCTTTCAGGGCTGTTCTCTGCTGAAGGCCCTGTGGAGCTAAAGATAAATGACTGGTTATTGAAGCATGCACAGTGAACACACTGGTACACGGCACAGACGCAGGCAAGAGCGGAGACAGATCATACTCACAGGCCAGAGATGCATTTATAACACTGCTGCTTTAAAGACTTAAGGTTCAGCTTTAGCCTTAATTTATTTATTTTTTATTTTCATAATTAAAAAGTCAATTGTAAATCACAGTTGGAATCCAGGGACTGTAACACTGTGGGATACGACCATTCTGCATATATATTCTCAGAGGAAATAAAAACCTTCATTTAGCCATGTTTCTGCTGAGCAATCTTAATCATTGATTAAGCAATTCTTTGAATCAGTGAAGATTCATTCAAATGCAAAATGTGTGTGTACGTCCTGCAGTCTGGCACAGCTGAGACGTCCAACCCAGTCTATATGAATTTCGTGTGTATGCTCAGGAATAATTAAATAAGGAGCTAAAAAAATAGCTTGCACATTAAATCCAAGCTAAAAAACCAAAAGGTGCATAAAAAGTGCTCAGTGAAAGAGAAGAAAAGTTTATCAGTTCCTTTTTCATCAGTCTCCAAGGACACATGGGCACACTGTGACCTCTTTAATTGAGTGTGGAAGCTCTTTTTCCTCTTGCAGTCCAGAAGACCTCAGTTTTAAGGCACACCTGGGCATTCATGAGAGTTTAGCTACAATCCATTAATTTCGACACCGCTATCAAAAAGATCTCTGAAATCCTGCTATTTCATAAGTAGTTAGGCTGCACGTTGGCACTTATATTAGGTATGTGTGGCTCTATTTACCTTTTACCAGGAGATCCTTTTGGATTCTGCTCTTTCCCATTGCTTTTCCTCGGAGAAGATCTGAAAATATTACCAGAAGCTTTTTACATTTCCCAACAACAGACAAAATGTCCATGAGTAATATGTTAACAGGTCCTTTTATAATCTACACTATCATTTTAGGCTGATGTCTTTTTGCATTCATTCTACCAATTACATAACGCTATACTGTGTCTTTCTTCAAATTTACAAATGAACAATTAGCATCAACGTACCCCAAGTCTAGTATTTTCTTGCCAGGTTTCTCATCTCGACTTGCTGAAGAGCCTGTAGAAAAACAAGCATTGAGAGACAATGAGCATTCAACAAGGCACAACATTTACTGTACAGAGGCAATATTCATTACTTCAGCTGTTCCTGTTATGTTCTCTTTTCTTTTGGGACTTCTTTCTTTATTGTGTCTCTCAGGCCTTAAGCATAATTCATTAGGCCTGTATAGGAGTCCTAATCAGGTATTAATGGTTTGGTGCGTTTACCCTCATTATCAGCCTCTGTGGCACCAGACACTCTGGAGGATTGAGACCCAGAGCCCTACAGACAGAAACGAGAGGGAGGTTAACATCCAAGAAAGAAAGCTCTTCGCAACAATAAGCTGTTTCCTGCCTGTTGTACTTCCTTCTCTTTCTCTGTGTTCTGGTTATTTTACAGACACCTACAATAGCTAAACACAGTGTGACTTTTGAATCTGAGAGTGAATACCCTGCTTTCTCAGCTAACCTAAATAGGTAGAAGAAGACCCTTCTGTAACAATAATTTGTAACTTGATATCACATACAAGAATGACAATGTGTACAATAACATATTTGTCTAGCTTCCCCACCATCACATCTCACCCAATAACTACTGAAAATAGCAACAACTGTGGCCAGCCATACAACAGAAAAGCATTCATTGTTAAAGAGGACCTATTATGCCCTTTTACAAAGTCTTGATTTGTTTCTAGAGTCTAGGAATAGGTTTTCATGCTTGAATGATAAAAAAACACCTTATTTTTCATATATTTGACATTGTTGCACCTCCTCTCTTCCCAGTCTTAATTCCTGTCTCTATGAAGCCCTCCTTCTGAAAAGCACAATGTGCTCTGATTGGTCAGAATAGGTTAAGTGGTTTGTGATTGGCCAACCACTTCAAGCATGTTTGGGAAATGTCATAGCCTGACATCGTCATACTCAGATTATAGTCAGAATATGAGTCTGATACTGCTCCAGTGAGCTGTGATTATGGGGCATGTTTCAACCGAACCAGGAAAGAAAATGCCTCTGCACTCAATTGGATAGACCCACAACCAATCAGAGCAACGGAGTGAGTGACGTCTGTTGAGCGACGCACAGTTGTCAACAGAACTCAATTTCACACACACTGGAAGACGTAGAAGGATAAGATGAGTTTAAACGATCTTTGCTGGTGTTGTAAAAAGAATTTAGGGATACACGGAGTACAAACCAACATGATCATCATTTTTGAGAGAAATAGTAAAGGTGAGTGCATATACGAAGAAGTTCTCAGCTTAGGATTAGAACAAATTCAACCCAAGTGCTCTTTGGTGACGTGGATGATTACGTTACGGTTGATCATCTGTCCATCATCGTATAAAGCCCGCCCTGACAATTTGATCAGTTCTGGTTTGAGTATAGTTACTCCACAACGGATCAAGTCCAGACCGAACTTCCCAACCTCAAATGTTGTGGGCGGGGCTAAGTTCAGCTGGCATCCAGGCTAGAAATGTCATACCCTTTACCATAACTCAACCAGGCCCTGCCCCCTTTAAAACTCAGGACTACAATGGAGGCGTTTCAGGGAGTTCAGAAACAGTGACACTGATATAGAGAATAACTCCTGCTGGAGTGAACTTCAACATCACACACTAAAAAGGTTGAAGCATAATAGATATTCTGGAGTTTTCTGTAACCATAGACCTGACATATTCTAAACATAATCATGAATTGTTTAAATTGAACACATAATCATGAATTGTTAAATATGAGATTAGAATTGACTTCCACTCTTTGGCTTAAATGCCTGTGTGAAAGTGAGTCTCACCCTCTCGTCTCTGTGAGTTCCACTGGCTCCCGTCAGCTCGTCCAATTCTACCACACAAAACAGATCCATGATATAATAAATATAATATAATATACACAGAACAGCAACAAAACATTTATAAAATGATTGCTTTCTTTACTCTAGTTACTGGAAAAAGTGTGTGAACGCTTGAATTTACCATTTTACGAGTTGGTCATAAGAATATTTACACTACTATTCAAAAGTTTGGGGTCAGTAATATATATTTTTAAAGAAATTAATACTTTTATTCATCAAGGATGCATCAAATTGATCAGAAGTGACAATAAAACACCTTTACAATATTACATAACATTTCAATATCAAATAAATGCTGTTTAGTTGAATTATCTTAAAAATATATAACTTTTTCCACAAAAGTTTTAAGCAGCACAACTGCTTTCAACATTGATAATAATCAGAAATGTTTTCGAGCAGAAAATCATCATATTAGAATGATTTCTGAAGGATCATGACGCACTGAAGACTGGAGGACTGATGCTCAAAATTCAGCTTTGATCACAGGAATAAATTACATTTTAAAATATAGTAAAATATATTTATTTTAAATTGTAATAATATTTTACAATATTACAATTGTATCTGTATTTATCAAATACATGCAGCCTTTATGAGCATAAAAGACTTTAAACACACAAACAATGACATATTCTTGAACACACCATGAAAACATTCAGTGTGGAAAAGGTTTGTGAATCCCTCCAGTAGCTCCTATATCTCTAAAAGCTAAATCGGAGGCCAAACAATGGGAAACACTTCAAAATAAGAAAATACGCCTTCTTGAATACGCCAGTCAGAGCTCTGACCTCAACCCGACTGAGATGCTTTGGCATGACCTCAAGAGAGCGCTGCACACCAGACACCCCAAGAACTGTAGCTAAAATGTAAATTAAAGAAGAATTGGGTAGAAAAAATCCTTCTGACCACAGTTCTGGCCTGATCTGCAATTATGGGAAACATCTGGAAGACGTGTAGTGCTACCAAAGGCGGGACAGACAGTACTTTTTACAACATACTTTTCCACCCTGTACTGAATTTTTATTTTACATAGTGTGTTTAGAAATGAATACTTTAATTTAGCATTAAATTGAAGTGACAATAAGGACATTTATAATATTTCAAATGATTTCTATTTCAAATAAATGCTGTTCTTTTGAACTTTCTATTCAAAGAAAGAGCACAACTGTTTTAAACAAATCAGCATATTGTTTTGGTTGTTATTATTACTTTTGAAAAGATACAATGCATTATACCATACATTATGAATACATTTATAATGCATTATACATAAAGGCTTTAATGAAGTTTTGAACGAGAGTGTACATTAAATATCATTATTTGTGTGTTCAAAGCACACTGTGTTTGTATATTGTGATTTTGTTGGATGATGGTTTTTCATACTTTTTTCTTTTCCACTTTTTCCTACAATTGTAGTTATCGTTGTAGTATTTTAACATGGAAAAAATTGCATTAAGCAAAAAAGGACACAAATCTTGATGCCACAATCAAATATCGGTTACTCTGGCTGATGAGAACACATAATCCTACAATAGACTGGCAAGTGTGTTTATATGTTAGATTGTCCTGTAGTGCCGTATGCTGTTTATGGATATTTGAAATGAAATGTGCTCTTGCTGTAAACAGGGCCGTGAGGTTTCCTGCAGAAGAGCCTTTTAGTAGACTGAGCGTCCCTGTGACCGCACTTCCTCATGATCTGCCTCATTCAGTCACAATGCATCCAATCAGCTTTCCAGCACTGTCCGCTCTTATCACAGTGATCATAGTGGATTCAGAATAGGCAGATTTGAAGAATAGGCTATTACATTTGAGTGTGTGAGGTGTGAAGCATCAAGCGCCTGAGATGAGCAGTGCTGCTTTAATTTCATTAAAAAATCTCAGTTGTGTGCAGATGCGAGAGAGAGAGAGTGCAGGGGCCACAGAGCAAAATGAGATACTGTTACATAACAGGCTGAAAGGGGTGTTTAATTTGACACATATGAGACGATGAAGTGTGTCCCTGAATACTGTTTATCCAGCTATCAATGTTTTGAAAAATTACAGTATAAACCAATTTTTACTTGAATTATTATTAAAGTTATTAATATAATGATTATTATTACTACTGTCATGCTCAATATTTTATATGAGTGTGTTTAAATGAGGTCTAGTTTGAGGACACTTGTCAAACAGAAGACTGACGATCATTTTGCTGATTAATGTGTGTGTATGCGTGTGTTTGTGACTCACCCGTTCCAGTGACACTTGTCCTTGGACACTGTAAGGCCGTCAGTCTCTCCGTCCAGCTGTGCTCGGCTCTCAGCGCTGTTGTTGTTATTGTTTACCTGGATGCCATTTTGCTTCATCAGTGTCATCAGCTCTGACTCCAGTGTAACAATCTATACAAAACCACACATGCAATAGATTTTATACACAATAGATATGGGATATAAGACTGTTATGCTCACCAATGCTGCATTTACAGTATTTGATGACAATACAGTAAAATAGTAATATTGTGAAAAATTATTACAATTTACTGATTTCTACTTTCATTTTTACTTTCAATAATAGACATGGAAAGCCAGAAAATTCTGTCAATGGCGGGGAAGCGTTGTCTCATAAATGTCGGAAAATTCCGTCAATGGTGGGGAAAGTTAATTGTGTATGCTAATTGCACTGTTTATTGACATGCTCACTTTCACCTGACTTTCAGCAGATTACTTGGGACTACTGGCCGTTACATTACCTAATTAATATTCATAAGGCAAACTGACAAGGTCTGTAATGTTTTCATATTGTTCCTGTAGAACGATATATACTGCAATTATATTTTCCGTATGGAATACAAACTGACTAAATAAAAGGGACTAGGATGATTTCACAGTTTGAGACAGTTTCCATGAAATGCAGTGAAGTGCACTGACATGTGGCGTGTGTGTGTGTGTGTGTGTGTTGTTTATGCACTGGACATGTCAACTTCCCAAAAATATTTATTTTTTGTACTATTCCTTTTATAACTATTTTTTTTCTTTTGTTAACAGACTGTTCTGTTTATTTGAGTGATTTACTGTATCATATAATCACTTAACAGTGGCTTTAACTAAAAGTTTCATACATCGACATATTTCCCCTCTGTAGCTGAAACCCTTCTCATTTCCTCCCATCTTTCTGATAAGCACAGCTTTAATAGAGAGTGAATAGTCCTGTGTATTAATTGTTTCCTCTCAGATTATGATGAGGCCCATCTGTTACCGACAAGGTCTGTAATGTTTTCATATTGTTCCTGTAGAACGATATATACTGCAATTTATATTTTCCGTATGGGCTCACAAACTGACTAAATAAAAGGGACCTGGGATGATTTCACAGTTTGAGACAGTTTCCATGAAATGCAGTGAAGTGCACTGACATGTGCGTGTGTGTGTGTGTGTGTGTGTGTGTGTGTGTGTGTGCAGATAATTACCCTCACTTGAAGACTCTGGATTTCAGCCAAATGAGCCTTTTCCGCCTCCTCTAGCCTCTTCTTCTCTGTATCATCCCTCTGTGCAAACTCCATCTCTCTGAAAGCAACCAAAGAGAGATCCTGTTTGTGCTCATATATGGGCTGAGACGGGGGATTTTGTAGACCTATTAGTCTATTTTGAAGAGCTTTGAGAGCAGAGAGCCTCATTATCAAGTAAATGACAAAAAAACGAATCCATCAAACTACTGTCAACTGAAAGACTTCTCATTCAATGCCGTCCCATGACTGCTTACTCAGGCTTGTCGTCATGGACAGACAGCGCCTCTGCGGTTAACTATGGTGATAATGCCTGAAGGGAAATCACAATTAAAGGCAGTCAGGCTCCAGAGAAGAGGAGTTGAGATAGGAATGACCATAGAGATCAGCTCACACTTTCCATTAGTTGGGTTTGAGAAATACGCACAGACATTATGAAACTGTCGGTGAGACGTTATGAACTCACAGTGCACAACTGTACAATTGCAGCATCTTTTCATTTATAACCTAAGCTGTATTTAAGAACACAATCTGGCCTGTTGAAAAAGACTAGGATGATTTGGATGATGTTCAAGCTTCTAGCTTCCAATTGTGCCAAAAAAGACCATGCTAATCTTCACCAGCTACATCAGCATAAACCTTGCCCAGCTTGACAATTGTATTTACAGTAAGACCGACTTTGCATAAAAAAGGGCTACAAGCCAGGGCTCTGTCCCAAAACCTAGTGAGCTGCCTGTGTACATCAACACAAACACACTCCTGACACAAAGGCCGTATAATTATGCTGACTTCTTTTTTGTTTAAATCCTATAGGCAACATTGCATGTATCACTTGTGGAGAAGCCAATACCATAATGCACGGCAAACAGCTCTGAATCCACCCAAAATTGTGGGCAAAGAGAGATAATATTCATTATAAATGCAATTCGTTCAATACCAACATTATTTAGAAAGAGCACTTCAATCTAATTAAAAATGTACCATTCTACCTAATATTTGTATGTGCTGTTTATTTGTTTAAAACAAAGTACAGAGCTGTTAGCTTAGCAACATGCTAATGTCAAGCTCTACTGACATCACCAGTGAGTCGTGTCTTTAAAAATAAAAATAAATGAATACTTTTACTCAGTAAGGATGCATTAAACGAATCAAAAGTGACAGTAAAGATATTTATAATGTTACAAAAGATTTATATTTTTAAAAGAATTGTTCCTGTGAACAATCTATTTTTTTAAAAGAATCCTGAAAAAGTAAAATGTATCACGGTTTCCACAAAAATATAAACAGTAAACTGTTTTCACATTGATAATAATAAAAAATTGTTAAAATTATCACATGAGAATGATTTCTGAAGGATCATGCGACACTGAAGACTGGAGTAATGATGCTGAAAAATCAACTTTGCATCTCAGGAATAAATTACATTTAAAATAAATGTATTTTTAAAAAAACTTATTTTGTAATTATTATAACTTCTTTCAAAAACATCTAACCGACCCCAAACTTTTGAACGATAGTATATATTCCTCTAAGTGTTTCCAATTTGGGTTGATTATGCAGCTCCACAATGGTTAGGATGCTGCCTAAGAAGGCTCCTATGTATGCAGACAGTAGTGTGAAAAAGAGTTTAGGAACACCGCTTTTATTTAAAAACTCAGAAGCTCTTTTGCTGCCGTTTATGGTAATTAGCTCATTTGTTTCTTTTGTGATAGAATGGGAACCATATAATCAAGATACTTATCTTCAGCACTGCATGCTATTATAATTACCTGAAACGCAATTAGTATTATCTTGGAATTCTTTTATGTTTAGTGGGCGTAGTTAAAGTACTCTTCCATCATCTCAGTAAATGTACCTCTGCTGGAAGTCCTTAATGAGCTTCTTGGCCTTGTTGTACTTCTTCTCCAGGGTCTGATACTGACTCTGGGCCTCCTTCAGATGCTCGTTGACCGTATGGCACAGCGTCTGAGCCTCGATCCAATAGCTCTCCAGTTTTAGCATCCTCTCCTTGTTATCCTCGATGCTTTGCTTGAGCTGCGTCTTCTCTCTTTCCCACCGTGCCTTCTCTTTTTCCACTGCGGCCAGCTAAACGGAGAGACCAGGATGGAGACACAGGGAGGAAATAAAGCATATGGTGAACAATAAAGACACCATGAAAATAACAGACCCTATTTACTTTACTATGAAATGATCCTGGTATTATCAGGATAGATAAACAGACAGACAGACAGACAGACAGACAGACAGACAGACAGACAGACAGACAGACAGACAGATACATAGATAGACAGACAGACAGATAGATAGACATACAGACAGACAGACATATAGATAGATAGACAGACAGACAGACAGACAGATAAACAGATAGATAGATAGATAGACAGACAGATATATAGACAGACAGACAGACAGATACATAGATAGATAGACATACAGACAGACAGACATATAGATAGATAGACAGACAGATATATAGACAGATAAACAGATAGATAGATAGACAGACAGACAGATATATAGACAGACAGATAGATAGATAGACAGACAGACAGATATATAGACAGACAAATAGATAGATAGACAGACAGATAGATATACAGACAGATAGATAGATATAGACATATCGATAGATAGATAGAAAGACAGGCAGAAATGTAGTTAGAAAATTTAGTTTTTTACAGAGATATAGATAGATAGATAGATAGATAGATAGATAGATAGATAGATAGATAGACATATAGATAGACATATAGATAGACATATAGATAGACAGACAGACATATAGATAGATAAGCAGATAGGCAGGTAAGCAGATAGACAGACACACAGGATAGATTTTTTTATCTTTACTTTCATCTAGTTTTTATTTTTTTCTGCAGTGTGATAAGTGAATTTAGTATAAAATATTATGCTAAGCAAAATACTGTTTTGAAAGATGTATAGCATGTCACCGCAGGACACGTTCAAGTCAGCTACCCCTACTGTACATGCAGAGTCTGTCATCCAGGGAAAATGACTATGAGGACTTAAAAAAGCACAGTTTAATCAACTGTAAATCCAAAATCCAGCAAAATCTCTCAGTAATAAGATAAGAAGCTGTGCACATCCAATTTATATGCACATGCTATCAGAAATACATGACCTGAAGGAGAGCACCGCAAAATATACAATTGCTTTAATACAGAGGAGAAAAAATATTACACGATTAAGGGAATAGATTATCACAAGAAACAAAAGTCGTGTCATATAAGCCAGAGGAATATCAATAGCTTTGTTCACACTGACCGTACACAAGTCCAAATTTAGCCCTGACTGTCCTCACTGTCTTTTTACAGGTGGTGAGCAGTGTAATCAATATCTGGCTCTTCTATCTAATTTCACACAGCAGAAGTAAGCTAAAGTTAAGAATACTGTGAATAGTAATGATGTAAGCTTCAGCACTTTGCCAAGAGACTTCTCAGACAACAACTGAGAGTAGAGGTCAGTGTGGAAAGCTGGACATTCTGATTCTGCTCATGTCCATCATGACATCTCACCGCTGAACTGAGACCAGGTGCTTTATGCATTCATGCATATACTGTCCAAAACCGCTGACTCATTCACTACAATGTGGAAAGTGTGAGGAAAGAAAAATAGCATATTTGGAGATTGGATATTGCTAAAATTGTATGATGTTTCATATGCACCATGTTCTGAATGACAAAAAATCCTTAACAGATTTGAGTCGGATACAACCAAATTTTTGCCAGTGTTGTTATTGTTAACTAAAACGGAAAAAAAAAAAAGATGAAATATATATACTGTATATATTAGCTATATATAAATGTTTTAAAAAGAATAAAAAGGACAAAGGCACATTACAAAGTTACTAAAAACTAAACTTAAATAAATATTAAAATTAAATATTCAAAATAATCATAAATGCTATAAGAGCCCTAGTGGGGGAAAAAACTGTACCAAAATGTATTTAAAATGCATTTATTTCATACTACAAATCCATGAACATATTTACTGACATGCCGGTTGAGACTGATATAAATATTATAATTAAACTTTATGTGGAGTACTTCTTTATTGCACAATGCACATTTATTAATATTAAGCTTAAATGTGTTTTAATATCACTATTAGTAAGGAAAGCATGATCTTTAAATGCATGATATTTAAAGTGTACCTAAAGTATTCTTGCAATAGTTCAACTTTAGCACAATTAAATATACTTCTGTATAACTAAACTCTATTTCTGGATAACTAAATTAGTTTAGCAGACTTTAAGTATACCAATTTATTATACCAGGAGTAAAATTGCAGGGTATTTATTATACTTACATAAATATGTAAATGTATTTGTAGTATAGCATAAAATAAATGTATTTCAAATACATTTTAGTATATTTATTTTTCACTAGGGAGTATAGAAATAAAACTAAAATAATCCTGCGGATGCATTCTCCTCTTCCTTTATTAATAATAACAAATAAAAGTATTAAATATATTGCAATAAAAGCAGTTGTTCTTTTCCTTCAATGTACTGTAATTTCCAGTTGAAACAAAACAACAACATCCAATTTGTAGCTTAACTCTATTTGTGGGGGAACATTAGCAGATACAGTAGCCTCTTACCTTGTTCTTGAGTTTCTGGATCTCAGCTTCAGTGACAGTGTGTTTAATCTGCAGCTGTAGACACAAAGGGATGAGAGAGAGAGTACATGAAAGATGACTGGATGATCAGGGACAATCTCCCTCTGAAGGGAACTGACCAGAGTGCGTGACAACTCTCTCTCTCGCTCTCTTTCTCTCTGTGCAAATGCAGACTCAAGAGAAAGAACAGGAGAGAAGGAGCAGGAAAAACGACAACTGAGGAAGAAGGAGTGAGCTTCTGGGATGAAATATTTACGTAGAAAGATTATGGTCTCTCATCGGCAGCAGTTTAGAGGAAAAGCTGTGAAGACAATAGATCGATTCTGAGATAAACGTTATGTTCACTGTATGTATACTGCATCCGGGTCATGTGGTTTTGTATGAGTTGTATTGACAAAATGAAAAGGATCAATGGAACATTTATTTTCTCCAGGTTGATTAAGATGTCAAGGCAGGTACAAGGTACTGTTTTCTTTTTCCATATTTAATCAGATCTGGAAATCACTCAAATCAAGATGATTTGATTGATTAGTGGCACAATTCTCTCTTAAAATAAATGTTAATATGTACACTACAGTTTAAAAGTTTGGGGTCAGTTATTATTATTATATTGTGAAATAGTTTCTATTGTAATACATCGTAAAATTTTATGTATTCCTGTGATGCAAAACATAATTTTAATTCTTTGCATTTATTAGAAATTTTTTGTATAAATGTAATAGAAACTTGAAATGAAAACTAGTTACATTTCAAATGTCTATTTCTTTCATTTCATTTTTTATTTTGTTTTATATTTATATAAAAAAATTGTTTTTATTATTTTAATCTGTATTTTCAAAAATAGCACACCTCAGATAAATAAATAAAACAGCTGACTTAGTATTTTGTTTGACCTTTTGACGGGTAAGTTCTTCATTGCATTCTTGGTTTACCTCTCGAAACTTCTGATAAAGTTTGGTGGCATCCAATTCTGATGGCGAGATGATGTCCTCATTTTCGGGTAAATCGAAGACCTCAATGGCCACATCCCTGTCCCTTCCCGTCTCTCCCGCCTCCTCCTCCTCATCCGTGGCGTACTCCCCTGTCTGAGCACAGGAACATGGGAATAAACATCTACACTGCATTTACTACAGCATTCAATTGTGGAAGGTTCCTATCTTATTCAGGGATTTTAAAATGTCAAACTTTTTCAGACCATATTTAACAGAAATGGTTCATAAAGCATTATTTTCAGCATTACATTTGGTATATACAGTTATATGTAAATATTTGTATTTTCTCATTGGTTTTCCCAAAGTGATAACGTGCTTACAATTCCTTGTATCAATTTCTTTAAAAAAAAGTACTGACCCAAAACATTTCAAGATGAGTTTTGGTCTGTTATCTTTTCAAAATAAAAACAAGCCATGCATCAATTTCTCCTGCTTGCGTCTGCCACAGTTATTTTAGGGGGATGGATGTGCAGTCACACACGGACAGGTTGGTTCTGCTCGGATGGGGCTCGTATCTGGTTGCAGGGCAGGGCTGTTCCCTGGGAGGCTTCCTTTCCACATCAAATTATTCTGCCTGGCAGAAGGCCATTTGTAACCCTGTCCTACTGTACTGCTTTAACCCGAGTGGTCTCATTTGTGTCTCATCTGTGTCTCTCCCTCTCATCACCTCACACACGTTACATGTTAAGTGAGAGGATATGGAGAGCAGCAAACACACAGACATCATCCATATCATCAGCGCGATATTACCTCCCAGATATCGTCAAGGGGCAAATTAACTCATTTTGGAGTGTCACATTCAATTAGTTTGTGTCACCAACCTTTTAACACACTGGTGGTTGCCGTACTGCACATGTTAGAGGAAACTAATTGCACAAAGGTCACATACAGCGACATAGAAAGTACTTAAGCCACAGTTAAAAATGTGTGATTATCACTGTATTAGATGACAAAATATCAAAACAAGTGCCATTTACTGGATTTTATGTTACAGTAAAATATATCTATACTATTTTGTCTAAAAATTAAAATAACAAAAACTAAAATAAACAGTTACAAATGATTTTTAGTTTAGGACCAGTAAGAATATGGGTATTATTTTTAAGATTTTCTAAAGATTACATTCAACAGTGTTACTAATTTATTAGTGTTTTGAAAGATTAATTTTTTGTTATCTGTAGAACGGTAATCTAAATGTAATGAAAGGGAATTAGTAATATCACCTATATAATTTAATATATTTTTTAATTAGATATATTATAAACCACTATGGCTAGTGGTTTTCCAAAGTTACTAACCACTCAGCAATTTTCACTGCCCACAATTTTGACATTAATACAATGGGGAAAAACTGCCATATAGATATTTTTTATATTATCTCATAATTTGGCAGCAGGTATATTAGGCTGCTGTCACTTTAAGACCTGACCCACAGATCCATTATACTGTTACACATGCGTTTTCTTTCTCAACTCTTTACGTTCTCAGAACTTAATTGACTGTGTTTACGTGAATACTCGCATTCTGACATTATTTTGTGTGTATTTGACTCTTCAAGCACAATAAGCAACGGAAAAGTACTCAGTTTAGTCCTGAAAGGTGGCTTTATGTGTAAATACTTTGGGTGTGAGCACAAAACCTGCAGAAATGAGATAAATTATGCGCAATACGTGCAATCCCACGCTGAAATTCAAGCCCTGTAACACCAACAATATTCATCCTTAGAAAATGAAACATGTGAGTGAGGGGAGGCAGGTTTGTGTGTCAAGGTTACAAAAGGTCTAGCATCATTTGGTTTTATATTTTATAATGCTGTGAAATTCATATAAGTGTGGCTGAGATGTCACTGTATGCCTGTTCTGATGCTACTACCCTTTCCGAGCCTTTCTTAGATGTCCTTATAACCACTAAATCCTGCCGGGCCCTGCTGTTTTAAGGCCATTTACTCCTGGCAGGCAGCTTGTGAATGGTTTTGGCAGCTGCTAATCCCCAACACAGCAAGATTTCAGGCAGGTTCACACCATTCTGCCTCACTAAACACACCAGCCCTTAAACCTTCACTTTGGAGGCCTCTCTCTTGCATGACACTGATATGACACATTCAAACAGTCATTCACATGTGCTGATGCTCAAGCACACACATGGCACATTCGCAAGAACAAACACCCACCCACACGCAAACATGCTAATCTTTAGCAAGGACTGCTACATTCATTACAATTCCTTACGGGGCAGCTTGTCTGCCGGGAGAAGCCGCCTGTGCCAGAATTATAAAACAGCGCTGATCGCACAGCTATTTCAAGAGCGCAGCCTGCATCCGAGCCAGCAGAGGAGGAACACATAAAACCATGCGAGTGCATAAGGACATCAGCTAAATTTATAACGGGAGATTTTGATGCAATCTGATGGAGAACTCAACGCACATATATCCATCAGTCACAATGCTAATTTAGATTCTCACTGACAAATAATGAGCGGCATAAAAAATTCCCTCTTGCATTATTACACGCGAGTCTTGCATCATTCTGCACCGCACAAGAGCCTTAATGCTAAATTATCCGTGTCCACCAAATCACAAGGTAGAAATTGCTTTGCCTAGTCTACTGATGTAATTATCTCTGAATCGTAGCGGGCGATTAATTCAACGCTTTCTTAAGTCAGTCATGAGAGCTTTCGTGTAGAATCCCACTGCCGTGACAGTACCGCATGCATTATGGAAATGCACCTATCCTTCAAAAATACATGGCAGCACAGTCACAGGCGTGACAACAGACCTTTTGTCTGAAAAGCCAGGCCGCCCCGGTCCACTAATGAGAACTGAGCAATAACTGCTCAGTGACTAGTAATATAACACACCCCATCAACTCTCCACGGAGCAGAAAGCTGGCCCTGTGGGTGTTTTTCCATGAGAAGCCTTCACCTAAACACTGTAACACTGCAGAAATCTCTAGAGGAGAAGCAGGAGAGTCCATTTGGGCTTCATTTAAATCTCATGCCAATGACATCCGAATAATAAATAAATATTCCAAAATATAAGGGAAACTGTATATTTTTATGTATTAACATCAATTTACTGTATGAAATAAAATATTATTGTATTATCCATTTTCAAAATTAAATTATTGTTTGTTTGTTGCACTAAAGCCAAAGAAATGTATTAAATATTTTCAGGAAAATATTGACTTTGTATTAATTTTACAGTTTATCTTTTTTTTCTACCAAAAAGAAGGAGGGATTTATATTTAATAATAATAATAATTACAATAATGATTATTTTGTTCATATTTATATCTCCTTCCTTGGGCTAAAAAAATAATTAAATTAACGATTAACAGCATGAATTCTAATGAGATCCAAATAATATATATATATATATATATATATATATATATATATATATATATATATATATATATATATATATATATATATATATATATATATATATATATATATAAATATGCCAAAATATAAGGGGAACTGTATATTTTTTTATCTGAATTAAGATTGATTTTACTGTATGAAAAAAAAAATCATATACATTTTCAAAATTAAATTTGTTGCACTAAAGCCAAATAAATGTATTAAATATTTTTAGGAAAATATTCACGTTGTTTTAATTTTGTAGTTTATCTTTTTTTCTACCCAAGGAAAGAGAGATGAAAATTTAATAATAATAATAATTATTATTATTATTATTAAATATTCATATCGCCTTCCTTGGGCAAAATAAATAAATTAAAATCAATAGAATAAAATAATTTCAATTAAAAAAATAGCAATATCACCAATTTAGTAAATGTTTTGTTTGGTAAAACATCTGAAAGCCACTGATCTAGGAGGAACAATTGATAGTTTTGTGTTTTTTCCTTTCAACAAGAAGACTTAATTAGATGAAGCAATGAAATGATGTTTTTTGGCAGCACTACAGGCTCAAGATTAATTTCAAATTATTTTGAGAAGGAATTATCTGTCCTCAACCTCCATACATAGTATTAGTTTTAGGATGTAATTTGATTATATAGTTTATATGTCATTCTGCTGCATTTTGATGTGACAAATTGTAACAGGTTGAGGCTTGTAGCATGGCCGAATCATGGATAATAGATTTGAACCTGCTCCAACTGGCTCTTGACGGTTGATTAACCTGTTCAGACAGATGCTGACATGCTCAGACAAGCCTGTTCTGTGCTCACCTCGTCATCATCAGCATCATATTGGGCGTACTGTTGCTCCATCATCTCTCTCTGGCGTCTCTCCTGCTCCAGAGTCTGACTGATGAGCTGAGCCACCTCGCTCTGCTGTCCCGGACGCTCTCGGCCAATCACAAACCTGCACAGACATACCAACTGCCAATATAATATAATATAGAGAGTGTAACTGTCCACTTTTTCAGCAGCATTGGTTCCAGAGGAAGTATTTCTCCAATTTGGATTATTAAAAAAGCTTTAAGGCGTTAAGGCTCGCTCACACCAAGAACGATAACTATAAAGATTAACATATTAGTGTCCACAGCAGCGAACAATATCGTTCAGTTCATTCTAAGCACGTGCTTATCTGCTTGAGCTCGTTACAGCAGGATGGATTCTGATTGGCTGTCAATGTTTTTATCATTCATCAGCTGGATAAAATAGTTCTGAAAGTGTTTCCAACGATGTGGTTCTCAGTGCCGTTATCGTTATAGCTGTGATGTGAACTATTATTTAATATTAAGAACGATTTTTAGAACTATATCTTTATCTTCATAGAGGGTATGCATAGATGTCACTTTCCCGCAGGAACACGCCCCCTCAGCCGGACTGAGAGGCAGAAGAGCAGCTGCATGACTGGAGTTAATAGGGGAAACTGTGAAAACGCAAGTAAAATAAACGATTATCAGTTTAAATGAAAGGTTGGACTCGATATAGTGTCCCTTACAACTTACCAAAGATCCAGTGATCCGTGGAAATTGACATGCCGCTAGGATCGTGTTTCCTGACATTTATAAGTGCTTGATTTCGACGTCGGAGAAGCAAATTTGCCTGTGAACGCTTTATATAATTAAATACAATACAGTATAGGTCTAAATCCGGGTGAGCACTTATATCAATGTAATATATAGCTATCATCTATATCGTCCAGCTCTATCAAAATAGGCAGAATATACCATAGGCTAAATATTCACTTGATGAGAATTGCAGCGATCCATTTGCTTCTCTTTTCTGTAGCTTTCGGCAGTCTGTAAAAATAAACCTCAGATTTCTTGTCAAATCAGTTTGTACAGTCAATCTCAAAACTCGTTCCCGTTTTAGATGTTTTTTTCCGCAGAATTCACGCTGAAAACCAATGCTGCCAGTCTTTTTGCGTAACCGCAGCGACTTCTGCCGTTGATGTCGTCACGCGTATACCCTCTATATTTATCGTTCTTGGTGTGAACAGGCCTTTATAAGCCATGAACCATCTACGAAGTCAATCATAGCATTACAAACTTTGATTTGAAGCAAAATAGTATTTGAAAACTGGACAAAAATACAAAGGTAAATGAATTTAGAGGAGGGAAAGAACTACAATCCCATGAAGCATTGCGAACAACATAATCACATTAAAATGTAAAATGTAAAAATCATTTAAAATGTTGATTATATCTATAGAAACAATATTTTAAGTTGCTTTTTTAAAGCGACTTGCTTGTTTCGACTCTCTGATTGGTGAGTAAAGCATCATGGGTAATGTAGTTTTCACCACAAATTCCACTGTTAAATATGGCAATTGTAAAAATAAGTAGCAGCTTCAACAAAAGGATATACTATCAATTATCAACCTCGTAGCTCACAGTAGGGCTGTCTAAAAAGGTTATCAATAAAATCAATTTTTACTTCCGGAACCCGACTGTTGAACTCTATAAAAGATCATGGCTATTGATTTTCCAATGGAGACGAAGAAAAGAATAGATTTTACATAAATGAGGTGGGTATAAAAATGAAGAAAGGGAAATTTAGTGTAATTCAATGAAAATAAAGAAAGGGATAAAAACCCTTCTTTTCTATTTCAGTGAAGCTCTTTTCTTGCATTGTCTGGTTTCAAGCAGGCATTTTTGTTCTCACTTCACTGACGGATTGAATCTTTTATAATAAACCCTATAAATCAATGAAGGTGGCAGGATGCACTTCTTGCGATGTCAGTGTGATAAATGACTGTGACAAGGTGAACATAATTGTATAAAATGTTAAGAATCCTACTTGAGAATGTCAGGGGGAAATTTACTGCTAAAGTGCCTACCTTAAAAATGAACGTTTGTTATTTCTGCACCACTAGTGGCACCAGAAAGAATTGCAATTCGTTAATCATACATTATTAATCTCTGAAGGTGACATTCTGCTTTGCAAGACGTTTGAATAATAATAAAAAGTAAAATAATGTACGCAAGTTACTTTACCTGTGAAGAATGTTGTTTCCAATTGAATGCACAGTGGTGACATTATTGAGAGCTATTTTTAAAGACCCACCAAATGGAATCATTTATGGGTAAATATTATAAGAACTATCAGCTGAAAAAAGCAACTGAATATCGGGAAAATTGTCTCTGCATACGAAATTAGGATGCAGAACATATCTGTACGATATCAGTAAGCACATAAAATGTGATGCATACATTCACTTGCAGCATTTATTGAATACTGGATATAAGCCATAACATGTAAAATAATTAGAGATAAGAAAAGACAATTCCCTCCAATAATATTCACCCCATTCTCTGCAGTGCACAATCCATGTTGTGGATAACCAGCAGGAAGCGCTCAGCATGGAGTCCTAATCACCCTGCATTAGGCACAGATAATTTGAGGCCAAATTTGATCTACATCTGAAGCAACAACTGGGCCAATACCCTGTGATGCTTTTGCAATGCAGCTGACCTGGAAACAGTCCTCTCTTCCGTCTCGGTACCACACGCAGGGAGTCCCAACTGCTCTGGGACAGAGATCTCTTATTGAGAGATCCCTCCATTTTTATTCACATACATCTGGAGTGACAGGATGCATTTCAGGATGTACGCATCGCCTCACACAGCGAGGAGTTGTTCCTGCCAACTTGCTAAAAAAATCCCCAGATTCTGACACTGAATCATCACAGCAACGAATCGCTCTTAACAGAGTGCCGATCTTAATATATTTATTGGCGGTCGCTGGTGCAGACAGAGTTCAAGACCGGCCTTAATTCCTATAGTGGGTTAAATTTAGCACAAATTTAGAATCTGGGCCAGTGCCTCATCATTGAGAACAGGGAAGAACCAGAAAATAATAAATACACTTATGGTGAAATTGTGATATTTATAAGATGCATTTGACATTTCTACTAAAAATCTGGCATTAAAAACTATATTTCTAATTATAATATTATATATATAATTATTATGTTATATTATATTTAATTATATTATATTTTAATTAGTATATTATATTATAAGCATAAAACTACATAAGCCTAGCCTAGACAATAATTCAAGCTATTCTCTGAACACACAATTTTGCTCCTTGAGTGAATTTATTTTAATTGTAAGGATATTTTGATATGTTTTACTGGAAAACAAGACAAAAGTATGAATCAAATTAATACATAAGTTCTGTCCCTCTCAAAATGTTACATTTAAGGAAATTATATTTAATGAAACCCTTTTAAATGAACATACATTTGAAGGTTGAGGGTAAATTCATAGATCCAATCAACACAGATGAAGTATAATACACCACTGACAGCATCTGTTCAAAAACAATACGCCTCATCACACTGTGCAGAGCTATTGTTAATGAAGAGCCTTGTTTTCTCACAGTGTGAAGTGCTCCTGCTGGCTGATACTCTTTTCGAAGACATGCTTTCTGCTGTCGTGTCTAAGGGGAGTTTCAGATACACTAATAAGAATTCTGTGTTTTTCTCACGAAAGTGCTGTGTGGGAGGGAAAGATGATGACATGTCATGCTATTTCATACGCTAAAAATAACACTGGTCACTCTAGTCTAGCAGCTTTGTGTAAGTTATACTGAGGATTTTAATGTAGGTATCTGGTGGTCAGCATTAAAGGGTGTTAATGAAACATAATAAACAAGCAAAAATGGTTATCTAACATCTTACCTGACTACTCCCTGCGTGTTTCTCAGGACAGAAGCAGCGAAGCTCTGAGTTACTCCCACCAGACTGGTGCCGTCAACCTCCACGATCTGATCATTCACCTTAATTCTGTGGGAAATGAAGATGTTTTAACACTTGTGACATTGACACTGTTAGGACATTTTGCAATCTCTAAAACAGGTTTGCGTAATAGTATTTCAATCATGACAACTCTGAAAATAGTTTTTGTATTTTATTGAATATGGTTATGTTAAAGAGGGGTCTAATGCTATGTCATGCATTCTGATTTATTTAGACTGTTAAAGAGTTGATTCTCATGCTAAACATGGCCAACATTTAAAAAAAACAAGTTGGACGGATGATGGAGTATTTCTGTGCCAAATACACTCCTTCAGAATTCGAATAATTTTCGGAACGTTTTTTTTTAGTATGGCCCTATATGACGTCATAAAGGGTGGGATTGCTTGTATGAGCATGTGTGCACATCAACCGGAGCGAGAGCATGAGCACGGCCATCAACGAGCTACGTTTGGTTACAGGAGCCGCCGGCAGCACTGTCATTTAGTTTCTAGACCACGAAATCAACAATGTCACTAAAGAAGTGTGTTTCTGGTTTTGAGAGAAAGATAACCTTGGTAAGCTTCCCAAATAACCCAGCGTTAAGAAACAGTGGATACAGTTTGTTTGTTCCCGGTCATAAGTCGAAACCGCAGGCGGTGAGTGGAACTGCATCAAATGTCTGTGTTTTGTTGGCAATCAGCGTGTAAGATCATATAATGTCAACAACACGAACGTATAGTGAATCGAAAGTTATCCAGGGATAATGCCACAATGTAGTGTGTGTGTGTGTGTGCTCATGTCTCATGATATGTCATCCTGTAGCTGATCGATATGTAGGTGGAGCTGGGGGAGAGAAACCATTTCAGAGAAACCATCATAGGACTATAGGACTAGCTACAGCAAACACTGAACCAGACTATTTGAATGTTGAGCAAGCAATCTCATTGGCTGCAGGATCAGCAGAGGCCAATCAGCTTGTGCCATGCGGTAATGATGTGATTGCTTGCAGATTGCATATAAAGAAGTATCATCCTAAGCTTTCTAGAGTTTCATGATTGAACTAGATATGAATACAAGAGATTACTTTAAAAAAGGCGACTACTCTGCCTGAGGCCTTCTCATCACTCTGATATGATCTGATTATATTTTTTTTCAGTGGATCAAATATGCTGAACTATGAAGGACGTAGTACATCCAAGAACAGGATTTTCCAGAGATTGCAAACCCCTGACACAAACCAATGAGATTGTGCTAGGATTGTAAATATTTAGTAAAGATGTGTCAAGTTTTATTGCTGCATAAATACTCAAGAATTTCATTGTAAAGACATCAGTGTAAAGATGCCATCAGTTAATTGAATTAATAATAAAATGTAAATTATTATTATTATTACAGCTAATATCATTAATAAGAATAAACAAATAATAATAAACAAATAATAATTATATAATTGTTGATAATAATAATAATAATACAACGTATTTTCCAAACTTGTATACTATATTATAAACATAATTAATAAATATAAACATATTTTTGTTTTTTAAGGTACCGGTAATAGTTACTTAAAACCTCAGAGAGTACTTCAAGTACATCATTTAGGTCATAGGGCTTAAAAGGGACAAAAAAAAGGTTAGGAAACTCTCTTCGTGTTTTCAGACTTGTTGGTCACAATTTTTTTTTTTCATTTCAGAAGCAAAAGAGTAATGCTCACAAGACAGAAGGAATTTCAATCATAGCAAAGGATTACAAAGACGACGAGTAAGCTCCTTAACAACATGTGATAATGTAATTTTCAGAAGGCTCCAGTGTTTGCATGAAGAGCTCCAACTGTGTGACATCTGTAATGAGCTTTGTGAGTTTGACCAAATTGCCTTGACCTCTGATTCCTGTCTGGATATCGAGCTCCTGGCAAATCTTGTCTGTTATGCAGGCAAAGCAGACGGAGAGATGCTTGCAAGATTGAATCCTAATGTGCATCGAAAGAATGTGGCCTTCACATGCATTTTGCAATGTTGCCAATACATTAATACTGAAAGCAGGAAATAATTATTCCTCTATGCAAAACATTTCAAAATAATGACTCCAGTGTAAAGAATTTCAAAGTCACTGTCGAAATCCACCATTGTTACACTGTGCACAAAAACAGCCTATGGTGGAGGAAATTGCATTTTGGTTACTGAATGGTCCTTTTGAAACCTAAATGCAAAGCATACAGTTGCTTGGTAATCTTGAAACAAGTAAAATTTCTCAAGATTTCAACAGGGTTTGATGCCACTCAGCAAACCGCACAGTGCGGTACAACAGTCTGAGGACACATTGAACATCTAGGATTCAACATTTTAAACTTAAATTTGGAAATAAACAGAAAGTTTTAGAATTTCGAAAATCTAGAATCATTCTGATATAAAATGAATAAGAAATTCTGCACTATTTCTAAGCCACTAATTAATAAGTAAATTTGTGACATTGATCATGTGACAAGAGAAACTTTAGATCATTGAAGCATAAGAAACGTAAGATCATGGTCTTAAGATCATCTCAAATCATGATGGAAAACATGATCAACAGATTTTATGTAAACATGTCATAGTCTTGTCAAACTTGTTAATTGCTGCTGTCATTAAACTAAAGGAAGATGAACCAAATACTAAGTTACAAAAATTTCAAAACCCAATTTTTTATAGTTTTTTCTTAAAGGTGCACAAATTTTAGCAGCATCTAGTGGTGAGGTTGTGAATTGCAACCACCCACCGCTCATCCCTCTCTTTCGAAGCACAGAGAAGCTACGGAGGCCGACACAGGACAAAGATGTCACTGTCTGAGACAGCAGAGAGTAGCTAGCGATCTGTAGAGCAGTTTGTCTGTTTAGAGCTACTTTAGGGCGGCGCAAAATGGCGACTTCACTGTAAGGGGACCCGCGGTGTATGGAGATAGAAATGGCTCATTCTAAGGTAATAAAAACATAACAGTTCATTATGTAAGGTCTTTATACCCCACTGAAAACATAGTTATGCATATTATATTGCATTTCTGTCAATAGATCCTCATTAATATTACACACTGCGCCTTTAAAGCAAAACCGCTTCTCTAAAAATGTCTACTAAATAAGATGTGAGATGGGCTGCATTCATTCCCATCCCTACCCCTTCTATTAGTGTTCAAACAATAGTTTTTTTCTAAATGTAAGATACTCATTGGTATCCAGAAAATGAGGAGATGAAATACAGTTTTATCACTACTTTCTATGTGCAGTTTAGTTTACCTCCCATCTCTCTCTGCTGCTCCACCATCGATGACAGTCTTGACAAAGATGCCCAGCTTCTCCAGGCCTGCGTCAGCACCAACACCCATTCCTATAATACTGATGCCCAGGCCGTCCTCATCTGACATGCACAGATGGACATACACAAATCAGTGAAAGGAAAAACATTAGTGGTGAGCAAATGGAAAAAATGACAATTAATTCAATAAATCATTGTATGGATGGATGTTTATTACGACTGATCAATATTCAAGGCTTACCACTGATTTACTCACAGCGCTAAAAATATACAGATACATGCAGAACATTTCCCTGAAAACTTATTCATATCTATATATGTTTTTTTTATGAGAAAACTTAGAGGAAACCAGAGCTAATTGTCAAAAGGGATATAGTGTATCTCAGTAACCATAAGGTTTTGAGTAAAAACTGACTAAAAAATATAAACTTGAGTGAATGACTAGACCCAGTTTCGCCAATCATGAAAACTAACCTAAACTTTTACCTCAGATAAAATCTCTTTTGTGTCACTGCCATCCAGCGCTTGACATTAACACCTGCCAAATGTGGGTAGAGTCAGCAGTGGCGTGTTGTGTAACGCAGTCACTCCTACTAGCCACTTTGGCTGGTTTATATTTTATTATGCACTTTTTAGTTGTAGTCTTTTAAAAAGGAATCAGAAATAATAAACTAAGTGCAATGTAATGTTGCCAAAAATAAAAAAAAATTTGATATTGATACTGAATATCTGAAATGCTTCTAATACTAATGTTCTGCAGAATAGATAGACGATACCATCAGAGCTTTCTCTCTCTCACTCATCTCTTCAACAGTGAGTGACACAAACCTGCCTCCCCTTACTCACTCATTTCATTTGCTCCGGATGAATATTGTTGCTGTTACAGGGGGTAAATTTCAGATTGCGCACGTAATTTAATTCATTACGGCAGATTTTGTACTCATACCCACATAAAGCTGCCTCAGCACTAAATTGAGTTCTTTTCTGCTGCTTATTGCGCTTAAACAGTCAAATACACACAGAATAATGTCAAAATGCCAGTCTTGGCGAGTATTCATTTAAACATGTTATGTTTTAAGAACATAAACAGTTGAGAAAGAAAACACATGTGTAACAGTATAATGGATCTGTGCGTCAGGTCTTAAAGTGACAGCAGCCTAATATACCTGCTGCAAAATTATAAGATAATACTAAAAATATCTATATGGCAGTTTTCACCCATGTCAAAATTGTGTCCAGTGGAAATGCTGAGTGGTTAGTAACTTACCGCTAGCCACAGTGGCTGGTGAGCAAAAAAGTTAATGTCAAGCCCTATTCACCTTTTTCCAATTCCACAGGGAGAAGTTCCAGCTTCTCCACCCGTTTCTCCAGCTCATACTCAGCTGAGGATGCCACCGGGTCCACCTCTTCATTTCTCCGATCATAATCTTCATTGCAGTAGGTTTTGAACACCTGGGATCCAAAAAAAAGTTAGTCACATTACTGAGGTCACATGACTAAAACAGCTGTGTAAAGCCCATTTTCTCATTGTTACAAAAGATGGAGTACGTAAACCATGAAGAACTAGAGAGTATGTGTCTTCTGAAACAGAAAGATTATTAATCCATTTGTAAAAAAATGCTTAAATATATATATATAAATTCACCCAATACAAATAGTATTAATAATTTGGTAAAGATTTTGTAATCATATTGTTGTGCATATAGTTGTATTTGTGATAACGCAATGAAACATGCCAAATTATGCAACATAATTTTTGGCCAAACTATCATACAAAGACATTATGAACACATGCTTAAACAAGAGAGAACCAATGAAATATTAAAAACTGATTATGTTGTAGTCAATATATGCTTTTTCCTGTGAGCGTTTAGTTTTTCTATGCATTTATTTATTTCCATAGTAAAATAAAACTTGTAGCTGTAATTTGCCATTTTTTGCCAAATAATTCTGTTAGATAAATACCGTAAGCAAGTTTAGAGTTTTGTTCTTCCCTCATATTTAAAATATTAAAAAAACATAAAACATTTTCTTCATATTTTATTGGTTTAATCAAACTAGTATAGGGTCATTAAAACAAATATCCCCTCCGGACATAACTTTTGGCCACTACTCTATATATAGTGAGACAGCATGTGATCAATGAGATCAAGTCAGAGTGACTTCATAACAGTGCTTATCGTCTGAAACACAAACTGCCATCTCCTCAGCGCAAGTGATGGACTTGTGCTCCGCGGTGTGAAAGGAGAGTCACGCACAACAAGCTCTCGGACAAACATCGGCCCAATGCCAACGTGCCTACCTGTGTCTGTATTAAAAGTGTTCACTGGATATATTGTGACATAGAATTAGTTTCCCTGTCCCAGATTCAACAGTCTTTCAATTTGAAAGAATATTAACATTTTTGCTCTTTGTGTTTATTAAAGTCTGTTTCATTGTTCATTCTGCATAATGCATCTCTCTTGTGGATTTACTACATGCTGACTGTTACACAGGAAAGTACCAGAGTTAATATAGAACTGGCGAAAGGGAAATGGTAAGAATTTCAAGATCTGTGTTTTTAAGCTGGCTCCACAAAAAAAAAAAAAACATTACACAAACCTACCATTAAAAATCGGTATGATTTTTCAATGTTTTTGAAAGAAGACTCTTAGGCTATGGCTGCATTTATTGTGAAATGTTATTAAATTAAAAATAACTTGTATTTTTAATATTTTAAAATGCAATTTATTCATTTGATGCAAAGCTGAGTTTTCAGCATCATTACTAGATTTCAGTGTTGAAATCTATCACCTGTTTAGGGTTCTTTTTTTGTTTGTTTTTTTACATCCATTTGTCTTGCTGTGCCTGTGATCAGACTGTGGTTTAGTTTTTGTTTCCCTTTAGTTTCTATAGCTACCCTTGTTAATCACTATGACAACTAATCGCCTTCACCTGTTCCCTTTTAGCCTCTTGTTAGGGTATGTTTACATGATGATAAAGTGAAAACGATCCCTGTTCACAAGGATCTGTGAAAATGACTAAAAAGGCTGTATTATGCATGCCGGAGGCCAGTAGATGGCGATGTCACTCTGTCAAGAAACACCCCGCGAACACGTAACGCAATGGTGATCATGAAATATGCATGCGCATTAAATCCATGTTTACATGGAGACGGAAGGCATTGTTTTCAAAACCTTGCACTTTGAAACCCGTTTTCAGACGCTTGCGTTTTCAGGCCCCCAAAACGCTGTTGACGTGTAAATTGAACGTTTTCAATTTAAAATGTTGTCGTGTAAAAACCTTCTTAGTGTATTTATACCCCCTGTGATTCAGTCCATGTTTGTTGGTCATTGTCTTTACACTGTAAAGTCTTCTGTGTCTTCACAGTTTGGATTATCATCGGCCTCTTATTTCATTTGTCCTTGTATGTTCTTGGAATAAAGAGTGCTTGCTAATAGATCCTCGTCTCTCCTCATCCCTGCTATACCCGTGACAACGTCAGTCCAGCTGACAGCATGAGAATCATCAGCTTCAATTAAACCATGACTGATCATAGCAGAATCAAAGCTAACTCATCTGTGAAGGAAACAAATCAGACTCATATCTGACGTTTTATGCTAATTACAACCCTAAACCAATGTGTCCAAATCGCATGTGGTAGGAAGCACTCTGAAACCAGAGCGCAGGGACAAAAGAAAGCATAATCTCTAGTGCACTTTACAACATCAATAATGTAAACTGATCAACAGCTATGCATTATTGAGCAGTCACTGCTGACCAAATGATTAGATGATGTTTAATGAGCCCTTGGTCTACATTCCTTCAACGGTCTTGATGAAAATCATATTGGCAGAAAGGACTAGATAGTAAGGCTGCAGACTTGAAGATAAGAACTATAAAGATGTTTCCGGCACTGAAACATTAAGGGTGACTTGTTGAAAGAAAACAACCACATAAAAGTCCTTACAGCTGAACTAAAGCGCAAAGCTCACATAATCCATCGCCGGCTTCTCTGACACAGACTCTTATACAGAGGCCAGGAGGGCATAAATACATAAACCTTCCCTTGCGCTGAGCTCTAACCTGAAAGTGAAGACATTTCCAGAAACATCCATCTCTACAGTCAGTGGATCTGTTCCAGAGCTTCCCTCACCCTATTCTCCTGTATTCTCCTGAGCTCAACCAACTATCACAGCGTTGACAGTCCACAGCTGGCTAAAAATGGCTCAACGGCCGACTGTCTTTTGTGAATCTGCCAGACGTGACAACCATGAGGGGCTCAACGCAACAGACAAAGTGTGGGCAGTGTGCTGAAGGCTACTGTCAGGTCTGACGTCCCGTGGGAGAACATAATTCACATCTATTATACTCATTATAGACATGCTGTCCAGGAGACTTTGTTTTGTTTTAATATCATTACATGGATTTATTTTAAATTGTAATGGTCTTATTAAGATAATATGTAGACTAAAAACATTGGCTTTGATAAATAAATAAAATACATCAATTTGAAAGGCATACAGTACAAAATAGTAAAAGAAAGGTTAGTGACCACTGAGTATCTATCAACTATTTGGTGACCTAAATTTAAAGACAAAACGAATTGGCTTGGTCTGCCCGATCACTTTTAGGGGAAAATGCTGATCCTTGGAAATTCCAGCAATTACAATATGGTTTCAGCGCTATGCGTTTGAACCCCTAAAAAGGAACACATTTGTGACTCTCAGTGATGATTTTGCTGTATCATGTTTGTCTTAGGAAAACATATATGTTACATCACACACATGGGACGTCATATAACATCTTTATTTTACTTTTGCAGCCTTTTATGCCAAATCTTTTCTTTGTTTCGGTCTGACTAACAGAGACTTTTCTTGAATATCCTTGCGCATCTTCATAGTAATATTGATTCGGCCCACTCATCTCACCTCTCTGTCATCAGCCTGACCTCCATCCATCTCTTGTCATCCACCGTTTAGATCAATACACCTGTGAGCTGCTTTCAAACAAATGCAGCACATCTCTTTTGTCTTCTGATCATACAGTAGATCAGCTCTCACTCTCATCTATTGCTCATCCACTGCAGTCTTTTATTTAAAACCCAGCAGCCTGCAAGGTTTTTGGCTCCAACTGCTACCTTGCATAATAGCCAAGAAATGTAAGCTTGTATAAGCGTTTTCCTGTTCGGAGAGCACTTTAAGTTTTTTTATTGCATGTTGTGAGAATCCACCAAAGGCTCTGAGAGCTAATTTTTCTCAGTAAAGAGTGAATTTGCACAGAATTGCAGGGGTGAGTGAAACTGAGCCAGGCCTATAATCCATCCCTCTACTCCCACTCTCTTCCTCATTTCTCTTTGCTCATTACTTCATTATCCGTCTCGTCTCTCATCTTTCTTTCTGTCACTGCTCTTCTAGCGGAGCAGCCATGGCTCATCTGCATGCCTCTAACACAGTATATTACACCAGCTGCATCGTGGGTGACTGCAATGCTTGTGGGGAACCGAGGGGCAGGCAGAGGGGAAACAGGGAGGGTGGAGAAGAACAATCGACTGAAAGTGTTTGTCGGCATTTGTATCCTAGGCTGGCAATGGTGTTGCATGGCTCAGAGTCTGGCCGACTACAACTGATCGCATTAAATGGTCCTACAGTCAGGCAGTGCCAGCGCTTCCAGTGTGAACACACACACACACACACACACACACGCACAGCATTCTCCCAGAGGCACGGGGAAGCTGATGCTGAGTGGATTAACCATGCAACACAGAGATAAATCTGCAGACAGAAATTCCTGAAAACAGGAAGCTGCTGCAAAATGAGTTGTTTGCCAAAGTCAAATTAACTTTCTTTCTACCATATTGTTAAGAAATACATTAACATATGATTTCTTCAACTATGGGCACTTGTGGGCCTGTGGAAAAAACTAATTTTAACACTTTAGTTTAGGGTCCAATTCTCACTATTATCTTGTTGCTTATTAGCATGCATATTACTAGGATATTGGCTGTTTATTAGCACTTATAAAGCACATATTAATGCCTTATTCTGCATGATCATATTCTACATCCCTTAATCCAACCCAATACCTAAACTCAACAACTACTTTACTAACTATTAATAAGCAGCAATTAGGAGTTTATTGAGGCAAAATTCATAATTAATAGTTAGTTAATAGTGAGAACTGGACCTTAAAGTGTGACTGTTTTATCTACTAACAATGTCCAACACTTGTAATATATGTATCAAAGGAGAATTGTTTTTCTTTTTTTTTATAACAAATGTAATATCCATTTTAAAGTAGGCTATGCATTCTATGATGGAATTTAAAAAAAAATATCTGTCATGCTATTGCTTATTTCATAGCTACAGTAAAAAATGTAATATTACTTACCCCAAAAGTGTGAATGTCATAGGTACTGTAAAATCTTTTCATACCATACACATTCAAATTACATAATCATAATACATACAATCTAGAGATAAAATATAATATATATATATATATATATATATATATATATATATATATATATATATATATATATATATATATATATATATATATATATATATATATATATATATATATATATATATATATATATATATATATATATATATATATTATATTTTATCTCTAGATTGTATGTATTATGATTATGTAATTTTGAATGTGTATGTGTATATTTTTTTAAATTTTTTTTTATTTGACCTAACAAAAAGAACTATAAAAACTTTTAGTTTTAATCTAAATAAATACACACCTAAGATATAAAAGTGCCTGTAGCTGAAGAATCACAGTGCATAAAAATACATGAATCACCAGTTTAATGGCAAGCATTTGAATGTTTTCCTTATTCTGAAAGCAGTTAAAAGCTGTTATCAATTCATGTAGTAAAAGCCTTTGCAGAGAGTGCATTCCATGAGACTCAGCATTATTTTAAAAGCCATTTTATCTATCAACTCTTTTAAAAGCACTGGCCAAAGGTGGCCATGGAGGAGACTTGAACTGATGAGTCAGGTGATATGAAACTCTCACGCATAATTAGCCTTTTGCTCTGGGTCAAGACCATCGCTTCTTCAAAACGTATAGTTATGTTCATCCATTTGATTCTTTTTTTCAGTTTACCTGGCCTGGTTGACATAATTTTGCCCTCTTTTTAAATGTTTGTGGAAATACCTCTGAGGGCCTCACCACACGCCAACACAGAACGCGCTAGAACAGAGAGGGAGAACTGCAAGCATAAGGGGATAAACAAGACAACAATTGCTTACTTTATGCTTCATTCTCATGTGTTGGCTGAGACTTCTCACATGATAAGTAACACAGTCTGATGAATACATAATTCATCAACTGACCACATGAGTGGGAGAGGGTGTTACATTTACAGGCGACGTGTACATGCAAGGTAGTTCCAGTTAGCCTATCCTTAATACGCATGCATTATATATGTATTTATAAAATGCCTTGAACTTTGTATTCAATACTTCAAAAAAAAGATTTATAATAGCTCCTTCTTAAAATATGTAAATATATATATATATATATATATATATATATATATATATATATATATATATATATATATATATATATATATATATATATATATATATATATATATTGGTCCACTAAAAATATTATAATAATCAGAGAAGAATATATTGTATTTCTTTTTAGAAAATATTATTTTAGGAAAAATATAACCCCAAATCAGAAAAGTTGGAACAGTATGGAAATAGCAAATAAAAAAAGAAAGTAGTGATTTCTAAATTTACTTTGCCAACAAATACGTGAGAAAATTATTGAAATGTTTAAAATAATGTTCCTCAAAGAAAGATAGGAAGAGATTTGGATATTTCACATTCAACAGTGCATAACATAATTAAAAGACTCAAGGAATCTGGAGGAATTTCAGTGCGTAAAGGACAAGGGCGCAAGCCTAAGCTGAACAACCGTGATCTCCGATCCCTCAGGCGGCACTGCATCAAGAATCGTCATTCATCTATAAGCGATATCACCACATGGGCTCCGGACTACTTTGGCAAACCTTTGTCAAGTACCACAATACGTAGTTACATCCACAAATGCCAGTTAAAACTGTTCTGTGCCAAAAGGAAGCCCTATGTTAACAGTGTCCAGAAGCGCCGTCGACTTCTCTGGGCTCGGAGGCATCTGGGATGGACAATCACACAGTGGAAACGTGTACTGTGGTCAGATGAATCAGTATTTCAGGTATTTTTTGGGAGGAATGGATGCCGTGTGCTCCGGACCAAAGAAGAAAAGGATCATCCAGACTGTTACCAACAACAAGTCCAAAAGCCAGGGTCTGTCATGGTATGGGGTTGTGTCAGTGCCCTTGGCAAAGGTAACTTGCACTTCTGTGAAGGCACCATTAATGCTGAACAGTACATAGAGATTTTGGAGCATAATATGCTGCCTTCAAGAAGACATCTTTTCAATGGCAACATTACAAAGTGGTAAATTCTTTACTGTCCCAACTTTTTTTAAATGTTTTGCAGGTCTGAATGACAGGAAAGGATGCATATTTACAAATGACATGAAGTTGACCAGACAAAACATGAAATATTTTTGTTCATATTGTCTGCAATGAAATACAAGTCAAAGTAAATTTAGAAATCACTTCTTTTTCTTTTTTTTTTTTTCCACACTGTCCCAACTTTTTCTGATTTGGTGTTGTACATAAATAAATAAATAAATAAATAAATAAATATACATATATATATATATATATATATATATATATATATATATATATATATATATATATATATATATATATATATATATATATATATATATATATACAGATCAAGCATAACATTATGATAACAATGTTGTGTTACTGTGCCAAAACAGCCCTGACCTGTCAAGGCTAGACCCCTGAAGGTGTGCTGTGGTATCTGGGATCAAGATGTTAGCAGCAGATCCTTGAAGTCCTGTAAATTGTGAGGTGGGGCCTCCATGCTCGGTTGGATTGAGATCTGGGGAATTTGGAGGCCAAGTCAACACTTCAAGCTCGTTGTTGTGCTCCTTAAACCATTTCTGAACCATTTTTGCTTTGTGGCAGGGCACATTATCCTACTGAAAGAGGCCACAGCCACCAGGGAATACCGTTTCCATGAAAGGGTGTACATGGTCTGCAATAATGCTTAGGTAGGTGGTACATGTCAAAGTAACATCCACATGAATGGCAGCACCCAAGGTTTCCAAGCAGAACATTGCCAAACTCACTCAAATCCTTACGCTTGCCTATTTTTCCTGTTTTTAACACATCAACTTTGAGGACAAAACGTTCACTTGCTGCCTAATATATCCCACACACTAACAGGTGTCGTGATGAAGAAATAATCAGTGTTATTCACTTCATCTGTCATAATGTTATGCCTGATTGTATATATATATATATATATATATATATATATATATATATATATATATTCAGCAAAAGGTTTTATTTTCTATGCAAAAAAAAATGCATAGAAAAACAAAAAGCTCAAAGAAAAAGTATATTAATTACAACATAATCATAAATATATACATGATTCAAAGATAATATAAAACTATTTTCCTAGGTCGGACATTACTTTTGGCCACTACTGTATGTATTAAAAACATAATGATATATTGTTTCCCTTGAATATATCATTAAAAAAAATTAACAAACACATAGAAATAGCATGGCTATTATAAATGGTTATTTTGAGTTATAAGTTCTGTTGGAAGAATTTGACATTTATTTTTTATCACGCAAAGAATTAAGGCATTACAAACGGGTCACGCCACCCATATTGGGGGAACTGTGGAGTGAAGGAGGCACATCATGCGCATATATTTTGGCAATGTTCAAAGATAAATATGTTCTGGGAGGTTAAATGGTCTATTGTTAACAGTTTATTTGCTCTCTTTATTTCTAAGTCATTCTGTGTTTTATATTTGGGAGATATTCCATATGAGGTTCAAAAAGAGGACAGATATTTGTTTAAGATATAACTTCTAACAAGTAAAAAGGCTATAACCCAGAATTGGTAAAAAGAGGATCCAAAAGGGAATGAGTGGTTTCATTCAAATAGTAATAGAGACTCAGATATATACTCTAACTTCAAAAACAAATTTTTGAAAACAAATGAAAATGGTCAGCTTTCTCCTATGCAGAATACATGGTTGTATTTGAATGTTTACATGGGTGTATATTGATGCAATGTTGCTGAGAGAATATATGTAATGTATTGCAACTTTTGGCATTTTTCTTATTTTAGTATTATTATTATCATTAAATAGCATATTCCTGAGTACAATGGGTACACAGTGAGGGGAAAAATGGCACTCAACACAATTTTTGTCCTGACTGTCTCTAACAACAATACAGGACACTGTGTTAGCGTTGAACACCTCCTTGTTTCCATCATGGAAAAAAGTGGGAACTTCACTCTCTGATAGATTCAGTGATGGCCTGTGTCGGAGCAGAGGAGAATTAGTGCCTGTCACGGACAGCTGGAACGGTGCAGCGTCGGAACCACAGGCCTGTCTTCTGTTTCCACAGTCGTTAAAAATTCAACTCCACAAAGGGTCAGATGTCAGAGAAACAAGCAAACAAAAAATACCACAGCATTCATAATGCATCACGAGACAGACTTTTGCCAATGACTACAGCTTCAAAATCACTTGATAGTTACATTTTTTTCTGAAGCTGAAGTCCACAAATTGTACATTGACATCTCATGACAGCATGTTTGTTCTGCAAATTCAACAAATAACTGAAAAGCTCCTGATAAACAGAACAAACTGTAGGCATGTTTACAAAAGACGTGTTTAGCTGAAATACACATTTAAAATAGAGTTTTTCCACTTGAAAAAAAGAAGAAAAACATTGATGACTCATCCTGCACTACACAGATTGTCCAATCAGATGCTCTCTGGAATGAGATTGCCCCGCCCCCTAATAACCACTGCAACTACAAAAGGCTGTGAAGTAGCTAACTGGACTTTTTAATGTTTTTTAAAGGCAAAGGCACTTTAATGTCAAACTTCCCGTTTAAATAGAAAATACTGCTACTAAAACGGTGGTCATTGGTGATTGATAGTGCTCATAATTCAAATGAGCAAATACTTAAATGGCTAAAAGTCATAAAATCCTTAACTGAGACATCTTTATCCACAGTATAAGATTGAAATACCCCTTTTCCAATTACATAAAGCCTCCTAATCTTCTCCAGTCAGGACCAATACTTTAAAAATACCTTGATCTACTCAAGATTTCTTAAAATAAAAATGAAAATGAATAAAACATCCTCTTCTACTCAGCTATCTCACCTAAAAGTCTTTTCTCATCCGCTGTCCTAAAATAATGTTTATATATATTTAATAGAACCCTAAAATACGTCTAATAACTAGACTATAGCCATCCATCCTTTTAACTAAATTACAGGACTGAGCTGATATAGTAAAAGGTTGGATTGATTCAGAGGGAGCCGTTTGGTCTATATACAGTATGTGCATCTGAGTGTATATAATCATTGAATCATTTTAGCAGTCATTCATCTGCTGCCCAGTCTTTCAAATCCATTTAATTCCATTAGAGAACCAAGAAGGAATAAATATGCCGTAACAAGAGGCTGAGATTAGCAGAGCTAGTCATATTTCATTCAGTTTATGTAGGAGGATGATGAGATGACAGGACAGATGTAACAAACAGGGCACAGCTAAACAAACAGTAGAATTCACTGTAAAACAGACAGCCGTTTCTGCATCAGGCACGTGTTTGATGCTTCATCTGATGGGATCTGGTTACTTTGCTCTCAATTAAATCTAATATGAGAAATAACATGATCTACTCAACTACATAACCCAAGTATATCCTGTTCAAAATCTACAGATGCAGACTGTTGCGACAACATGCCTGAGAGTTTACATCTGACATTGGTCTCACACTTCCACATGATGATGCAACATTTCATTTCTTGTTTTGTTTAATTTCTTGTTCTGCTGTAAGGCACATGCTTTTGTAAATCTAGAAGTAAAACTGATTTGAACAAACATCTATCTATAAAAGGGCATGCAGAGGACTTAGCTACTAGATGCCACATCCTCATTATCAGAGTCAGACGAGTAGAATCACAGGATGTGTGCATTGATTCAGGTCAATGAAACGGGCATGAACTTAAGTGTTCTCCACTGCCTCCAGTGTTTACAAAACAACCCTTATGGAATCCATTAAAGGATTCCTATTATGCTTGTTCACATTTTCATCTTTCTTTAGTGTGTTGCTGTTTGAGCATGAAAAAGGTCTGCAGTTCTAAGCACAAAGCCACTCCTTGAGTTTTATTCCAGGAACACAATATTCATCATTTAATAAATCCCACCCAAGGCATATGCAAAATAAAAGGATGAGGCCTGGTTGAGTTAGTTAGCAGTGTGTTGAAACTGGCAGTTATGGTAAAGGGCGGGACATTTCTGAAACCTGCTCAAAGCGGTTGACCAATCACAACACTGGTCCAGCCGACCAATCAGAGCACACTGTGCTTTTCAGAAGGAGGGGCTTCATAGAGACAGGAACTTAACAGAGCGTTACTGACAGACTAGGAAGAGAGGAGCTGCAACAATGGAGAATATATATAAAACATAACGTGTTTTTTGAACATTCAAGCATGAAAACCTGCCCCCCCCAAAAATCAAGACATCCACTAAAGCAGTGATTTTATATTTATCATGTGGCGACACATCACAGTATTAACTTTTTTATCGTTGAAAGAAAACAAATGTTCAAAAAGCGATACAGTATTTTACTATAAAATGGAAAGTTGTCAAAGGTTAAAGTGACGTTGTTCACAAGCAGCCAATAAAGACCATAGGCTGGCAAAATGCAAATCTGTTACAAACCTACATGGGTTTGTGCAGGAAGTGAGACTTGAATTACTGACGACTCAGTTTCGTTTCTTTCTTCTGAGAGACAATAACTCTATTTATTGTGCGCTTTGATCTTTGAAACTCTGCAGATCTTTCATATTCACAAAAGGCTATATAACACACTGTCCCAAAAAGCATAATAAGACCACTTTAAGCGAAAAAACGTACTACTGTACACGCTCACCAATAGGATGAGGGCATGTTATGCAACCTGGCCATGAACGCACAACCTTGGACATAACAAAATGCTTTGCTAAGCCTAATTTTGCAATGCTAAATAGGCTTTATTTGTTATATTTTATTACTTGCATTTAGTCATCTGTGACCCCATCTAAACAGGGCTATGACCCATTTGGCAACCACAAAGCAAGGTCATAATACCTTAAGAGCTCAATATCAAACACAGAGATGGAAAAATGATAAATAAAACAAGCCTATTGTATTGCATGAAATGAGAAGATGACTCAGAGATTATACTGTGATCATTTTGCAATTGATGAACCTGTAATCGTCAGAGAGTGCTGTTATTCCACACAGCCACTAGAGCTGCTCACATAAGAGCCTCTTACAGCAACTCTACATTAATTACGCTTACAAACGCTTTAATATGGAAACGATCCACTTAATGAGTGACTAAGAAATATTATGAGCAGGAGAGAAAATGTTCAGTATGATTATTCGTGACTGACACTTCTATTCATCAAGCTATAGTCTGGTAAATGGACAATGATTTACCCCAAAGCAGGCCTTTCTCAAGTCTGAACACAGACTGTTATTTCCTCCATGTCTGCAGAAAAAGCACGTGGCCTGGGTTCAAAATCCCCTTACTCATGAAAAAGTCTTTCTTTGTCAAGCTAACAACCAGGGCAGTTCAGACGAGTTGACAGTTAACCCACCCGGCACAATGCCATTTTACAATAAGCTGGCATTTTCTAGTTACTCCATGTGTTACAGTACTATTGCTTTATTTAATAATATTTAACATCTGCTATACCAGACTGATCTAAATGCTAGTTTTGCACCATATGTTTGAATGCACCGTCGCACATTTGAAATTCGGCAGCTGTGAAGACCTATATTTCATGTTTATAATTAGCAGCAGGATCCAGGAATTGAAACCAAGAGTAGCATTGGGATGTGATCTGATTAAGGGACTCTAAGAATACAATACTTGAAGAGCAAAAAGGTGTACAAACTGGACCTTTTAATTCAGTTAATTCTGGCACACAACAGCTCGATGAAATTCAGCTGGTGTGAGGGAGATTAGTGAGCAAACATTACGTTTACCCATTGAGAGAGGCGGGGGAACCGGTCCAGCACTGTTTAAGGGTATTAATGGGACTGATCCAACCAGGGGGAACGTTTGTTTTCGAGTATTTTCCACATCTACATCCAGCTTCCGATCAGAGTTAATAGCCGGAGTTGTAAACACATTTCCAGCGGCTCATTTTCAGGATATCGCAACTAATCAATAACAACAGTCTGAGAGTCCACAGCTGTGCCATTATATGGCCAAATCAAAGATAACTGATTTAAATGCTGGCTAAGTGAATTCATCAGAACTCTAATTGACTGTAAAATGCATTTCTGAGAAGTTAACATCATAAAAATCCCCTCTGAAACAATGTGATTCTGTAGCTCCCTGCAATACACAGACATCGATAGACAGACTGTAATTACCTTCATCCTTCACCTTGGAAAAAGTTACAAACACAGCGGTTATCCATGTTCTCATGACTTGATGATAGTGTAGAGGAACGGAGATTGACAAGCGTATAGGGACAGAAAGTGTTGGTGTGAAAAGTTCCGGCAAGGAGAGTCAGCGAGGCATGTGAGGACAGAAGCTATATGTGTTCATCTCCCCACAGGCGTGAGTGGGCCTCTGGATGTCACTTTATGGTTCTGTCTGCTCATTATCTAAAGCACTAACATAGGCTGGCAAAACAAGAAATACCTATTATATTGGAGAAAATCAATAAAATGGCATTAAATGGCCTCTATAGATTCAGTTATGACTATGCTTTCAGATGAGATGAACAACAGGAACTCAATTGCATGATGATGGTCATCTCTAAGTACATTTAAAAAAACAAATCATACCCGGATAGATTTGGAAAATTTAAGAGCGCCCATGAGAAATAAAAGGAAAAATCTAAAACACAAATGTACTCTTTGTATTCATGTGGGTTTTATATAGTTTGGAAAAACATTTATGCTATTGAGTGAGTGTATATTAAAGGGTTAGCCCACCCAAACATGAAAAATTGTAATCATTCACTCGCCCTCATGTCGTTCCAAACCCGTAAGACTTTCGTTCATCTTCAGAACACAAATTAAGATCTTTTTGATGAAATCTGAGATTTCTGTCCCTCCACTGACAGCTACACAACTACCACTTTGACGCTTCAGAAAGTTCATGAAAAGATTGTAAAACTAATCCATATGAATTGAGCGGTCCAGTCCAAATGTTTCGAGAATGAACCTCATTGGTTCTCACACGTCAAGCAAACATGCTTGAGCTTCCGTTTGCCACAACTGATGTGTGAGTTGATTAATGTTTATATGTGAATAAAAGATAAATAAAAATGTTTGATTAAACAGCTCAATTCATATGGATTCGTTTTACGATCTCTTTATGGACTTTTTGAAGATTTTTTTATTTTTATTTTTTTATTGTAAACAAAAATGAAGTTACAAACAAACTACAACAATACAATAGACACGAGTACTATACATAATATTAGAATATTATCTTGATATGAAATAACATTAACAACAGATATAGAGGCTGAGTGTTATTGCATACAGGTTGACTCTAGATATGAATGAAATGACAGAAATTAAATGATGAAAATAAAATAAATGACAGGAGTGAAGAAACAGAAGGGGGGGGGGATTTGGGAGTTGAGTAAGAAAGAAGATTTTTGAAAGTAGTTGATTGTGTTTCAAAGATGAACGAAGGTCTTACGTGTTAGGAACGACATGAGGGTGAGTAAATGATGACAGATATTTTTGGGTGAACTAACCCTTTAATCATATTTTTAATCATTATTTTTTATTTTAATATATATATTTATCAAAATAAATGAATGAAAACGCATCATGAGTCATTTAAAATCGTCATTGCATTATGAATTGCATGTACTTTTTAAAGTCGAAATGTAATGGAAGCAGTGTTGTTATTGTTAAGTAAAACTATTCTTATTAAAAATAATTTTCATTAATTAAAATAAAATATTTTAAATATAAATATTGGATGAAAAACATCAACTTTAAAAACGTAGAAATGTTTCCTTATCCACAAACGTTTAAATTTAAGTACCAAAATCACTAAAACGAAAACTGCCAAACAGAAATATAAAAAACTAACTAAATTACTTGATAAAAGAAGCTCATCCAAAATATTAATAAATACTATAATAATTTTCAAATAATACTAAAATGACACTGAACGGAAGTGATGAATGATCATTTCTTCCATATTGTGACGTAAATCTGCATGAAACAGATTATCAAAACATAAAAAACTTCAGGGCGGGAATTCGTTCTATCCATCGGTTGTAGGTTGCAGATCTGAATGTGAGCTTGAGGACGATTAGAAAGAGGCGGGTTTTGAGCAGACTAAATAATTGGGAAAGTCCGGCATACGCCATCAGAGATCATTCAGATCAAATGCTTGACATTTGAATTATAAATACAAAAAAAAAAAAGAAAAATTAAACATATGTGCGATTGAATTGTTTAAAATAAGACCAGTAAGATCCATTTAGAAAATCGATTCATGCCAACTTATGGTGTCACAACATTGACCCATTAACATGCAAAACACTAGCAATAAACTTACTTTTATGGGTGCAGAGCTGAAGTTAATTTTCCGTTTTTGTGGAATATCCTCCTTGTCCTCCTCTGGAAGACCGGGAATCTCGGTAATCTCTGGTCCTGGGTCATAGGAAAGGTCATCTTCGTACAGGTCATCCTCTAGGTCCGTGCAGCTCTCACCCCAGCCCTGGTAGCAAGCATCTCCATCTGCAGTGAAAATTACTCTCTCATTGCCACAGTATTCCTCATTGGGTTCTTGAGTTTGATCTTCTGTAATCCAGCTAGACTCCTCTTTCACACGACCGTCTGTGTCCTCATGGACTGTGGTAGCTGTAGACTCATGTGCATTTCCTGCATCATTGACTTGAGCCACAGATGAAGAATTGTTCACGGCCTTGGTTGAGTTGATCTCATCTTTTGGTTTCGGTTCACTGGATCCATCAACCACCTCGAGGGTCTCCTGGGGCTTCTTCTCGTCGGGTTTCACCTGGTCCAAGGCCTCAGACAGAGGACTAGGACTGAGGAGATCTTCTGAAGATGAAGAAACTGGCAGATTGTGCTTGCTACCCACTCGCGTCCTGTAAAAACCACTTGATGGAGACTGTCGCGCACTGGTGTCATCCTCGCTGGCCTCCCCATGTCTCTGTACGCCATCTGGGGAGTACAGCCCTCTTCCCCCTCCCTGGCCTCTTTTGAAAGTAGCACCGGAGCCCTGCTGATCTATATTTTCGAACACAGCGCTGAGCTGACTCACAGTGGGAGATGAGGCCTCTGTCCTGGAGCAAAGACTGTCCAAAGAGTCTGTACTGCCTCTGTTTGAACGAGCTCCCCGCCAGTCATCCAAATGCTCATGAGAACCCCTCTTGTCTCGGCCGTAAGAGTACACAGGTGACTGTGAAGCATCTCTGGAGCTCTGCTCAAAGAGCTTCCTTGTTTCTGAGAACTTTGAGTTATGATTGCCACTGGCAGTCCGCTCTCCAGTGCCCTGCTGGAACTTGACCACCGTCCCATCCGCCTTGTTGATGAAGTTAGTTGGCTTGTTGAGTTTCTGTGGGGAGGTCTCTTCCCTTGATCGTCTGTTGGACCCAGTGCTCTCGGTCCCCATCTGCATGAACATGTTCTTGATGCGACTGACGTGGGCCCCGTATTGACGCCCTCGAGGCTGCCTGACCCCCTCTGGGTCCTTGATTTTGGGGTCTCCATCCTGTCTTGGTTGGTCGAATGCCTTCTTTAAAGCCTGGAACTCTGCCCTGTAGGCATTCCGATGTGGGGAAGCGCTCCTCAGGGTATTCCTCTCTGCCGAGGCCTCCGTCTTCAACATCTTAGCCTCGACAATGGAGGTCTTCTCAAATATACAGTAACATTCCTTCAGGTTTTTTGTTGGGTGCAATCACATTTTGTTGGGAATTCCTGAAAACATTTACAAAAATGTTAGTAGCTTGTTTGCAATTATTATTTATTTTTGCACAGCAGACAATCATATACTGTAAAAAGTGGAAACTTGAAAAGGATGTGACCCTAATAAGCTCACATACCAAATAGGCCCAGTTGTTGTTGCTTTATATACTATACAATATAATAAACTATCGTTAAAAGATTTGGAAAGAACTAAGAATTATCTTATGCTGCATTTATTTGTCCAAAAACACAGTAAACAGAAATATTGTGAAATATTACAATTTAACAGTTATTTAAAGGGATAGTTCACCCAAAAAATGAATTCTGTCATCATTTACTCACCCTCATGTTGTTCAAAACCTGTATGAGTTTCTTTCTTCTGTTGAACACAAAATAAGATATTGTCGGTTATAAGGCAGTTGACAACAACCATTGACTTCCATAGAAGGAAAAAATACTATGGCCATCAACTGTCTGGTTACCAACATTCTTTAAAATATCTTATTTTGTGTTCAGAAGAAAGAAAGAAACCCACACAGGTTTGGAACAACATGAGGGTGAGTAAATTATGACATTTTTTCATTTTTGGGTGAACTATCCTTTTACTAAAAATGCTGGGTTGTTTCAACCCAATTTTGGGTCAAATATAGACAAACCCAACCATTGGGTTAAAAATGTTATTTATAAATGTAACCCATTGGCTGGGTTTGTCCATATTTGACCCAAATTTGGGTTGAAACAACCCAGCATATTTTTTTGGAGTGTTTAACCACATTAAATAAAACATTTTAGAAGCTTCTTGAGCCATAAAAATATCTAATAATCTGCCTGTGATTGTAACCACAGAAAAATTACTTTTTTTATCAAGTAGGATCATTAGAAACAACTCCATTGACCCCTATTGTCCCTAACAACCTCACTAAGGTAAGAACCTTACCTAACTTATAAAAAAGCATTAAGGCAAGGCAAGGCAAGTTTATTTATATAGCACATTTCATACACAATGGCAATTCAAAGTGCTTTACATAGAAAATGAAATTAAAATAGTGATAAGAGTTAAGAATACCACGTGAATTCATTTTATTGAATTCATTGTGCTCAGAACACATCTTTTAATTCAAAAACTTTACCCACTTACTATGAGAAACATAGGGACTACAGAGCCTAAAAATAAGTCTCACAACTAGACTTCTGCATTGGTAAAGCAATATGGAGTTAATATGATGAACTGTGTGTGAAAGAGTCCAAATAGAAGCTCAGCCAGAGAAAAGAGTTTGTGCAAGAAATTGATTGACTTTAAGAGAAGGCCCTGTTTACACCTGGTATCAAGATCCGTTTTGGTCGATCGGATCACAAGTAGACCTGGTGTTTTAATCCGTCTCTTTTGTCCACTTTTGACCACTTCTGTCCTGATTTCTTTGAGGGGAAGGGTCTATGTATGGTTTTTTTCAGATCTTTTAATCTAATGGACAAAATAAGCTTGCGCAATTTATAACAGAGATGGCGGGGAATGGTAGGAATGGTGAGAAAACATTGTGCTTGGTACATTTTTTGGCTTCAAACCAAACATGGGTCTCCAGGGCTTCCCATAATGTTTACGCATTAGGTCAGTAGGTGGAGAGTAGGCGGTCTTTTGTGGCTGTTTGAACACATTTGACCACATGAGCGTTACACTACGAAAGCAACTCGGTTGAAGGCATTTTCAACTACCTCTGGAAAGGTCGAAAGTGAACAAGCTCAAAACGTTTTAGACCCCGTTTACACCTGTATTTAGTGTCATCCACTTGTGATCAGATCGACCAAAGCGCATCTTAATACCAGGTGTAAACATGGCATGGCCTAAAATACAGTATAGGAACAATTTAGAGGTATCATGGTAAAAATAAAGTAACATCCAGACTGAGAATGTTTGGATATTGTTGAATTGATGCTCAGACATGCATGCTGACTCATCAAAAATGAAATCAAAAGTGCCTAATGCATTTACACAACAAATGTGTAGTGGATTTATTTGGCCACACAGGTGGGCATGTACCTTATAAGGTCACTCTGGACGTATAAATAAATAATTCTATTTCATTTTGTCAGTTTACCCAAATTCGTTGTTATAGCCTACTGAATAGCAGCAGCAGCAGGGCAGATGAAAAAACAACATCTCTGAAGCAACTCTGAAGCTGCACATCAGTTTGTAAACACAACACGCCTCAAAAAGGGCTCGGATGCTGGAAGATGCCTTTGCATTGGCTCCAGTCCACCGCCCTGGTTCTTGAACATTATGCCTGATCATCACTTTGCCACAAGGGCCGACGGAGCACTCAATATCAGCGCGATGTTGTTGATGCACCGATGTGTTTTCGACGCAGATCTCGATATGACTCACAGATTAGATTAGATTTGCCTTCCATCACCCATCGTGTACACCGCAGACAGCCGCTGCATTTTAGGCTGCCGGAATGTAATTAAAATCAATCCCACATCCCACGAATTAATATTTAATATCGTCAATAAAAGCATGGAAAGGAAGATGCACATTTCAGCGCAACGCAAGGACAAATTATAGCTGTGCGCGCGACCTGCATAATGTAAAACAGTTTCTGTTGGTTAGATAACAGCCCACATTTAACTCTCACAACAAGCATAAGGCAAATAAATGTCAAACTGCAAATGTAAATATATGCATTTAGCAAATGTGCGACCATTGCGCTATTCAAATATGATGAGCAACCCGTACGCGCATCACATCACATCGCCTGCATCACTGACAGCTCCATCCTACAAACCACATCCATAAACACTCAAAAAACACACACCTACTTCATTCCAGCGAGCGTGTTTAGCCACAGCTAGCAAAGCATCGTACATAAACACAAAGCAGAAGTGGCATAAGTATTGCTTAACTCCCTTGTTGTTGCTCCAAAACAAAAGAGTCACTTACCTACGCCTTCAAATGCAATGTCAGTTATCACAGGAATAAATGTGTCCTCGCTTTAAATCATAAACCAAAGGGGAACTGCATTGGAAATCATTTTAATTCAGCTCCGCTACTGGCATCAAGCTGCCTTACGGGACCTTACCAGACAATTGACACAATGTGACATACAAGCCGGGCTTTACACACACACACACACACACACACACGCATTCACACACACACACATACATACACACACGAGCGCGCAGCTAGACAACGCCATTGCAGGCAAAGGGGGTGTTACCGCCATTCCCTTAGTAGGGGTGTTGTTGATACACAACACCATTCAGAGTCAAACTATCGGTGAAGACGAAGCCATTTCAGTATTTCTTCATGTATGTACCACAACTAATAGGGTTACTCGACTGTCTGCTATTGGCATGAGAGCTTCGAGAATTGACAGGTGTGTAACCTTAATTTTCAAAAATGGTTCGGTCCAGTAATCTGTGAAGAGGGGGAACAAGCAAACTGCAGTCTGGCAAAGGAAAGAAAGTAATATCGCAACATAATAACTACAGTGGCCGTGCTGGAGTGATACAAGGCCACGTGGTGACAAGAAGGATCATTCAATACAATTGCAATTGTATGCAGTCAGTGTAAATGCACGTAAATTAAATATGTGAATTAGGCTATACAAATTTAAAAATAATGAATTATTCAAAGAATGAGAAACACTGGGTTTAGGGTGGTGTAATTAAAAAAATGGTATTCTTCTTGTTGTCTTCAGCCATGCAACTGGTAAACTGTGTTGCATAATTGACAACAGAAGTATTCTGTTACACCCTTTTTTTTTTTAATACTATGTATTGCATAACACTTGATCTGCTTGTATCCCTGTCAGAGGTTGTCTGGAAATGTTGCGTAGTTACCTAAAATCTTGATGGCACAAGATGCAGCAGCCTGGTAGCACTTTTGTTCATGAGGTACAAAAAAAATTATACAGAACCAACAGAAGGTTTGTATCACTCGTGGTGCTCACTATAGACCGTCCAGTTGTGCGGCATTGTGCACATAGTTCAAATGGTAATGGCCATCTGTGTGCTCAGCCTCACTGCAGGGGGTTGAATACATTTTAATAGACCTTATCTCATTGTCATCTTTAGAGCTTATGGGGCATGATGGATGGCTGGGGGAGGGAGGAGCCTCCTGTGCATTATCCTCAGAGAGAGGTTTGCACAGCACTTATATGATATTTAGGAGATGCTGAAAAAAAAAAAATCACACTTCAGTGGTCCTGTGTGTACTTAAGTCACCAATAAAAAAAAAAAAAAAAACACTCTCAAAAGTTAAAGGAAATCCTGCACACTATCGATACTTGCAGAAGATATCAAGAACTTTTTATTAGCAACGTTCGGTCTCATGACCTTCATCAGGCATCCTTTTGAGATTTTTTTTTTGTTATCCTCTATCCTGCACCTATCTATCACCAACATGTGCAATGGTAATTGTCAATTTAAAAATAACAATAACATTTTATACAATCTGCAATGATAAACTTATTTAACTTTTTCCAGCCAATTTAAAATTATATTATATAATAACATTTATTTAAAAAAAAACATCACAATCTGCAATGATAAACACTTTACCAGCCAATTTAAAATAGTTTAATATAATATAATAACAAATTATTATTTTTTTTATTTTTATTTTTTTATTTTTAGGAAATGTGTTATTGCGTATAAAAAAATCTATGCAAAAACATTTTTTTTTTTACAATGGGTTAAATGAGTTTATTAAATAATATAATTTAAATTCTCCCAAAGCAAATGCATTTGATTGAATTGACAAAATAATTTTACAGAATACACATAAGTTGGAAGCATCAGCAAAAGTGGGAGCTAGTTGGATAGCTAAATTATGTGAACATTAAATATAGCCTACACTAAAAAAAAAAAAAACAAACAAAAAAACATATAGGCCTACTTACGCATTAAAAAAATAATTACTGTATGGTATGTATGTGTTACATGTGTTTTCCATCCCATTCTAACCGGGTCCCCCTGTAAATATAGCTTGTGATTTTTTTTCCAGCATCTGCGCCAGATGTTTTCAGCCAACCAGCGCCCATCAGTGAGTGGGAGGAATCCGAGCAGCGGAGGATGATGCTTATGGCTGTCACAGTCACATCCCGGGGACCACCAGCGATACTTCAAATGTGTGATGTTACGAGCTACTGCGACAAGTGAACGATGGCCTCGGTTGGCATTTTCGTGGGGCTCGTAGTGGGTACGTATATAGACTTGAGACGACGACACTGGGAGAAATACTCGTTCTTTTCCGTGGGATGATAGCTAGCCTGCTGGCTAACGGAATAGCTCTCGTGCTCATTACATCATATGGATAAACTGACTGACCGTTAATTCAGAGACGTTGTATCAGTTATATTACATGCAGTTGACGTTAATATTGTGAATTCCACAAGTAATATATTATTTTATACATTCTGTGTGTTATTATACTGAAGCCTAATTGCAAGCAACATACGTTGGTTCTTTTGCTTTAGGAATTTCTTGTAAGATTACGACGCTACGTTTTTCATAGTAAATTGTTTTATGACATTTTTTTCCTCTATTATTCCTCTTTGTCCGTTGTAAAAGCCGAACTTGTTCGTTCTGTCAGTGGCATAGACGGTCAAACCCTGGCTTTAATCGACTCCAAACAGAGATCTGTGTTTCAGACTGGCGGTGAGTGATTGGAAAGACTGGATGTGTCTCAAAAACTAGTATGATGCCTGCCTAGTAGTGCTGGGATTGTGATTCATTCCAGTGACTCGAATCTTTTGAATTGGTTCACTGATTCATTCAGTAGCATTTTCTGCAGGTTATTCTACATGATTAATGTCTGCATTTTTATTTACAGGAACAAATTGACTAGGAGACCCTGGAAAATAACAAAGCAGATCTATTATTGTTTTCTCGATTTTGTCAACTGCTGTGGCGGATAACTTATATAAAGACAAAATAACAACAAATAAAAAATATCTGATACACCGGTATGTTCTTTTTTTATGTCTTCGTTATCGGCCTGATCAGTAAATTGAGCCGATATATTCGAGCTGATAAATAGGGTACAACGGGGCTAAAGGCACACCTTAAGAAAAATGTGCTTTTTACTACTCCCATAATGTATGATATACAGAAAAATATATATGTTTGTATTGAACATTTATGGAGCAACAGAATTTGTGTGAAAATAAATCATAAAAGTGGTTTATTTTATTTAAAAATCTTAAAAATGTATGGGGTGTCTAGGGGGGCAAAAGGCACACAGTATTGATACAAATACTTTCGCTAAAATAATATGTTTTTAATAATGTCTAAGGAATATAGATTTACAGTAGTAACAATAAATTATATTTTATTATATTATATGATTAATATCTCATTTTTAAATATGATGGTTTCATTATAAATATGGTGATTATCTCTAAGGTGGACAGCCAACTTAAAATATGATACTTACAATCTGTCATTTCAACAAATGGAAAAGTCAGCGGCTGTTTATTATCATGTTAAATATGGTGCCTTTTGCCCCGACACCAGGGGTGCCTTTTACCCCAAATACCATACTTTTATATATTCTTCCATTATTACAAAATTGTTGCTTTAATTACCTTGAACAAAACTGACAAACATTAAAAAGACCTTTGTTTCTAATTGTATTCAACTTATTTTAGCGATTCTTATTTGCTACTTAAATCTACAACATTTTTAAAAACATCAAATATTAGATCAAACGAGCGCAGAATCTGCTTTGTGCTGCTGCTCGTGATCGCGTCACAGATCGGACAAATCTCCATGTGCATCTTGAAAAGCTGATGTTTTGGAAAGGGATGAGGCAAGTTTTTGTGCCATTTAGTGGTTTAGAGTAAAATAAAATAAAAGGATCCTTTTACCCCATGGGGCCTTTAGCCCCGTTGTACCCTGTTATTTGCTTCAGCTGAGACACTTTAGCTGCACACTGTTCACCTCGATGGTTTTAAATTATTGAAATCATGTCAAAAAGGAAAATACAGTTATGTGCATCATGCACAGCACAAATCTGTCTACATAAAATTATATATTATGACTGTGTGCTTGGGACATGGCTTTTAATGGTGAGACTTTTGTTTTTGTAATCAGGCTCTCAAAAATTACATTAAAAATTGGATTTATATTTATTTTATATTTTATCGGCTTTCATATATATCGTTATTATCATTGTCTGCTCAAATTTTCATATCGGTGCATCCTTACATTTTAAAAACAAGAGATTTACAAAAAATATGATTCAAGTGAACTAGAAAGATTTGTTCTCTTTAAAGATTTATTTAAAACACTGATTTGTTCACGAAATACCAATACAGAAGCTTTGGGCATCATAGGAGTGCTTAGCCAGACCGCCAAAATGGTTCCTGTGATGTTCAAAATGCTGACTAGGTAGAGGCTCACTAGGTTTTGAGACAAAGCCGGTGTGTTTGAAGTGATCGTAACACATGCTCAGTACTTTCCTGTGCAAAGCTTTTTGGGCTTAACACCTGACAACCTGCTGAATCGCCAACCTGAATAATTCACCTTCCTCTTGAATCTTTTGATATAAAGGGAAGATCTACTCCTTTAACAAAACTTGTATATTAAACTACTTGTATATTAGGCTATGCAGTATCGCAGTGATGCAGCCTCTAATATATAACATGTTTTTTTAAATGCTTTACAACATTTTTGATCTGCATAATACATTTAGCATTATAAATGATTGTGACCACTTCTTCAAATGTATCATAATGAAAATGAGCATTACCTGATAAGTGGACGGCTTGAGAAAAGCATTCTCCCACTTCACCTTGAGTGTGTTCCCAGCTACAGCTTAGTCATGACAGGCTGACCCAGTTTTGTGCATAACATAGACTTCCAGCCGCAGTACTTTGAACAGTTTGATGTCTTCACTATCCTGCAATTAGTCTGCACTGGTTTTTTTCCTTCCCAATGAACCGTGAAGTGCATGAATTCCCCTTGACCGGAAAAGAGAAGTCAGCACAGAGCTGATTCGACAGTTCAGAATAGGACATCCCTGGCTGTGTCACGGAAAGGGAGGGAGTGAAAGAGAAAGCGTCTTTTCTCAGTTGGCACATGATAAATATTTTCATTTGGCCCACCCAAGGTCAGCCCATAAAATCATAAACCAGGATTAGCCATTTCTACTGAAGGGCCCGTCAGGAATTTGTGTGTGTTTGCGCATGTGCGTGTTCTCTGCCATTACTTAGTGTCGCAAAGTTTTCCATTAACCATTAATGGCTGATCTATTAGAATATAGTGTTGTGCATTTCCTTCAGTTTTCCTTGAGTTCACAAAGTATTTGAATCATTTCAGAGGGTTTGGGATGCGGTTTTGTTGCTGTCGGTTTATATCAGGCTCTGGGCTAAGGTCGCCCACAGGGTGACAGAATAAACCATCTGGCCCTCCAATTATTCAATACATGCATCTGTGCATACGTACAAAACCACAGCCATCAACACCACAGAAACAGATCAATACTCCCACCATGGATAAAAGCATTAGTTAAGACAGCTGTTCAGCAAGCCCATAACAGTGCATGGTTTTCCTTCAGTCTGGATTTCCGTGAAATCTGCACATTAACATAGATCGTTGCATAGTCTAAAGGCCTGTTCACACATGGTTAAAAACTGTTTACAGCCTAGAAAAGCAGAAATACCCAGTTACACTCTGCACAACTTTCTGTTTCGAACACCCACTTTTCATGGAGAAGAAAGGAAGTCAAAAGGCCAATTCACAACGCACCGACAGACGCCAACCAATGGCAATAGAAACTTTGTCAGGTTTTAAAAACATATCAAGCTTAGGCATTTAAAAACAGGTAACAGGTAACTGAATACCGACATGCGGAGCCTTCATCAGGGTGTGGACAAAAAACACTGTGAAAGTGATGATACACAGGCCAACTTTTTTGAGCAGTGTTGCCGGCCAATGATGCTTGGGCACTTTCCCATTTCTACCTGGATACTGGATACCTGGATGCCCTGCAACATTGCTCAAAAAGTTACCCCCGTGTATCATCACCTTGAGTCCTTAGCCTTGTTCGACTTGAAGCAGCGCTGCACGGACCAATCGGTGTATGACATCAAAGTACCACGAGAGTGATTCAAAAGCATGGAGCCGTCTGCTCTGAAACGCATTAAAATGCACACAAAAAAACACATTATAATTACAAATACAATATCATAAAAATATCAGGTTTTGTCAGATCAGTGTGTCTGTTGCCGTTGGCTGGCACTTGTTTTTGCTGATTGAACATGTTCAGTTGGCATTTGTAAGGTCGTGGAACATCTGAGAAGTGATGTACTGTAATTTGGTGATTGTCGGCTTTGGTCGGCGTCTGTCGGTGCAGTGTGAATATTTTTAAACACTATTTCAAGTTGGATAATTTTGGATTAAATGTTAAAAAAATATATATATATTTTTGCAGTTTTTGCCTTTTTTATTATGACGACATTATGTTGACAGGAAGTAGGATAGAGAAGTGTTGCCAAGTCTGCGGTTTTCCCACAGAATTGGGCTACTTTTAAGTTGTTGCCATGGTTAAACACCTAAATGCCTACTAGGAAATCGGCGGCGACACAGTTTTTAATTTTTATTAAAAAAATACCAAATTAAATGCACTATTTTTTACACCGAATATCCACCTTTGTGTGAACAGGCCTTTATAGATGGACATAATTTTGGAACCCACAAAGAATGAATTGTGTTTTCTGATAGTGTTGTTCATTTGCATGCACTGTCTGCATTGAATCGGTAATTTACAAAAACACTCAGTTTGCAGCCTGCTTTCTACTGCAGTAATAGCGTAACATTGCATTAAAGTTCACCCAAAAATTCAAAATCATTTACTCACCCTCAAGTTGTTCCGAACCTGTATAAATGTCTTTGTTCTGTACACAATGAAAGATATTTAGAAGAATGTTTGTAACCAAGCAGATCTCGGCAGCCATTGACTACCATAGTGGGGGTGGAAATACTAGTCAAGATCTGCTTGGTTATAAAAATTCTTCCAAATACACTGCAAAAAAAAAAAATTCTTACTTGGTATTTTTGTCTTTTTCCAGTCCAAATATCAAAAAATTCTTAAATCAAAATGCTTTTATTAGATAAGTAAAATTGCATAAGAATTTTTTTCTTATTTTCTGGGGGAAAAAAATCTAAATGAAGTGAGTTTTTGCTTAAAACTAGCAAAATGATCTCCCAATGGGGTGAGAAAAATTATCTTATTTCCGTTTGGGACAGAAACAAAAGACTTCCTTTGTGTTCAGCAGCAGAAAGAAATCCATACAGGTTTGGAACAACTTGAGGGTGAGTAAATGAGTGGGTGAGTTTTTATTTTTGGGTGAACTATCCCTTTAAGCAAAGAGTCATGACTTTTGGAAATAGGGCATAATTTGCATGTTAATACAAATATGAAATACATATCCTTTATGAAAAATATTCAATATATAAGCTACCCTTTGATACACATTATGATTTTTTAGGCATTAAGCATGTTAGTGTGTATGAATTTATGAGGTGGGCTGGTTCTAATCCACAAGACCAGCAGTCTAGTTAGTTTGTTGATGTATCAAAAGATTACTTTATCTTTATGTGTTCATATTTATGTCAGCTCTCTTTGTGCAATCCATTTCTGTGTTTAATCTGGACTTCCAGATGTCGTGATCACCCTTGGTTCGTGCTGTTCCGATCAGCTTAATGTGTTCGAGCGAGCTGCAGTCTCGGTGTAAGCACACACTCTCCTTGGGTGATGTATTACTAGGAGCTGTTTTGTATCTAAAAGCGTTAAGAAATCAGACGTTTCACCAGCTTCCTCCCAACTGAGTCAAAGTGAGAAAAGAAAGACGTTGAACGCACAGACAACCATCTCTCCAGTGTCTATTATAAACTGCTGGGGGAAAAATAGCTCTTTCCTCTTAAATAATAGTGTGTGTTGCGCCAGAGAAAGGGGCTTGTTGTGCAAAGCGAGGGATGGGGGGTGGTGTGTGAGAGTTGCATTGAGCATGCCGTGTTTGAGTGTTTAGAGATTGTGATTCACTGTACTACTGTCTTCCAGCCAATGAGACTCAATGACACCCGAAACACGCTCACCCACTCGCTCATGTAACACATTCTCACACAATCCCACATGGTTTTTAGAAGAAAGAAACACACTCCTCTTACATAAATGTATTAAAAAAATGCAAGTTAAAATAGATAGTTTACATTATTAAGCTCTAAATAATATGCATACATTGTAACATTATTTTCTATGTCTGTCTGTTTGTCAGCATTTATTATGAAACAACAAAATTATATTTTTTATTTATTTTGTTGTAAGTTAATATGATGTTATGTTCATAATTAAGGTTTTATAGACAACATATTGAAAAGTTTCGATAAGATTAATATTGTTTTTGAAAGAAGTCTATTATGCTCACAATGGCTGCATTCATTTGATAAAAACAGTAATATTGTGAAATATTATTACAATTTAAAATAAATTTTCTATTTTAATATATTATAAAACCCAGACATGTATATATATATATATATATATATATATATATATATATATATATATATATATATATATATATATAACACAGACATAAAAGTTTGTGTTTATAAAATGTGTATGTATATATATATTATTATATACTTGTGTAAACATGTATGTGTGTGTGTGTATATTTATATTGTATATCTTTATGTTAGATGCTATTAATCGCAATTAATCTATATATTATTAATTGCTAATTCTTTATTGTACATACGGATTCTTTAGTGTGTACAGTGTGGGAATTTTGTCTGCCACATCACGCTGCACTTAATAACTCTTTTGTCATTTCTATCTCCACCAGTGGTCACCATCCTCTCTAAGTCACACGCGGATCGCAACGTTTATCCTTCTGCCGGAGTGCTTTTCGTTCATGTGCTAGAGAGGGAATACTTTAAAGGGGAGTTCCCACCATATCCGAAAGCAGGTATACTTACTCTACTACTCTACTAAAAACATACCTATACAGAATAAATGTTTCACTATATTCATTTTTATGAAACACCTGATTACTTTTTTATATCACCTATATCTTCTTGGCACATAACAAATGTAATGGATATTTGTCTTAACAATATTTTATTTTGCTGCAACCTTTTTGTAAAGGCACAACTGGCAACCTTTCATACTTTCATAATTGCTTAAATTTCAGGTGATTCGAGTAATGACCCCATCACATTTAACACTAACCTTAAAGGCTATCCAGACAGGCCTGGATGGTTGCGTTACATTCAAAGAACCTCTCATAGTGATGGAGTCCTCTATGGCTCACCGACCGCTGAGCATGTGGGCAAGCCGACCATCATTGAGGTGTGTGTTTATTACAATTAGTTTTCTGACACATCTGACCTCATATACGCTGCTGTTCAAATGTTTCAAAAGTTTCTGATCAAAAGTGACAGTAAAGACATTTATAATGTTACAAAAGATTTCCATTTCAAATAAATGCTGTTCAAAAACATTTAAGAAATCTTACAGACCCTAAATATTCTCTTAATAAATAGACCTAAATAGACCCTTATTGGCGTGACTTTAATGTCTATGGTGGTTATGGGCCTGTTTTGTAGTAAAGAAGTTTTTCTAGGAAAACAGAAAGTAATAGGGCAAAGTTGAATTTGAATGCATAAGAATGCTGATCTCCTCTTTGTGTATTGTTCAGGCTTTAGATTCATGTAAGGATTTGGCTTTGTTATTCTTCTTTACCCTTGAGAAACTGTATGTGTTTGCATCTGGTTCTGACATCCGCTGCATGGTATGAATGTAAAGCTGTCCTGAGCCGGGCTTAAACTTTCCCTCTTGTGTGTTCCAGATTACCGCGTATAATAAACGCACTTTTGAAACCGCCAGGCACAACTTGGTCATAAACATCATGTCTACAGAAGGTGAGAGCCAAGAACAGTTTTGATTTAGCAAATCTCATTATAACATACAGCCATATGTTCAAAGAAAGACTCTATTGTTTGACTGAAAACCTTAAACCTAAAGTATGGAAAACATGTGTTTGTGTAAGAATAAACCAGACAGACTTTGGGTCTTATTCACAAATAATTGCATGGATTATTTAGTATTTGTACGCACAGGAGAACTTCTCATGAAACCGCCTAATTCACAACACGTGCATTCCCACATGAATTTATTCTTAACCTCGTTCTGATGTTAGTGAATTTGGAGTAGTCTAAATGAGTGGCCGTGTGCACGAGGTTAGTCATTTGCATAAAACACGGCCAAACCATCTCCATATAAGAGCCTTTCGTCGCTCTCTGCAGACGTGCTCTCGCCAGATCCTCGAGCAATGCCAAGTGTGCCATTCTCAAAACCAGTTCCAATACAAGAAAACACCTTTTATACAGTTCCAGATTACACAGCTCTCATATGCATTTATCCTCCTCTTTATTCAGAGAAACCTCACAGCTGAAGCTATAACGCATCTTTTCTTACTCTTTCACTGTATATGATGAAATATTTAAGATTCAATTCCATTGTATTATTTATTAACTCTTTCCCCACCAGCATTTTTTTTAAGTTGCCAATCAACGGCAGCATTTTTGATTATTTTTACAAAAATGTAATGGCCCCAAGAATATTTTGTATGAATATCTGAACAAGTTCCATAAAAACATTTTTTTGATTTTTGAGCAAAACACTGAAAAAAATTTGAGTCCATCAATACCCCCAAAGCTTTACAGTCCTATAGCGGGAAAGAGTTAGTAATATAATATAATTATAGTCATAATAAGGTTAAATATAATAAATATTTAAATATTTTAGTACGAAAGTTTTTGGTGAATCATCATTTGTTCATGAAAACGTTGGTATGCAAATTTCATGCAAGATACCCATTGATTTAAAGTTATTTTAGTATTACTGTTGTAAAAGTTTATATTTTAAACGGCTAATTAGGCTTATCATGATAATGAAAATTAATTGTCTTACAAATAATTATGATTCACAATTTAATTCTGTTTTGTTCGTGTCACCTACAGTGTAAGCGTAATACATTATTTTTGTGATAATAAAATGACACTGTAGTAAAATAGGGCCACATGGTTTACTTTGATGCTGTGAAAATTGATATTTATTTAATTATCATACATTGTAATGCAGTCTGATTAAACCCACAAACCTTCTTTTTGTATGAAATAAGATCTCTGACTATCTTTGTGTACTTTACAATTATTTTTTTTAATATTCTTTGGCAACATGTGATCGAAATTTAAACGGCGTAATTATTGAGCTTATCTTATTATGATTAGAGAAATAACCACCATAACCGATCATATGATTGTGACAGGCCTACAGTTAAAAGGGTCATTTGTTTGAATATTTTAGCAGCTGATTTATATTCACCACGTTTTGAAAAATATTTGCTGTCTCTTTTACAGGCAGATCTGCTTTATATTTACAATCTTTTTACTATCTGCGTTTAGCTTTAAGCTGAGCAACTGTTTCAGTGCAGATGTGACCTCACTGCGACGCAGTCACCATCTGCCATCTCGTCCAGAAAGAGACACTTCAAAATGACAGCCAACTTATTATCCAACTGTTATGTAACCTAGTTTGGGTTACTTCTAAATGCATACAGGAAGATATGCTCAAATCTTTCCTCTCTGGCAGAATTTCCCTTGCCATATCAGGCCGAGTTCTTCATCAAGAACATGAATGTTGAGGAGATGTTGGCCAGTGAGGTGCTGGGAGATTTTCTCGGTGCTGTCAAGAACGTGTGGCAGCCGGAGAGACTCAACGCCATTAACATCACTTCAGCGCTGGACCGCGGTGGACGAGTGCCTTTACCCATCAATGACCTGAAAGAGGGGTAAAACTTAAATATACTGTATGATGTGCTTGAATGATCAAAAAAAATTTTTTTACATATTCTCCGTTGTTGCAGCTGCTCTCTTACGCCCCTTACCATGACCGCAAGTTTCAACATACTACTAACTAACTCAACCAGTCCTTGCCCCATTATTGAGTATATGCCTTGGGCGGGAATTATTTAAATTAGGAATATTGTGATGTGTTTTTCCCCGGAAGAAAACTCAAGACTACAATGGAGGATATATATATATATATATATATATATATATATATATATATATATATATATATATATATATATATATATCAACAAATATGAAATGTATCGTTCTTGAGAAAAACTCATGAAAGAGAGAACATCCTGTGCCAGAAAGCATAAGAACACTGTGTATTGGACTGTGGTGAATTTACGTGGGCTGCCCTTCTCGGTTCACGTTTCTTTAGAGGAATTCCCTCATGCGTTTGCATAAGTTGTTCATCAAATATTCATATCCTTTCAGAAGATAAAATGTTCCAGATGAAGGCATTTCAGAAGGTCTCAGAGCAGAAAACACATTCATTTTGGCATACAGAATATGTATATTATCCATCTAGTCCCATTGTTGTCTTTATGCTTTATTTCTGTGTCTAATGAATATTTGTGAACATTGTGCTTAAAACCTTTCTCCATTAAAACTGTGATGTTCACAGAGTGTATGTGATGGTGGGAGCAGACGTGCCGTTCTCATCGTGTCTTCGAGAGGTGGAGACCCCACAGAACCAGCTGCGTTGCAGTCAGGAGATGGAGCCCGTCATCAGCTGCGATAAGAAGTTCAGAGCTCAGTTCCAGATCGACTGGTGCAAGATCTCTCTGGTAAGCGCCAGATCTCCAGCCCTCCACAGAATCCACTGTTGTGTGCAAATAAACATGGCATTTGCTTTTAGATTTGTATTAAAGACCAGGGACGATTGTTTGGATCAGAGTCCTGCGTGGGTCCTGTTTGGTAAATAACAGAATACCCGACCCATTATCCGATCAGCAGCACTAATTTCATTTGAAATAAAGACCACAACCCTAACTGCACCCGCATTAAATCTACATCATGTAGACAAAATTATTTATTTTTTCATGTAACACAAGCAATCAAAACAATATTAGACATTCTGAGTTGATGCATCTAGAAAAAATAGAAACATGGCCCAACATGGTTAACAGTTTAGACCCAGAGACCAGTAGTGAAGAATGAAGACCAAGAGTCAGGAGTGCAATTCATTTAAGAAAATGTTTACTGAAGAATAGTTTGCAGTTTCATCAGCAGAAGCCAGCTTCAAGTCTCACAAGGAGTTTGTAGGCTGCCCTCCCTCTCTACCAGTCTCATCATACCGTACATACAATTGTCCCAACAGTTATACTGTTTTCAAGGTCTAACCACGTCATTATTGCAAGGTGGATGATTGGTTCAGAGAAAATACACTGTCATGGTAAATTTCCACACATTGTCAGTTAATCAGATGCACGTGTCCATACACGTCACCTGTTGACGCTTTCAGTGACCTTCCAGTTCTGGAGCAGGTGCCAGCTTGTCCAGAAAAACAAGTCCACCCCAAAATCTTAGGGTGCCCATTGGCCACCTCCAATACTGATCTGTTACACAGAATATTGCGCACAAACACAGTCTATTCAAGGTTGGAGCCGATTTAGCTCCAATCCAAAATGTTCCACAAAACATACTGATAACATGTGCTTTCTCTCAGTGAGAGGTACAGACAGTAGTACAGGCAATATTCATCTTGATTCTTTAGTGTTTCAGTAAAATGAAATATAAAATTAATAAAATATAATAAAAATGAAAGACAAATCCATATTTAATCTCTAAAAAATGGGGTAGGTGAGCAAACACAGGTACTGCACTCCCAGCATGTTAGGGGTGTGTGATACCGCAAAAATCCAAACACACAACAACATGTTGCTATCAAGTGTTTAGTGACACATCACACATCCCTAGGCCAGACAGTCACCCTCAAAGACCAAATACAAACTTTAGAAAACATAAAGGGAGAACAAACAACATTTAGAATCAGTGGTTCTATTGAGTAAAATCAACTGGAATAAATCATTAAAAATCATCATAATACTATAGGAGGATAAATATTAATTAAAGCTTTGATTATGAATTTAATTAGGATATTTTCTAATAGGATATTAGAAACACATTTTTACACGAATGTACACGTAATATATTTATTCTGTAAACAATGTTAAGTGTTTTCATACTGAGCCCTGTTTGTCTTTGTTCTCTTAAGGTGGACATCACTAAGGTTGTTCCTGTGCACAGAAACCGTCCAGACCCGGGCACAGGTGTGCTGCCAGACATTGGAGAGTACAACCCGCCTTCTGAGTCACTGAAAAGTAGAGAATATTTAGCTGACTTCCTGATCACCCTGGCGGTGCCCTCAGCTGTCGCAATGGTCCTCTTCATCATCCTCGGCTACTCCATGTGCTGTCGACGGGAAGGGGTGTAAGTTTGCTGCGCTAAACCCTTAGTGAAATTGAAACTTTCACACACAAGCAAGCACAAAACTGCTCTTATACTTAATACTTGTACTCAATGATCAACATTTAAACGATAGAAACATTTTTGATCATAATACACCATGTAGTGCCAGTATGGCACCTTTTGAATCAATTAACTGAGGATCACAAGGGCTTTTTTAGAATATGTGTGTACCGCCAAATTCTGAAAGGCAAGACAGGGTCGCATCCCTGCCAAAAAGCAGCTTACCATCCTCATCAAGCATCAGTTTTTTTGCCATTTAATCATTAACCAGAGCACACTCAGTCCATCTGTTGTATTTAGAGCCATTCCGACAGATGTTTCGTCCACATGATCAACCAATCCCAGTGTGTTTCCTGATGATGTCACCCACCATCAAAGTTCAGCCTGAAGGAGATCATCATCATCAGACTTCAGCTGATCCATCCTCATCCCTCCATTGCCCTCCATTGGCTTTTGTGTGGTTGTCTTTAACTATTAATATTAGAATTTAATTCAGTAATTTTGTTTTGTTTCTAGGGAAAAAAGAAACATGCAAACACCAGAGTAAGTGTTCCCTCTCCTGTGGTCTTGGCCTTTTCTTTCTCCTTTTTGGATCTTTATTCCTTTCTTTGGATAGGGCCCCCTTTCCTACGTTTTGTTATCTCAAATCCTCCATCATGGTGACATGTTCATTTCCATCTCATTCATACAATCGCCTCTGTGTCTCCATGGTGTCATCAATGGGCAGCTGCTTCAGTGACAGAGATATATGCCAGCTTATTATAATTGTAAATAATTCATTCTCTGGAATGAGGTAGTGTGATAAAACACATAAATATTCATCATTAGCCCTTTGCGAAGTCGATAAATAATAACCCAACCAGTGTTATTTTATTTTAATTTTAAAATATTGCTAGTTAGGTTTTTTTCCACTCAGTTTTGGTTTTTATTTTAGTGTTTCGACTTAAACTTATGTCAGTTTATTTATATTTTATTTATTGTATTTCAGCTTTATTTAAATTAACAGAAATATTGTTACTAGTTTTAGATAATAACGCTGAACTCAGTATTATGCTTAGTACTTCAGTGAAGTAAATATTAATTGGTTGCATAGCAAGATCATATATTTGTATTATAATTTTTGTGCATGCATTTTCTATAAATAGTCATTCAGTTGCTCCTTCCATTCCCAGTATTCAGCTGGTTCACCACAACTCCATTCAGAAGTCTACTAAGGAGCTTCGCAGCATGTCGAAGAACCGGGAGATCTCGTGGCCTCTCTCGACACTGCCGGTCTTCCACCCTGTGAGCGGAGAGGTGGTGCCGCCCATCCACCCAGACAACTACGAGACCACCAGCATGCCGCTCATGCAGACGCAGACGTGAGTCTGTTACTTTCGCTCTAATTCTGGGGGGAAAGTAAGGCACAATTCTTGTTTAAGAAGAGTTGAGAAAGTAGGTTACTGTAATCCAGTGTTTATATCTCTAAAAACAAGCTTGAATCACTCAGTATGCTGGTATTAACTCACGAGGACTTGAAGAGCTTACAACAGATCAAAACAACATATGTGTTTTATCATCAGCAAGATTGACCTAAAATTTTGCTAAGACGATGTAGAAAATGATTGAGGAGTTGTGATGGAAATAATTTTGAAAAAAGAAATTCAGCTCCATTGCTAACTGTGTAATGGTACTGTCAGTAACTACACTGATTTAAAGGGATAGTTCACCCAAAAATGAAAATGTGCTGTTAATTTTATTACCCTCAGGCCCTGCTAGATCTCTTTTTTTCCTTCAGTAGAAATGTAAATGAGATTTTTAGCTAAAACTGTGGTCCTCCGTGATTCATATAATGCATTCAAATAATAAGTCAATGGCTACCGTCACTTTGAGTCAAAGACTCAAAAACAAAATGAATACCCATACCCAACACGACTGAGCATTATTCTGCCAGTTTTTATTAATGAAAGGAGTTCTGAATACTGGAGTGCTAGTAATCTTGACCAAAGCTTTGTGTTTATTCACAGAAATCTTCAAAATCAGATCCAAATACCACAGCAGCAGATCTCTGGTAAGTGCCGAATCCAATACTGATGCCTAAGCTTTCCATCCCATTTATACGAACAGCACCTGATACCAGATGGCACAGAAGATTAGATTATAGATTTTAACTTTTTAACAAAACAAATGTGGGCTGTGGTCATTCTCCTTTCAGAGAGCCATGTTAATTGCAGTTTTGGTGCTTTAGGGACAGATTTACTAAACAGGGCAAATTAGTGTGAGACCACAATCCAATAAAAGTACTGATGGGAGTGGAAAGTTTTGAGGGCGATTTACTGGCATTGCTCACATTAAAGAACACAGAAGCAGCCAGATCATTTCCATAATGACCAACGCTAGCAATATCGAGCTAGCTTTGAAAGTATAAGATCCCACCCTCCCTTCAGAGCGTCTTCTTCAAAACACATGAATGCGTACAGCAGGGAGCAAACAAAAGCGTCACAAGAGACAGCGTTAAATAGGTCATGAATGAGAAATCAATTTTCCCTTGAGCTTTTGATATATAAAAGGTCATGGTAATATAAGAATTTCCTGTAAGTTTCAGAGCTGAAAACGTCCTTGTTAGTCAAAGAAAAGCTTTTATTGACAGCTGGCTTAGCTCGCTCTCACAGGCTGGAGAATCCTTTATTTGTGGTGTTGTTGGTTCACTGTGCTGTGATTCGTGATTAGATTCGAACATGCATGAGCCAGGGCTCGCAAAGCCAAACGTCCCGGGCTAATGAGTTTTCCAGACGGGCTACCAAAACATATCACCGGCCTGCCAATGGGCTATCTTAAATAGTAAAATAACATTCCTTTCTTGATGTGCGTTGTTCACTTTGGACTTGATATTTGAAGGAAAAATACAATCGCAGAAGTTTTGATCATGCTGATTTGTCTGACTCTGCAGTTAGGCTTGTGCTTGTGTGTGTGTGTGAGTGTGTGTGTGCGCACGTGTGTGTGTGTGTTAGTGATGCACAGTTTGCGGTTATATCCACTGATCAGGCGGGCCAAGTAATAAAAAATAACATTCCAGTTATTTGCGGGTGGATGAGAGATAAATCATTGTGTTTGTTTGATAAAGACACTTTGCGAGCCTTGTGGGCGAATCATTCCCTTTGCCCTTTTCGCACACGCTTTCAAAACAATTCCTCACGTATACTCACAGGGGAGCAGAAGCTCATTATAATATGCAAAGCTTATCCAATCATAGCAGTGGCCGTTTACTTCCAAGTCTTCAGTGTGGCGCGCCCATAAATTGAAAAGCATTAATACCGTCATGAACCACTCATACCATATGAGAATAATGTCACGGGTTTCCATCTCTTCCAAATAATGGTAGCTATGGTTTGAACGCAGCATAAGCTGGTTGTTTTGGTTCAGGAGGAACTGTAAAAGGTGGCTGCTTTTAACGGTGCTCTGTGACTGACTTCTGTCCAAAGCCCTATTCGGACGGGATTAGTTTTACATTACCAGAGCTTAAGGAGCCATCTCAGTAATCATTACAAACAGTGTCAGCAAAGATTACCATGACTTTTACCTTCTGTAAAAAGGTCCTGAAAAATTACCTCAGCTAATGCTAATCCTGTCCGAATGCGAATGTCTGTGATTGCAGATGTATTATCCTAACGCTTCTCCTCATGCATTTTTTGACCTACCTGAGCTACCCTTTACCAATCTTCAGTATGCTTTCATTTAATTTAATTTTAATATGGATGGTATCCGACGGAAAAATACAATTATATAATTAATAGAGCCAAAAAAAAAAAAAAACTGTGAAGACTAACTATTTTAATATCAGTGTCAGGTAAGAGTTAGATGCTCGTGAAAATTTCGCTGCTCACTTGTGTTTATTATAAACAGCCACTTTTATAAACTTGTGAAGTTTACTTAAATAGGCTTTTTTATAATAAAATTATTAAATAAATAATAACTTAAATAAAAATTAGCCCATGATTTACTCACCCTCAAGTAATCCTTGGTGTAAATGACATTCTTCTTTCAGACGAATAAAAGATAAGTTATATTAAAAAAGTCCTGTCTCTTCCAAGCTTTATAATGGCTTTGACTGTTGCTGTTTTTGAAGTCCATGTCAAATAACGTGCTCCACATCCTCTGGCAGGTTAGTAAATGCCTTTGGAAGTGAATTGATGTGTTTGTGTAAGCAAAATATCCATATTTAAAACTTTATTAAGGAAAGTTTCGGCCAATCGCCTTCCGTATTCAGTTTATGGAAAACGTGTTGAAAGTGCCTCTGCAGTTCAAAGGCTTGGACTACCAGTAACGCTCTTCAGACATCGCATACGCATCTCGAACTCCGAGAAGGCACTTTCAACACTTTTCCAAGGAAGGCTATCGGCTAGAACTTTAATTCAAAAAGTTTTAAATATGGATATTTTTCTTACACAAACGCAACAATTTGCTTCAGAAGGCCTTTATTAACCTCCCGGATCCGTGTGGAGCATGTTATTTGACGGACAGATTTTTTACCGACTTCAAAAACAGAGCAACAGTCAATACCATTAAAAAGCTTGGAAGAGCCAGGAATTTTTTAATATAACTCAACTTTTATTCGTCCGATAGAAGAATGTCATATACACCTAGGATGACTTGAGGGTGAGTAAACCATGGGCTTATTTTCATTTTTGGGTGAACTATCCCTTTAAGACAAGTACCTCATACGTGATGCATGCAATCACAGCACATGACCTTCTGTAACTCCACAAGTCTAATATATAAAAAAATGTATCAGGATGTGAAGACACTTTCAACCAGCATAATAAAAATGTTCTGGTACAAATCACATACCCTGCCTTTAAGACATGCTTTTTGGCCGTTAAATAATGGTGCAAACCTTAGTAAATCACGTTGCATGGTTCATTTAAATATTATGTCTGAAAGGGAATCTCATACTTAAATGCATATTCAATAAGGTCAGCCGCAAGGTCATGCCTTTTCGTCGCGAATTTTTGTGTGTATTTAGTAAATCCTAACAGTATTTTAACGCCAAAAGAGGGTTTGTGTTGGTGTTTGCACGAGCTGTTAGTAAATCCGGCTCTTAATCTCTGGTGAACCCCAGTGTCCACATAATGAACTGCCATCTGTGAAATCTCTTCCTGTCTAACATACTGTTCATTCATTCATGCTAACAAAGGAGATAATTATTGTATGTCGACTTTTCGGAGGCTAGAGGCAAGTATTACTCTTTGCATCTGCGATCATGTGTTCATGTTTTTTTTAAAAAAAGAATCAGATTAACTGTTTCGTCTTCTAAAATGTTCCTCTCATTATAGGTAAATGGTATTCCTGAGGAGAGAAAGGTGGCCGAAGCTCTAAACCTGTGATCTTCACTTTTGTACCCGTTTAATCCTGCCAAATGTGCATGTGTAGCTGTAGCTTCGATGCCTTTGTGTTCTCATTCACATATCTGAAAGTGTTATTCAGTGTCAGAACTAATGTTGAGAAAAAATTGTATCAACATTAAAGGTATAGTGTAATTTTTAAATTTGATATAATGAGCGAATACATCATGAATCCATCTTCTAAATCGTGTTTTTGTCTTATCCCGAATCAATACGTTACGCCTATAATAAGTGTCTATATTCGGACTATTTTAGTACGACCGGAACGCCAAACGCGGCAGAGTAGCCCAGTACCTGCGTGACTCGTCATAGACATAAACAGAGAGAAGTAGCTCCGGCTACAATGTTCTTCCGCAAGACGCATTCAGTTTTTGTTTATTAACCTCTAGAGCGCCAAACGTTACACAGGATACCTTTTAATATGAACTGGAGTCAAATGTTTTCATTTTATGAGTGAACAAACTCATTTATTTTGTCAAATACCAGTTGTCTTTCGTCTACCAGTAATGGAGGCACATTTAATAGGATCTGAACAGGTTGATATTTTTCATTTTGTTCTTACTGTATATGTTTTGATAAATAAATACATTTGCCACTACATACGATTGGCTCATGTTTGTTCTGGGGATGCGAGTGATAGATATTTAAACAGAAATGTAGACGAATAAAAAAATGACATGTTTTTGAGAAGGTATTTATCAACATTAACTGTACAAGAAGTTGAAGGTATTTCCAAATTAAATGAATATTTTCACATTTTAGGACAAAATGTATTGTACACACACACAAAAACATTTCCTTTGAGGTTTCATTAAATAAAACTCATAGCAAACTATACAAATAATTTGTTTTATGAATAAGGTGAAAAAGACAAACAAATACAGTCAGTTGCATGAATGTGCCAGTTGATGGCATGCTGTACACATTCTGCTTTGCTTAGAAAAAAGCATTTTCACTGATGAAAAACAAATGATTATACTTTGCAGCTGCTTTTAAATTCACATATAGTGAACTTCTATGAAAAGTAGAATTAAAAATGTAAGTTTCCATAGTAAATACAACTTTTCAACCAAGATGTCAGTATTTGTAATTAGAACAAAGTGCCACTATGGAAATTAATAGGCTGACTACAGCCTCAAACAATATGCCTTTTGTCTCAATGGCACATAAGGATCTATTTACAGCATCAGTAAACTGAGAATTAAATGCGACTCTTTTTTTTACATGTAATATATATATATTTTTAAAATACATTAAGTTAAACATGAACATCAGGCTTCAGTTTCCGCAATTCAAGCAGTTGGAGAGCATATGAAGACGCACATTAAACAATAAATAATGAGGTCACTGATCGTAGACAGGCTCTAACATTAAGCTGAATTCTTATGAACAGAGTAAACCCATGTGGTAAACAACCGAGCAAGACCTGGCTCAAACAGTTTGCAGGGAAGACGCCCCGCTCAGTGCAATTGAAAAGAGGGCGTCGTGTTCTGAGCGTGTCTGATCAAAGCACATGATTTTGTCTTACTAGTTAAATTTGCATTTCACATCAAATGTTGTTCCTCCAGCAAATTAAAACATTCTGATGGTAGCAGAATGTGCTTATGGATTCCCTTAGTAGTGGCACCACCCCATTTTCCATATTTAAAAGTATACATTTCATTAACGCAGGCGGAACAAATTCGCTGCCATTGTTTGAGTTCATTATACAACAGCAATAAATGGATTTTCAGGTTTCAATAATCCAAAGGTTGTTCACCTGAAGGATAAAGCTGCTGGTGTGATAAGAATTGAAATAATTGTTTGTAAAGAAACATTTGGTGCACGAGCCGACAGGCACGCTGTCCATTTTACAAGGAATGTATTACTCCTTCACATTTTGCAGTCATGGGCATCATGAATGGGGAAAACAATGAAGAGACACAAACACAGACCCCCAGTATAAAATATAAACATAAATTATTAAATACTGTCCATAGAACACCTCAAAGCTATGAGAGAAGAGCGGACGGAGCACATGTGTACTTGACTTATTTGCACACAGTCTGTGTGATTTGTCTACTGCAATCATCCTGCTTAAGAATCCTTGTTTGATCATCTGATTAGCTGTTGCTCTACAGTCCATTCAGCTTGAGTTTTGTATACAGACCAGTGTCGTAAGAATTCAACTCCAAGGGGAAAAAAAGTTCTAGGCTGGTGGAGTTGATTTGTTTTATACACACACAGATCCATCAGGATCCTCACTGGATGAGGTGTGCCACCGTCTCTGATTGCCCTGAATTACTCCTTTTGGGACAGTATCAGTACCAGCACTAGAAAGACTCCTGCCCCCAGCAGTCTCTTCAGTAGAGGCCCGCTCTCTTTAGGAATGGCCACCTGGGCCAAGTCATTGGTGATCTGGGAGATCTCATGAGCCACACAGACAAAGATGAATGTGCTGACGATAATGTTTAAGGTGGGGTTTCCTGGAATGAGGACTAGGATGCCCTTGGTGTCCGCTGCCAGCCAAATATGATACTGGCATATGAAGAGCTGGGTGGGAAAACAAGAAGCATGTTAGAATGGATGCAATTAATTAGTTTGCTAAAAAAACAAAACAATTATGCTATTTTAAAGGTTGCTCATTTTGATTTTGTGGTCTCCTATAGGGTTTCATGTATCAAAGGACAAAAAAACAAACAATTATTCTCATAACATACATTGCAGCATCAGCTCTTTTCTCACAGTGTCTGAAACGATTTAATAAAGGATTCAGTCTCTCTAAGCCCCTCCTTTCCAAAAGCCTACTCTGCTGTGATTGGTCAGATGGCCCAGTCTGTTGTGATTGGTCTACCACTTACACCACGGGGCCGGAAACTAAACACCCATTACCATATCTGAATTTCAGCTCCGGAGGCTTCCTCAGTGCTTGATACACTGTGATATGATCAGTAAGTGCGACCAAGCAGTGCAGTTCGGTTCAGTACAGAGCTGCGTTTCCACCGCACACTGTAGCCTTATGATAGGCGTGGAGTATCGATTGACTCCATTCTCACACGAAGAAGAAAGCAACACAGTAAACAACAATGGACGACATACAGCAGATCCTGTTTTTTGCTTCTCGGCATGTGGTTGTTTGTCACAAGAAGACGACGCACTTTGTTTGAGCCAAGGCTGCAGGCTGCAAGGAAAAACAGCCGAAAAAGCATGCACATGGGTGTTTTGTAGACCGGTTTGTCAACATTGTTGAATATTTTGAACACGTCGCAAAATCTGTGTTGGGAATTCTTTGGATCTCACATGATATTACAGATAGTGTGGATTTGTCCTCCAAAATTAGCACGCAAAAAAATAAAACAGGAAATGCGACTGCACCTGAATACTTACGTATTATGTCTAAACATTCAAAACGGTGTAATAGTTCATTTACAGCATATTTGAAACAATTATTCACATTGGTGCCAGCTGGCCAACTGGCCTCCAATGGATATTGCTATAAATGCATTTCCTGTTAATTTTATACTGAAAGAGGCACAAGTTGGAATTGTCCGCCCTAATCAACCGTATGCCGAAAATATCCTCAATATGATTCTTTTAAATGTTTGTTTGCAGCAAAGGTTGTACTCTCACCTCTAGGGAGATCTTTCCAAACCATGCAAAGAATGAGCTGTACAAAGAGCGAGCGTAACCAGGAATATTCCGGATCAAAATGAAAGCCAGAATCTGTGGGCAGAAAAAGAGCAGTGATGAAATGTCAGCAGCCTCACAGGCACAACAGAACGAAACAAAAAGCCTTTTGTAATGGATCCATTATTTTACGTCCTTTCTGTTGCCACAAAAGCCATCTGACTGTGGATCAACTGTGATGAAGGGTAGTGTGGTTATGAACAGCCTAAAGATTTTTTTTACTTCTCATTTCAAGTTTTGCTTAAAGCGGTGTATGAGAAGAACACTTTATAAAAGAGTGCATAGTGTGATGGGTACTTGCCTGTACAACAGAAATGTATGGATGCATCTCATTACACTCAGACTTGTTTTTACACCCACTGGCCCAAATGGAGTACGTCTGTGAACAGAAGAATCAAGTGTGAAGAAGTCAGATGACCCCTGTGGTGAAAATCTGGTTTTGAATGTTGTTTATATGTCTATGTGGTGTTTTTAACATGGTTTAAGACAAACCATGTGCAAATTCATGTAACACTTTATAAAAGAGTGCATAGTGTGATGGGTACTTGCCTGTACAACAGAAATGTATGGATGCATCTCATTACACTCAGACTTGTTTTTACACCCACTGGCCCAAATGGAGTCGTCTGTGAACAGAAGAATCAAGTGTGAAGAAGTCAGATGACCCCTGTGGTGAAAATCTGGTTTTGTATATGATGTATATTATGATGTTACGCTGAACTATATTCCCTTCTCCACTGATGTTCTAAGTTCTAAGCATTTCTAAGGATGCTTATTTTCAGAAGGCAGCTGTGACTGAGATGGCGAACAGGAACGTGGTTTGTGTAACATTAGCAACACAGTATTAGCTGTTTGATAATGTAAAGGTAAATCATATTAATTACTGTTATGTGTCCGACGTTGTAGAGAGCGATACATAAAACGCATTACCATTCTGATACATCGACTTGTAGAGGAGCCTGTATAATTCACTCTTCAGTTTCTGGTTTAAACATATATGGCTGAATTAATCCAGTATTTTTGCTATCGTACCGCATTTACCACAGTTGAACGAGTGATCAGATATTCTGAGTGTGATTGAATGGAGGCGAGGCTAATTTGCATAGGGTGTAGAGTTACATTCAAGCTATTTTAAGGCATAAATAAATCTTTTCAAATAATGTCATTTTTGTGATCAAAAAGATGAGTTAAAATGAGTGACTACAGCAGGACTTTGAGAGACACAGATTAAGCCTTACTATGAAAGAAACCACAGAGATGAAGAGCAGACAGTTGGAAATCTTGTTGGAGAAGAGAGGCTCTCCTTTGCCTTCAGACAGCAGCTGACATTTCTGAAGCACCAGGTATATGAAGGCAAAGAGCATCCCATTGATCACAGCCTAACATTCAAAAGAAAAATCCATGAATTCACGATGTGCATTTGAGAAATGTCTTACAGTTCATATTCAATGAAATTAAAGTATTTTACGTACAAATCGATCTAGTTTCCACCTGAACCACCACTCGTGGATATTGCCTTGCAGTTCAAAGAGCTTTGAAACAGGCCAAACAGAGAAAACACTCTCAAAGATCTCCTGCAACAAATGAAAAAGATTTAAATGCACTCATTTATCTTATATATAAGATATATATAAGTAACGTTGCAACTACATGTCAACTAGCAGTCATTAGAGACGGTCTGCTTAATATCTGCTAACACTTAATTTTGATGCTCCCCAACAGACATACTGACTGTAAGTAATTTTGCAAGTATGTCAACTTATTCTCATAACCCTAACAGTCTACCTATACTCTAATGCGTTAGTTGACATGCAGATGCAAAGTTACTTATAGTTTGTAGAATGTCTATATTGGACTATCGAAATAAAGTGTAACCCAAATTTATATCAAAACTAGTCTAATTGTCCTACTGTAAGAGAGATACTCACTTGTGAGTACGCAAAGAGGCAGATGAAAAGAAGCAAACCCAGAAGTTTCAACAAGAGTGCCAGATTCCAGAATGCACTACCTGTATGTCATTAAGGGGGGGAGATTCATTCAAGGATTAGTGTTCAAAAAATGATGTTAGTGTACTAAATTAATAAATGTTGTAATATGACTTACTATTGGCTTGCTTCTGAAGAATCTGTGGCCACAATGCCATTGTGGCATAAATAACTGCAAACCAAAAGGTGACAAGAGGCACAAAATAATAGAACTGATAAGCCCGGTCCATAACCAGACACAGCACCACCACAAGAAAGTTAAGCCTGAAGAGAACCTGAAAGACAAAGAGAAAGGTCTCATTATTTTTATCATACTGTGCAATCATGCATTATTATTAGCTCATTCACATATTAATACATTTGGTTCAATTAGCTTTAAAACAACACTTTTCTACATTGCACAATAACAATTATAATCCAGTAAAGGCTTTAATAAGTAGTATGTTAATATACTTTTCTGTTCAAAGGTTTGGATTTTGATAATTTTGAAATAAGTCTCTTAAGGCTGCATGTGATCAAAAGTACAGTAAAAAATTATTACAAATTAAAATAACGGTTTTCTATTTAAATATATTTTAAAATGTTATTTATTCCAAAGCTGGACTTTCAGCATCATTACTCCAGTTTTCAGTCACATGATCCTTCAGAAATCATTCTAATATGCTGATTTCCTGCTCAAGAAACTTTTATTATCATCAATATTGAAAACAGTTGTGCTGCTTAATATTTTTGTAGAAGGGCTGTTTGATTAAAAGAAAGTTTAAAAATAGCAATAGCAATGTTTAATTAAATAGAAATCTTTTATAACATTATAACTGTTTTACTGCCACTTTTAATCAATTTAATGTCTACCTACTGAAATAAACGTATTCATTTATTGATTCAATTAAAAACATTTCAAACAAACGGTTTCAGACCAAAACCAGTTTACATTGGCCTTAAAAAAAACATTGACGGAGGACCTTCACATGCCACTGGTGCATATAGGAAACAAGATAAGCAAAGTCAGGCAACAATTACCTGACACACTCTGTAAAGTCCAAAGTCTCCCTTCAGCCAGAAGAATGAGAAGTGTCCATATCCTGTTTGGAAGAGATACGCAGCTACCAGGACACGGACATGCATGTACACAGGTAAGAACTGAGGAAGCATAAGAAATAAAAAAAAAGGAGATTGAGAGTCCAGTCACTACTAATGCAAAGTAATCCAAACTAAACCATTTTAAAAGAACGCGCTAGCTCCAGAAATGTGATAAATAAGGATAACCAGCTGCATCCAGCCCTTCCATTCATCCGTTTGCTCCCTATTCAGAAGTTTTGCCTGGAAAGAAATGAAAATTGTATGAGAATCAGCATGTATATTCTCTTTTGGACTTGAAAAAACAATTTCCATGGAGTCTGTGTTACCTCTTTGCTGTTCTCATTGTAGAAGATGCCCAGAACGATGATGTAGATAAGAGGGATGAAAAAGGTAGAATGTGTGTAGAATTTCTGTTCCTTCATAAAGATGTCTGCCCTGTCGCACAGGTAGAAGTACAACATGATAAGGCTCATTTTGCAGATGGCCAGTAAAGGTCCCTTTGGGTTGAGCTGACCCCCAACAACAGAGGGTTTCTTCTCTTCTCCACTCTCCACATCAGGAATGGGCCTGCTCTTACGATGTCTAATATGGCCCAGTAGGAGGAAGCAGATGATGGACACCAGGATGAGACCAGCAGCTAGCTTCTGAAGGACGCTTAGGGGAGGAGTGCTCTGACAGCAAGAGCCATCAATAGGCTTCAGGATATTGTTGCACATGGAGTTCATCAGAACCATGGCACCCTGAGAAGAGGGTAAATAATTCCTATTTGTTAAAAAAAAATAAAATGGAACTGCTAATTGTCAAAAATAAGGGCGTTTTCACACCTGGCCTGTTGGGAGTGGTTGTTTCAAAGCCTGGGGCAATTTCTCACTTGGTTCAGTTCATTGAGGCATATATGAACATGGCAACTGTGCTCAGATCGTTGAAAACCATAAGCTGGACATCATCTCCCAGACAGAAACATCATCATAATTTGGTCCTCAATGTCCCTGCACTTAATAAGAATGGTGGTGGAGTTGTCTGCCCTTTCCACAATACTTTGTGCTGGCAACATATTTCTTTGGAGGATTTTTAAACACTTAAATACCTTTCAGTGCATCTGAAGAGAGATATTTTATTAGTTCTCAATCATCCTCCTAGACTCAACAAAGTCTTTCTTGATGATCTTGGAGAACTGCATTCTAATATTTTAACTGATTTTGAATCTGTCTTAAACACTGGTGATTTTTGGATGTAATTTCTGATCCATCAAATGCTAATTTCCCAGAGTTACTAAACTCACTAATACTCTATCTGGTGATCGCATGTGGTTCAACTGTCAGCCACACAGATTTTAGATATCTGCCCATATCTGCCGACTATTGTGTCTTTTTTAGGATTTCAGTATGATCCAAAACTGTGAGTGATAAGAGAAATCTCAATAAGCGTTATCTCAGCTGATTCTGCCGCGACCTTCATGGAGCTCATGTTATCTCTCCCTCCTCTCACTCTCAATGTTACTTTCAGACTCTCTGAATGTATCAACTTTGTTGCTCCTTTAAAAACAAAGACTGTCTCTGGGACAATTATAGCCCCATCGAGAAATAGTACATAAATAATAAAATTAAGAAGAGATTCAATATTAATCTCTATAAGACTCATCTGAAAAAATTACTTCCATAAGACAACATTCTCCTAGACTCAACTTGCCCTTTGGATCTCCTCCCCAGATCCAGATAGTGCAATTCTGTAATCTGTCCTCCATATCAGCTGTCAGCCACAGCACACTTACACAGGTCATATCACATATGACTTCCTCTAGCTGCTCTCTAGACCCATTACCCACTAAATTTCCCAAAATGGTTATGAACTGCATATTACTAGACATCCTGAATATCATTAATCAGTCCCTACAGCAAGGAGTTTTTCTGCACATTTTTAAAAGCTTGATTCCTCTGTGCTCAGTAACCCCAGACCAATCTCTAATCTACCATTTCTTGGTAAAATAATTGAAAAAGTAGTATCCATACAGCTCAAAAACCTCAATGCCAATAAACCTAATGAGACATTTCAGTCTTGATTAGGGTTTTAAACACTTTCCAAGTGCTTTAAACACTTTCCTTTTATATCCGAGTGCAGCTCGACACGGTTGATCATGAGATTTTACCGACTTCAGACCTGCGTCTGTCTATCAGGTCCTGTCCTAGACTGGATCAGATCCTACTTAAAGCTGCAGTCCATACGTTTTGCCTGTTTGTAGCCACTGGCTGGTTATGTACTTGCTCAAAAATAAATTTTTAACCTAATAATTTTTAACCAAAAAAAAGTTACATACTGCAGCTTTAAGTAACAGGGAATAATGTTACACTGTGTACCTACACCTCCAGGCGTTACATAATTTCTTCACATTTGGGTCCTCTATTATTTAACCTATACATGCTTCCTTTAGAACGATGTAATTAACCAGTACAATATTTAATTTCACTTCTCAAGGTGAACGCATATCTTGAGACAAAAGGTCTAATAACAAAAAATCAAGTCAGGAATCTTGGTGTGATTTTGGAGTCAGACCTGAGTTTCAATAGTCATGTCAAAGCAATAACTAAATCAGCTTACTATCATCTGAAAAATATTGCAAGAATTAGATGCTTTGTTTCCAGGCAAGACTTAGAGAAACTCGTTCACGCTCATCACCAGCAGGGTGGACTATTGTAATGGTCTTCTAACCGGCCTTCCCAAAAGACCATTAGACAGCTGCAGCTCATACAGAACTGCAGGATTCTGAGCAGAACAAGAAAATATGACCATATCACGCCAGTCCTCAGGTCAAGGCTTCCAGTTACATTTAGGATCACATTTTAAAAGTATTGATTACTCTGTGCTCAGTAAATCCCCAATGACCAACCTCTAATCTACCATTGCAGATATGCTGATTAAATACAAACCCAACAGATCACTCAGATCATCAGGATCAAGTCAGCTAGAAATACCAAGAGTTCACTCAAAGAAAGGAGAGTTTTCAGCCATTTCCAAGCTGGAACCACTTCCAGAAGAGATCAGATGTGCTCCAACAGTAGCCACATTCAAATCTAGACTCAAACACATCTGTTCAGCTGTGCCTTTACTGAATGAGCACTGTGCCACTGTACGTCCCACTGATTGCACCTATTCTAATCTATGCATCATCTTAATTTTTATTTTTATTTTATTTTTATCTATATATACACTGTAATAATTTTATTCTTTTTAAATATCTTTACAACTATATATTTCTATTGTCTTCTTATTTTAAAAATTCTCTTTACAACTGTTTTTAATTATCCTGTTTTATTTTTAAGTCTTACACGTGGTATTCTTAATTCTTATCACTATTTTAATTTCATTTTCATGTAAAGCACTTTGAATTGCCATTTAGAAATGATGTAATATAACCAGTACAATATTTAATTTCACTAGTATGCAGATGACATGTAACTCTATCTTTCACTTGCACCAGAGGCCCAAAATTTAATGTACACACTACTAGAGTGCATAGAGAGCATACAATTGTGGATGTCACAGAACTTTCTACAGCTAAACAAACATAAGACAGAGGTACTTGTTATCAGTAATGACACGCAGAGAAAATCTATTGCTCCACATCTTGACTCTCTATCTCTAAAAACCATAATCAGGCCAAGAACTCAGGAATCTTGTTTGACAGTGACCTCAGTTTTAAAATAACATATCGGCATTGTTAATAAAACAGCATATCATCACCTCAGAAATATCTCCAAAGTACATGACATTCTCTCCCTTTCTGACAATGCGAAAGATGTTATGTATAGACTTGACTATTGCAATAGTATTTTTGCTGGGTTACCAAAGAGCTTTATTAAACACCTACAAAGAGTTCAGAAAGTAGCTGCAAGAATGCTAAATCACTCTTAAACAAGAAATCACAGTACTCCAACACTCAGATCCCTTCACTGGCTGCCTGTATCCTTCAGAAATGAATTCAAGATCCTCTTATTCATTTTTAAATTGTAATTTTTTTAAATTGTAATGGTATTCAGGAAAACAGCACACTTGGTAGTGTGATGCTGCAACTGTATCATATGTTTTAAATATAAAAAAACTCCAAATTTTCAGATTTTTACCGCAGTATGTTAACCGAGTTTCCTGTCTGAGCTGCGCACATTTGTTTTGATCTCTCCTCGAGAGGCTGCGCTAGCGTCAACAGCGCAGCCTTGTTACCGTCAGTTCATTACATTGTACAGTATATTATCATCCACTATTGATTGCCACTTACACTAAATGAATGCAGAATCATTCTTGCATCTTAGTGATTCCCTAGTTATTTTTTGTTATTGATGTTTTGATCAGGCAACTTGTCCGTCGGGCAAGTAAAATTCACTTTCACTTGTCCATTTAAAAAAAATCCACTTGTCCCGGACAAGCAGCGTTTATGTTGAGCCCTGTAAGTGATAAAAATATTGACTACAGGGGAACTTTAACACATTTTGAACCCTTTAGAAATGAACCAAGAAGAAATTGAATCACTGTAAGAATTTGAATCCCTGTTGTGGAACAAGGGAAGGTTTACAGGTCTGAAAACGCCCCTAAGACTCAACTGTAGACTTACAATATCTCTTGTGCTCTCAGGAAGGTGCAGGCCATCCACCGACTTGGAAATGGTCTCCATAGCAGCTTTCCGAGAGGCCTCTAAGAACTTGACCTTCTTTTTGCTGGTATTTAGAGTACTAACTGCCGCCTCGTTGTACAGATTTATCTGGTCGTTTGTGATCATCTTTCGGCTGTCACTCAGCACATCCTCATAAACAGGATCTAAATAAAAAGGCAGAATAAAAACATTAGACAGGAACATGACGGGTTTGTGCATCTGAATTTCGAAACTCACCTTGCAGAACCCAATAAACTTCACTGTGCTCAGCTAGTTTTTCCAGTGTGTCTGATATAGATGTGAGGTTTGCTTTGTACTGAAAGAGTGCTTCACTCTTGCCATTGTGCAACTTAATGGACCACTGTTGAAAACCACAAACATCAGTCATTACAATGATTTTCAACAATAGCAACTGAAGCCATCATGACAGTAAACAGGAACTCACCGTAGCAGCACCGATGATGATGGCATGTGGTTTGGAAGCAGAACCCTGTAATCATCAAGAGATGAGACAAGATTTAAGCCTGTGATTTAAAAACCCGCCTATTTTGCATCCAGTACAGTTTAATAGTATTTACCTCCGTCCATAACATCAACTGCTCCTTTAAGGAATTGTTCACTTCTGCATACCACAGGAAGTCCTAAAAGATAAGCATATGGAACACATTTTAAGTTGTTATTTAACAAACAATAACTTTGATGGATCAAGTCTCGAATATAAAAGGAAACTTTTTGCTTCACCGGACATTTCACTTATTAAAATACTTACCACAGTGGAATCACCATCTACAAAGGGGATGTTTTCATGCTGGTGAAACAATTGATAAAAACAAGAAAAAAATATAAATGTACTCATAATAAATGACATATTTATTACCAGTTATCAGTTAATTACGGTTATCTACTGTATATTTATAATAATAAAGGATTATCATTAAATGTATTGTATTTCTTTCTAAATTTCCTTGTTCTTATTCATTTGAAAATAAATATTACAACTTTTTACAAATATAAATTACAGGCCGACATGTTCATACACTTTCACTTTAAATAATTGAATCATGTCTTACAAAAGTCTTGATTTTTTTTTTTTTTTTTAAGGTTTGACTGAGGCATATTTTGAAATACCAGAGGTAATTTTGTGGTAAACAGGAACAATTACACCCTTTCCTTTCTATTTAAATAAAGACTTTGACCGGTCGCAAGTATTAAACACACAATTGCTTGACATTCATCCAACAAAACACTACTTTAAGTTTCACTCTGGTTTGAAATACATTATACCAGTTGACCAAAAGAAGGTTTACTGAAATGAATAGTAACAAACCTTGTTCCCAACTTCTTTCACCTCAGGATTCATCATTTTGATGAACGAATAGAAGAGCTGACGTATTCTAGAGTCACCTACAAAAGCTATTCTCTTCTCTCTGAGGCAAAACTTTGCTTCACTGAAAGACAACAAAAAAGACTGTAAATTCCAGCCCACATATCTACGCCATACATCATTTACGTACATTAACAATGAAAACATGACTTACGTGCTTTTGTACTTGTGTAGCATACAGCCATAGGGCTGCCATACATTGTCCCCTAAAAAACGTCCACTAGATAAAAGCCAGTCACATGTGTCACCGCCTGAAAGGAACGACACATATTTACAGTGAATAAACCAAAATCAGGAAAGGGTTGATTTTATTTACTTTTTAAAATAAATTAATTCTGTTATTCAGCAAGGATGCCTTCAAGGTTTAGAGGACAAAAAGTGTCATGGATCTAGTAATAAAGCATTTAATTAACTAATAACTAATTGTACAATAAAAATAGGCATTAATAAATTTGTTTACAAATTAATAATTTAATCTATGAATAAATAGACTAAATTGCAAAGTAATTTTTTATTAGATTTTTTTTAATGGGCAATAAAAGCAGTAATTACTCCAAAAATTACTTAATTAAAATTAAATATTACTCCATCAATAAATGATTCAAATTAAAAAGGTAAATTATAAATCACTCAGTATAGTATTTAAAAATACATTAAAGGGGTAATTGGGTGCAAAATTCAAGGTTTGCATATAATTGTGTATTTGCAGTGTGTGGACACAACCACCCTACAATGATAAAAATTAATTCACTCCTTTTTTTTAATCCTCAAAAAGCCTAACCACTCAATGAGCCAGTTGTACACTGTCCGCAAAGGGTGCGCACGGAAGAGAGGGGTGGGGTTAGCAGTAGCTCATTAGCATTTAATGAGACATGCACGGAAAAAGGCCGCAGTGACCAGAGCTGTTTTTGAGGATGTAAAACCAAAGTACGTTACAGGCTTTACATGAAGGCCTGGCAGAATCATACCAACTTGTGGAAAATGGGCATCCGATGAAGCCTTTAATGAATTTGTAAATAAATAAATGGATGAAAAATTCCCAATTAATAAGGGAAATAAGTAATTGGATTCACAAATTAAATTATAAAAATTTTAGACAGGCAATTCCGTTAGCAATTTGCATTTCCTTGCCGTTTTTTCTTTTAGCTGTTTGATTCGCTTAAGCTGGGGCCACACTAAAAGGTTTTGAAACTCTTATAAGACTTTCAAAATGTGAGAGACCACAATCACGATGATAAGAAATCATAGATTTAACCGTTTTATTCCTCTAGTGTGTCACAAAGTCCCGCCTGTGAACACAGGAAACCTCGCGAAATCTCTTGCATCAAAACATCTCAAATGTTCCTTTAAAGTAAACTATTATGGCGGACCACCGGCAAGAAGAAATTGCACTTATAGTGTATGGAAAGCTTTGTCTGGGTCATGAAGACAGTGTGAAGATGGATTTTACATGTTACAGCATGAGCTGGAGGGGAGTCCTCCGTCAGCTTGCTTTCTGATTGGGTATTATTTTACGTCACGTGATAATCGTCAGAGCTTAAGTGCGCTTGTGCCCTCGGGGTTCCTCCCACATATCAGGATTTCAGATCGGGGCGCCTCCGACATTCTTCCGAACTGATTTAGTCACTCTTAACACACCACAGGAAAATCTGATAAAATAATCTGTAGAATCATTAAGATAATCAAGACTGTCGGAAGGGGAGAAATCGGCCCAAAATTATCCCGATTATCTTTTAGTGTGTACTGCTTTTAGCCTCTCTGTTTAACATTTATGTGACATTTTGGGCCTTGCGCTGGTGAAACGAGGTAAAACAAAGCAAAATACATATATACATATATACAGGTCCTTCTCAAAAAATTAGCATATATATATATATATATATATATATATATATATATATATATATATATAAATGCTGTTCTTTTGAACTTTTTTCATCAAAAAAATCCTGGGGAAAAATGCATCACAGTTTCCACAAAATATTAAACAGCAAGAGAATCTGCAACATTTATAATAATAAATGTTTCCTAAACAGCAAACCAGCGTATTAGAATGAGTTCTGAAGGATTATCTGACAACACTGAAGACTGAAAATTGCATCACAGGCAAAAACATACATTTCAAAATATAAGATTTTTCACTTTCAATCTTTCATTCCTCCATGTGCCTCTCATGCCGCTTCTATGCCAGCATGATAGAGAATAGGATATTTTTCACATCACTTATCTTTTTTTAATTACCTCAGGCGAATGAAAAATTCAAAAGGAATTTGAACTACTGGTCTAACCGGTCCATGGGGGTAAACTTGTTTGCATTCATTCCTTTATAGACGTAAAACTGCATTTAATTTGGATTTCAGATCATTTTAAACATACAGTAAAGTAAATTACGTACACCATGAAAATTAATTTTTTTAGAAGAGCAAAATATGCACTGCACAATCCTGAGACAGCAAAACATTAGCAAACGAACATGTCTAAATATTAAGATGAAAACAATAACAATGCTATGCTTCAATATAAGGCAAAGCATGTCAGAACTAGATTAATGATCAACCATGGATTACTGTACTTCCATCTATAGGCTTTACTGAAGTTACTGAAATAGTTGAGAATACTACAAGCATGTCACTGGATTTCAAAATATAGTTAACTACTTATCTATTTGGGAGCATAGACACGCCTATAATGCTCCAGGAATACTGGGGTTAATTGTGAGGTGTAGCACTGTGTAAAAAAATAGGTTGTTGTAGCCTATTTGGCGCTATGCGTCAAAAAAAAAAAAACTCAAGCCTAACTGAAAATGCAACGATGTCTTGACAGACAGGGTTTTACCTGCTCGGCGACATCCCTGATTAGTGCGTATATTATTGATAAGCTAAAGTCTTTGACAGATGAAGTGTGCTTAGTAATAAAAGAGCACCCAATTAGACTTCAGTTTTAACAAAGCAGTTACAATTTAATTGAGTTTGCAGGAGCAAAGCTGCAGTTGTTATCTAGCAGTGACAGACACGCGCACACGCTGACTGAAAACATTGAGTGACAGCTTTAGCATCGATGCTAACACAAACACGCAGCTCTTTCTCACGCAACGCTACACAAACACTTACCTCCATAATGTCGAGAAACCGAGTGAAACACAGTGAGAAGGAAGACGGCGGCGACAGACAGCAACTTAGCATTTTTTATGCTAAAATACTGATTTATTTCCCGTTTGCCTAGGCTATAGGCCAGGACCGCCATCTTGGCTCCTCCATGACAACAGGCAGACAGACGAGCTGCGGCGAAGCTGACGGAGGCAGAGCCGAGCGGCGCGTGCCCGTTTCCCGCGTGTGCCGCTGCTTCAGCTTCTGCTGTCGCGAGCAGAGCAGGTTGATTGGAGTCCGATGCTGCGGTTGCATCAACTTTCATATCCACTTCTCAGGTTTCACGTTCTTATAATTACTTCCAAACAGCGTCTTAAGTTTTTTATTACTTTTCACTGTCCTGCTGCACTTGTTAAGCTGAAGGAACACAAATAGTTAGTCTTTGAACCCATTTCCTCTATGTCCTGAACCACTAAATGGGCGGTTAACAACATCCAATATAAGTTGTTTAATCAAGACAAACAGCTGTGTAAATGCTATATTGACTCGTCCTTCTCTTTTCTCATCTGCAGAGTGAAGAACACTGATATTGCTTCCTTGAGCTCGCTTGGTATGTTGCACATCAAGTTGTTCTGGTTGAGACTAATGTTGTGTTATGTAAATCGAGTACAGTGCCAAACCAAACATAGTTGCTAAGGTTGTAAACCTGCTCGTCAATTATACAATTTTCGTACAAACGTCTCAAGATTATCGAATAACTACACAAACAATTGTTAACCACCATCCTAAGTTACCTTATTCTTTTCATGTATGATACTAACCAGCTGACATAGTTTTTATGATTCCATTACTATTACGGTAAATAATATTCATACAGAATAGTCAAAAACTGTTAGAACCATAGTTTCTTAAATGCAATAACAAAGTAAACCTCCATGAATTAAGTTATATAAATGATGTGGCTCCCACCAAGTGTTAATTATCCAAGCCAGAAGCGCTGAAGAAGCCAATTCGATTTTAGCTGTATTCTTTAGTACCACTAGCCCTGCCCATGTCATAAAGTCTGGACTGTATTCAAAATTGTCCTCGTTCCCTCCCTCATTACCTCCCTTGTTCCCTGAAGGAGAGTGTGAAAACAAATCCACAAGTCCACCCATTTCCCAAAGTATGTCTCTGCAGGTTAGTAATAGGTGTTATCTCATCAGTGGGTGTGGGCATAAACAGAGGGACGTTTTCAACTGTGTTACCTGATTTGCCCACGTCACAGTGTGGGTGTAGGTTTTAGGGGTGGGGTCGGGTGAAGGGGATCATTTTCATTGCGTGATTTATAAACACCCATCAGTTTGAAAACACCCACTAATTTAGAAACGCCCACTCTTGTTCCGCAGAGACCTCATACTCCCCATTTGTGAAAACAAATGGGTGGACTTAAAGGTCAAGACACACCCTAGCCCTGCCCCTAAACATAATTAGGCCAAGCTCCACCCATTAGGTCCATAGAGGTGGAGCTGGACTATATGTAACACTCTACCCCATTACATCCAGAGAGGTGGAGCTGGTAATGATTTGGAAAAAACACTGAGCCCCAGAAGTGCTGTGGACGCCGTCTTCTGGCGAGATGAGGGAATTCATACATCAGGCCTGTCCCTGTACCCACACTTGAGGTCTTTGCACTTGTCTACTTTCATGACTTATGTTTTGTTTTTTCCAAATATTCAAGTGGGTGTGAAGACCACTAGTGTGTGTTGAACGTTAGATTACTCGATGGGACACACTTATAGTGTTATAGTATAGTGTAAAAAAGCAATACTAAATGTCTGTTCAATAGTTCCTGTGTACTGTAACAGGAATGATAAAAACAGTTGTAAATGTTTTTCAAAATACACAGCCTACTCAACTGTGCACCAATAAAACATGCAACTCTTTGTGGTTTAATATGAAATGAATGGCAAATTCATGTTGATTGTTCCACTTTTTCCCAGTCATTGTAATGGCAAAAAGTGTCCCAAATTTACAGACGAGGCTTAAGCTAAGTCCTAAAATGCTTTTTTTTCAGAGGTTTTAACTTAAAGCAACATGCACTGACATATCTTAAAATATGTAAGTCTCATTGTTTTGTCTCAAGATCCACACCAGTAATGTTTTTTTCTAAGGCACATTTAAAAAAGTTAGTTAAAGGCATAGTTCACCCAAAAATGAAAATTAGCCCATGATTTACTCACCTTCATGCCATCCTAGGTGTAAATGACATTCTTCTTTCAGACGAATACAATCAGAGTTATATTAAAAACGTCTCTCTTCCAAGCTGTGTAATGGCAGTGAATGTCCATAAAAGTGCATCTATCCATCATATAACTGCTCCACACGGCTCCGGGGGTGAAGAAAGGCCTTCTGAAGTGAAGCAATGCATTTGTGTAAGAAAAATATCCATATTTAAAACTTTACAAACTGTAATCTCTAACTTATGCTAACTGTCATGCGTGCATTCCCGATAGACTGGCGTTCCAGTGTATGGCGTATACGCTCTGGTGAGAATCTGCTAGTTCCCGCGAGAACCAAGTTTTGTTTTGCTCTATCCTCTGCACTTCCGCGTTCGTCACCGTTCGTCATAAACGCTGGAATGCCAGTCTCTCCCCATTCACTGCCATTACACAGCTTGGAAGAGCCTGGAAATTTTTTAATATAACTCTGATTGTATTAATCTGAAAGAAGAATTTCATATACACCTAGGATGGCTTGAGGGTGAGTAAATCATAGGCTAATTTTCATTTTTGGGTGAACTATCCCTTTAACTAACTTTTTAAAAATGTGCCTTAGAAAAAACATTACTGGTGTGGATCTTGAGACAAAAAAGGCACTGTTTTAAGATGTCGGTGCAAGTTGCTTTTAGTTAAGACAGCACAAACATGCATTTTTGTCTGGACTAGGCTTAACCACTGTCTGTGAAACCGGGCCTATATGTAATATCTAATTAAATTAATTTACACTGGCTTCTTCTGAACATGATGAGTGACGGGATATTCTTAGCCTCAAATACTGCTCCAAAGCAGTATGAGAGATTTGAATGTGAATTAAGTGTGTGTAAGACCTGAGACAGTCTTACTTCCTGTCACGCGATAATGTCCACTATTGTTTTGGACGCCACCACAAATGGTTGTCCCCTCAAAAAGTGCACTTGATAAGGGGCGATTTCGGACGCAACCCTTATCTTTAGTAGGGGAGTCTGGGATTGGCTTGCACAGAGCTGATTTCGGGGTGGATGCTTTCAAAAAAATTACAGTAGCTACATCTGAATGTTCGCCCTCTTGAACCTCAACTGATTGTACAATGATGTTAAACAGCCAAAACCTGCCAATGTTTCCTTTTTTTGTCAGATTAAAAACTAGCCATGAAATAAATGAAAGAGAGACATTTAAAAAGGTAAAATGAATGGGAGCAGTGATGTTGGATAACCCTAAAATAATGGTAACCCTGCTTGCCAGTAATTTCCTGTTATTTAACAGGGAAATAATTAACAGTGTAGACTAAACATCTAAACCAAACCTGTTCTGTCTGATATTGCTATTTGCTGCACAAAAAAAGTGTGGCCTTCAATGCTGTCTTTTCTATGTAAACGTCTCCGTTCTCTATAAATACAAACATGCCAAGTTGCAGTGACTGCCTTTTTATTTGATTGAAAAGTGAGAAATATTTTGCCATCTAAAAAGCATGTCATATCTGAAAACAGAGGAAGATAAGCTCACTATTGTAATAGACTCAAAGTAATGTTTGCTGAGACAAACACCCATTCTTTGAATAAAATAGAAAACCAATTCAAATACATTAAAATCCTTTGCTAGTCAATACAAGAATTAGAAGTCAGGCAGACATTTAAAAAAAAAATGTCCAATTAGGTCAGACATCTTTATCAACATTAAAGCACTTAACTCGTAGAATAATGTGTTTTGGAACATCGGACATGCTTTATTTTCAGAACTTTTCACAATTTATTTAAACATCTCACATATACAAAATAGGTACAATAAACTTTGTGGTTTGTTTTGAGAGAGAGGCCTCTGCAACCTTTTAAATGGGCAAACTGTGCTGTCAGTATTAACACTGGGGGCGTAAAAGAATGTAATGCCTGAACAAAACTAAAAAAAAAAAAAAAAAAGAATTCCGAACAAAACTCTGAGAAAACAAAAACAAATGAAACAAAAAGTAAAAACCAGACAAACATCAGGTTTAGGAATATTCCACCTGCTTAAAAATGGGGTTATCAGGGAGACCTGTGCAATATTCCTCAGAGACAATACAAAGTAATACAGTAACAGTGGTTTCTCCACAGCTGCATGTTTAGCACCATATAATATCACTGCTTCAAGTATTGGAGCACCTTTGAAACAGGACAGAACTTGAAGCCTTAGTACCAACTAGAGTAACAACTAGGATGTTGATTACTATTTCCTTTACACATGAGGTAGTTTAAACCTTACGGAAATTGTGGTTTTAAACTTCCTCTTTGGAAGATATACAAAGACCACAAAGTGATGTATACTTTCATTGTTTTTATTACACTTCTTTTATTTTACAAAATGATGACATGTCCCATAACATGGTGTTATCCCGTGTCTCTTTGGGCTGCTGTATTAATTTGCATTGTGCAACGCTCCGTTCAGTCCATTGGTCCTCTCCGATAGAGCCCAGCTTAAGCAAGTGGATTTGCAGAAAAAAATCAGCATTCAGTATAAAAAAAAACACAGAAAGAAGGGCAGAGATTTTTCTTTTTTCTTTCTTTCTTTTGTTTAATTTATCATGAGTCTATTTATTTGAAACAGACTGGGCCAATGTCCAAACCAAACTCTTGATCTGCGCCACCAATGTCCAAAGGTGCAATGTCGAGGATTGGAAGGCGAGATGGTTTATTTGTTCTGTATTCAATGACTGTCTTGCTCCACTGGCCAGTGTGTCTCTGCAAGGAAGCAACAAAAAGACAAAACATATTAAGTGACGTCTTTTTCGACAAACATCAAACAGTCATAAACATGCTGTGATGTAAAAACATATGGACCGTCTCACTTGCATGTTGAGCACTTTCATCTGTGACTTTATAATATTAAACTCTTAAAGGGTTAGTTCACCCAAACATTTTACTACTAACACTATAATGAACCTCATTGATTCTTGCTGAAGCTCAAAAGTGCTGTGTAACACGAGAATAAACCTAATTGGTTCTTGTAGAAGCTCAATAGTGCTGCGTAACAAGAGAATGAACCTCATTCAAATGTGCTGTGTAACAAGAGAATTAACCTCATTGGTTCTTGTAGAAGTTCAATAGTGCTGCGTATCAAGAGAATGAACCTCTTTCAAATGTGCTGTGTAACACGAGAATAAACCTAATTGGTTCTTAAGGGTGCTAAAACGTGCTGCATAACATGAGAATAAACCTCATTGGTTCTTGCAGAAGCCAATAGTGCAGCGTAACAAGAGAATGAACCTCATTGGTTCCTGAAGAAGCTCAAACGTGCTGTGTAACACAAGAATAAACCTCATTGGTTCCTGAGGAAGCTCAAAACTTCCTCAACATGCTTGAGCTCCTGTTTACCACAACTGATGTGTGAGTTGATGAGTGTTTATATTGCCTAAATTCAATCTGTTCATCATATAAACTGATCGAGTCTCTTCAGAGAATTTTGACTAAACCATTCAATTAATATGGATTAATTTTACAATCACTTTGTGAACCTTTTGAAGCGGCAAAGTGTCAGTTATGTAGCTGTCAATGGAGGGACAGAAAGCTCTCAGAAAAGATCTTCATTTGTGTTCCAAAACGAACAAAAGTCTTACGTCTTTTAATTAATGACAGAATTTTCATTTTTGGGTGAGCTATCCCTTTGACCTCTTATTTTGTACATTTTGTGCTACCTGAACTAAGGTTTTATCTGTTTAATCAAAGTGTAAAAAGAGAACTTACACTGCAGCCATCCTCTAGGACGCTGAAAGTGAAGCGGCTGTTGCCCTCCGCCCTGAGCTCCACATCGTTGGAGCCCTGCAGCAACACAGCCTTCTTCAGGTTTCCATTCTCAGCATCCATGTAGGCGATGCTGTTCTTGCAGTGGTAGGTGATGTTCTGGACTGCCTGGTTGGCCAGCAGACGCATGAAGGCCAGCTGAGTAGCCATGGACTGTGGGCTCAGGGTCTCATCATTGTAAGTAAACTGAAAAGAGAATGGAAGAATGCAACCTTCAGACTACTTTCTCTTTATATTGAACAGTGAGTGCAGGCATTTATTTTGTCCTTTCTGAATGTTGTGAAATACTGTGACTTACCTCAGTACCACTATTGATGGTCTCGCCAAACCAAGTGTGTTTCTTCTCCTGGGAGCTTCTGTACCAGTTCTTGCGTGGGATGCTCTCGGGGTGGGGGTGGATGCAGGTTTGTCCAGTAGAAAAGTCGCAGAAGGCCTTGATGGCATCCATGGTGCAGCCCTGGTTGGGGTCGATCCAGTAGAAACCTACAGAAAGCAACAGATAATTAGGGGAAGTCAGAAGAAGTAAGAGTGTTAGCGCTACTGGAAAAAGAAAGACCTGAAATTGCTTCGGTCACTTACCGCTGCTCCATTCTGGGTGGCTCAGCCTGATGTCACGGCAAGTACGAGCAGGGTTCTTCTTTGAGCCCTCAGGGGAAAGCAGATTGTCAATCTGAGTGTTTAAGGACTTGATGGTGGCATCCACCTCATAATCCTTGGCCCTGAGAGAGCCCTGGTCAGCTCTGTACTCATCATAGCCACCGGATGTGTCATATCCACCACCAGCTGGGCCAGCGGGTCCGGGAAGACCAGGAGATCCAGGAGGACCCTGCGGTCAAACACACAGGTAAGATATGATATTTTCTATATTATAGGTATTTATTTTCTCGCGTTGTCTTACTATTAACAATTAATTGTCTCTGGAAACATAAAATGAAAAAAGTCTGTGGCAAAAGAAATACTCAAATGTGCATTTACTTACAGCAGGTCCAACATGTCCAGGAGGACCACGATGTCCAGGTGGTCCAATAGCACCAGGCATGCCATTTGAACCGTCCTTACCAGGGGGACCATTAGGACCAGATGGGCCCTGAAGACAAATGGCGGATAACCATTATGAACATTTCTTCAATATCATGACAAAATCCTAAGTATGGAGAATGAGAAAGTTACTTACTCTTGGACCAGAAGGACCAGCAATACCAGCAGGGCCACTGTCACCAGAAGGACCCTGTAAGAAAGTTACATTTGTTCTGGTTCTGGAGTCTTTTATGCTCAATCATTTAATAACAGTGGTGGACAAAACATTTATTTCTACTGTGTAACTGTATTTAAGTAATTTTGTTCAAATATCTATACTATATCACTCTATATTATATTAGAGTATTTTTATTTTGGGAAACTTTTACTCCACTAAACATACCATTCTTTGTTATTTTGAACTGAGGAAATTCCAATTCCACTGAGGAGCAAGAGTGATTCATAAATTGATTCCAATGAACCTGCTGAACCGGTTCACAAATAACACTGAACAATTGGACTAATCCAATTGCATCTGTTGTTGAGTCAACAAATCACAGATTCAATTAACTGGTCATAATAAGCCAAGAACAGGGATATTGTCAGAGCTTAAATGTGCATGCAACTGATGGCATGAAACTAATGCAATTTAGTATTGATTATTGTCGATGAAATCATATTTAGGCCATAACTGTCAGTTACTTGTGAACTAAATCTGCAGTAAAAGGACAAGCTTTTTAAGGCCATTAAAATGCGGTGTGTGTCACCATCAGTTTGGAATAGGCGATTTTTGATAATATAAATTATAATATAACATAAATGCCTATGCATCTTCCCTGCTGTAGCAGTTTCAACTAGTATATTTGTATATTGTTCCTCTTAACATAACACATTTTGCCCAATGTGACGTCTGTACATTGATTTTTATTCACAGAAATTTAGTTTTTTCTTTCTATATTGTATATTATTTAACTGTATGGTATATTACATTATTTATTTCACTTGTTTGTACACTTGAATTATCAGTAAAATAAACTGATATTTTAGTATATTAAAGTTTAATGTTTAGTAGTGATATTAAAGTTTGCTTATTTGCAATGCATAAAGGGATTTCTTATTTGTGCTGACTAGTGCTGGCTAAAATAATTATTTATGGTTCATTGACCTTTTCTTTTAAGACTTACGTACATTAAAATCAAGTACCTTTGCACTTTTACAAACTTACTTTACTTGCACTCAAGTAAAACTGAAAATTAGTACTTTTAATGGAATAATGATTTAATTGGGTATCTGTACTTTTACTTGTTTTGTACTTTGTCCACCACTGTTTAATAATCTGTATAAGAACTAAAAAAAACGTTCTAACTCTTTTCACAGGAAAAAGATGTTGAAGCTTATCAGCAAATTTGTTCCACTTACATTGGGTCCGGGCATTCCCTGCAGACCAGGATGTCCACGAAGTCCCTTCATGCCCCTATCTCCCTTGTCTCCAGCAACACCCTTCTCACCACGAGGTCCACCAGGGCCCTGTTAAACAGAGAGACACAAGAATTTATTGAAAGGAAGAAACTTTTATGAAAAATATTTACCGGGTACTTCTGTCTGTCACACTTACGGGTGCACCTCTTGCTCCAGCAGGTCCAGCAGGGCCAGTAGAACCAGAAGGTCCCTGAAGGGTGTGAAAATGAGAGATTGTTTAGTTTATTTGTTTATAATTCAGTAAATGCTTAGATTTTGTTCAGTGATACAGATACAAATCACATACAGATTCACCACGGTTTCCGGGTCTGCCAACAGCGCCTGATGGTCCGTTGGGTCCAGGAGCACCGACGGGTCCAGCGCTTCCAGGGGAACCAGGCTCACCACGATCACCCTGGTAGTTGAAATAAGCCAGTTCAGTTAAATTGTGTCATTTATATATAACAAAATCTGTTCTGAACTTTAACATGTATTACACGACTACAGTCTTAGGATAAGATAATGGCAAATACCTTAACACCAGCAGCACCAGGACGGCCAGGAGGTCCATCATTACCAGGGCTTCCCTACAAAATAACACAGAAGCATTTGTAAATATTGCATGTACCCTGGAAATTGTATGTCTTAAGATGAAGTAAAAGTGTTACTTGCCTCACGTCCAGCCTCACCCTGAGGTCCAGTCATACCGGGCATGCCAATGTTGCCACCGGGACCACGGGCACCAGGGGCACCAGCAGGGCCAACTCTTCCAGAGTCACCCTAAGGTACACACACACACAAAAATCATCAATATGTATTTAACCTGTAACAGTTTTGATTAGTTTGGACTCAATCGAGAGGTCAGTCAGTGCACTTACAACAGAACCGGGGCCACCAGGAAGACCACGGTCACCTCTGGAGCCAGGAAGACCATTGAATCCAGCTGTTCCCAACTGACCCTGAGGTCCAGCAGGCCCAGGTGCTCCCTATTTTTAAAAAGAATGAGTTTATGAGACATAATATATACTTGGTAATACTGGGCGATTAACATGGTCTGGCTTGTTCAACTAGTACTTACGGGTGCACCAGACTCTCCAGGGGATCCCTTCTCACCAGACAGACCAGGGGGTCCAATCAGTCCATTCTCTCCTGGGGGTCCAGCAGGGCCAACATCACCACGAGCACCGCGTGGGCCATCCTTTCCGGGAGCACCAGTGGGACCAGCAGCTCCAACAATACCCTAATGGTTGGGAAGAAAACCAGATTACATGTGAGAACATAAAGATTATATCCTGAAATGAATTATATCAGCATTATATCCTGAAATGAAGCAAGCGGAGGATCTGGAGTATTGGGTCTGAACAAGTTAATTTATAGTTATCTGATATTACTCACAGCAGGACCAGGAGGTCCAACTCTGCCAGCGGCACCAGGGAAGCCAGTCAGACCCTAGGATAGAGCCAGAGATTCATGGGTCACATAGTAAAAGTCACACAACAAAACCTCCTCACAATAACATAAAATAATCCATTAAAGTATACTTACAGGGGGACCACTGTCACCACGGGCACCAGGTGGGCCAACAGGACCAGAAGGACCCTAAAGATGCACAGGATATTTAAAACAAGTTCAAAATCATAAAAGAGGTATATAAATATATAACCTAGACATCTTTGACTGAGACATAAAGTGAATTTATCTATACTACTACGATTTTTACAATTATACTCAAAAAGTAAAGTCTCAGTTAGGCATGATTCTTCACCAGTAAATGTGCTAAATTAAATGTAGTTTCAAACTTACGAGGGGTCCAGTATTGCCAGCGGGACCAGCAGGGCCAGGGGGTCCAATGTCACCCTTTACACCAGCAGGTCCTTTCTCACCTCTTTGTCCAGTCTGGCCATCAGCACCCTACAAGACACATTGTGTTCCTGTCAGTTTTCAGTGCATTTCTTTTCAGAGTTTTAAAAACTGCTGGTTTGGATGTCTAAAGCATTCTTTAGTAGCAGAATTCATGTGGACTTACAGGGGGTCCAGCAAAACCGGAAGGTCCAGCAGGGCCAGACTCACCACGCTCTCCCTAAAAGACAAGACTTGAGCATGAATCTGATTCTGAAGTGAATTACAGCTTATGCACAGTTTTTTTTTTGTCGGTTCCTCAATATTGGAAAATTTGTATGATAGAAAGGATCAAGGTATCAATGTGTGATAAAGAAATTATTATAATACTCACTGGAGCACCACGAGGACCAGCAGGTCCAGGAGGACCGAAAGAGCCAGTCTCTCCCTGGAACAGAACACAGAGGTAAGTTTGATCAAAATTATCTTTACAACAACTTTCTGTACTTTTGCCAGTCTTCCAAGTTAATTATTTGTTGGTAATGCTTTTCTTTTTGACTGTCCAAAGTCCCAAGGACTTTCAGATCCATCAGAACAGTTCAGCTACATTAATGCTGAAAGCCATAGTCCCATTACATTTTTTTTGTGTGTGAACATTTGTTTTACAGTTTTAGACCTAATGCACATCAATATATATATATATTTAAATATATGTGCAATGCTTCATGTAGTGCATACCTTTGATGAAAAAGTGATGTTTGTAATTTGTTTACACATATGCAAGTGGTCTTGAACAGAATTATCAGTATTAGAAATGAAACTGTTCACACTGTCACCTAAAAACTGTCATATGTGAGGAGTAAAAATCTGATTTGGACCACATTTAAATGAATGCACCAATGTTTAAATGCTTTTTTATCTCATAGTAAGAATCATACACCATTGTTAAATATTTCCTGAGAATGTAGGTGATAATCAAATAAAAACAACTTTGAAAATGAATCAATCAAGTCATGGCTTTAAAGGAATTGTTCACTCAAAATTAAAATTTCTGTCATCATTTACTCACTCAGGTTGTTCCAAACCTGAATGAGTTAGTTACTTCTGCTGAACACAAAAGAAGATATTTCAATACATATTGGTGACCACACTGTTGACGGTAGCCATTGACTTCAATAGTATTTTTTCCAACTATGGAAGTCAATGGCTTACATCAACTGTTTTGTTACCAACACTCTTTAAAATATATTATTTTGTGTTAAACAGAAGAAGAAACTCATACAGGTTTGGAACAACATGAAGTTGAGTAAGTGATGAAAACGTTTTTGGGTGAACAATCCTGTTGACCTCCAGTGTTTTTGAATGCTGGAATATATTTTGAACTTTCCAGCAGAGGGCAACAGAGATTCTCTATATCTCGCCATATTGTGACAGTGGCTAGCATGGGTTTCTTCTTCCAGCAGTCGGTCAAGGAGGCAAATTACTTGCTCCTTGAGAACGTTATAATCTTTTTAAACAATCTGTTAGTGCCATGCCATTAAATATATTTATTTGTACGCTGTCGCTTTTGAAATTATGGTTATGATATGCGATACATCATGCAAGAGCCAATACGAAATGGAGAGCGGGGGATCTCTTTGGACTGGTATATATCTTCAATTTTAATGATTTATGTAGATAGCAACAGTCCTCCACTTCGATCAGAAATAACTGAGAGAATGCTCTTTACCTTGTCACCATTAGCACCAGCAGGTCCAGGGGGTCCACTGGGTCCAGGAGCACCCTATAAATGAAAGAAAAAGTAAAAGTACCATAAAATCAAAATGTATGCATTTTTTTATTATGTATAAAATTAGATATAGGTACATGGTGTACTTACACGGGCACCATCTCTTCCAGCATTGCCCTCTAGTCCTCTGTATCCAGCCTCACCCTGTGTATCAAATACATTTTTAGTCAGCTAGGAGTCATACCGGTTTGGCAACATATCCACTATGGAATACTGTACATCAAAATTTCTCTCGAAAGCCGTTTCGTCATTATGGCAACCATGAGCATTGCTCCAACACATACCTTCTCTCCCTTAGTTCCAGGGGTACCAGCGCCACCACGCTCTCCAGGCATGCCAGCAGCTCCCTGGTGTCCAGGGGCACCAGCAGCTCCAGCTGCACCAGGCTCTCCCTGAAGAATACATATTTTGTCAGTTATACTCATAAAAATGATATGTCTGGATGGCGTGTGGTGAAACATATACCTACCTTGTTTCCATCAGGGCCAGGAGTACCAGCAGGGCCACGAGCACCAATGGGTCCCTGAGGACCAACAGCACCAGTGGGTCCAGTGTTGCCACGCTCTCCCTAAACAGTGATAAAAGCAAGAAATTATTCTCCTGAATGTGAAAATAAGCACAGAACAAGAAATCAGAGATTGGTAGGTCACCTTCACGCCAGCAGGTCCCGATGCACCTTGATCTCCAGGGATACCCTTTTGAGAGATAATGAATATTTGTAAATGGTTTGCATGGCATTGTGCATCCAATTTTCTGCAAGTGAACCAAAATCTGCATAAGCTGAGCCTTGAAAACAATACATTCTCATTCTTCAGTAAAATACAGCTAAAATATGCTCTAAAAAAGAATCGACTCATCATCACCATATATTCAGTGCTAAGTATATACATATATATATATAAATGCAAGATGTTTCTTGTGACAAGAACTTACTCTATCTCCAGGCTTGCCAGCCTCACCAACGGGTCCAGCGGGGCCAGGATGACCCTGTTAAAGTTGAATGAGCGACATAAGTTGTTGAGAAGTCACTAGATAAATGGGTAGAACGCATACAAGACTATTATAACTTTATCTTATGCTATATGACAGTGATTCCCAACCATGGGTACACCTAGGGGGGTAAATGAAAACCTTTTGATTTTGCTTTTATCTGCATTTCTTACACCTGCCTATGAACTGGCAAAAAATAAGCTCAAGCTAAGCTTCTCATCCACTGCATTACTTGTTTTTATTTTAAAAATCAGTCATTGTAACAACACATTAAATAATACTTATGATAATGCTAAAGGATTCCCAATATAAAGTTAAAAGGAACATGTTTTAATGTAAATAGAGGGTACAAAAAAAGGTTGAGAAACACTTCATAGTGTACTTTTAGTAAGTTTCAGCAGGCATGACATGAAACTGACCTGGAATCCAGGAGCACCAGATGCTCCCTGCTCTCCTTTCTCGCCTGGGCCACCCTAAATGAGAAGACAACAATCTGTTAGCACTAAGATAAAGTCATGTGCTAATCCACAAAGATAATCAGAAAATGTAAGATGGCCTACTTACAGCAAGTCCGACGGGACCAGCAGGGCCGTTATTACCATCAGGACCAGGTTGACCCTAAGTGAAAAGTAAGGAACTTAATCAGAGCAGCTCTACTACAGTAACTCACTCCAATGATACTGATGAATGTATGTAGCATATATTCCTCTCTGAAACACTTACTCTCAATCCAGTAGGGCCACTAGGTCCTTTCTCACCAGGCTTGCCAGGCTCGCCCTGCAGGGAGATTTATTGATAAGCTCAATGCTACTTTTCGAATCTTTAAATAGAGATGAAATGCACAAAATAGAGTCATTACTTACAGAAGGTCCCTTAGGGCCGGGGAATCCAATATTACCAGGCTGGCCTCTGGGTCCAGTTGGGCCAGGGGGGCCGGAGCGACCATCTTGACCAGCGGCACCCTAAAATACGACAAATAAATTGGAGATGAGTGCACACAAAGCACATGTTCTCAGAAATGACTTTGGGTAACTCAAAAATGTGTGTAAATGTATAACTGCGATTGTACTCACAGCAGGCCCTTCCTTTCCAGGGGGTCCAGAACTGCCAGGGCTACCAGGGAGACCCTGAAAAGATATAAGATGAAGGTGTTGTTTATATCAAGAATGACTGATCTCAAACATACTTGTAGATTTGTAGAGATATTTCATTGTTTCTTGCTTTGTCATAATGGACTGAACAGATAAACATGAGTGGGAGGCTAATTCTGATACTCACTCTGGCTCCAACAAGACCAGCTTCACCAGCACGACCAGCATCTCCAGGAGGTCCACGGGCTCCAGGGGCACCAGTAGCACCACGGGGACCAGGCATGCCCTGAAGGTACAAGAGTCAAAGATCAGTGTCTTAAAAAAGCATCAGAGCAATGTGAAACTGCTTGGGTTTTCAGAGCTTTGCAGAACTATCAAAAGAGATATTATTTAGTTTTTATTTTTAAATGACCTGATGATTAGCGATCTATGGTTTCATCCAAAGCAGTTAAAGTACTGTCACAGTCTGTATACATACACTAGTGGGCAACAGTGATGTCCTGTCTAGGAAAAAATATAAAATAATTGGTATAAACACTAAATACTCAAAGGTACTCGTGTGGTGAAAGTAAAAAGCCTTTAACAACTGGGCAAAACTATTTAAAAGGGGTTTACATTTTTAAGTATTGTGCTTGGAGTCAATAGCTGTATTTGTATTAACGCAATGAAATGTCAAATAAATGATGAACACATCCAAAAACAAGAGGACCAATGAAATATTAATACCTGTTATGTTGTAGTCAATGTGTGCTCTTTCCTGAGATATTGTTTTTCTATACATAATTTTTTCATAGTAAAATAAAACCTATAGCTGTAGTTAAAAACCTTCATGAAAAACCTTAACCAAATTTAGTGTTTTGTTCTTCCCTCATATTTATTTTTTTAAATATTGACCTAATTTTTTGATGGTTTAATCAAACTTGTAGGGTCATTAAAACCAAATATCCTCTCATTTTTGGCCACTACTGCAGTTTGATTCAATACAGAACAGGACGTCACTTGAATCTTACCATTGGGCCTGATCTGCCAGCCAGACCAGGCAGACCACGAGTACCAGCGGCTCCCTGCAAGAAAAGTGAATGGACAGAGATTAATAAAAATAAATTATAAAAAAACATAACCAATTACACCACTATATTTTTGTTTTTGTTTTTAAATGTTCTGTACTGTTCTGTACATTGTCTTACAGATCTGTGCCTTGTCGTCTTAACCAACTAAAAGTGGTGATAATCCCTGTAGTACTCTTATAATGATAGTAAAGCTTTTGTGATCATTTCTATTTGCTCTCTGACAGTTAAAATGACAATGGAGATGCCAAGATCAAACGTACTCTAGGTCCACGCATTCCCAAGGGTCCAGTAGCTCCCTGCTCACCAGTTGAGCCTCTCTTGCCCTCTTCACCAGAAGGACCAGGGGATCCCTGAGGACCAGCACTACCCTGTACGGGAAGCAGGCAAAGAAGGAGGTGAACATGGGCATTCCGCTAGAATACAAACTGCATACTTATGTTAATAAATAAATATGTTGAGATGCCTGATAGTGTGTTTACTCACAGGCTCACCCTTGACACCAGAATCTCCCTTCACTCCAGCGGGACCAGGGTCACCCTGAGCAGCAAAACAGTTCAAAGGTTAGACTGTTTCAGTGTTGCACTTATGAGATGGTCAAATAATTTCTTTATTTAAAAAATTATGAATGAACATAGAATAGACAGCAGTGATGCACCAAAATGAAAAACAAAACATACATTTTAAATTATCCTTTTTGTTTGGGATAATTTAATAGAATAACTTTTATACTGCCTTTCAAAAATAATAAATAATTCATCTATGTTCCTCCCTTAAATGCTTACTTCTGATTTTTGTAAAATATTGTTTCAATGAAAATCTATCTAGCTTATAGATCTAAAGACCTATGTAATTGTTACTGTAAATCTATGTAATATAAATATGACTGCAAAATACTTCCATATCATGACTGTATTATCAATTGAAGTCTGTTATCAATTGAAAACGTGTCCTCTTTTATATCTAATTAAACCTGGATGATTTCACTTGAAAGCTGCTTTTTCTCCGTGTCTGAATTTTGGATAATGAATCTGTTATGGCCCGTTCACACAAAGGACGATAACCATAAAGATATAGTCTTAAAAATCGGGAATCCAATTCAGCCAATCAGAATCCATCTTTCCTTCAGACGACAAACCAGCAGCAACAATATTGTGCTTTAGTGTGGACGCTAATATAGCTATCATTATTGTTCTTGGTGTGAACAGGCCTTTAAAGTAATAGTGGTAACACTTTAGGTTCCAATTCTCACTATAAACTAGTTGCTTATTAGCATGCATATTACTAGGATATTGGCTGTTTATTAGTTCTTATAAAGCACATATTATGCCTTATTCTACATGATCATAATCTACATCCCTTAATCCTACCCAATACCTAAATTTAACAACTACCTTACTATTACTAAGCAGTAATTGAAATAAAAGTCAATAGTTAATAGTGAGCATTGGACCCAAATCTAAAGTGTGACTGTAATAGTTTCTCTAAAACTTTCCAGCCTATTTTTTCTTTCAGACCAAAACCCAAAATGGCAGCTAACAATTGGGTACATCTTTAATACACATTGTGATGAATCACATGGTACTCACAGCAAGACCTCTTGGACCAGAGGCTCCAGAAGGTCCCTGGGGGCCAGGGCCTCCCCTAGGGCCAGGGAAACCAGGGGCACCAGCAACTCCAGGCTGGCCCTGTGGAAGTAATCAGAAATATATTTGAAAGACTAAAAAGAATAAACACTTAGATGCAAAGGATGGATTCATAGAGTAAATGCAAAGTCCTCTGTTTTATGATGAATTGTGACACTTTAGGTAAATTTAGTTTTAAAGTTAAAGGTACACTATGTAACGTTTTGCGCTCTAGCGGTTAATAAACACGACTGCATGTGTTTGCAGAAGAACATTGTAGCCGGATCTACTTCTCTCTGTTTATGTCTATCATGAGTCACGCAGGTACTGGGCTACTCAGCCGCGGTTGGCATCCCACTCAGTCTAAAGTAGTCCGAATACACTAATTATAGACGTACTGCAATGATTCGGGATAAGACAAAAAACACGGTTAAGAAGATTGATTCATGATGAACTCACTCGTTAAATAAACTGTCAATTTGGACAAAAAAAGTTACAGTGTACCTTTAAAATACTGCAAAAATACGACATATTTTGTTTCAGAACTATTTGGTAATTATTTAACATAATTCAGTTGCAACTGTACTGTAAAATGATTAGTACATTTCTTGTGAACATATTTATTTAAAATGAAATGTATGGAAACTCACAGCTGCTCCCTTAGCACCAGTGATACCGTTAGCACCAGGATTACCCTGTTAAAATAGAAAGAGAGACAGATTATTTTTTTTCTTCATGTAGAAACTCTTAATTCATTTATCTGCAAATATTTAAAATGCACTTACAGGGGGTCCAACTGGGCCCACAGCACCATTCGTGCCTGGCTCTCCTCTTTGTCCCTGAGGTCCAGATGGGCCACTGGGGCCAACAGCTCCAATTTCTCCCTGTGAAATATTACAGACGGTTGTAAATTACAGATTGCAAAAGAAGGATGGTTGCTATGATGAATTAAAGGGATAGTTCACCCCAAAAATGAATACTCGGCCTCAAGTTTTTCCAAACCTGTATGAGTTTCTTTCTTCTGTTGAACATAGAAGATATTTTGAAGAATGTTGGTAACCAGACAGATGACAGTAGCCATAGTATTTCTTTTTTCCTAGTATGGAAGTAAATGGCTACTGGTTACCAACATTCTTTTAAATATCTTCTTTTGTGTTCATACAGGTTTGGAACAACTTGAGGGCGAGTAAATGATAACAGTATTTTCATTTTTAGGTGAACTATCCTTTAAGAAAACATATATGAAGAGCATGAGATCTAATCAAATGACATGAACATCCAGTATTAGCTTCTCTTATTAATCTTCTGGCACATTCTTTTATGCAGAGGTGCCAGGCAGACTTCAGATTTAGACAAATTCTGTTTTGAATTCACTAGTTGTCACCCATACCTTAGGTCCAGGAGCACCAGGGAAACCGGGAGGTCCAGCTGCTCCCAAAGGACCCTAAGAGGAGAGAAATTGTGTTACTTCTACAGGATTATGTCATATTTTAGGAGACAAAGGTGTCAAAGGGCAGCCAATCCACTCACAGCAGGGCCAGCAGGACCAGTGTTACCATCAGCACCGCGAGCACCAGCTGGGCCAGAAGGGCCAACGCGACCTCTCTCACCAGGAAGACCACGACCACCCTGTGCAACAAGAGCAATGAGATAAGAGATGAAGGGTTGACGTAGGTATGTACTTAAAGCCATTTGTGCTGAAGTCAGAATTGGGATATGCATTAAACATTTTCCTAACACCGAGAAAATAACAATATTTGACTTACTCTCTGTCCGGGGGTTCCGTTTGATCCAGGAGAACCATTCTCACCCTGTTGAAAAGAGACAAACATAAGCCTTTAAAATGTGACACAATAGATTTGAAGGTATTCATTATACTGGCTAGAAAATTTACTTTACGGTATGAGTAATATTATCAATAATAATCATAATGCATGTCATTTTATAGCACTGTTCATAGATAAAATGCAGCTGCACAAATATTTGCATGTGAAGCATTAACACTTTCCTTTTAACTGAATTACATTATGTATTTTGAAAGTGACAGGTGCATTTCTTTATAGTCTGAGATGCTTGTGCTAAGACACACAATGTTAAGATTTTGCTGAGTTTAACCCCGTGAGAACTTTTTTATTCAGTTAGATTATAGATTTTTTTTTTCTCACCATGAAAATATCAGAAAAACAAAGAATCAAACACATAAACTTTAGGGTGTGATTATTACCTTGACACCAGCTGCACCAGGCTCTCCTTTGCGTCCATCAAGACCAGTGTAACCCTGATGAACAAGAAATTAAGATCATGGCTACTTAAGAGATTACTTACAAAACATGTCTGTGAGTAAGCACTTCAAACTACATGTAAGCTCTCACTACAGTATATCTTCCATGAGAAATGTTGGGTTGTTGATGGTTAAAAGATTACAATGTCTTTTCGTCAGTCCTCAACTCTGAGCACTTACTCTGTGTCCCTTCATGCCAGGAAGTCCAGGAGTTCCTGGGAAACCACGGGCACCCTGTAGAAGAAAGAGGAAAGACGAAGCTCCTTACTGAGGTAGATACAAACATGCTCGATTTAAAGAAAAAAGTACATTTTTATGCCCTTACCTGTTGTCCAGGTGGTCCTCTATCGCCAGGTTTTCCAGGTCTTCCATTGTTACCCTTAGAGGTCAAGACACACAGTTAATGCATGGTCAAGTTATCGTTTTAGTATGAGCACATGATATTATAGCACTCACATCTTCACCATTTTTGCCAGGAGGTCCATGAGGACCACGAGAGCCAACAGCTCCCTGTAAAGAGATGACAAAAATCAGCTTTTAAGTTCAAAGCTCATTTCCAAAATGTGTGAAACAGGAATACTTACAGCCTGCCCGGGCTCTCCAGGCTCACCAGCATGTCCTTGGAATCCTTGAGGTCCCTATATATTCATGGGAAAAGTCACGTTTAGTTTTTTTTAGAGCCATAAACACTCAGACTATATGCAAAATGATATTTGATGAAATTACTGATTATGGAACTAATGATTTACTCTAAATCATGCAATTGTATTTACATTTTTATTGAAGCAGAATCAAATCTACATTTGTAATCCAGTTAAAAAGCATGAAATACTCACAGGGGCACCAGGAGGTCCAGCTGGGCCTCTAGGTCCCATCAAACCCTGAGAAAGTGAAAGTAAACATGAGTGGCTCAGTATGACCAGCAATGGCTTAGCCATTACGATGAATGTTGGCCTATCTAAAATAATAGATCCAATTTTTAATTGAAAGGATTCACAACTGAAATGCCTGATATTAAATGAACTCACCATTGGTCCAGGGCCGGGTTCAGGTCCTTTCCCGCCATCATATTGAGCAGCAAAATTCTACACAAGTAATTGAGTAAATATTTAGCAAAAAAATATTAATTATTTTAACGTTTAAAATACTGAACTTCATATTTCACCATCATTAAAAATATTCATAAAGAAATGGAAGGCACAAAAAACTTGTTTCTATCCTTGCATTGGAAATAAATACAGCTCACAGCCATTTTTGAGGCCATGATTCAGGGCAAAGGTTAAAGGTTGAGTGTTAAATATGACTCGTCATGGGTCAATGGGAGGAGCATGAGCCTCGGCTATAACTACCCGCAAGGTTTAATCACTCAACTGCTATATAAAAAAAAAAAGGTTTATTTCTTCTGGAAAAGTTTTTGGTTTGAAATGGAAACTTACTCCACCAAGACCAGGGGGGCCGGGAGGGCCGGGAGGGCCAGGAAGTCCAGGTCTGCCGGGGTTTCCATCTGGTCCTTTAGGACCCTATGTAGAACAAGAACAAATAGTTGTGATTGCTGTAATGTGAGGTAAATCTGTAGTGTTGACGTGAACTAGCCACTATTCTAATGAAGTGAGAATGACACTGATTATACAAAATAGCATTGTTCTGTCCATATGTTATTATAGATAACGGTTTAGTCAAACACCTTGTACTGAAAGGTACCCTTTGGCCTATTTTCAATACTTTAATGCTGAAAAATGACAGTAGAAACTTACCCTCTGACCTCTGGGTCCTTTTGGTCCCCTGGAGGCCTATTTATAGAAAACAACAGGCACAGACCTATGGTTTAAAGTCCACCTTCATATGAAGAACATTTGCTTTTCATATGCGTGTTATGCAGGGTGTGTTTTTAGGTTTGAGTCACAGTTAGATATGCTACGCTAGTAACGCTACACTCATCACCTTAATTGCACAAAGAAAAGAGAATTAATAAATAAATAAATACAGGATTTATTTATTCCATCTTTCTAAGAATCTCATGCCATGTGATGTGCAGTAGTTCATATTAAATGCATTCCTTGTGTTCTTCAAACAACAAACATGCAATTTAGTCTGCAAAAAGAGTTATAGCATGCACTGTCCAGTATTAATCAGTAAAAACTATTAACTGCATGCTTGGGATTAGATATTAGATATTAATGGAGGTAACAGAGGTGCTTTAAGGAGCACACAGGCCTAGAACCTGTTGAGCCTGTCCCACTGAAGTCTCTCCTTTAAGCACCTTCTGTTGTTGGTGATCAATACTGGTTTGTGATATTCAGGTGAGCAGTTTGACTCAATCCCAAATAATATCCCATAATTATGCCAATTGCAATAATATATGCTATGCATGTCCACTTGAGGGAACTGCTGGGCAAAATCCACCAGTTTGGAGGAATTTCTGCGGCATGTTGATTTTGTTACTTTGAGTCCACCTCTTCAGCAGGCCATCTAAAAAGGTCCATTGTGCCCAGGCTGTCTGCTAGGCAGGATAAGGTGGTCTCTAGTTTCACTGACATTTGCTTGAGCCAATGGACTGCTTTCCTCCTTCCCGTCACAGGCAAGAAGGAAAAACCCAAAAAACTCTGATAATCCGAAATGCTCTGGTATATTTGAGATTGACCAAAGGAGCTTTTCACCGAATATCATCATCCGTTTGGAGATTTGGCATCAGATAAGGTAAATATCTCTATTAATACAATTGATATAACTTCATGCAAGTGTACTGACCGCTGTATGATGAAGATGAGGGGGTGGAGAAAGAAAACGAGAAAACAGAGAGAGAAAAAGGGGGAAGACAGAGGTGATCGATTATTATGCACTCCACATTATGTTGAAATACAGTAACATTGATAAAAAACTAGACACGTATACTATTTATTATTCTAGGCTTCACACAGTGTGAGCATTTCAGAAGAATACAACATAATACTGTAAATGTTTATGATAAATACAATATCCTTACATGCAAAAAAATCTGTGTTAAAATAGAAAAACAATTTTTTTGCATTGCTAAAATGAAAGGACCTGATTTTAGTAGGCCTGGGTTTGATTTTGTGTCTTTTGCTGTAACACAATAAAAGATTAATAACTTGCTGTTAATTTTGCTCTTATGATTGAGGGTTTAAAAATGGCAGTGTTGTATCTAAAAATATTTCCCAAAGCATAAAATTATTCCTAATTAATATACTTATTCCTGTACTTAATTTACTAATTAAGTGCAGATTAATTTGAATTCAAATACAGTAAAAATAGTTCATTTGAGTTTATTGTCTATAAAACAGTACATTTAAGTGAATTAAAAATATGCAATCTTTTCATTATATATTAATATATTTTAATTAGAATATATCCTGTTCCATAATATATTAGCTACTGTCCAAGGCTGAATGTATTTATTGATTAATTTTAAAGTGAGTCACATACAGTAGAGTTTGTCAGGTACTGCTAACCCTGTAGAGGTTATCAGGTGTTGTTTACATGCTTAGGCCTTCCTGTTGCAAAGCCAACTGTGAACTATGAACCCACTGAACTAAATAGTTGTTATCCTGTAGAAGCAGCTACGTGTCATGTCGATTATTCTCCACTAGGTGGCGTATTTTGACTACTGGGTGATGACCTAATGCCACATTAAATGCCAATTTTCTTTCTCTAAAAATAAGCTATAAAATATTAAAAGGTAAGATTGTTGTACTAAATCAGTTCGTACTAAAACACTTCTGTGTTTTAGAGAGGCATAACATATTTTTTTGATAGGCCTATATTTGAAGTCACTCTGCATAGCCTATATGTGTCTTAACATTTGGGTATTATTTAAGATAACAACTTGCTTTTTATACTGAATAGAGTTATTTTAAATCCGATATAGTTAATTTTATAGGATGTTGCTTAAATGTGATGTTACAGACTTCAGCCAGCAGGGGGCAGATTTTACAGACCCCCATAATTAAAAAAACACTCCTGGAGTCTGGGACAAAGATGAGGTACAGCACCCTAACCATAAACTAAACGCGTTTAACCAGCTGTCTCTCTCTCTCTCTCTCTCTCTCTCTCTCTCTCTCTCTATATATATACATATATACATATTTAAACTTTTTTTGATAACTATGCCATGTGTTTCCGTTTCTCAATCGCAACAGATGAAAATATCCAAGACCACGGCGTATCCATTAAAAAGATCCGCTGGATTTTACAGTGGAAAGCCAAAAGGAAACGCCTCAATTCTTCAGATGAAGTTCTAGCTTTCCTTGAGGTAATTTCCCAGCAAGGTTCAACCAAACAAGCGGAGCAAATCCAGTAGAAGAAGAAAGAAAAAGCCTTAAGGTCCTTGGTTAGACAAAAAAAAAAAAAAAGCATATTTCAGACTTACATTGACATGATGCTAGGTACGAAGTCACTGCAAGCAGCAACAGAATCCGGGTATCCACAAAGCTGAGCATGTCTACACCGACATGCAGACTCCTTGTGCTGCAGTGCCCTGGTTTAACTCAAGCAGGCATACAGTTGTGGTATAAACTCCAAACTTAGCAGGAACCTGCTGCCGTGATGCTAGAATAATAAAGATCAACCAGCCCTATTTATATGGCAGGAGGTTCCCTTGACTGCGTGTCCAGAGTGATCCCCCAAACCAATGGGAGAGAGGGACTCTATATGACTCTCATCCTAGCACTGCCCTCATCCCAGCCTCTCTCTCAGACTTTGGCAATGCTCTGACAATGATGACGAGTACAACGTTTTAATTAGATCCATTCTTTTGAGGACGTGGACATGGTCGATGTTTAAAAGAGAAAAGCTTTCCGTTTTTCTCAGGCTTTTCAATGGCTCTTATAGGATGGATAGGTCTCTGCGCGCGTCAAGCGGACACTTATGGCACATTTTGCGCATTTGACCACAATAACGGGAGATATAGCCCATCTAACTGAAGAATACTCGCTATGCAGAATTCATAAATCAGTCTTAGACACTGAAAACGCACATCACTGTATGAGCAGGTCGTCAATTCGCGCGTTTGAACGAAAATGCATAATTTTGCCTTTTTACGCACGTAACCTATTTGCGTTGTCTTATAGACAGCGCACACTAAAACATTTTAAGACATTTTTAAAGTGTACTTATTAATTATAAAGACTGTCCACAGTTTGCAATTAGTTGTGTTTTTGTCTAAAGTGAAGCTTTTGAAACCATACATTGCACTGTATGTGGGTCAATGTCATGGCACGAGTTATTCAGAGTTACATAAAACATTTAATTCAGAAAAATTCTTTCGTGGTGAACGTTCTTAGGTTATGAATAAAGGTATTATATTTTGTTGGGGTTTTAAATAAGTCTGGGTGGTATAACTATCCAGAAAAAACAAAAAAAAACAAAAAAAACAACAACATTAAAAGACTGAAATTGTTGGAAAAAGAAAAATGTTGTGTAGTTTGACCATTTGTATTATTTTGTTATTTTATTATTATTTTAATTTATTAATAAAGAAAGCAATGGAGCATTTAAATATATATAATAAATAAATAATACAATATTATAATAAAATAAAAAAATCCTGCAAATCAGGGTGGAAAAGACTGACATGCAGGAAGCCATTTTGTTGTCATGTGACAAGCAAAACAGTGACGACCCCTTAAGACCCCCATGGCTTTAAAAATATCATCTTTTTGTCGTTTTATGAAAAATCATGTTTCGTCTGCTAGAGTAAGGCCAAGAAAGATTGAAAAATACGTTTAACCCCAATCCTAGTTTTCAGTCTGGATTTGGGGACACTTTATTTCAGTGGTCCCCCAACAGACATCCTACTGATTATAAGTAATTTTGCAACTGCATGTCAACTAACTCTCATTAGAGTATTAGTAGACGGTCTGCTTAATATCTGCTAACACTTTATTGTGATGCTCCCCAACAGACATTCTACTGATTATGAGTACGTTTGCAATTACATGTCAACTTATTCTCCTAACCCTAGCCTAACAGTCATACATAGATTTTTTTTTTTTTTTCATTTTTCAAACTTTTAACTGTAGACCTTCACTTTAGTACTCTTTTAGACTGAAGAGTAAAGGCCAGTCTGAGATATCTAATTTCAGATCCTCCTTCCTCAGAGCGGCTCTGGCCACAGGACCAGACATGTCTGCCGCTAGAATCCACCACTTAGTCCTCTGCAGAATGTGGCGTTTTAAAGCACACAGAACCTACGCCATGTTCACCAAAACACACATTTACTTCAGTTTGTTTTACAATGAAATTATTACCAGATAGAACACCATAAAATGTGTATGCATGTGCTTTCAAGCTTTTATTCATTAATAACATTTATCTGGCTGTAGCCATGTGATCCCACACTGATTAAGAGTCGGTTCACATAGAACAGATTTTTTTCCATTCCACTGCTCTACTTTTCCATTGTTTTTCTATGTAAACACTCAGGCTAGACGGGCATGTTTGACAGTTGCATGTGCATATTTTGCAGCAGCTGTGTTCTAAATCACCCCCTATACCCTTATTACACCACTAATATAGTACACTTGAAGGGGTGAATGAAAACGAGTGAGTGAATTCAGACACTGAGTGTGCCGGAAGGGCTGCTGCTTATGCTTGCTGTTTAATGAAAAGATTTATCTTGAGCTCTGTCATGGAAGTATAAACCTTATTTACACAATTTAATGATTAATAGGAATTTATACCTGTATGATATTACGCTGTACCCACATTGGAACAGAAGTTTGGAAAATGGATGGATGGATGATTCAGCTGCAGGCGCCATCTTCCATTCATTGGGCACGACCCTCACAGTGCATTATGGGTATTATCTAGCCATTGGTTGTACAGTCCTTATTGCGGTGCATTATGGGATTGAATGAGTGCACTCGATAACGTCCACTATGGTATAGGGTAGAGGGGGCGATTTCAGACACAGCCAGAGACTGCAAAACGCAGCGTGCAACAAACACTTCTCTACACTTTAAGATTTTTTCGGACCAAAAAATAAAATAAAAAATTGCATGGTCTAGAGACCATAATTTCTTTTAAGTTAGAACACCTTTCGCAAGGTGGTTAAAGTGTCATGCACAATGGTTAAAGATGTCTGCATGTGAAAAACAATGGAAAAATGCATTCTGTGCTAAGAGTGTCAGCTGTTTCTGACTACAGGATAGGCTATTGCAGTTTACAGTAATGCTCAGTTGTCAGTAAACTTGTTACTATTATAAGGAGTATATAATATAACATATACCTTCTTATAATAGTACCCTGCACACATGCACATAACGTCACTAAGCACTTCATAATGATTGAACAGATGCTATAAGTGCAAATATTAGATTATATTAGTGCAAATAGCAAAACAACATACTGTTTTCAGTGTATATGATTGTATTTATTAAAATTATTAACGGATGATGCCTTATTGGGACTTTACTTGTCCCTGTAAAGCCCATCCCTAACCCTAACCATATAGCCTTCACTAAATGTGTCCTTGAAGTACTAGGAAGAGAGCCACTGTTTTGGGCACAAAATGAAGCTATTTGCACTTATTGTAAATGCAAACTCTGTAATGATAACTGATGTGAAAGCATGTTTGTTTTCTTCAGTTTAATAAACTCCCGAGGTCTGTTACAGCCCACCCACTGTTTAAATAGTTAATTGGACAGGATGGGAAAGCTCATAGTCTATGAGTACTTAATTAGACTCCTCAGCAGGACTGTCTCTAACACTCACACCCATTATCGTTACAAGTGTTAATGACGTCTGTACAGGCAGATTCCACGTGCGTTTGACATGTACTTGTTAAGTAGGAGACACTTTCTGGGTTTTTAAAAATGGTCAGCCAACCGTTTCTTACTGAGAGATTTTATGGTCTATTATTGGCAAGTCCTTGTCGGTCATAAACTGTGGCAAATAAGAAATATTGTGAATATACATTGTATCCGTTAGGCCGAAAGAAGCTGAATAACACATTTCCTTAAAATGGCGCTCCACTGTTTCTTTTCCTTAGGGCTTCACTTCTATGTGCCAGAAAAATATTAGTCATTGCTGGAATGTCCAGGCAACTTGCTTGTAGTTAAAGCAGGGAAAGCATTGAAGGGGAGGAGCATATGAGAGCAAATGTGTTTCAAAGATGGACAGGCACTTCATGTTCAGTCAAACATGGAGTTCAGCAGAAACTAGACTAGATGAAGATTTGAGAACAGTGCTTGCGTACTATAGTGAAGAAGATGAAAAGGAGAAAAGCTGTTTCTGAACTGACCTTATTTATAACACTGATATTGTCAGAAGTGAAAAAAGGTTCTGAAAACTTCATTTTTATCTTTCTTTTTACCTATAGAAAATAAAAACACTTTTGAACTTTTAGCATTAAACTTGCTAACTATTATAAGTACCCATTTTATGAAATTTGAGTGCATGTGCAAGTGTTACTTTGAGCTGCATTTTATGTATGAAAGTATTATATATATATAATTATATATTACTAAAATTATATGATCAGTAAGTTATGACAACATATGTTTTCACATTTAACTCATCAAAATAAGCTACACAAATTAAAATTTGTTTAAGTTATCCAAGTCATTTTAAGTTGAAATGACTTAAATGAAGGCAGCACCTTTTTTAACAGTGATATATCTAATGATATAATATATATATACACATACGTACAAATCTCAAACATACAATTATTATTAATAATAGTTGAATTTTTATTTTATTTTATATTGAAAGTTTTATTATTTTTATTTTACATTTTGGGAGCATACAATTTTTGTCACTCTGTAATATAATCTATATTTTGGACAACAAACAAATTTAAGTCTAATAATTTTAAAGTACAAGTTGATTGTACTTTAAAAAATCTTCTATGGCTCAGAAAACTTAAACTGACATATTATATAAGCAATGATATGATCAATAAGTTATGACAACATATGTTTTCACATTGCTTTAACTTAAACATTTTGACATTTGCGTAATTTTATTCATTCAACTCATTTTTAAAGTCAGTTTAATGTAATTTAAGTTGAAATGACTTAAACATCCAAGTTGATTGTACTTTTAAAAAATGAAGGCAGCACCTTTTTTTACAATATATATACACATTCGTACAAATTTCATACATAAAATTATTATTAATAATAGTTTCATTATGTTTATTTTACATTTTGGGAGCATATAATGGTTTTCAATGTAATGTAATCTGTATTTTGACATAAAATCGTTCAAATTTAAAGCTAATAATTATAAGAAAAAATCTTGTAGCAAACTGTTAAATTCTCCATATTATATGAAAAATGATATCATCATTAAGTTATGACAACATATGTTTTCACATTACTTTAACTCATCAAAATAAGTTATGCAAATTTCAACTTTTTTAAGTTATACAATATACTATTTTATGTTTAATGTTTACAATATTTTAAAAAAGGCAGTTTAATGTAATTTAAGTTAAAACATCCACGTTGATTGTACTTAAAATTTGGTAAGAAATAGTCGTGAATGCTCCATATTGAACAAGAATACCCATTTGTCTGGAAGGTGCAGATTATCCTTTTATTTGAACTCCATCTCTATTTTGCTTATTATTTAGACTGATCTAGTTGGTCTTAGCTTTATGATATAGTAAGTCATGCCTATTGTGCAGTAAAATAATATATAACAGAGTCATACTCATAATAGAAGCCTTGATTGAAAACTGCTCTGAAACAGGGTAAACACTTGACTTAGTTTGTTCATACACCTTTCACTTTTATGACATTAGACCCAAATAATATTTAAGATCTCTTCTGTGGTGTTGTGTTGCCCAGCTTTTTATTGTCGGCCATTTTGCAGAACTCTTTTTCCACCGAGGTCTCCAGACTCTGAGTGATCTGCTGGTGCTGTATGCTGTTGGATTCCAGATGTGCTTAGCTCAGGCATCCTGTGATTGGCTGCGCGCTCAACCCAGTTTCCGCGTCTCAGATTTCTCCACATCCAGAGGCAGAGCAGAGGAGGTACATGGACCACAAGAAGCCTCATGTTAGAGTGTATCCACTGTACACCTGCCAGCTAGCTGCAACATGATCAGTACAAGACTATCATACCAGTGTGGCTGTCACAGCATGCAGCTAATGCAGTCAGACGCAAGTGTGAAAACCATGTGTAAACAATGTAGGTTCACAGGTAAACTGAAGGGGGCCAAGAGACAGCTCAAACATAATATTTAACAAGTGAACCTGAATTGATTTAGTGTTTTCATGGGCAAATGGACTTGAGCTGGTGCTTCCTTGAGGAGAGTTCCTAAAGATCTGTCATTCTTGAAGGTGTAGGAGAAACGCCCAAGCAAGGCATTCTCAGTGAACCATGCATTTAAACAAGCTGCCTTCTCGCTGACTGTAGGTGGTGCTGGCATAGAGTAGCAAGACACTCTCGGTTTTCTCTTTTTCCTCTTTACTTCTATTCCTCTTTAATATAAAGGGGTGATTTCAAGGTGATTATCATTGAGATGACTTGGAAAAAGTGTCCCAATCAATGTGTATATATGTAATTTATAGATTTTTTGTTACACATGGCAGTAATGTTTATTTTGTTTTTTATAACATTTTATAAAATTTTATAAAATTCTCTATCTTCAGCAAATGGCATGTAAGATGCTCCACTGTAAAAATGGCATTTCATTCAACAGATCATGAATGTATCCCATCTATAAGGACATATTAATATAGATACACTACCTTTAAAAAGCCTTGGGTTTTCGAGAACTCTTATTCTGCAACGATACAATAAAAACAGTAATACAGAGAAATATTATTATGCTTTAAAGTAACTTTTTATTGTAATATATTTAAAGATTTAATTTATTCCTGTGATGTAAAGAATAATTTTTGGCATCATTACTCGTTTTCAGTGTCATGTGATCCTTTAGAAACCATTCTAATATGCTAATATGTAATCTAATCTAAAAAATAATCTAATATCTGCTGCTCAGTAAACATTTCTATCGGTCAGTCCATCCATCATCTATCTATCTATCTATCTATCTATCTATCTATCTATCTATCTATCTATCTATCTATCTATCTATCTATCTATCTATCTATCTATCTATCTATCTATCTATCTATCTATCTATCTATCTATCTATCTATCCGTCCATCCATCCATCGTCTATCTATCCATCCATCAATCATCCATCCATCCATTATCTGTCCTTCCATCCATCCATCATCTATCTATCCATCCATCTATCATCCATCCATCCATCCATCCATCCATCCATCCGTTGTGCTGCTTAATATTTTGTGGATTATTTAAAAAAAAAGTTAAACAGAACAACATTTATTTGAATTAGATTTTTTTTTAACATTTTAAAAGTCAATACTGTCACATTCGATTATTTTAATGCATTATTGCTGAAGTAAAGTATTAAAACAAAATACTGACCCCAAACCTTTGAATGGCCAGTGACCAATGTGATATTGTTATTATTTACATGGCAGGGAGTTTATAATGTAAAACATGGTGCATTAAATCTAAATCCAAATTTTTATATAACATTTGAGAGCCTGATTACAAAAACAAAAGTCTCAGCATTAAAAGCCATGTCCCAAACACACAATTATAATGTTCTCATTATAATTTAATGTAGCCTATATGACAGACTTGTGCTGCACATGTTGTACTTTACTGTATTTTCCTTTTTCAAAGTGATTCCAATCATATTTCAAGCAACTGGTGAATAGTGCGCATCTGAAGTGTCTCAGCTGTAAGAAATAATCCATTATAATCGTTAACATTAAAAATGAACATATATCAGCCGATAACGATATGGTGGCCGATCCCTATTCAATTCCCAGAGTATGTAGATAAAAGCATTTGTCAGATGTGTGTTTATATACTGTTTTAAAACCCAATAGTTATTGCTTATACATAGAGTAAACATTGTAACTGATTTATAGTGAGTCTAATGGGTTGTATATGGGATACGCAGGCACTGTGGGTGAGCTGTAAGAGTGCTCGTCTGCTGGTGTGGCATGTGAATTATCCTATCTTTGAGAAAGCACTGCTAGACAGTAGGTCATTAAGGAGGAGGAGCACACACTCCCATAATTTAGAACTCATTTGACTGAGAAGAGGACACACTCGCACAGAGAGAAAGAAAGTAGACTGAGGTTTTGAAATTACAGGCTATGCTCCAAGGCTGATATCCTTTTTTCCTTACTTTGGACTCTGTGGTGATGGCCTTTCCATATGAAAAGAGAAAAATCTGCAGCAAAAATGAGCAGAGTAAATCCTACTGTATGACATATCAGTGCTGCTAACGCACATTTTTGCTTCTTTAAGGACCATCCATCATTAAATATTTGAATATCTATTAGATTAGTATCTCCTCATTGTCCCTGGTTCATCTTTAAATGGTCATCATTAAAATCGAACATGAAAATGCTTTTTAACACCGTCATCATCTGACAACTAGATCCAGCATTCTTCATCTGTGAGATAAGTCAAGAACATAGCCTTCTCAAAAGAGAGAAGAAGAGAGAATCAAAGCTGGGATCCACCCTTGCTTCTGCCTAACACATAGTTAGTTTTATTCCGTGTCCACATGACTCAAAGTCTGGTCAGCAAAGGCATAATAAGAGGTATAAAAATACACAAGCACAATGTCACAGGGGTGCACAGCCAGTTAAATTGGTAGATGGGTCTGCAGTGGTTTGAGAATAAAGACCTAACATATAATGCCTTTAAGACCAACAAGGAGTTGTCCAGCACAAGGACCATCGCAGAATGAAATTAATTTAATCGAATAATGTCATGCACAAAATTATTTATTTTATTTTATTGTATTATTTTATCTTATTTTATTTCATGCATGTGAGATACATATTCAATATTCCATAGCGGTTAATATTACTGTATAAATATATATTTTGTTGTTTAGGTAGGTCAAATAAAATGCCCTGCACAGAAGTATATTTTTAAAACCCAATTTTATTTTATTTTATTTTTAAATATATTCACTAAAAAAGCAGTTAATAACTTATATATTGTTTTATTAGGTATAGGTCAAATAAAATGTCCTGCACAAAATAAGTTAGTTAGTTAACTTTTAGTTAGTTAGTTGGTTAATTTAATTTTATTTTATTTCATGCATGCAAGATAAATATTCAATATTCCAAAAGCAGTTAAAATTACTGTATTAATATACATTTTGTTGTTTAGGGAGGTCAAATAAAATGTCCTGCACAGAAGTATATTGGATTTATTTTATTTTATTTATTTATTATTTTATTTTATTTATCACTGTATAAATATTTTTTGTTTTGTTTTATTAGGTAGGTCAAATAAAATGTCCTGCACAAAGGTTTATTATTGGTTTTATTTTATTTTATTTTATTTATTATTTATTTATTCATGCAATCGTAAAAATCGTCAATATTTCAAAGCAGTTACTATAACTTTATGTATATATTTTTTGTCATTTAGGTAGGTCAATGCTATAGGTAAAATAAAATGTCCTGCACAAAACGAGACTATGTGCAATTCTAGAGATTCACTGATAAACTGATAATCACCCTTAAATATATACCATAGACACTGTTTCATGTATATAAATCTTTAGAAGTGCAGTTAATAAGGGAAGACCATAATGTTCGTTGGTTGATACAAGCGTATTTAATCAGGCCCAAGCAAAGCTGAATCCTGCATGTGAGTTGGTCATTAAATGGTTAAGCTAAAGCAGTCTCAGTAAAGGCAAACGGTGAAATCTTTTCCATATAACAGCACACATGAGGAATAGTTTAAGTGGGTCCAGCTGTCTCTCTCTCTCTCTCTCTCTCTCTCTCTCCCCACCTCCCTTCCCCTCTCACTCTGGAAGAGGGCAAATGTGGTGCAGTATATCATCACACATCTGGGAAACTCACTCTTTGTCTGCTGCAGCAAGACAAAACTGAGTAAGAACTGTGATCTGTTCACAAAAGCACTAACAGCTAAAAAGACTAAAGAGTTAAAACGTTAAAAAGCACAGGATGTTGAGTATTGCTATAGCTGTTCTGCCAACTTCACCAGGCACCGATATACCACTCTGTAAACACACACAATTACAGCTCTTGGGTACTGTGGTCTCTAGCAGTGCATGTGGGAAGCAGAGAAAACGTGGATGCCAATGATAGAACGCAGCGATTTTGTACACTGCCTTCAGCTCATTGGCTGCTTCACAGCTGTCCGTCAAGAGTGATGGGGCGGGGACTCTTTATCACGGCTCCGCCTTGATGTGAAATGAGAGGAAAAAAACGCTTTTATTCACAAATGGCATGTATGCCTCTGAAATCTGATATATATATATATAAAAATGAATAAACTCTTGCAAAGAAAAAGTGTCTATTAGTTCATTCCAAAAGAGGAGAATGGACTTCTTTTCCAATGTGGAAAATATGGCATCCCAGCCGACTTCACATTCCACATGTGATGTTCTCCAACTCAAATGCCTTTGTTTTAAGCTATTTTTACTGTCAAGGAAGCAAGTCTCATTTATTTTGTATTTTATATCGATATGAAACTGGAGCTAGCGAATACAGTTTATATTTTGCATTCTAAAGTGACCAGATCATCCGACCTTTAGAGGCCAGAAGTCCTCAGTTCTCTCCCTGATCCACACCCAAAACCCCCACACACACCACCTGAGCGCAGAAACAGCAGGAGAAACTGCTGCAAACACACTGCTCCAATTGGCATAGATAGATAGATGATAGATAGGTAGGTAGATAGATAGATAGATAGATAGATAGATAGATAGATAGATAGATAGATAGATAGATAGATAGATAGATAGATAGATAGATAGATAGATAGATAGATAGATAGATAGATAGATAGATAGATAGATAGATAGATAGATAGATAGACAGAGAGATAGTGAGATAGATAGATAGATAGATAGATAGATAGATAGATAGATAGATAGATAGATAGATAGATAGATAGATAGATAGATAGATAGATAGATAGATAGATAGGTAGATAGATAGATAGATAGATAGATAGATAGATAGATAGATAGATAGATAGATAGATAGATAGATAGATAGATAGATAGATAGATAGATAGACAGATAGATAGATGATAGATAGATAGACAGAGATAGTGAGATAGATAGATAGATAGATAGATAGATAGATAGATAGATAGATAGATAGATAGATAGATAGATAGATAGATAGACAGAGAGATAGTGAGATAGATAGATAGATAGATAGATAGATAGATAGATAGATAGATAGATAGATAGATAGATAGATAGATAGATAGATAGATAGATAGATAGATAGATAGATAGATAGATAGATAGATAGACAGAGAGATAGATGAGATAGATAGATAGATAGATAGATAGATAGATAGATAGATAGATAGATAGATAGATAGATAGATAGATAGATAGATAGATAGATAGATAGATAGATAGATAGATAGATAGAAAACATGTTGCACTGTCAGCCTGTTTACAGTTAGACTCCCACCTGTCCAACTAAACCCTTCCTAACTTGTTTAGTTTTAACTGCCACTGAACCTCTGATAAAATGATCACTAGTCCTCAGGCACGATCCAACAACCTTTTAAAATGGTGAAAGAGTATGTGAGGATCACGAGCAGACGTCCAAAAGACACAGTCAGATGTGTTTTAGATAGATTATATCTACAGGTCCTTCTAAAAAAATTAGCATATTGTGATAAAAGTTCATTATTTTCCATAATGTAATGATAAAAATTAAACTTTCATATATTTTAGATTCATTGCACACCAACTGAAATATTTTAGGTCTTTTATTGTTTTAATACTGATGATTTTGGCATACAGCTCATGAAAACCCCAAATTCCTATCTCAAAAAATTAGCATATCATGAAAAGGTTCTCTAAACAAGCTATTAACCTAATCATCTGAATCAACTAATTAACTCTAAACACCTGCAAAAGATTCCTGAGGCTTTTAAAAACTCCCAGCCTGGTTCATTACTCAAAACTGCAATCATGGGTAAGACTGCCGACCTGACTGCTGTCCAGAAGGCCATCATTGACACCCTCAAGCGAGAGGGTAAGACACAGAAAGAAATTTCTGAACGAATAGGCTGTTCCCAGAGTGCTGTATCAAGGCACCTCAGTGGGAAGTCTGTGGGAAGGAAAAAGTGTGGCAAAAAACGCTGCACAAAGAGAAGAGGTGACCGGACCCTGAGGAAGATTGTGGAGAAGGACCGATTCCAGACCTTGGGGGACCTGCGGAAGCAGTGGACTGAGTCTGGAGTAGAAACATCCAGAGCCACCGTGCACAGGCGTGTGCAGGAAATGGGCTACAGGTGCCGCATTCCCAGATCAAAGACACTTTTGAACCAGAAACAGCAGCAGAAGCGCCTGACCTGGGCTAAAGAGAAGCAACACTGGACTGTCGCTCAAATTTTTGCATGTCATTGGGAAATCAAGGTGCCAGAGTCTGGAGGAAGACTGGGGAGAAGGAAATGCCAAAATGCCTGAAGTCCAGTGTCAAGTACCCACAGTCAGTGATGGTTTGGGGTGCCATGTCAGCTGCTGGTGTTGGTCCACTGTGTTTTATCAAGGGCAGGGTCAATGCAGCTAGCTATCTGGAGATTTTGGAGCACTTCATGCTTCCATCTGCTGAAAAGCTTTATGGAGATGAAGATTTTGTTTTTCAGCTCGACCTGGCACCGGCTCACAGTGCCAAAACCACTGGTAAATGGTTTACTGACCATGGTATTACTGTGCTCAATTGGCCTGCCAACTCTCCTGACCTGAAGCCTATAGAGAATCTGAGGGATATTGTGAAGAGAACGCAAGACCCAACACTCTGGATGAGCTTAAGGCCGCTATCGAAGCATCCTGGGCCTCCATAACACCTCAGCAGTGCCACAGGCTGATTGCCTCCATGCCACGCCGCATTGAAGCAGTCATTTCTGCAAAAGGATTCCCCACCAAGTATTGAGTGCATAACTAAACCAAATTATTTGAAGGTTGACTTTTTTTGTATTAAAAACACTTTTCTTTTATTGGTCGGATGAAATATGCTAATTGTTTTAGATTTGGGATTTTAATGAGCTGTATGCCAAAATCATCAGTATTAAAACAATAAAAGACCTGAAATATTTCAGTTGGTGTGCAATGAATCTAAAACACAAAAGTTAAATTTGTATCATTACATTATGGAAAATAATGAACTTTTACCACAATATGCTAGTTTTTTGAGAAGGACCTGTATGTATGTATTTATGAAAAACCCCATACCTGATATATGATGTATGACATTTTGGGGATTTTGAAACTCCCTAGCTAACATGAAACATTCTCAGAACGTTCTGGCAAGGTTCTCTTAAGGTTATGAACAAACTTTCTTCCAGTAACATTAATAGAATGTTCGTTCAACGTTATCTGGTCTTGAATAATGTTCGCAAAACACTAGCACAAAAACATCACTTATACATCATTCATGGGAAAAACATTTCTGAGACATCTTTTTGTTACTACTTGTCTCAGAATGTTTAGAGAACATTTAAAAGTAACGTTAAATGTTTGAAAAATGATAAAATGAAATGTTTCCTTAATGTTTTTTTTTTAACCAATAAATAAATAATAATTTAGAATAACATTTGCAGGCTACGTGACAGCTTTTTATTTATTTTAGTTTATTTTATCACTTCATGATGAGATATGCCAGTACTCTCATCATGTCACTGTAAACACATTTTCACTTTCATGTTTGTTACATTGAATTCAAGCTCTATCAAGGTCAGTAAAGCTCTGCTTAGGAAGACAGAGTTGAAAGATAAACTAAATAACTGGTGTTGAATTTTAATCTTGTATAGTTATATGTATTTGACTTATTTTTCATGTTAGAAGTCCAATGGCTGTTTCATTGTTTTGTTTTGGTTTTTTTAGGGTTGCTCGCTCCTGCCTGTAATGTGATTTTTCCACATGCCATGTCACTTTTTCCATGGTGTCAGTGTTTGGGGGAAAGCTACTCAGCACACAGTGTTGGTCACTCTCAAAGCCTGAAACAGACAATTCCCTCCATCCTTCTCCACTTTCAGTGAGTTTATAAGCAACATATGTGACCCCTCAAACTCCTCCTGTTTTGTTTCTCATGCTTTTTCCCTCTTCAGCTCAGCTCGTCTGTTGCTGAAATAAAATCTGCGTGATAAAACAGTTTTTGTTCAAATATGCTTCACTCTGTTCCTTACAGTTTCCTGCATATCCCTATTTTAACAAGTTAATGTGATTCATGGTATTCAAAAAGCAATAATAATGCAATCAATGATTTTAAGTATTTCTTTTGCATGTGCTCATCAAAATCATAAGGGATATGAGGATTTTACTACTAAAACAGTTTGGAATAAACACAAACACAGTCCGTCAGAACCTGAAAAGTATGGCATGGCAATCTCAGATCATGGAAATCTTTGGTTAGTGGAACAGTTTGGAGCCAGTGAGAGCTGTGAAGATTGATTGATTGTCCTGTTGGCCTGTTGAGGTATGAGGAAGGAGAAGAGAGTTGAACTGCAAAGATGGAGCATGAGAGAATCAGATTACTGTATCACTAGTTTCTGGATTTGGTCAGTGTAAGGCACATGAGTTGTCCAAAATGTTTTGAGTGTTTAACAACTATTAGCTTAGTTTGTTAGTTAGTTGTAAATTCAATCCCAGGGTGAAGGAGCCCATAAAGCCCTAAAGACACCTGGAAGACATTATATCCGTGAGGAAACATATGGAGGGCACAAAGGTTTTAAAGAAGCGCAGCTCCATTTTTCCGCACTGGTGGCCTAAAGGTATTGAAGAGTATGTGGGAGGTCAGTTTAGCCTGGTAGATGTTTATGATGTCATCAGTCAACAAAGATGACCAAAACGATTTACATTTTTGTATTGAGATCAAATCACAGGTAGACGAGAGAGACGTATTCCCGTTTACACCTGGTGTTTTAATCCGTCTCGTTTGTCCACTTTCATTGTTGATGCGCTCTAATATTATCTGTTGTTAGCAAACAAAGATGCTACTACAAAGTTTTGTACATGTAAGTGTATGGGCCTTTTCAGATATTTCAATGCAATGACCGAAATAAACTCACAATGAGACAGAAAACAGAAAAAACGAGTACAACAGCCGCATTCGGTTCTGCAATGATAGCCGCAAGACCCTGCCGATCACAGTGGGTTTGCACTAGAATTCAGGACTGTTGGAAGAACATTGTGCTCGGTATGTAATGGCCAGTGGCTTCAGCCCTGGAAAGTTTAAATCCCGTTTGGCTAGTGTGCTTCCCATGTTTCGGCATTAGGTCAGTAGGTGGGGAGTAGGCAGTCTTTAGTGGGTTTTCCAATGCATTCGACCAAATGACCATTTACACTATGAAAGCAATCTGGTAGCATGTGTTTTTAAATACCACTGGAAGTGGTCAGAAATGGACAAGCTCAAAATGTTTTAGACCCCATTGACAACCAGTATTTAGTGCCAATTCAATTTAGTATTTTATTCACATATAATCATTGATCGGCAGACATAAACCGAAGCTCAACTAAACCTGCTTGCAGTGTAAGAATGAACCTTATTGGTTCTTGCTGAAGCTCAAACGTGCTGTGTAACACAAGCTAAAAAAAAAAGAAGATCTTTGTTAAACACATTTTTCAATGCGGGTTCAAAACAGAACCCTAGGGTTTGTGACTCAGTTTTAAAGAACACATTATGCCAAAAGGTTCTATATAAGGAAAAATTATTTAGTAAGTATATTTACGACCAGTTTAATTCATAACATTTAATTAAAATTTAAAATGAATTAAAACAAAATGAATTCATGTAAAACTACACTCACCTAAAGGATTATTAGGAACACCTGTTCAATTTCTCATTAATGCAATTATCTAATCAACCAATCACATGGCAGTTGCTTCAATGCATTTAGGGGTGTGGTCCTGTTCAAGACAATCTCCTGAACTCCAAACTGAATGTCAGAATGGGAAAGAAAGGTGATTTAAGCAATGTTGAGTGTGGCATGGTTGTTGGTGCCAGTTGGGCCGGTCTGAGTATTTCACAATCTGCTCAGTTACTGGGATTTTCACGCACAACCATTTCTAGGGTTTACAAAGAATGGTGTGAAAAGAAAAAAAACATCCAGTATGCGGCAGTCCTGTGGGCGAAAATGCCTTGTTGATGCTAGAGGTCAGAGGAGAATGGGCCGACTGATTCAAGCTGATAGAAGAGCAACTTTGACTGAAATAATCACTCGTTACAACCGAGGTATGCAGCAAAGCATCTGTGAAGTCACAACACTCACAACCTTGAGGCGGATGGGCTACAACAGCAGAAGACCCCACCGGGTACCACTCATCTCCACTACAAATAGGAAAAAGTGGCTACAATTTGCACGAGCTCACCAAAATTGGACAGTTGAAGACTGGAAAAATGTTGCCTGGTGATGAGTCTCGATTTCTGTTGAGACATTCAGATGGTAGAGTCAGAATTTGGCGTAAACAGAATGAGAACATGGATCCATCATGCCTTGTTACCACTGTGCAGGCTGGTGGTGGTGTGGTGTAATGGTGTGGGGATGTTTTCACTGTGCAGGCTGGTGGTGGTGGTGTAATGGTGTGGGGGATGTTTTCTTGGCACACTTTAGGCCTCTTAGTGCCAATTGGGCATCATTTAAATGCCACGGCCTACCTGAGCATTGTTTCTGACCATGTCCATCCCTTTATGACCACCATGTTCCCATCCTCAGATGGCTACTTCCAGCAGGATAATGCACCATGTCACAAAGCTCGAAACATTTCAAATTGGTTTCTTGAACATGACAATGAGTTCACTGTAGTAAAATGGCCCCCAAAGTCACCAGATCTCAACCCAATAGAGCATCTTTGGGATGTGGTGGAACGGGAGCTTCGTGCCGTGGATGTGCATTCCACAAATCTCCATCAACTGCAAGATGCTATCCTATCAATATGGGCCAACATTTCTAAAGAATGCTTTCAGCACCTTGTTGAATCAAAGCCACATAGAATTAAGTCAGTTCTGGGGGTCAAACACAGTATTATTATGGTGTTCCTAATAATCCTTTAGGTGAGTGTAACTCGATAAAATGATCCCATGATGGGAACCCCTATATGAAGCGTCTGACAGAACCCTTTAAGGTTTTTCTTCTAAAAGTGCATATACAAATTGCCCCTACATTTTCTAAGTTTTGTTTCTCTGTTTCTTCTCCATTCAGTTACATTCAGAGGTCTGGTTGATGATGCCAGAAATTCCAGCTCCGAGAACTGCAGACGAATTTATTTTTTCCAGCTTCCTTTGTCTCGTCCCTCCCCCTTTCTTCTCCAAGAGCTCTAGCAGTGGAAAATCACAGTCACGGTTAATGTGAGATGCAGTTCCTTGTGCTTAACATCTCTCGGCCCTCTTAAATGGAAAGAGAGGCAGTCACCAGTAATAGCTCAATAATAGCACACATTTGCTGTGTTATCATTGCAGTGCTTGTTGCTTGTTGAGTTGAACTTCATGTATCATATATTTAAAGTGTAGGTGGGTTGAAAGATGCCAACATTTCTTTGCACTTTTGAAAGTGTTGAAAGTAGGATTGAAGTTTTTTTTGAACTCTGTAACTATAAGCCCCTCCCCCAGTGATCGGGCTGCCCATGAAATAGCTAAAGCATGAGTACATTCTCACTGGCCTTTCTCCAGCGTGAAACCGCTGCATCTGGTAGAAATCTCCTGTCCTTTCGCTCGCTTCTTTTTGCCTCTCCTTCCCTATGTCGTTTGCTTTCTCTAAACAAAGAAAAACAGACGATTCATGTAAAAAGAAGCAAGCAACAGAATTTTACAGTCTCTTAAGTAAAGATTCATGTTCATCACATATAAAGCAGTAGCACAGATTATAATTGGGGATTGAACTGTAAACATGCATTAATTATTTGCAACATATGCAGTAGTGGGTAAAGTAATGTCAAGCTTAGGAAAATTAACATATTCACCCTTTAATCAAAATTTTCTTCTTGCAAAGTTGTGCATGGAGTCAATTGTTTTATTTGTGATAACGCAATGAAACATGCCAAATTGTGCAGACTTTTTTTTTTTTTGGCCAGACAGTCATGCAAAGAAATTATAAACATGCAAAAACAAGAGAGAACCAACAAAATATGAATAATTTTTCTAGGATCCTTAAAAACAAATCATCTTTGGCCACTACTGTATAACCAAAAAATGAAGTAAAAAATATTCTGTCCTTTTTCCATTCACTGTATTCTAGTATTTGAATGCCTTTATTCCTTTAAAGTAATTTAATACTATATGAATTGGCTTTTTGTTCTATTATAGAGTCTAGCCCTGGAATTCAAAGTGCACTTGCCAGGTCACAAAAGAATTGAAAGGAATACTTTCCGTTCTTTTGTCATTTTTACATTCTTTTAAACCCACTTAAGACAGATGTATTTTCCAGCAGAATCACCATAAATATACAAATTTCTCTGCATATATTGTGTTAGTGTCTTCCATGTTGAATATACAACACGATGGATACGCATGGGCTTGCCCCTCTCTCTCTACTGCATGGAGAAAAGCTTCACAAGTTCATGGGTGTGTCTCTCAGTTTCATTGCTGCTTTTCCAGCAGATTTCTTTTCTAGTTATACTGTAGAGGAGGAGCATTTTCCCTTTTTAACTGCCTGGAAATTCTTTACATACGCATGTAAACAAAATTTAAACCCTTTAAAGTATGTAGATGTGTTATTAATGTTCTTCACTTAGAGACTTAAAAGGGAAATGATAATCCAGAATCCTCGTTTCAGTGCACATTAACATTTCAGTACAAGAGTTTAGACTGAATTGAAGTGTACAGGCACTGGTGAGCTGAAAGGAAAGTGAATATGTGTTTGTTTTAATAAGTAGATGTTCTGCTGTTTTACACTTCATGTATCTCAGACACCGCACAATCTCCACCTGAAATCAGAATAACTGGGTGTTTATAACTTCATTCAGTTCCTGTACAACATCATGATCAAACCATAGTACACAAAAAAATATATTTGTATCATAATTTAAAACTGATAATTTAGACTTTCAGTTCTGATTTCATGAGCTACGGTCAAAGCCATTGTAAATTGACTATAAATGCATTGTGCACATATTCTGGAAAATTTCCCCAAAAATAAAATTTGAAGCACCCGACTATCCGTGATGAAAACTTGATTCATCAGACCAGGCCACCTTCTTCTATTGCTCCGTGGTCCAGTTCTAATGCTTACGTGGCCACTGTTGGCGCTTTGGGCGGTGGACAGGGGTCAGCATGGGCACCCTGTCTGGTCTGCTGTTATGCAGCCCCATACTCAACAAACTGCGATGCACTGTGTATTCTGACACCTTTCTATCAGAACCAGCATTAACTTCTTGAGCAATTTGAGCTACAGTAGCTCGTCTGTTTGATCAGACCACACGGACCAGCCTTCGCTCCCCACGTGCATCAATGAGCCTTGGCCGCCCATGACCCTGTGTCCGGTTCTCCACTGTTCCTTCCTTGTACCACTTTTGATAGATACTGACCACTGCAGACCGGGAACACCCCACAAGAGCTGCAGTTTTGGAGATACTCTGACCAAGTTGTAGCCATCACAATTTGGCCCTCATCAAACTCACTCAAATCCTTATGCTTGCCCATTTTTCCTGCTTCTAACACATCGACTTTGAGCACAAAATGTTCCCTTGCTGCCTAATATATCCCACCCGCTAACAGGTGCCGTGATGAAGAGATCATCAGTGTCATTCACTTCACCTGTCAGTGGTCATAATAAAGTAAGTAAAGTTCAGAAGTCTTAAATTATACTTTTATAGAGAAAAGTTCATGGAATTCAAGACTTATATTTGTATGTATATGCATAGACTTCTGAACTGTAAATGCATCCTAATACCAGATGGAAACAGCACTTCTCTCCCTCGCTCGATTTCCCGGACATTGTATATAATTTGTGGGCGTCAGGGAGCCGCTATCAGTATGCGAGAGACTGGGAGAGGTGGGATGTCTGGTTATCTCTGAGAATTTTTTTTTGTATTTCTTTAGCCTCATTATTATTCCATTATGTTTTTTTTTTTTTTTGCAGTTATAAAGTGCCAACTTGCTAATACTCTTTAAAAGTCTGTCTCTTTGCATTTTACTGAGGATAGATTGGTTCAAACACGGCCTCTGTGAAAGAAATTGTAGTGTCGTCTTTCCTGGGAGGTATATGGGGGAGATGAGAGTGAAGGTTAGTTTGAGTCAAGAATGGGAACCCTCAGGTCATGAGCTGTGCTTTTCTTTATGTGTGTGTGTGTGTGTGTGTGTGTGTGTGTGTGTGTGTGTGTGTGTGTGTGTGTGTGTGTGTGTGTGTGTGTGTGTGTGGGTGGGTTGGAAGACACAGGACAGGCCAGGACTGGTGCAGCTGCAGTCTGAACAGACTCAAATTACACTCACACTTATTCCTTTTTTGTCACTCTTGTTTTTCCACACTTTTAACTTTTATATCTTTTAGATCTGCTTTTTTTTAAAGTGGCATAATCATGACTGATTAGGTATAGAATATAAAATGCATTCTTCATCATTGTATATATTCATCCTTATATAATTTATAATATATTTTTTGCTGCTCACCATTTAAAGCTTTTTTATTTCGGCTTCATATAGATGAATGATTAATCATATTTCAACGTGGTTTGTGTGAACAAGCACAATCCATAACATCTACAACCCACAGGCAATTAGTGGCAGTACAGCAGAAACTCATTCATTACCACCTCCACCCAAATTAACTCTGTTATAATTTTGGTGGGAAATGCCATTCAGTTACATCGGTTGCAAAATCTGGATCATTTAGTTATGTAAATATTCTTCCTTTATTTGAATTATTTACTAAATGCTTTTACATTCTAAGTAAGAAGCATCGGTTGCAGAAGAAGAGAGGCGTTTAGATGAGTGTCACCTCGTTGCCATGTGTTGAGAGTTAAATTAGGGTCCTGTCTGGAGTGCTCTTTATAGGGAACACCTGCCACTCCTGCTGAGACTTCAGTGGATGTGCTCAGCATATTGCCTGAGCAACATGTTCAAATGCCATCCATCCCACCTACAGAACATTTAGATCATTTTGTTCATTTGACGAAAAAGTAATCAAAAATTATGAAATCACTTCATTCGTTTATTGCTATTTTTTTAAATTCCCAGACATGCTACAGTAGGTACAAGACCTGAAATTAAAGTTATTTCATATTATATCTGAGGCGCTGCTGTTCATACTTCAATGCCGTCATTACAGACCACAGTCTTAAAGGGATAGTTCACCCAAAATGTTTAATTCTGTCATTAATTACTCACACTTGTGTCGTTCCATACCTGTAAGACCTCCACTCATCTTTGGGACACAAATGAAGATCTTTTTGATTAAATATGAGAGCTTTCTGTTCAATGCATAAATCTAATTTCCTAGATCTGTTATTATATATGTTTATATTTTAGCTCAACGACAGAAGACAGTGATGACAGGCTCTTAAACTAAGCTTCTTTAATGGGCTGTCTGTCTGTGCAGCCGCTTGTGTGCTTCTTTACAGCGGAGCATTGAGTGCAGTTTGGCTTTTTTGGGGTGATAAACAGCTGACAGGTTTGGTGGCTGAACGCTGGAGGAATTCAGCTGCTTGTCAATTCAAAAAAAGGCTTTAGTTAGTCACTGTTTCTCACAGATGCATGCATGCAGCAGATGCTTTGCACCGCACACATGCAGGTTAAGAAAATGTCGTCGGCGTGTGTCTGACTGTGAGTGTTGTGTGGGACGTTTAGTTTAGCCCCTACCAGGCAGGATAAGTCGTACTGAGCTGGAATCAAAGTGGTTTCCTCTGCGTGTCCCAGGGGCAGTTAGGTAAACACGCTCATACGCTGGCCTAAGACCCAGATCTCCTCTTCGCAAGTTCACAACATGGACGCTGTGTTTTCTGTCGTCTGATCTTCATGTGGGATCAGAGTGTAGCACATATGTAAGTGTGGACCTGAGGAAGTGACGGGGGCTCTGACTACAAATTATGCTTACGCCCACTACCACTGCCCCAAACGCTTCAATACTTCACTATAACACCTACAAAACTGTCTCAGTTACAGACAGACATGTCCAGCATGACACAATAGCCCTCCATGCATGCATCCATAGTCAAATACTTTATATTAGTTACAGCTGTAGTACAACATTCCCATTGGCCATCTAAGGGTGCTTTACACGACGATTATGCACTAAAATTGGAAACATTTTTCCTTTGAGTTTCTCACGTACGACAACGCTGTCAAAACATTCCCTGTTCACACGGATCCACAAAAACGACTAAAAACACAGTATTCACGTTTTTGTATTTTAAAACAAAAACTTGCACTTCGAATCCTATTTTAAAAAGTTTGCACTTTCAGAAACGCTGCTTGGTCCCCAAAGCGCCGTTGTTGTGTGAATAAACGGCCAAAACACATAAGGTATGTTTTAGCTGAAAACGGTGTTGTGTAAACGGCCCCAAAAATAATGGCAAAATTACATTTAAAATACATCTTAAAAAGTTTCAGGACTTTATGTAGGTCATGGAGTTGCAAAGCATGAAGAAAAGGAATAATAAGAATATAAAAATGGGTTTATAAAAACTTTTTAACTTTTTACCTTGTCAGATCAAAATTAACTAGCATATTATTTATATATAGGCCTAGTAAAAATGTTTTTATTTATTTTTAATTTAATGAATTTTATAAATTACATTTCTTTTTAGTATGTAATTTTAAGTTTTTATAATTTTTTTTTTTTTTTACTTTTCAGAGGCATTATGCTTTGCTCTATTGTTTAGCTTGATCTGATTCTTATGCAAGTATTTTGGGGTCTGTAAGATTTTTTTCTTTAATGTTTTTGAGGCTGCATTTATCTGATCAAAACACAACGAAAACTGTGAAATATTATTACAATTTAAAATAACTGTTTTCTATTTGAATATATTTTAAAGTGTAATTTATTCCTGTGATGCAAAGCTGTATTTTCAGCATCATTACACTCATAAAAATGCTGGGTTGTTTTAACCCTGCGGTTGGGTTAAATATTTGCTTAAGACAGCCCAGTCACAGGGTTAGTCCATATTTGACCCAACATTGGGTTGTTTTTTACCCAGAATTTTTTAGAGTGCTCTAGTCTTCAGTGTCACATGATCCTTCAGAAATCATTCTAATATGATTTGCTGCTCAAGAAACATTTATTATTATTATCTATGTTATGCTGCTTAATATTTTTGTGTAAGATTCCTTAAAGTTCAAAAAGAACATTTATTTAAAAATAGAAATCTTTTGTAACATTATTAATGTCGTAGTCACTTTTCATAATTAAATGAGTCCTTACTCAATAAAAAAAAAAAAAAAACATTTACAGATCCCAAAGTTTTGACATACACACTGTAAAAATCGAATTAGTTAGACATACTTGAAAAAAAGCATGCAAACCGATTGCCTTAAAAAACAAGTAAAGTGAATTAGTTACTATTAGGGAATAGTATGTTGTGCTAACAAATGCTTAGTTAGTATACTTAGTTAGTACACGAGAGTTCTAGTAACTAAAAAATAACTATAGAGAGTACTTGATCTTTTACTTTAGATTTACTCTTGACTTAGTATAGCTACCATAGATGTTACCATTGTTGTGTTTTTCATGCTGAATGTGGAAGTCTGCGTGGGACTCAAGCATGATCAACTGCAAGATATTGTTACAAATGAGGTTATGTCAACTCAATTAAAAGTTCCACAGCTGTTTGTGACGTAAGTGGTATAGAAATAAAATTGTAAACGATCATTATAGGACTTTAGGGAAATATTGCATAGGTTAATTTTAATAGATTAAATTTCTGACTAAACCATAGTTAATGATTAAGTCAGAAGCTAGGTCAACTTTTAAAAGCAACCTATTTATTACTTCTCTTCCTTTGAAACCACATAACTGATTTCTTGTTGCATCGCTGCATCAGAAAGAGAGTTATAATAATATGAATGCTCCAAGTGCCCAACCAAAGTGAACACTGATCACCATCATGGTGAGGTTTTTGCTTGACAAAATGGCACTCAAACCAGTCCATTAATCTTAACTTTGTTTTTCTGAGTAAACAAGGAATAGTATGTGAATAGTACAGATTACTATTGATTTTTACAATTAAGTTAAGACACTAAGATAACTAAAAAGTGTTAGTTAGAATCACTGTTGGATTTTACAGTGCAGAATGGATTGTATTGACTGATTTAAATACATTTAAATATATAAAGTTTAGTAAAATTCAGCAGATGATTTTAATATTTCATAAATCAGGCACTTTAGGCCCTTCATTTAAAAAAAATGTCATTAAGAGTCTCAAAGTACACGTTCTCAATATTAATTTGACTTAATACACAGGTAGGTTTCCCAAAATAATACAATAGCATAGAATTTAAACAGCTCCTTCACACGTCTGCCTAAAAGATGCTTCTTAGGCTCTCAGCAGTATGACGTGGCTGAAGACAAAGATTTTCTTGACCTTACTGCACTGAGCAGCACACACCTCCGGTAAGAGAAGGAAGAGGAAAGAAAAAAACTCTAATGACATGTGTGGCGAGCCAAAGAGATTTGGGCACTGGCAGCTGAAGTTCGCAGTGCTGTTCTTCTATCTGTTATTGTGGAGGATGGTTAGTATTTTACAGAGCAGTCTGCAGCCTTGAAAAAACATGACATTAAAGGAACCCGAGGATGGCGAGGAGGAGAGCTTGACGCCTGTAACTCTGTCCCGAATGTTTAGACTGTAGATCCCAGACTGCTTCTTACTGTAATAAAGGGATCTCGACTCAATTGCAAAGTCTAGATGAGGCGAACAATAAAACTTTGCACACGTTTTGCTGAGCAGAATCTGTGAATGACACTAAACTAATTATTACAAAGGTTTTCTTTAACAGTTTTAGGGCGTAAAAGAGACACATATCTACGGAAAATGGAAAGTTAGACATGTCTCTGTGAAAGTTTTCCTTTCTTGCTCTGCTTTTTTTTTGTCCAGATGTGTTTCTCGTCTCTCTCTCTCTCTCTCTCTCTCTCTCTCTCTCTCTCTCTCTCTCTCTCTCTCTCTCTCTCTCTCTCTCTCTCTCCCTTGAGTCAGCCCCTGTGATTCATTTTCCACAGACATCTTGAGGCCCCCTCTCTCTCACTATCTCCCCTGTCTCTCTCTCTTTTTCTCTCACTCCTGCAGAGCCTCAGCCTGCCTGTCAGGTCTGGAAAAAACACAGCAGAAGGAAGGAATGGAATCCTGTGGCCTGGAGCTACACGCATACACACAGATAATGGTGGGACGTCGTTCCTCTCAGCGCCGCCCTGTTCAGGGCCTATGGTCAGTCAGTGAGCAGCAAACGCAATCAACCATGGGCTTTTACAGGACCCTGAAGGCCAAGACCCTCATTCTAGATGGGTGTGGTCCAGACTTGATGAGGGAGGAGGAGTTTATGGGTTAATGTCAGTCAGTCAATGAGGGAAATACTGCTTCGTCCATCCTCCTTTAAATGGCGTCTATGCTCCGCCCATTGAAACAGCAGACAATGTGATTTTTTTGCCTAGTTGTATTTGTTTTACATTGCTTTGATGGCAGGAAAAATTTAGATTTAGACACCATAAAAATCATTAAAAATGATTTATTCCTGTGATCGAAGCTGAATTTTCAGCATCATTACTTTAGGCTTCAGTGTCACATGATCCTTAAGAAATGTTGATTTGCTGCTCAAACATATATGATCTTATTATTATGATCAATGTTGTGCTGTTTAATATTTTATAATTTAGTATTTTCACTGTGATACAGCATCATTAAACATTTTTAGGGCAGTATTTCCTACTTTTATTCAGCAATAATGTATAAAATTAATGCAAAAAGCTGCATTAAAATATTATTTATAATATTACAAAAATATATATTTCAAATAAATAAATAAATAAATATTTTTTTTATTAATCAAAGATTCCTGATTTTTTTTAAAATCATGGTTTCCACAAAAATATTAAGCAGCACAATTGTTTTCAATATTGATAATAATAATAACCATTATTTATAATTGAGCACCAATAATAACTGAGCAGCAAATCATCATATCAGAATGATTTCTGAAGGATCATGTGACACTGAAGACTGGAGTAATGATGCTGGAAATTCAGCTTTGCATCACGGAAATAAATTACATTTTTAAAATGTATTATAATTTGATGAGCATAAGAGACCTTTGTGAGACTTTTGACCGGTGGTATACATTGAAGCATAAATATTGGTCTTGAAATGTGTTATTGCATATTTTTATATAAACAAGGTACCATCAATTTTATGGCTCCATACTTGCAACCTAGATTTATTTCTAAGTGTCATTTTCATTGATCCTCTGAACTCTTTCTTTAACAGCTGATCTGTGTTGGAGCCTCACGTTTGGGCCTATACCGCCCATCAAATTACACACCTGACCTGTGGCAAGGCATACCTGCTGTTTACAGCCACGTGTGGAGTGATTGCATGTTGAGATGCTCATTCTCAGGAGTCATAAACTTTAAATAGAAAGGTGGGTTTGGGAAGCTCTGCTAACAGCAGTTGGTGTCTGTCGTCCTGGACACCTACAGTACAGAACAAGGATTTTGCTCAAAAGCCAAGGTGCTCTCAATATTAACACTCATTTGACAGTGGGTCCAGACATCTGAGATCACATCAAACATCTGAGATTCAACATTTAGATTGTTAGGATTCTAATTTAGAACGTGTTAGAAAATGTTATGATGTAAAATGAAGAAATAATCAATAAGAGAATTTGTGCAATTATGACTCTTTGTTCTGATGTCAAAGATGGAATGGGTCATTTTGTGTTTATTTTTCAAGTAAAAGATTTCCTGTATCTTAAATTGATGAACTTTTGAAATTTCTATTCATCAAAGAATCCTGAAAAATGTTTCTTATATAAGGAGGCTCAAATATTTAGCAGCCTGATTTTGGTTAAGATTTAAACCCATACAGGATGTACAATCAACAACTTTTAGATACACACATAAACATATCTGGGAGTACAAACAAGCAAACAATAAATATTTTTTTTATTCATTACTTAGAACCTTATTTTTTCTGTTTTAATATACTTTAAACTTTTGTATTATTCCTGTGATCAGAGCTGAATGTTCAGCATCATTACTCCGGTCTTCAGTGTCACATGACCCTCCAGAAATCATTCTAATAGGATGATTTATTACTAATGTTGGAAAGAGTTGTGCTGCTTAATATTTTTTCAAAACCTGCGATACTTTTGTAAAGCATTCTTTAATGAATAAAAAGTAAAAATAAAAAAATAAAAACATTATTTATTTAAAACAGAAATAAATATTAACATCCTTATTCAGCAAGGATGTGTTAAATTGATAAAAGGTGATAGTAAAGATTTATATTGGTAGAAAAGATTTCTATTTGGAATAAATGCTGTTCTTTTTAACCTTTCATTCAGTATCAAAGTATCAAATCATATTAGAATGATTTCTGAAGGATCTTGTGACACTGAAGACTGGAGTAATGATGCTGAAAATTCATCTTTGGAATAAATATCAGGAATAAATATCTAGTTTGGTCGTGAAACTCTAGAGGGTGCAGGCTGATAGTCTTTACATGCAATCTGCAAGCAATCACATCATTACCGCATGGCACAAGCTGATTGGCCTCTGCTGATGCTGCAGCCAATAAGATTGCTTGCTCAACATTTAAATAATCTTGTTCAGTGTTTGTAGCTATTCCTATAGGGCGCTATGATGGTTTCTCTGAACATCTCCCCCCTCCCCGCAGCTCCCCCCGGCTCCATCTGCCTATAGATCAGCTACAGGATTTATGTATGTCTATTTATGCAGCAGCAGCAAATCATAAATGCTCACAGCTGAGAGTTTGTGTAAGTCCAACAGATTTAGTCCGACAAGACCAAATACATTACAACACGATCTCATGACAATGCGTCTAAATAGTACGCAGTGTGCAATCGTAGAATGTATCGCCAAAACTCATTTTAGCGTGCATATGAGTCTGCCGTTTTTGGCGTGCATATGATCGCACTGTATGGCGTGTATATGACACGCTTTTGGGTAGGGTGAGGGTGGGGTGTGGGGGTTCATACATATAATACGCCATAAAGTGCGTATCATATGCACACCAAAAGCAGCGTACCATATGCACGCCAAAATTAGTTTTAGCGTATACATTCTACTGAGATTGCACACTCGTACTATTGATACGCATTTTCGTGAGATCGGGCTCAAATAGAAACAGTTATTTTAAATTGTAATAATATTTCTCCTACTATATTTTTGCATAAGAGACTTCTTTCAAAAAACATAAAAAAATCTTACCAACCCCGAACTTTTGAACGGTAGTTTATAACTTGCTCCACTGTGACATGTTTAAAAGATACATATTGGTAGATACAATTAACAGCTCTGCTATATTTCTTTTAGATGAATTCAGATTTTATTTTGATAATTCAGTGTTTTTGAAAAACACTATTGAATGTTCACATGGTCGTCTTTGCTACCTCAGATGAACCTTTAGTAATTTGCCTGTCTCCAGCAGTAGCACAGAAATACACACTGCCACGTTGTCTCCTTCATTCTCATTCCCCTCCCTGTCTCTCACGTCTATTTCTTCCCCTGCATTTTCCCTGCTGGCGTACCAACCCATCTCTTTCTCTAACATGCGCTATGACCTCTCTGATGTTTAGCTCTATGGATTTCAGACTTAAGATGTGGTCGTTTCGGGGCCAGAAGGAGGCAGTGTAATTCAGGGACTTCCTGGGCAAATATGACCTCAATGCCATTCTCAAAACATCGTGTCACCAAATGCCGGAGCACCAAGAACTGTTTTGGTTGGATTCAGTTTTGATTATCAAGTAAATTGTATTTATTTTAAGGATGTTTAGATATTATTTTTACTGTAAAACAAGACAAGAAAATGTTTTTGCAGTATGCTGGAGTGATATCCAGTGAAATACCTGTGGAAAATCCCTGGTCTTAGATCACAGGTGCAGCGAGGTTGATGATTACAGGGACAGAAAAACATATCCTTTACTCTGATCTTTCCTGCAAATACACCAATTGAACACACTCTGTACTAGAAAATATAGAATCTTAAAGGTTTAATTCACCCAAAAATGAAAATTCTGTTATTAATTACACAACCTTTTGTCATTCCAAACCCGTAAGACTTTCGTTCATTTTCAGGAACACAAATGAAGATCTTTTTGATTAAATCTTTCTGTCCCTTCCTTGACAGCTATGCAACTACCACTGATGCTTCAAAAAGTTCATAAAGAGATTCGTAAAACTAATCCATATGAATTGAGCGGTTTAGTCCAAATTTTCTAAAGAGACTCGATTACTTTATATGATGAACAGATTGAATTTAGTTATTTTCTTCATTCCTTCGGATGAGACGTTAAACCGAGGTCCTGACTCTCTGTGGTCATTAAAAATCCCAGGATGTCCTTCGATAAAGAGTAGGGGTGAAACCCTGGCATCCTGGCCAAATTTGCCCGTTGGTCCCTGTCCATCATGGCCTCCAATTCATCCCCATATATATATATATATACTTTGGCTTCATCACTCTGTCTCCTCTTCACCAATCAGCTGGTGTGTGGTGGGCGTTCTGGCGCAATATGGCTGCCGTCGCATCATCCATGTGGATGCTGCACATTGGTGGTGGCTGAGGAGATTCCCCCCTTCTATATGTAAAGCGCTTTGAGTGCCTTGAAAAGCGCTATATAAAATGTAACAAATTATTCAATTATTATTAATCATCTTACACATCAGTTGTAAACAGAAGCTCAAGCATGCAAGAACCAATGAGGTTCATTCTCATGTTACGCATCATGTTTGAGCTTCCTCAAGAACCAATGAGGTTCATTCTCATGTTACGCATCACGTTTGAGCTTCCACAAGAACCAATGAGGTTCATTCTCATGTTACGCAGCACGTTTGAGCTTCCTCAAGAACCAATGAGGTTAACTCTCGTGTTACGCATCACGTTTGAGCTTCCACAAGAACCAATGAGGTTCATTCTCATGTTACGCATCATGTTTGAGCTTCCTCAAGAACCAATGAGGTTCATTCTCATGTTACGCATCACGTTTGAGCTTCCTCAAGAACCAATGAGGTTCATTCTCATGCATCATGTTTGAGCTTCCACAAGAACCAATGAGGTTCATTCTCATGTTACGCATCATGTTTGAGCTTCCACAAGAACCAATGAGGTTCATTCTCATGTTACGCATCATGTTTGAGCTTCCACAAGAACCAATGAGGTTCATTCTCATGTTACGCATCATGTTTGTGCTTCCACAAGAACCAATGAGGTTCATTCATGTGTTACGCAGCACGTTTGAGCTTCCTCAAGAACCAATGAGGTTCATTCTCATGTTACGCATCATGTTTGTGCTTCCACAAGAACCAATGAGGTTCATTCATGTGTTACGCAGCACGTTTGAGCTTCAGCAAGAGGTTTGTTCTTGTGGGTCAAGCAGGTTTGGTAGAACTTCTGGTTATTTTTGCTGATCTTTCTTTAATTGTGAATAAAAGCCTAAATAAAACGTATTCATCATATAAAGCAATGGAGTCTCTTCAGAACATTTGGACATTTCAGTCATTTATGACATTTGGACTATTCCGCTCAATTCATATAGATTTGTTTTACGATCTTTTTATGAACTTTTTGAAGCATCAAAGTGGTAGTTGTGTAGCTGTCAATGGAGGGACAGAATCTCTCATATTTCATCAAAAAGATCTTCATTTGTGTTCCCAACATTCCAAAGTCTTACAGGTTTGGAACAACATGTGAGTTAGTCATTAATGACAGACTTTTTGGGTGAACTATCACTTTAATGGTTCTGTCAGACGCTTTATACATAGAACCTTTTAGGGGTTCCCATCATGGGATCTTTTTATGGATTCAATATGATTAAATTTTATGTTTTGCTGTAAATTTAGTGTTTGATTAGACTCATTGTACTTCACCATATCTGACCACTGGACCTTTAAGACAGGAGTTAAAAAACAGCTCAAACCTGTGACACGAGCACATCTTAAACTCTTCACAGACTAGCACTGGTCTGACGGACATCCTTCAATCAAGCAAAGTCCATAAACTGCAGCCAGTGCTAATTTCTAATCTCGTATAGACACGTTCCTGTAATCACATATCGTTTTATTCTTTAAAAACAATTTTAGCCCATAGGCCTATTCCTTCAAATTTGAAAAAAGGTTTGGTGTAAAGACTGAAAGCTTTTTTGTTGATGTGGAATACTGTAAGAGTTTATTTAATCTTGATCACAGCCATATTGTTGAATTAACTCGGCCAGTAAAGGCATCTGGATAGAAAAGTGTTCATCGGATAGCCCTGGAACAAAACTAAGAAACTTGAGGTATTCAGCACCTCCCCCTATTCTCAAGCCTTTCCCAAACGACTTTACCAGACAAGTTAGAGAACAGAAAAGTGAAATAGTCCAGTTAACAGACTGAACTCAAAAAGAAAAATAAACTTGGGAAAGTGCCATTTTGGTCTTCATGAATATTTCTTTAGTTTACTGCATTCAGAAATCAGGGTCTTGTCAAAAAAAGAGCAAACAATATATAATTAAGTTTTAAATAACTACAAACCTCCATTTTGCATTGCAAGTTTTAAACGTGGTGTAATAACATGAAAGTTTACAACACTTAATCCTAGTTTAGAATAGCAGATTTTCTATGAAAACAACCATTGCATCTCTGGGTCTGCCTTTATATCTTGGCGTCATGAATGAGAGAGCAGCGACACCTTCTGGTGAAGAGGCTCAACTGAAGAGCTGCCCAAAGGCCTCATCAAACAACTTCTGAGGATTTAACACAAATGAATGCGTTAAAGGGTTTGTTCACCCAAAAATGAAAATTATCCCATAATTTACTCACCCTCAAGCCGTCCTAGGTGTATATGTCTTTCTTCTTTCAACCAAACACAATCAGAATTATATAAAAAGGCTCTTCCAAGCTTTATAATGGGAGTGAATGGTACCTGAGATTTTGAAGGAAGCGCATCCATGCATCATAAAAGAAATCCATACGGCTCCAGGGGGTTAATAAAGGCCTTCTGAAGCGAAGCCATGCGTTTTTGTAAAAAATATCCATATTTATAACTTTATAAAATATAATCACTGGCTTCCGGTTACATCCATACACAAGTCTAGTTCTGGCGGCCTTCTGAAGCCCAGGCCTAGTCCAGGCCTTCTGAAGCCGTATGGATTTCTGTTATGATAAATGGATGTGTTTTTTTGGTCTTTAAAATCTTAGACCATTCACTCCCTTGGAAGATCCAGGATATGTTTTAATATAACTCCGGTTGTGTTTAGCTGAAAGAAGAAAATCATATACACCTATGGCGTGCGGGTGAGTACATTTTATGGGATAATTTTCTTTTTTGGATGAACTAACCCTTTAACTTTTGTTGTGCTCCAATTATCTGGAGTCATCTACTCTAATAATAAAATAGGATGTTAATTAAGAGCTTGGCAACAAAAAAAAGTTGCTGACTCCTATGGATTATATCTGTCTATAGTGGCGCTTTTATGGGTGCAACTAAACACAGCCTATTGATTTCATTTTAATTAGTAATCGTTTGACTAAATAAATATGATGCAGTGAATTCAGACCATTTTTCATCCATTTTCACTTCGCGGAAAAAGTTGTAGCCTACTGTTTCTGGAACTTTCTTGCTCCCACATACCAGAGACGAGCTCAAAAACCTGATCTGTGTTTCTTCTTGGAGAGGAATATTGAATATGGGACGGGAACACTTAATTAAGAGGCTATATATCTTTGTCCACTGGGTGGCGCTCTCAGATAACTTGGAGGATTGGAAAAACGGGACTATGCTTTACCATATTTCAACGACTGGGCCGAACATACAGCTCTGGAAAAAATTGAGACCACTTAACGTTGAGAAATCAATATTAAGTGGTCTCTTAATTTTTTCCACAGCCTTTGTCATGACCAAACTGTTTTTTGTTTTTTTGTGTGCTGGATAAACTTGTCCACTGTCCTACATTTGTGTCCTTGATCACTGAATTGCAGGCCTGACCTACAGACATTTAAAGTGACCAAATCAACATCTTTTGTCACTCTTAAAACATATCTTGCTGAGTTGTCTTTCAGATGAACATCTAGCCACCAGATGTGCGATAACCGGAGGTTGAATCTGCTGGACAGATGCTGCATGGCTTGTGTGACTAATGCATCGCTTGTTTAATGCAAAGAGTGAAATCCGTGTGGAATGTGTTTGAATGATACAGATCTTGTTGAAAGGTCATTCACCTTTGCTTTTGAGGCAGAAGGTGTGTATGTGTGTAATAATCTGGCAAATACAGCATGTTCTCTATGTGAAATAGCCTATTGCAAAGGAATGTTTTTGTAGATTGTAGCTGAGCAGACTGTTCATTTAATCATTTAAACAAGGACTTGAGATCGACAGTGTAAGTCATATAGAGCTCCTCTGGTTTAAATCAACGCTGCCGCAGTGATTCATGAAGTGGCCGGTGTTTGAATACTTTATCGAATACAGAGCAAAATAACAAAATACAAGTCCATTTACAGTCTAAACAGAGCATGGTATTAATGCTGGTTCCAAGGTATTTGGAAAAGCTCCTTGTGAGTAAACATGTTGGAATTTTGGTTTTGTGACCACATGTAAAGGTCAACTGATAAATGAGATCATGCAGACTGATGTCTTTAAATCAGAGTTTGAAGTGTAGAGTTATGGAGCCAGAAAAATGTAGTTCATGTTATACATTTGTCAACAGTTCCTCTAACCCTAACTGATGGAGTGTGTATCTTAAACAACACAAGATGGCCATATTCCAGGATGACAATGTCAAGATTCATCAGCTCAAATTGTGAAAGAATGGTTGGGAGGGAGCATGAAGAATCATTTTCACACGTTTCAGCACCTCTGGACCCACTTTATATTAGCTGACCTTAACTGGTACAACCATTTTAATGAATCATTTGATATAATGCACTTATTGTGTACATACATGTTTTTAAATTGTACTTACATAAAAAAAAATACCATCATGTAATTACATCTGTAATTAATTTCTGTAGTTACATTTATAATTACTGCTGACACTTAAACTTACCCTTACCACCACACCTGTCCCTAACTTTACCTGTATCCCACCTCAATATCAGCAAAAGTGTTTTGCAACACAATATGAACACAATAAGTACATTGTACTTATTTTTTTATGTAAGTACATAGTAGGTAAGGCCACCTAACACCTAAGACTTTTAAAAAAATATTTTATTACCCAAATAAGAAGTATTAGCTGAGTCCAGAGCTTAAATTAATTGAAAGTCTTTGGGATGTGCTGGAGGAGACTTTACAGAGTGCTGGACTCCTGCATTCTCAATACAAGATCTGGAACAAAAACTGATGCACCTATTGATGGAAATACATGTTGTGCAAAAAGAGGTACATACATGTATTGGTGTATTGGGTTTGGACACTTATACAATAGCGTGCAATAGCAGTTCCTTGTTGTGAGATGCACCTCTCTCTGCACCTCTCTCTGCATCTCACTATTAATCTCCATTAGTATACCAAAAATATCACTCTTGTGACCTGTAATGATATTGATCAGGTTTCCTTGCATAGTTTATACAGCATAGCATAATATGTCTGTCATCTGCAGAATTAGACCTGTAAATGAGCAGGATGCAGGTCATTGAGCTTATACAGTAAATAAAGATTGTGTTACTACATGTCAGAGAGATTTGACTGGAACATCAGATCAATGGTTCAGAGAGAGAGAGAGAGAGAGAGAGAGAGAGAGAGAGAGAGAGAGAGAGAGAAACGGGTAAGTTAAATAACATTTGATATATATGTAGTCTATTTTGGATATATTTACAAATAATTTAATAAATATTTCATATTTAATTTAGCATATTTCAAAATGTTGTTTCTGTATAGTAAGTCGACCATGTGTAAGTAGTAATATGTGTTGTTGCTACCTACTTTGATAGATAGTGAGTTGCTTGCCAAAATAGTTTCTCCGGATGTTCTGTTTGACTTTCCATGGCTTAGCTCATATCAGAGAGTAACTCACAGCCATTTTTAACAATTCCATCATCAGTCTTATGTAATGATATAGCATTAGCTAAGTGATGACGCACCAATGTTAATTCTTGAAATGGATTGAGTCATTTTGAATTATGAACAACTACGTTCTTATCGGGGTCCTGTAGGCTGATTCATTTGACTCTTCTTAAATGGAACGAGTAATATTTCAGATGAATTACCTGTCAGAGTCATATAGCAGAGGTAAGCTCTTCTCATGTCACTGTGATTTGTTCTACAGTACTTTCTCACATTTATTCAACACCTCATCCCACAGCTGTAACCATGTCTTGAACATTGGGAGGGGGACCAAAGTTTTTTTGGGGGTCTTTTTATTTGATTGGCCATCGCAATCATTTTGACACTGACGAGCGCTGTTAGACCACTGAGACAGACCAGCCTAAAAATGTAACTTTTAAAACTTTTTGTCATCCAAACAACAAACATCAAGAATCAAGAATACCAAATATTGGGCTGGACAATCTGGCCATTTCTAATTACAGGAGGGGAAATGTCTATGGTGGTTACGACCCTGTCTCATCCGGCTCCAGTGCATAGGAAGCAGATTTAACATGTAGATTTAATTTTGGTTGTTTCTGTAACAGAGGCAAGCTAGTAAGATCTGTCAAGTAAACCTCACTTCCCTCCCTGGCCTCTAGGAGGCACACTAGCAACACAGCATCCTTGTTAGCATGCCCACCTCCCATGCGTTGTAGTGCTGAATTCTGTGACCCACCGAATTATGTGACCCTATAGTCGCTGTAGTGACGGTAGGGTTAGGATCAGGATTAGAAGTAATTCGGATTAGCTCAATACCTACTAGGGTCTCATTTTGGTGGGTCACAGGATTCAGCACAACACCGCAAACACCGGTTCGGTGCAAGTAGAACCGGAGGGGTTACATTTAGTGCAGTATCCCGGATGGGAGTGAGGTTTAAGGGGGTGAGTGTAACGGAGGCCAGCTAATATGAGCCGTGTGAGGTTACATCTCCAAGGCAATATAATTGACCAATGCGGTCTGTTCTGCTCTGATTTAAGGAATAGCCTATTATAACAGCATATTAGATTACTGATAGTGTAGAATAATGTTTATACACTTAGAAAAAAGGTACAAAGCTGTCACTGAGGCAGTACCCTAAGGTACTGAAAGTCTTTGTATCTTATTTACCCCTAAATGGTAATAGTAGCTGCCCCAGTGACAGCTTTGTACCTTTTTCTGAGAGTGTATACATTTTTGTATTATATTTATGTACTTTTAAAAAAACTTTTTATAAATAGAATATCGATAGAACTTGATTGTTTGTTAATGATTTTTTCCTCAAAACCAAAGATGTGGCAGATTTGTTTTAGAGTAGAGATTACCGATATTTCTTTTTACTGATCACACATTTTCAATCTTTCCTGTTTGGCTAAAACATTGCTGTGTGTTGTTGCATCATTTAGGAACTGATTTGTTTTTAATGGCATTCAGATGACATTCCTGTTGTTGTTTTATTATTTTATTACCCAAATAAGAAGTATTTCAATCCCAAGCTTGTTTTCATGCCTGAAGAAGTGCTTCGCCATATCTGAGAATGAATGAATGCTGAAATAGTGGGACATTGTTTGATAAATGCTTCTCAGTCATGTCTGCAACACTTCACTCTATAGGTCAAAAGTATTATTTTTTCTTTGTATATTTTGTTGGCCAGAGAAAGCTATTTCCCCTGACAACACAGATTTTTGTGAAACATGAAAGGAGATTACGGTAGAAAGCCTCTGTCAGACAAGGCCGTGCTTTAATCACCATTTTCATTTTCTCTGACATTTCTCTCCTGATATTTGTCTAGCATGCCAATGAAAAACACAAGAAATAACATTGAAAACCTGCCCGGCATGTTTATTTCCTGCTTTAGTTCTATTTATCTATATTTTTGTGCAACATATGTCTAAATCAAGAATGTTTACCATTTTTGAAATGCTTCATATTGTATATCTTACTAATTTAAGCTTTTTGGGAATAGGCAGTATAGTTTGCTGTAGTGTTTAGCGAGAGACCTCAGAGAAATCAGTAGAAAAGGAGCTGTATCTACAGTAGACTAGATGGCACTGTTGCTCCTGTTTGGAATAGAAAAATAAATAAAATAAAAAGCTATAACATATGTATATGCCTACTTTGTAAGACAGCATCCAATAATATTTATATTACATTCAGTATACATACAAGAAATACAGTCATGGTCAAAGGTTTGGAAACTTTACCATTTTTAATATTTTTGAAAGAAGTCTGCATTTTGGCTGCATTTATTTGATCAAAAATACAGGGGAAAAAACAGTAATATCGAGAAATAGTATTACAATTGAAAATAGTGCTATTTTAATATACTTTAAAATATAATTTATTCCTGTGATCAAACGCTCTCAGCATCATTACTCCAGTCTTCAGTGTCACATGATCCTTCCGAAATCATTCTAATATGATTTGATACTTTGATACTGAATGAAAGGTTAAAAAGAACAGCATTTATTCCAAATAGAAATCTTTTCTACCAATATAAATCTTTACTATCACCTTTTATCAATTTAACACATCCTTGCTGAATAAGGATGTTAATATTTATTTCTGTTTTAAATAAATAATGTTTTTTTGTTGTTGTTTTTACTTTTTATTCATTAAAGAATGCTTTACAAAAGTATCACAGGTTTTGAAAAAATATTAAGCAGCACAACTCTTTCCAACATTAGTAATAAATCATCCTATTAGAATGATTTCTGGAGGGTCATGTGACACTGAAGACCGGAGTAATGATGCTGAACATTCAGCTCTGATCACAGGAATAATACAAAAGTTTAAAGTACATTAAAACAGAAAAAATAAGGTTCTAAGTAATGAATAAAAGAAAATATTTATTGTTTGCTTGTTTGTACTCCCAGATATGTTTATGTGTGTATCTAAAAGTTGTTGATTGTACATCCTGTATGGGTTTAAATCTTAACCAAAATCAGGTTGCTAAATATTTGAGCCTCCTTATATAAGAAACATAGAGGAATGCTTCTACTCTTAATGGGGATGTACAGTAGCAGTGTATTTTATATATATGTTCACCCAATTAGATGGTTCAACCTTTATGAAATAGGTTTGGAGAAAACAAAACTCCTCTTGAATGTTGAGGGTTTTCTGAGAGCTGTGAACAAATTTGAAGGCACTAAAAACTCATCAAGTCTACATTTAATTATATAATCCCCCCTTCTCTCTTTCTCCTCCCTCTCTTAATGAGGCATTCGGTACTCCCAGAACATGAATGATGCTCAGGAATTTGGGGGTTACTCTAATTACCTTTTATACATTTAATAACGCTCTAAGCCTCTGTTCATTATGTGTAAAAAAACATTTTTTTTAGACGTCACCATTTGCAACTTAGAGCACCACTTGTTTCATCGTATTTGAACAAACCAAAGTCTTATCAAACCTGTTCTGTAATGTTGAGCAGATGGTTGCGTCCCCTGTGCATATGTTTTCGGCAAAGAGAGGCTCTAGGGAAATTCATCCAGTGAATGATGACTTTGCCTGTCTATGCTTTTGTTTTAATAAAGAAAGCAGTTACAGCCTCACGATGTTGCCTTTCCAATGATAAACACTCGCTCTTGTTATAGAATGAGACATGTTTGACCAGACACTTCATACAGAGGGGATTTGCAAAAGCAATTTTCCCTGTTCGGCAAACATAGATTTACTTGTTAAACTCAGTTAATCTGCAGTTAGTTAGTAGAATGAAATGAAAGAGACCGGTTGGGAATTGATGAACGAGGACAAAAATGAGAACAACTGTACACTCGTAAGTCCCCCCTGCTGAAAAATCCAGCATTGCTGGTCAGCGTATGATTTGGGATGCTGGTGGACCAGCATATGTTGTCTTTTGGGTGCTGGTTATGAAATTATTTAATAAAGAAAAACCCATGTTGCTGTTTACATATTTACACAGTAAAATCCCCAGTGTTAAGTATGGTATTCATATAGAGAGCAAAAGTAACACTGAAGCATTGTCACAGTTAGTGAAATAATGTAGATTCATACTACAAGTGATGATTGAGCATTAGACACCTGAGAGTAACAAGCAGAATCACTGAAGATAAAAGGACAAGAAGAGAAAAAAGAAGAAGAGATGAGCATAAACACTACAGCTGACTTTCAGCCACAAAGACACTAATTAAAATAAAAATCAGTATGTCACCAGAGGATGATTAAACAACTCCAAAAAACAGCATTACCATATTCACAAACCAGTTTGGCTTATTTCTTTCATATGGTACATGTACAATGGTTGTTGAAGTCTGTTTGAAGTCACCATTATGGTGATCAGTGTCCCCTTTAGTTGGGCACTTGGCCATTGATTTGGTTGAATTCATTCTCTTTAAGCAATTGTTTATCACTGTTTTCAACAATATGCCATGCTCCTGACTGCACTGACACACCTTTTACTAAATGTGCACTTTTTGGAAATCAGCTGGATGTGAGTTGGAAGTATGAAAGTCTTTAAAAACAGTAATTTTCAAGTTGTTATTAACTATCCCATTGAAATAGCTCTTCTCATAAACCACAAACTTGAACAATTTGACAAACTGCTTATGATTATGCTTTTATTAAGCATTTTTCTTGGTTTTCATGTCTCTAAATGTTTTCGTTATGCAATGTACACAAGCTCTTTTTTAACAGATTTTAAGTGATTTGTCCGGATCTTTTGAAACAGGAGACCATTGTTGCTTTGAAACGTTCTACCAGTTTACCATTGACATTGATTAGTAATGTAATCATAACTTAAACTAATAGTTTCAATTCTACTTTCAGCAGAGGGAGCTAAAGAAATTACAAAGTTATAATCAAATAATTCAGTAAATCGTGTTTTAATCCTTATTTTGTTTTTTGTACTATGTTCTTTACATCATTAATATTGGACAGTAGGAACTACTGTTAATTGCTTTTATTAGATCCCAAAATACCTTAATTAATTTAGAGTTTCAGCTTTGCTATGGAGATAAGAACCTTTTGGCTGATGATTTTTGAGACGTTTGCCATTTTTATCATGCATCCTCAGGCATGATGTTATTAACGAGTTCACTTGTGATGTACTTTAATTCGATGAATAATTAACTTCACCTTTTATCATTTGGGTTACGCTGCACTGGTGGCTGGTGTGACGTGACGCAATCCAAACTCGTCTTAGTCTGTCTTAGAAATCTAATTAGACCATGTCACGTTTGCCTCAATCAGATTAATTAACGTTGATGCAGATTTATCCACTATTAATTAAAAGAGTTTTCTTTCAAATCTCTGCCTGGTGGCATCTCTGCTTTTTGTGATGACATAAGATGGTCAGATCTTATGCTTGCATAAAAAAAAAATTAAAAAAAATCAGCAAAGATAGTTGCCGTTATTCCGTAAAAGGAAAATGCTGTGTTTAGAAGCATGACGTGAATATTGTTTTGAGATTGTAGTTTTCTAGAAATAAATCTGGTATACGGGTGGGCAATATGACCAAAATCTTATATCACGATATGAGTAATTTTATTTCACAATAACGAAATATATTACAATATAGTTATTTTTGCTTTAAAAAATGTTTATGATATCAAAATTTACCATTGGAATTCATAATTCTAGTCACCAATTTCAATCTCACACTTACTGAAAATGATAGTTTGGTATGAAGTCATTGTGTCACTGCAGCTGACGTTAGAGGCTCCGGTTCCCGTATACCTGAGACTTGCGTTTAGGACTGCACATGCGCATTGGCTTATATGTTATTTGAACATAAGAAACAATATTTATGGGACAGTTGTTCATGTCAGATTTTGTTGCTGATTTGAAATATGTTACTTAATTGTGAGTTTGTCAAGAGTTTGGCCCATTCAAATGGGACTTAGCTGAAATAGCTGCCCAGAGGCACTGCAAATATGGCTGCCAAATAAACAGACTTACCCTGATAGGGACTTTTTTAAAAGCAATAAGACAAAAGAAATAGACAACAGAACAAAGAAAAGACCTACTTGAAAAACATCAAGCATTAGAAATTAGAAATACTAGGCTACATAAATTGTATGAAATAATGAATAAAAACATGGCATCTTAACTGTGTAAATTAAATATACATTTATGCTTATTAAAGTTGATTCAGTCAAGAGCAGTGAGAGGTTTTCTCTCTTTTGTTGTTTGATTATGACAGATAGCAGCAGGTATATTAGGCTGCTGTCACTTTAAGAGCAAATGCACGGATCCATTATACTGTTACACGTGTTTTCTATCTCTTTTCTTATCTTTTCTTTCAATTGTTTACCTTCACTTAAGACATCAATTACTTTTTACGTGGATACTTGCAAAGATGGGTATTATGACATACAAGTATGTGTACTTAACCATTCATTAGCTTTGGTGACCACGCCGCACAGCAACGCCACATGAGCGTAACCGCCATAGAGACGTTAGTCCAAAGTCTATACCGGATGACACATTTATACCAGTTAATCGTGTCTATCGGTATATCTGGTGGGCTGAATTCTTTCATGGCTGTCATAAAGGCATTACTTTCCCATTAGAAGAATGTTCTTGGGCTGCTGTGCATGTCTTTATCACTGCTTCTCCACTCGCTATATTCCCTTTTCAAGTCATCAAGAATTTTGGAACAGCTCTGCTGAAAATGAGGGTGATGTCATCTTCTGTGTTCATCTTGGTGTTATCTGGAGCATTGGATTCATCTACTGTTCAAGCTAGAATCATCCTTAAACCATTAAGAAAGGTAAGTGCAGAAATCTTAGTCAAGATTTCTAGAATTTTAAAATATGTATGTTGATGATTAACAGCCTCTGGGCAATAGCTGAGATTTAGCTGATATTTATTTATTTCAGCTCCTAAACTGCTTTGTGAATGTGGGTCTGTGCACAAAATATATCAAGGGACAGTTTAAAATTGTATATTAATGAAAGCAGAAGAGCTCAGAGTGTAAACAGAGATTATATTCACTGAAGTGGAACGCAGCTGTGCAAATGATGGGACCAAAGTTATGAAAATATGTTTGCATGTAAGTGACCTGCTAAGCCTGTAAGCAGAATGGCTTTATGGTTGCAACATTTTATTAAAAATATAATTAGGTCAGAATTTATAAAGGTCTGATTATTCTGGCCTTGATCAGTAGCCTCATACTTCTATTAAAGCATTTTAGCTTTTAATGTTGTGCTATACACTGATAAGGCATAACATTATGACCACCTTCCTAATATTGTGTTGGTCCCCCTTTTGCTGCCAAAACAGCCCTGACCCGTCGAAACATAGACCCCTGAAGGTGTGCTGTGATATCTGGCACCAAGATGTTAGCAGCAGATTCTTTAAGTCCTGCAAGTTGCGAGGTGGGGCCTCCATGGTTCAGACTTGTTTGTTCAGCACATCCCATAGATGCTCAATTCGATTGAGATCTGGGGAATCTGGAGGTCACGTCAACACCTCAAACTTGTTCTGCTCCTCAAACCATTTCTGAACCATTTTGCTTTGTGGCAGGGCGCATTATCCTACTGAAAGAGCCACAGCCACCAGGGAATACCGTTTGGTGAAAGTGTGAAATGAAAGGGTGTACATGGTCTGCAATAATGCTTAGGTATGGTACGTGTCAAAGTAACATCCACATGGATGGCAGGACCAAGGTTTCCCAGCAGATCATTAACCAAAGCATCAAACTGCCCATTTTTCCTGCTTCTAACACATCAACTTTGAGGACAAAATGTTCACTTGCTGCCTAATATATCCTGCCCACTAACAGGTGCCGTGATGAAGAGATAATCAGTGTTATTAACTTCACCTGTTATGCCTGGTTGGTGTATATCAACATGGTTGATTTATATAATATAATAGTAAATGGTGACAAAGAGAGAATGTTTGATTCCATTCTTGGATGGAAAATGGCTTTTTGAAAGCTTTTTATGGTATCTGTTAAATGTGTCCTTCCTCCCTTGTAAAGAGATGAGTGCACTTTAACTGCTTTATTATTATAAAGTGTTGAAATGATAAAGGCTTATAACAGAGCCAAGAACTCAGGAGATACCATGGCCCAGATTCATTTGTAATTGAATAGCAGTAGATGTGAATATTAGAGCATGATTTTGAGAGATTTCTTCATCTGCAGTTCAAAGGGATGTCAAATCGAAAAGGAGTGACCGAGCACTTTCCTCCTCTGATGGGTTTCTTCCATCCCATTTCTGCATTCCCTGAGGTCGAGTGAGTTCCTGAGAGAAAATAATTCAAGCAAGATGTCCTGTAGGCACTCATAATAACTGGTTACACAATAAATAATGGTGTGGAAAAGACTATTTTACATCAGCTTTTTCCTTTCTCTAATCAATAGCTAACAGTTTTTAAGAGAAGATAAGTATATGTTGTAAAATGTCAAATATGCTTATCTGTATGGGTTCTGCAGAAAGCCATTAATGAAGTCTTCTTCAGTCAGTATATGCTGTAACACAACAAGAGATTATTTTAAATGAAATCAGTGCATGCTAATTGAAATTTCTGGCCATCAGTGGAGCAAATAATTAGTTTGCTGTTCCAGACGACCTTTAAGCTATATGTCCACACTTGGATTCAAAGCAGTTTATAAAATCAGTGTTAAAAATCAGCGTTACACTTTATTTTAAGGTAACATAATTACATTGTACATACTCAAATAAGTACCGAGTAATATTAATTAACTACATGTACTGTTACGATTCAAGCTCTAATATTAACAATATTATCCTCTTTATTATTATCTATTATTATTGGGATTATAAATATTGTGTTGTCTTATTATGAGTATTTTGCTTGGGTTCCTATAGAGTAACGGTTATTGTTTGGTTTAGGGTTCAACAATCCAGAAAGCACTAATGACTAATTCATTTTTATTTTCCACACAATCCACAATAAGAAATATTCTGAGAAATATTATATGACATCTTGTTTTATCCATGTTTAGTTATCTGTAGAGTGTAAGAAAACATATTTCAGGCAAATCATTAAATTATCCAAACATATATTGTTTTTATTATTCATTTAGGACAGCATTACATGTCAAAATTGATGATTCTAATTTTTTTATGGAATAATGCAGTGTTTTTTTATAAACTAATTATCTGTGCACAGCATTATTTGTTTAAAATTCATGTGCCCTTGTAATCTTTAATCAAAATAACGTCCCCTCCCTCTTGCAGAGATGTCGCTGCAAGAGACACCTGTCACCCTCAAACCACAACCCTCCGATCAATTCCCCATGGACAAAATTAAGTCCCAAAGTATTGGGACACCCCTCTAAATCATTGAATTCAGGTGTTCCAATCACTGCCATGGCCACAGGTGTATAAAATCAAGCATCTAGGCATAAAGATGCTTTTACAAACATTTCTGAAAGAATGGGTTGCTCTCAGGAACTCAGTGAATTCAAGCGTGGTGTGATAGGTTGCCACCTGTGCAATAAGTCCATTCATGAAATTTCCTAACTACTAAATATTACACGGTCAACTGTCAGCGGTATTATAGCAAAGTAGAAGCAACTCGGAACAACAGCAACTGAGCCACGAAATGATTAGCCTGACGTGGCCAAACTCAATTCTAATATGAGTCTGGTACCGTTCCATTGAACTTTGATTATGGGGCGTGTTTCAACCGAGCCAGGAAAGACCTCAATTGGATAGACCCACAACCAATCAGAGCAACGGAGCAACGCGTGACGTTAGTTGTCAAATGTCAACAGAATTTAACTGCACTGTGTTGCCAAGTCCGTGTTTTTCTCCATGTTCGCGGGTTGAAGCGACCCCAATTATGTGTTTATATAAACCAAGGAATGCGAATTTTAGCAGGCAACCTTGCCAAAATAACATATTTTGCCAACCAAACGCCATTTTTTTCTGGAGAACCCCCCGGAAAGTTATTGTTTTGGGCTATAGTTTTGAGTAGCAACTGTTCGCGACATTGCAAAAAAAACGTGGCAACCCTGTCTGCACGCACGCTGGATTAAGTAACGTTACAAGAAAAAGATGAGTGTAAAATAATTTAAGGATACACAGAGTACTTACCAACACGATCATCGTTTCTGAGAGAAATAGTGAAGGTGAATGCATATACGAACAAGTTCTCCGTTTAGGACAAGAACAAATTCAACCCAAGCACCTTTGATGACGTGGATGATTACGTTACTGTTGATCATCTGTCCATCATCGTCTAAAGCCCGCCCTGACAATTTCATTGGTCCGAACAGTTTCTGTTCGGGCATAATTACTCCTCTATGGTGCGAGGCCAGACCGAATTGCCCGAGCAAAAAATGTTGTGGGCGGGGCTAAATTCGGCTGGCATCCAGGCTACGAAATGATAGGCCTGCATGAAAAATCACTGTGTCATGCTGAGGCGCACAGTGCACAGACGTCGCCAACTTTCTGCAGAGTCAATAGCTACAGAACTTCATGTTGCCTCAAGAACAGATTATCTCAAGAACAGTGCGTAGAGAGCTTCATGGAATGGGTTTCCATGGTCGAGCAGCTGCAGCCAAGCCTTACATCACCAATTGCAATGCAAAGCAAAGCATCGGATGCAGTGTTGTAAAGCACGCCACACTAAACTCCAGAGCAGTGAGATGTGTTCTCTGGAGTGACGAATCACGCTTCTCTGTCTGGCAATCCGATGGACGAGTCTGGGTTTGGCAGTTGCCAGGAGAATGGTACTTGCCTGACTGCATTGTGCCAAGTGTGAAGTTTGGTGGAGGGGCGATTGGAACTCTTAATGCTTCAGCATACCAAGACATTATGGACAATTTCATTTCATTATGGAATTCGAGCGGAGACTGCGAGCCAGGCCTTCTCGTCCAACATCAGAGCCTGACCTCAGAAATGCGCTTCTAGAAGAATGGTAAAAAATTCCCATAAACACACTCCTAAACTTGTTGAAAGCCTTCCCAGAAGAGTTGAAGCTGCAAAGGGTGGGCCAACTCCATGTTAAACCTTACAGATTAAGACTGGAATGTCATTAAAGTTCATGTGCATGTAAAGGCAGGCATCCTAAAACTTATACACAATGTTGAGTGAATGTCCTAAAAATAAAAGCAAGGGATATTTTCTCTCTAGTATTTGAGTAGTTTGCTAGGTTTACTAATAATATGTGCAGCACAAAATAGTTTACAATTCCACAACTGTCACTTTTTCATCTTTAAGACAAGCAATATGTCCTATGGATGAAAGGATAATCCTGACATAATAGTGTTGTAGCTGTGTAATACGAATGGCCAATGTACATTGTTCTGTGAATGTTTACCTGCGAAATAACGGATTAGAGATTGTGATGGTGAATGCTAATAAGACAGCGTCTGTTTAGCTGTGACTCATAGCTGAGATTATATATCTGGAGATATGTCAGGATGATTGTCAGGATTTAAATAGATCCCAAACTCAATGTATGTTCTCAGCTTCTGTCTGCCACATATTCCACAGAGACAACAAGAGTGACTTCAGCATTTTGAGCTTTTAAGTGCCACATGTTTTTAAAATCATCTCTAATTGACCAGAATGAATGTTACAGAAAAAGATTTAAAGAAAATTAAAGGAAATTAAAGGGATTTCAGAGTACAAGGAGACACTGTAGATTCATTGATTCTTTGACATGCACAAGTTTGTGATTTAAGTGTGTCATTACATTTCAAATATATGTTACATTTTACATTACACTTCAAATATATATCTATATATATACTGTGTGTGTGTGTGTGTGTGTGTGTGTGTGTGTGTGTGTGTGTGTGTGTGTGTGTGTGTGGACTGGTAATCCCTACGTTATGGGGACAAAATGTCCCCACAAAGATGGCAATATCCAAAATCCTTGTCCTGTGGGGACATTTTTTGGTCCCCATGAGGAAAACATCTCATAAATCACACTAAGTGATGTTTTTTGAAAATGTAAAAATGCAGCATGTCTCCTGTGATGGGTAGGTTTAGGGGCAGGGGCAGTGTAGGGGGATAGAAAATACGGTTTGTACAGTATAAAAACCATTTCGCCTATGGAATGTCACCATAAAACATGGAAACTCAACGTGTGTGTGTGTGTGTGTGTGTGTGTGTGTGTGTGTGTGTGTGTTAAAGCAAAGCAGTTTTGATTCTATCTTGTGTGATTTCATACAATATAAACAATATTTGGTATTTTTATTGTATTATAGGGCACAGACAATTCAGAATCAAAACATGAATTTTGTGCTCCAAGGAAACTGGCATTTACAGAGATGGTTTACTGGGTGATAATCAGGAATACTGAAATTGCTCTTTCTGAAACTTGCTTTGTTGAGTGCTCTGTGAAATTGCAGGGTGATGCAGATGAAAAACAGTGAACAGACACACTGATGTGCTGTGGGTTCAGGACAAGCCGGACCCTATATTGACACTTTAGTTGGTGGCTTAAATTTCTGTCATGACAAATCTAGGAGTGCTTATCTTTGTAATGGATATGACAGTTTTAATATGTTTGGTCTTGGCTGAATAGATCTGCTATGCTGCTGCTGCTGTTATAGTTGCTGATGCTGCAGAGCAAGTCCAGGACTTGCTACTGCCTATAGATACACGACAAGCTGCTGTGAGCAAGTAAGACATGATGCTGCTGTACAATATAACGTACACGAATAACCCATGACAGATCTATACAGGTGGAGCTGGGGACGGTGGAGGGTTTCTGAAAGTGCGCTGCAACTGCTACAGCAAACACTGACAAAGTATTTAAAGGTTAATCTGATACAGCAGGAACCAATCAGATGTGCCCTATAGAAAATGATGTGATTGCAAGCAGACTGAGTTAAGACGTATCAGCCTGCGCCATCTAGAGTTTCACGACAGAACTTTACATTCACTTTTATTCCGTCTTCAAATAAAACAAAGGCCTTGTCCACACACTACTACCTTTTTGTTTGCAAATGTAACGGAGGCCAGCTAGCAGTTGCTGTGCGGGTAAACCTCACCCCTCTGATCTCAAGAGTTGCTCTAGCGACTAACTCTAGACTTTAGCCTCTTTGTAAGAGTGTCCGACTCTAATGCCGGCGGACCCGGATTTGACTCCTGCTTAGAGTGGGCAGGCGGAACAGGAGGGTTACACAAAGACATCTTTTTCTCTCAGTTTTTGCCTTCCATCTGAGACAGCATTTTTGTCCTGCGAAATAGGAGCTTTTTGAAAACACTTTCCCAAGTGGATAAATTTGAATGTCGTTTTCGCATTGTAGTTTGGACTGTGAAAACAGGTATTTGTCATGTGGCACACATTTAACCGATAGATTGTGTGAATGGTGAGATTTTTTGCTAAATAAAACGATCATTTCAAAAGAATAGCATTAGAACTTGTCTATGTCTGTTTTCGTCTCATCTCAGTGAGGTTTTACACACGTGCAGTAAGGTTTCAGTGTGGACGAGAAACACTTTTAAAACACTAGTGTGGACGGAGAGCTCTTTGAAATGAAAATGCCATATTCAAATGTATCTGGATTATTGTAGACATAGCCAAAAGTTTAAATCCCATCTGGTTAGAGCGCTTTAATGTTTACGCTTTAGGTCAGTGGGCAGAGAGAAGGCGGTCTTTTGTGGCTGTTCGAACGCATTTGACCAAATGAGCGTTACACTACGAAATAAATCTGGAATTGATCGAAAGTTGACAAGTTTTAGACCCCATTTTGTAGCATTGTCCACTTGCAATTCGATCAGATTAGCCAAAATGCATCTTAATAAGGTGTTAACAGGACCTAACCTCAAGTGGTTAAAAAACAAAAAATCATGCATTTTGCAGAAGAACATTGTTTTAGATTTGGCTCTGCATGACTTTGCAGATGAATATGTTATCTTACTGCTCATAAAACAATACATTCACTGTAGGCTTAAGAGTTATAATCAGTTTAGATGGAAAGGATCTCAATCTGACTATCTGAAGCCGTTACTGTAGCTTTACCCATTAATATACAAAGTACTTCCTTGAAAATAAAATCCACCACAGCGGCACGACAACCATAATGAAATGACCCTTCACAGTAGATAATGCTTTACAATGAACTCTGTTAGAAAGCTACATAGGTTATGGAAATTCATCTGTTCAATAAAATACCTTAATTACCTTTTGAATAAAAAATGCCAGTTTCTTGTGCATAGCCCGTATTTAGAAATGGTCTCCTGCAATTGCCAAAGAACAGTTTGCATTAGTGGTAGTCAGTACAGTAAAAGGTATTTAGTAAATGTAATAATTAGTTGTCAATATAATTAATTCCCCAACATTTTATGTGAGCATGTTTTTTTAAGTAAATGGGTACAAATGATGAAAAAGGGAGGAAATTAGCTGTCTTCACCTTAAAAAAATGCTAATTCAAGTTTTATCCTCACTGCTGAAAAACTAATGGCAATGTTAGCCTTTCTATCAACGATCATCATACACAAAAATATTGCTATTGCGATCTCATGTGAGTGACAGGTTACTCCGCCCTCGAGCCAATAAACACCATTAGAGAAGATGAGAAGTGATATCTTTTGAGAAAAGATTATGAGGGCACATGGTTTAAAAAACAAAAACAAACAAAAAACATAATAAACACTGCAATATTCCACAAAACATAAGAAGTGTCCATTTTGATTTCAGTGTGACTTTAAAAGCTGAGTTGTAACCTGTCAGCTGTCTGCAAACAAAACTCGCTGTAAAAACTTCACTACCCACTCACCCTTTCGCGTGTCGCTGTATCCTTCACGGCTTCCGTAGGGTGTCGTGGCGCTTGTTGAGTTGGAAGGGGAAAGTACGGCTGCTCTGATTAGCAAGATAAGCTAATATTTGTTACATTACCCTTAAACTGTGCTGATCGTATATCCTATTCATAAAGATTTCCGGGCTATAATGAGGCGTGCTGGTTTGGGTGAGTATTTTTAATCTGTTGTTATGTTTGAAGCTCATGCTAGGCTAAACCAGTTACAGTTAGCGAGATTACACAAACATTGTATGACCAAATCATGGTAAATATCACAGTTTCCAGGTTTGGAGAACCATCTGGATAAATAACGGTATCAGACAAAACGCTGTCAGCCGACAATTGGCCAGTTTTCTCTATATTAGGCCAGTTGTTAGATAGGACCGGTTAACATTGTTTACGTCAGACAATGAATGAGTGTTTCTAAGTGTATGATAAAATATGACACACCCAAGATTAACTTTAGATTCTTTCGTTATTATTTAAACAGTTTTATTGAAAGGAATCATCAAACTATCATGTAAAAGTCAGCTCTTAAAGGGGCTCATTTTAACTGAAAAAATTGACAGCCACTACATGCTTTTTCAAACCAAGGTATCTTTATTTATATAACATTATACAATAAATACTGTTTCAACGCAGAATTAGCAGGAATTATTTTGAATCTTTGAATGTTTATCATTCATGTTCATAGTCCTTTACTTTTAGATGTTCAGTAATTTTAGATGAAAGTATATTTGAAGTTGTAGTCAGCATGTCACACTGTAGGTTTTTCCCAGCATGCCTCTGTAAAATGCGACCCTGGACTACAAACCAGTCAGAAGGGTCCATTTTTATCTGGAAGCTGAATAAATTTGCTTTCAACTGATGTATGGTTTGTTAGAATAGGACATTGAGCTGAGATACAACTATTTAAAAATCTGGAATCTGAGGGTGCCAAACAATCAAAATATTGATTAAATTGCCAGAGAAAAAAGTTAATTTGAGAAAAAAAGTTTACCAAATGAAGTCCTTAGCAATGCATATTACTACTAATAATATATTTTTTTAAATATATATTTACGGTAGGAAATTTACAAAATATCTTCACGGGACATGATCTTTACTTAATATCCTAATGATTTTTAGCATAAAAGATAAATCAAATTTTAATCCATACAATGTATTGTTGGCTTTTGCAATTTATTTAAACCGTGCAATTTATGACTTTTTTTTTTTGGTCCCTACTACCTTAGACAAGTCAAACCAATTCATACATGGCAATTTATATGTGGCAAAGTTTGTAATAGTTTTCTGTGATCCAGCATTGTATTTTAAAAGACTGAGAAACACTAGAGTTCTGTAGAGAATTTGACAGGTTTTTTGTTCTTTAGGTGAGGGAGGCCCTCAACAAGGCAATTACGTTGCGAGTGGATACAGTGTGTATGAGGAGGAGAACGAACATCTACAGGAGGGACTGAAAGCTAAAGTCAACGCACTTAAACACGTGAGTGGGCTGGAACATACTGCATTTAATTTTAGATTTATTTATAAAAATATACAGCTTGTATTAATATTACAGATTTATTATTTAATTTAAAATGGGGTAAACGTTAATGCACCATCAGCAAACCAGTATATATATATATATATATATATATATATATATATATATATATATATATATATATATATATATATATATATAACTGGTTTGACTTTTTTTGGTAATTGCACGATTACAAATTCGATTAATTGTGCAGCCCTAATGTGTGTGTGTGTGTGTGTGTGTATATATATATATTAGTGCTGTCAAATCGATTAATCACATCAAAAAGTCTGTAAATGTGTATGTATGCATGTTATTTTAAGACTTATGTTAGATTAAATCGATTTGACAGCACTAATATATGTATATTACTAATATATGCAGCACTAATATAACTTTTAATTCAAGTGAACAATCTTCACATAAACCCATTATAATAAATGCCACATTTACCTGTTCCTTTTATATATCAGGGCTTCATTTTTTTCTAATGGTCCAGGCAGACAAAATGCACCAAACGTTTTTTCATCATTTAAGACTGCTTGCGAAGACACTAAACAAAACGGGCATTTTGGCATCATTTTGTGTGTTTTTGTCCATTCAAGCACTGTCTGAAACGGCTTTGAGCGAGCGAGAGTGAGAGTGTCTTCAAGAATCTTAAGAATTTTGAAAACTACATTTTTTTCATGCATATTAAAAAACATAGTCATATACAACCATAATGTGAGTGGTTGAGTGAGTGGTTGAGTGAGTGGTTGAGTGAGTGGTTGAGTGAGTGGTTGAGTGAGTGGTTGAGTGAGTGGTTGAGTGGTTGAGTGAGTGGTTGAGTGAGTGGTTGAGTGAGTGAGTGGTGAGTGAGTGAGTGAGTGGTTGAGTGAGTGGTTGAGTGGTTGAGTGAGTGGTTGAGTGAGTGAGTGGTTGAGTGAGTGAGTGGTTGAGTGGTTGAGTGGTTGAGTGGGAGTGGTGGTTGAGTGGTGAGTGGTTGAGTGAGTGAGTGGTTGAGTGAGTGGTGAGTGAGTGGTTGAGTGAGTGGTTGAGTGAGTGGTTGAGTGAGTGGTGAGTGGTGAGTGGAGTGGTTGAGGGTGGTTGAGTGAGTGGTTGAGTGAGTGAGTGAGTGGTTGGTGAGTGGTGGTGGGTGGTGGTGAGTGAGTGGTTGAGTGAGTGAGTGGTTGAGTGAGTGAGTGGTTGAGTGCGTGTCACAGACTACATTACTACACTACTACACTCTTTTGTGTCTTATTATTGCACTTGAATTAAAGCATTTTATTTGAATGAAGTGTGATGTGTGATATATTATTGTAATGCTAATGCTGAGGGGAAAAAAAAATATTTTAAAAGCATTTGCTTGAATAAGAGTGTGATCATATATTGTAATGCTAGTCAAAGGATGAGGGGAAAAACAGATGCTGCATTAATTGCGTGAAATATTTTCAATGCATTAAACTTGGAAAAATAAAAAAATTGTCTGTTTACATCCATTTTAGCTATCGATTGACATTGGAAATGAAGTCAAGCACCAGAATAAAATGTTGGGAGAAATGGTAAGCGATGGGAAATGATTAATGATGAAATCTAGTTCTTTCATCCAAACACTGATCTGAATAGCTTCAACATCTCGCATTTGTTCCTCCTCAAGGACTCGGACTTCGACTCCACTGGAGGTCTGTTGGGATCCACCATCGGTAGATTGAAGCTCCTCTCCAGGGGAAGCCAATCCAAGGTGTTCTGCTACATGCTGCTGTTCGCCCTCTTTGTGTTCATTGTCCTGTACTGGGTGATCAAACTGAGGTGATCGCAGGACAGAGGAGATCAAGGACATTTCTTATGTGCCATGCTCATTTGCGGGATGGGATCAGAATCCTCACAGTGACGACAGAGTGTGTGACTGCTTTCTTTACATTGGACAAAGAAACTGAACCATTGCGTGACAATGTGCAATATGAAAGAAAAAATTGTCCCAACCCACCAAAATTAATGTCCCCTCAGTGCAGGGATAATGCTACTCATTTAATACTGGTCATGAAATCAGATTAACATGCATCTGTCTTTCTTATATTCAATAATAATGACCTTTGTTTAATGATATTATTCTTCTAGAAGAACTTCAGTGCTATAATAGTGTGCTAACCTCTATATTCTATATACTGATTAAATACTTCTAAGAGAGTGACATGCAACATCACAGTAGTCCTTTTAATTGTAAAGTTGGAAAATCAGGTTAGAGGTAAAGCTGGATGGGTGTAAACAATTTAGCACAGACCTAATCAGTCTCTCTCTCTTTCTTTTTACTGTGCAAGTCTTCACAACATCTTTAAAATAGTTGGCAAAATTTGTGCTTGTTGAATATAGTGTTTAAAGGGCTGATCTTGAGACTGTGAAAACCATACTGAGATATGTGAAATTCAGTTCTGTATAATAACTAGTGCTTTCAAATGATTAATCACATCCAAAATAAAAGTCTGTTTACACGTGTGTGTACTGTGTATAATTATTACATATATATAAATACACACATGCATCTATACATATATAATATATTTATACATATGTGCATGCATTTCCTAAATATATACATATGTGTGTATTCAAATATACATAATTATACACAATACACATGTTAACAGAAACTTTCATTTTGGATGCGATTAATGGTTTGACGGCCCTAACCATATCAGAAATCACCCCAGAGTTATGTGTACTTCAAAAAAGTATTTTTAATTCTTGCTCAAACCCTACTGCTCTCTATGGTTAACATAATGCATGGTTTATTTTAGTTAGACTTATTTGTAAATAAAGAGAATTATTACATAGACATTTCCTTTATGTTGTCAAAAGCTTGAGTCCTGTTTTGATTTGTGGTCATCAAGAATCTTAAGAATTTTGAAAACATTAATTTTTTTCATGCATATTAAAAAACAGTAATATACAACCATAATCAGAATTTACATATGTTACATAAACAATTGTCAGGTTTTCATCAGCCAAGTCTTCATTAAGGCAACAATATCTGACTGCAATTTCAAGTTGATGTACCTGCTACCACAACGTATTTAACTAATCCATTTACATTTAGTGTGTGATTCTCAAGTTCATTTTAAGTGCACTATTTTTCCACATTGAATTCATATCAGTGATGTCATTTCCTGGGTAGAGTGTCCATGTACTTGCATATGATGGACAGCATCACCTCATCAGCTCCTGCACCAATAGACAATAATCTGGAGTCCCTGTTGAGACAAAAATAAAACAGGTTTGATTTATTTGTGACTGACATGAGGATTAGGCTTGCCAATAATTTACACTTTTGGAAATCAGTTGGATGTTTGATTCACTACATTGACTGCTCTTTCCACACCCTCAAAAACATATTATGCATTCATATGTATCAAGGTTTGCTTCATTGGAGCAATCCAAACTTGTTGCTTTTCATAAGATGTCACTGCAGTTCTGGGCTCACATGCATGTTCTCCTCAGTTCAGATGAGGGAAACTGACCTGTAGAATCTGCTGACTAGGATGCCACTGGTAAAGCCCATGCCACCCCAGTACTGGAGGCAGCTGTCACCGACCTCTCGGGCCAGTCGTCCTGCCTTCAGCTTGGCCATCGACGCCAACTTTGTCACGTCGCTTCCCTTAATGTACAGAGCTAACGACAGTGCACAGAAAACATCATATCAATTAAAGGCATTTATTTTATCTGCATTATTTTTAACCCTTTCCCCACCATTGTTTTTGTTTTTTCACCGTTACACGATTGCATCTTCTGAAAGAGTACTAAATCTCCTGATCAAAACTTGGGCAAAAAGAAGCAAGCGATATCATGTAATCATATTTTTATATATATATTTTTGTATAATTTTTTTGCTTAAAATTGTGCTTTTTTATGAAACTTACCCACATTCAAATCTTAATAAAAAAAGAATGCATTAAGCGAGATAAACACTTTATCTTATCTTTTTTAGATATTCATATTATAAAATATTCTGGAAGCCATGACACTTGTGAAAGATGCTCAAAAACGCTGGTGGGGAAAGAATTTAATTTCTCATCATGAGGGAGGAAAACTAAAATGGACAGATTGCAAGCAAGTTCATATTAGAGCTGCACAATTCTGAATAAATTGAGAATCCAGATTTAAACGGTTTAAAATAGAGATCACGAACCGAATAGACAACAAAACAAAATACAATTATTTATTAGAGGTTCTGACCAAATGTAAATTGTTGCAGTCTTTTAAATCGGTTTGAATGAATGATTCAATGACTCACTCAAAGACTTGATTCATCTTGGCCGTTTCTCAATACAATGTATGCAAACTCCTCACTTGCAGTGATTTTTCCCCGCCCTGCTGCTAATTTCATTGGTTAAGGCTACAGTGACGGGTAGGTTTAGGGATCAGTGTTTGGTGAAGGCAATCATTACTGTGATTGACATGACCAATAAAATCTTAAGAATCGGCTGCAGGGTGGAGTTTCCGCTGAACTAGTTTGGGGGAACAAAAACTACGCCCTTGCCCTTGGGTACATGCATCCTTGGACTTGCCAAGTTGGACTCAGGAGAACAAACTCCCGAGGACAGATCAGCAGCGTTCTTGATAGCCTCACTCAGCTCGCTCTGGCTACTCCGGTTATCTCTGTATGTATATTTTAGGCTACAATAAAATTAAATATGTCATAAAACACCACTCTGCCTCTTTTTCGTTTTCATTTGAAAAATCTATATTAATAGCCACACAAATGTGTTTCAGGCAATGTGTACATTGATTATCTTTACTGCATGTATATTTATAATAAAACAAATTATAAAACAACCCTGCCTCTTTTCGTTTACATTTTAAAAATATTAAACATATTATGTGGATCAGGCAAAATGGAGCACATGTACTCTTTTTGTTAAATGTCAATTTTTAATAATCAATAATAGCCATTATTAAAGCATAAGTAAAAGGTATAAGCTATACAATAAAAAATTAAGCAAACAATTCAGTCAAACATACAAAGTCAGCGCTATACTAGCCTAAATATATACAGTTATGAAACTTTGCCCTCAGCCAAAACGATTTGCCAGGGAACAAATCATAGATTGAGACTAAAGATCGCCCGTTAGATAGACACAATACGAACAATTTTTAACCACTACAGAGACATGAGAGAGATGAGACTGCTCTCGGCAGGGTAAATGAGCGTCGACTGGATCTCACAACTCTGAAAACGTCAGATCAAATTTTCAAATAGGCGCTATCTTTATCAATAAACCACAGATTTGAGCTTCAAACAACTACATTCTTACGTGAAAAACTACATTTTGTGACATATTAACAGTATTCTTAAATTACGCAGGTTTTCTCCTTGCGAGATGCATTGTGGGATACCTGTCTGTCAGAAAAGTTCACACAAGTCACCTCTCGATGCATCATCGGTAAAGGGCAGATCAAGAACACATCCGGGGATTTGAACTGTACTTGGGCGGCGACTGAAGACGTTTGAAGTAGACAAGAACGCATATTGAGAAACGGCCCTTGTTTCATCACTGGATGAGTCAGCATTTTTGAATGAATCTCAAAAATGAATGATTAAATGACACATTTTTCACAAACAGTCACTTGTCACCAGGCGCGGATTAACGCACTTCCATAGGCTGCAGCCCACGTGTGCAAGGGCCCCGGATTAGTCAGACATTTTTAAATAATTAAATAAATAATGAATTCAATTAAACAACAATTAAATGTACCAGTTTATTTTGAAATAATTAAATAATTAATTAAATAATTTATTTATTAATTTAATAATTAAATAATTTATTTGATTAAATATTAATTAAATAATTAAATAAATAAATGTATCTATTTATTTTGTAAATTACATGAAATTATTTAATATATTTCACAATTACCACACTCTTCCAAATAGATACAAATCTATTTTTTTATTATTTAATGTGCTTTTTCAAAAGATGTTTTTAATAATAATATGCTGCATTTACTGAATGATGCCTATTTTGAGGAATCATGCATTTCCAAAGCAACATTTTTCCAAAATTTTTTCATAATAATGGAGGACATTTCACAAATGCCAATCAACAGGCAGTTGGCGGGTCTTGGCGCTGATTGGATAATCCTTTCAGATTGATTACTTTTTCCTGTCTGGGTCTGGCAAGTTGCAAGGGAAATAGAGGAATTGATTGTAAATTAATATGGCGGTAGGAATTGATCAAGATAAAAACACACTTACTTAAACACAGCCACATTTCTCATCATTTACAGGTTTTAGAAAATTCAATAGAGTCAAAATACATTTTCAGTCACAAATAAGAAATGAGAAGCACCCTTGGTGTTCCGTGATGTCACCACAGCACACACAGATCGATCTGTCATGTCTGTCGACTCTTTACCTTCAAACCAATCAGCGCCAAGCACCGCCCACTACCTGTTGATTGGCATTTGTGAAATGTCCTCTATTATTATGAAAAAATCTTTGGGAAAATCGTGCTTTGAAATGCATGATTCGTCAAATAGGCCCCATTCGTAAATGCAGCATATTATTATGAAAACGGCTTTTGAAAAAGCACATTTAATAATGAAAAATTATTTTTAAACATAACAATAGTGTGTGTGGAAGAGGTGATTGTGAAATATATTAAACAATTTCATGTAATTTTACAAAATAAATAGACACATTTATTTATTTAATTATTTAATTAATATTTAATTTAATTAATTATTAAATTATTAAATTAATTATTTAAGTAATTATTTCATAATAAACTGGTACATTTAATTGTTGTTTTATTGAATTCATTATTTATTTAATAATTTCATTTTGAGTAATTTGGTCCTCCATAAATCCGGGGCCCTTGCACACACGTGGATTAGCCAGACATTTTTTTATTATTTTAAATTTACTTCAGCATGAACAAAAAAAGACCCTAATTGGCCCATAAGAAACATTAAAAATAAGCAGGTGATTGGATAGATGTGCCTTGGGTCACAATCAGCTGCTGGTCAAATCATGTCAATCATTTTCATTTTCATCACTGCTATTGCACGAAAGAAAGTACGATAGTGGAGCACAAAAGCTGAAAATACAAAGGTTGAAAGAACAACGTGACCATACGTTGACATAAACGGGAAAACAATCCCTAAACTGACTGGATATTTCAAGGCTGCTGAATCTTCATCCAGTCGAAGACAAGACCCACAGCAGGAATTTCAATTTTTTCACGTTATCCGTGAGAGATGTAAAGACACCAGTCAAGATGACCAAGGAATCCCTGGCGTTTTTATTATGGCTTTGTTTTATACACAGTTTAGTGTATTGAGTTTCAGTAATGATGTGATTTTGCCTCAGTAAAACAGGGCGTTCTGCACTGATGCTGTAGCCTACCTGTTGGTTTATAAAGCTAAACCAGCTTGCAGTTGAACTGGAAATGCAGGGAATTCTGCTGCTTTGCTGTTTATATTTACACGCTTCCTTTGTAAGTGTTTTGTGGATGTGGTGACAGAGGGTAATATCTTTCCACCATCTCTTTTAATTAAAGGGCTGCTTCTAAGCACTGGGCCTTGTGCTTGTTTTGTTGTAATGTTTAATTTCTCATTTTACCAATGTGGTGTGGTGGTAAATGTTTCTTACTGTGGTGGTCCACCACTTGTGTAGAGGAAACACTGTAGTATTGGCAATGTGCCAGTTCACCTTATTTGTGTCTAAATAAATGTTAATGTAATAAAACAATGTATTTGATACAATCTTTATTTGAAGCATCAAGTGATTTACTCTATTTTAGTCACTACCGTAGACCAATGTTTATATCCGAACTATAATCTTTTATCCTAGTACTTTTCAGTGATAATTTGAATTACTGTAACATAAATAATGATACTGTGTGTTAGAAAAGATGTTTGTGAATCTGTTTCACATGACAGCTGATCTATTTGGGTCAGCGGCAACAGAGATTTGAATGTTCGCTGTGATCGTACTTGTCAGATGATTTTACCATGCAGCTCTAGTTCACACTATTTCATTCCTTTATTGAATTGGAAATGGTGGCCCTGTAGACCTAACAGACACAAGCCCATGAAATTGCATAGCTGTCTTGGCCAATCATTCTAAAATGATTTAAGAAACAGCCCGGACTCACCTGTGGCACGATGCAAAAGGGAGCGCAGCAGCTCAATTTCTGTCTGCAGCTCAGCCAGCCTGAAGTGAACGACCTGGTGGCTCAGAATCGGCTGATTGAAGATCTTCCTCTGTCTGGTGTAATTAATGGTTTCCTGGACAACTTTCTCCATCATCGTCAGGACTTGAAAAACAAGAAATCAGGTCATGTCTCCAGTCTAACATACCAAAGGGAAAAATTCCAAAGTGTTTTTCAACAAAATATATGACAGAGGGAATAGCTGTAGACTAGTTGCAGTAGGCAGAAAGCTGATGATGTCAAAAGATCCTCCAGAAGACTTAAAGTTTGACTCATCTGTAAACACATTTGGGCCTGAGAGGAGAGCGATCTGGATTTATTGTACAAACACAAGCACCACTGACATTAACACACGGACGTCATGCCCGCGCCAATCCCAACAGTGAAGAGAAATGTTTGACGTGCGGTGGGATGTGTGGGAGTCGGAAAGGATTACTTACTATTGGCCACCCCCCAGAGTCGCTCCTCCTGGAATTGTAGCATCTGGTAAGTGAAGCCCATTCCCTCCTGCCCTATGACATTTTTGCAGGGCACACGCACATCATCAAAAAACACCTCTGCTGTATCCGATGACCACATGCCCATTTTATCGATCTTTCGTGCAATTTGAACGCCTGCGGACGTATGGTAAAAAATTAGCACGTTTTCTTTGGCAGTCAAATGACTCTTTTCCCAAAAGTTTTGTGCTTTCACCTAGATTCTTACCAGGCAGATTCATGGGTAAGCAGATTAGGGATTTGTTCTTGTGTGGAGGGTCATCGCTGGTGTTGGCCAGGAGGCACATCCAGTCTGCCTGTGTGCCATTAGTAGTCCACATCTTTCCTCCATTAATGACAAACTCATCTCCTTTGCGCACAGCTTTAGTCTTGATGCCTGGAGGAGACAGTATTTATTCACAAACTAGACTCTTTATATTTACATTTACATTTAGTCATTTAGCAGACGTTTTTATCCAAAGTGACTTACAAATGAGAGTAATAGAAGCAACCAAGACCAGTCAAGGGCAACAATATGCAAGCGCTGTAACAAGTCTCACGGAATCTAACACCAAACACATAGGACAGTTTTTGTTTTGTTTTTTTTAAATAACAGAAACGAATAGAGTTTAGGTCCACTAGAGGGCCTCAGTAAACTTTCCAAAGAGGCCAAAGGTGATTTAACTTAATAATAATATTTAACTATTTCAAATAATATTAATTTAACATTAATATTAATATATTAAACACTCTAACTTAATTAAACATAATACAAATGCTAAAAGATGCAAGGATTTTTCTAAGAACAGTTCTTAAAACTTTTAGAAGTGTTATTTTAATATTATTTATATACTATTTTTAATTTTAATTTTTATATTTTTGGTTTTCATTTAAGTTTTCATTTTAGTTTACGTTTCAGTATTATTTCATTAGTTTTTTTTTACATTTTTATATAGCTTTGATTTATTTCATTTATTTTATTCAGTTTTAGTCATTTTAGTACTTAAGATTTTTTTTAGGTGCAAAGGCAACATTTATCTTAAGTTTTGCATCTAATATTTATTTTCAATTTAATATAATTTAGACCGAAAACAAGTTCTTGAACAGTGTTATTTTAGTATTATTTATGTACCATTGTACTATTTTTTAAGGGTTTTGAATTAGCTTTTATTTTTATGTTTTCGGTTTTTGTTTTAATTTCAGTTTATGTATTTGTATACATGTTTATGTAGCGTTTATTATATATATTTTTTGGTTTAGTAATTTTAGTACTTCAACTTATTCATTTTATTTAGCAGCGAAGTCAACATATATCTTAAGTTTAAGTTTTTCCATCTAATATTTATATACAATTTAATTAAATTTTCATTTAAATAACCAATTTTTTTAAATAGCTCTAGTTTTAATAGCTTTAAGTAACACAAAAAAAACACAAAACAAATTAATTTAACTGTATCACCACTCCCAGTTTCTGCTAATAAGAAAGCAGAAAAGCAGAAATATAATATTTTGGCTAATATATGGGGCTTTTGAATTATTTGTTGAACACTGATGGCCTTTGAGTCAAAAAGGTTTGAGTCAAAACCACTGCTTTAGATCATATTTGGCTTAAAATGTAAAAAAGTAATACAGTACTTTCATTTCACCATAAAACAAGTTTAAATTTCTTTGCAACTCCTTAATAATCTGTGACCGGTGCCGGCTTTACTTCAAATACAAAACTGAATAGATTTCTGAAAAACAGCCCCGCTACCCTTGTGTGGTATTCCCATGTAGGCCAGTCTTTTAATCTCCCTGGTCTGAAATGCTTTGATATCTTCATTCGTGAAAGTAATTAATTTTAGATTTGCGCTTGGTGCATGTTTACATCTTGTCTTTAAACCCCCCCCCCTGGCAATATAAAGAACATGTCTTTCTTGTTTGTTACATTATCTCCAGCAAAATACTTACTTGCTACATCAGAGCCGGCCCCTGTTTCGCTCACCCCGAGGCAGGCCACAATGTCTCCCATTATGGAGGGCTGCAAGAACTCTCTCTTGAGCTCTGCAGAGCCAAACCTACAACAGCCAGAAGTCACAGTCACATCCTCACAGGTATCAGTGTCACAGCAGCTGTGATTTAAAGCTTGTGAGACGCATGGGTTACACAAGAGATTTACATTTTACTAGCAGCAAAAGCAATTTCAGAAAACTGTTCCCTATGGCAGAATCACAAAGGAAACTAATCAAAATCCATGATTTTCTGAATCCAAATAGCCAAAGCGGATATGCACAGGAAAATGATTTGTTTCTAGAAAGTGAGCACAGTGCAGTAATATCCCCTCAGTGACAGTGTACAACCTGCTGCAGTCACATTATGACAAATGCTAATAGGAGAAAAGGAACCATCCTGATAACTTCAGTATTTATTTATAATAAATAATAGTTGGTTGTTATAAGAGTTCATCAACACATAAGATCATTTGCTTAATCAGTATTTTTTTGCCCTTTTTCCTAGTAAAAATATCAAAACTTAAAAACAAGACCAATTTACTTGAGAAGCAAAACTGCATAATATATTTTATTATCATTGAAAATATCTTAAATTAGGTTTACACCATTTTTATACAAAAAAAGTTGAAGTTGTAATAGTCTTTTTTTTGTCTTTTCTTCCCTAGTGTGACGCATATCTGAGTGAAGAGGCTTCTAGAAAAAAATAAAAATTAATTTCATCCACGGAGAATTGATTGGATGGTTGTGGTATACTATTGGTGGAGTGACAGGTTCAAATCAGTCAATGACGGAAAATACTTGGTTATTGGAGGGGTCAGGACCCACCCTATCTGAGGGATTCATATTACGCTATATTACGCTAATATTGTAGATCTACCGCTGTGTTGGGTTTTGCTCAGTACTATGTGGAAGAAGCAAGATAATTTAATAATTGTGTGGTGAACCAATGATAACTCATATTTAACTATCGCTTTGCCAGATAAATGGACAGAGAAATGAAAAACGGACATAAGATAATTTTTCAGTGCAGCAAAAAGCAACAAATATCCTTACACATACAATTTTAGCTGTACTATTTGTGTCCCCTTTAAAAATTGCCCATGAGAAATTTTATTGTCCCCCCAACTGTTAGATGAAATTTACTTCCATGTATATAAATATGCATTATATATCAATCCGCCCAACCTTTGAGTAAAGATACCAAGAGTTTTTGGTATTAAATATATATATAAAAACATTTTTTTGTTTGTTTACATTAATGTTGAAATTACATTGACTTGTTACTGTTATGTAATGCTAAAACACTGCTGGTCACTTTCAGAAGTTGTAGTGATGCTTTCTTTTCCCGGAAAGAATGTGAAACATATTTCTAAATTGGGTATATCATTTTCAGTTTTTGAATATTTTAAAATATAAATTTAAATCGATTTTACACACTTAAAGCAATATCGTATCGCATTTCGAATTCTTTAACAATGTATCGAATATCGGCCTTTTCCTCAATATTGCACAGCCCTACTCAAAGGATAAGACGTTTTAGAAATCACTTTGCCAGTGCAGGTGTAGCCATGTCACTCTGAACGCCGATGGCCATGGGAATCCCTCCACAGTTGATGTTCCCCAGTTCTTCAGCCACAGCCAAACTGTAGCTGAAGTCCAATCCCAGACCTCCATACTCTGCAACCAATGAAAACAACCATTCAATGTCAAGTGAGTGGATGCTTCAACTCTATAGTTTTTGTTGTAAATCAATGCTTTAGGCAAATATCTCACAATTGTGCAAACTTCTTGAACATTTTGATCACAAAGCAGGTGTAATTTAGAGCATTCTATATTCAGCTGAACTTGCTTACTTCAGTACTGAAGACAAATATGCTTCATGCTAAAGTCTTCTACATATTTGTGCCATGCAGTAATCTAAAACTTGACATGCCCTTTTCACACCCCTGCGGTCCATTTAGTCATCATTATAATGCACTACGTCTTGCGCAAACGGCGTATAAGCTATTACATGTGATCGTAATAACAGCAATACCGTTCCCACGATACCTTCCTTGTCATGCATTTACTCTTATCGTTTCATGTTCCATTTCATTTCGCATTTTCCTTCAGGAAACAAATATTACCACATTAAGGAAATTATTTTATTCTGCGCAAGCAATAAGGGCAACAATAATGTTGAAAAGCAGGTCCTTTGGTGACTGAGGTAAACTCTACACTCATTTCCACCTTGTACTACAGGATGCTGTATTCTGTCATCAGGTCCTGCGATGGTTGTGGACAATATTTGGTGTGGCAAAATAAGGAAAAGTGAAGCCAGAGAGCAGAGGAAACAGATACAGCTGCACAGGAACAGCTGTAATTTAACAATTCACTATCTAAACAGACAATCTACTAGTGTTCAGTACCTAGTGAGATCCATCCGAAAGGAAGGTTTGTTTATCCTGAACACAAATTAGTTTAACTAACCTTAAGGGGGACCTATTATGTCCTTTTACAAAGTGTTCTTGATTTTGGGGTCTACTAGAATAGGCTTGAATCTGCTAAAACACTTTTTTCACAATATTTGACATTGTTGCAGCTCCTCTCTTCACAGTCTGTCAGTAACGCTCTGTTTAGTTCCTGTTTCTATGAAGCCCCTACTTCCGAAAAGTGGAATGTGCTCTGATTGGTCGGCTGGATCAGTGTGGTGTGATTCAAGCGTGTTTTGTAAATGTCACATCCATTATCATCGCTTTGAGTTTCAACTAGCTAGTAGTGCGTTGAAACTCGAAGCGATGAAAATGATACGTCAGCCATACGTCGCTGGCTGAACGTGATGCATATGGCACACTTAACTGGCAACACTTTAGGATTTTTTAAGTCGTCATCTGGTTGAATTCTACAGAATGTCCCGACGACGTGTTTCACTTTCTTTAACTGTCCAGCTAGAAACAAAGATGTAGTGATGCCAAACCCCCTCATGGAAAAAGGACGCTGTCGTATTTACAACTGCATCTGTGATCAACTACACACTGGACTTTACACATGTGAAGTGTGTAAAGTTCATGGCATAGACTCTTTAAAATACATCCAAGAGTTTTACACACTGGTCTGTTTTTGTAGGGACATCAACGTTATTTCCACAGCCCATAAACATGATGTGGAACAAAATGAACTGTGATTGGTTGATTTACATGTCAGTCAGATGGCCTCTGGGTGGTCCTTGGCCAATGAAATCTGCTCTGGAGTCCAGACCTTCAGTCGCCAGTCTCAAGGTCTGGCTACACCAGACTACTAACTAGCTAACTCAACCAGGCCTCGCCCTTTTATTTTACACATGCCTTGGTCTGGAATGATTTAAATGAAGAATATTGTGACAATAACGTTCCTGAAAGAAAAACAAAAGCCTTTCAGGGAGTTCAGAAACAGTGACACTGATATAAAAATAACTTCCTTTGTAGTGACTTTGTGCTTCATTACTTTTCATAACTTCTTCATTCTCAAACTGCAACATAACACACTAAAGAAAGTTGAAAATGTACAAAAAGCAAATGTTGTATAATAGTCTTTGATATATAATTTTATATATATATATATAATGATATATAATGATATATATAGATTTTGATATATAATGAAATACTAGGAACAGTTGGAACAAAAGGGGAAAAGGATGTCATTCGCCAACAAGCAGGTCTGAGCTTTATGAAGGACAGATATTGGAAGGTGGTCAACACTTCTGTTAACTGCGTACATGTAAAAACGGTGGAGAGTGATTCTCCTGTTTGGTGGTGTAACCTCACACAGTACATTTAATCACTGCATAGATGTGAAATGAAAAGTATTTCAAGAGACACAAGAGGCCATGCACCCCCACATATTTTGGGACTTGAGTAAATGTGAAACGACTGGATGGTTCGGATAAGAATGGAGTGTTAATGCCTTATCTGAGGCTGCCAGGGTCAGAAAAACAGACAATCTGGATTTACGCCAGTGTTTTGTAAGATGGATTGGTTTCAGCCAGGTTGTGAAAGCTGTGATTTCATGAGGAAGACGTTGTTATGGGAACCAGCAAAACTCAAGGAGGACTCAAAATGAATAAAAATGCTAACCTAAGCTCATGTAACTGTGTGCGCATGTATCAGTGTGGAGAGCTCATGATGATCATACACATGGGAGACTGGGGCTAGTTTTTCCACAAAGGTTATTTCTCTCTCTCTCTAAAAAAAAAAAGGCTACTAGTCAAAAGTTCATAACACAAATGTGCTTGCTAACACTTAAAAAATATTGTATCTTATAAAAGAGCAATACCATAATATTTTTGGTGTAGCTGTTAAGTAAACAAGTGAACACAATAAAAGCACACTGAAATATTTTCAGGCCTAATTCAACTATACAATGAAAGTAATTTTTTATATATTTTAAGGGCAAGTGTATATATATATATATATATATATATATATATATATATATATATATATATACACACACACAGTCATGTGAAAAAGAAAGGACAACCTTTAAAATGTTATGGTTTTATGTATCAGACCATAATAAAAGTCCTCTAATCTTTAGCAGGTCTTAAAATGAGATGAATATAACATCAGATGAACAACAACAAATGAATGACATACTACACCGTGTTATTATATGTCATGTGTTGTTGTTCATCTGAGGTAGTATTTACCTCATTTATATATATATATATATATATATATATATATATATATATATATATATATATATATATATATATATATATATATATGTATATATATATATATATATATATATATATATATATATATATATATATATATATATATATATATATATATATATATATATATATATATATATATATTCTAACTCAGTATTTCCGTCTTGTTTTCCAGTACAAAAATATCCTTAAACCAAGATATATTTACTTGAATAGCAAAATGCCTTAATAGATGAAATATTGTTTACTGAAAACATTTACAAATCATGTGTTGATTAACAAAATTAAGCAGATGTATGCTTAAAACTAGAAAAACATGTCAGTGGAATAAGAAAATCTTGTTTTCGGTTTTAATTTAGTAAATTTTTTTGACCCGTACAAACACTTAAATTGGATTATTTTCCAGAAAAACAAGACTTTATTTTTACAAGAGTTATTTTTCTGTTCAAGTAAATGTCTTGCCCATGATTTACTCACCCTCAACAAGCCATCCTAGGTGTATATGACAATCTTCTTTCAGACGAATACAATCAGAGTTTTATTAAAATATTTCCTGGCTTTTCCAAGCTTTATAATGGCAGTGAAAAGGGCTCACGAGTTTAAAGTTTGAAAAGTGCATAAAATAATCCACACAGCTCCGGGGAGTTAATAAAGGACTTCTGAAGAGAAGCGAAGCGTTTGTGTAAAAAATAAATTTATATTTAACACGTTATAAAGTAAAATATATAAATATACTGCATTCTATTCTTAGTTAGTAAAACTTTAGATATATCATATGAAAAAAAAGATAAATTATGAGGATATTATATGCATGTTATTTAAGAATGAGGCTCAAAAGTCATTGATTGGTTGAATATAATAACAGACAATCTGTTGGACTCGAATGAAATGCAAGTGAGTGTTAAACTAATACAGAAGGCGGTCTGGTGGAACCCCCCTGGAGCTGTGTGGATTATTTTTATAATGGATGGATGCACTTTTTTGGGCTCCCATTCACTGCCATTATAAAGCTTGGATTAGCCAGGAGATTTTTTAATATAACTCCAATTGCACTCGTCTAAAAAAAGAATGTCTTATAAACCTAGAATGGCTTGAGGGTGAGTAAATCAGGAGTTAAATTTTATTTTTGGATGAACTATCCCTTTAATTTAAGAAATTTTAGATATTTGTAATGGAAAACAAGACAAAAAAGTATTGAATAACAAAATGTTTTTTTGCAGTGCAATTAAATAGTTTGATATTTTAAATGGTTACCTTTTACTCTTTTGCCGTGTCATGAAGTGTGTTTCATAACTTACTCAATTTACTGAAAATATATAATATAGGCAGATTAAAGGCTGGTTAGATTGTGACAATTTACCTCAAATAATGTGACAACAAGCCCTGCTGCTGGGTAATGTGTGTTCATTGAACTGTATCCTTTTTCCTGTCCAATTAACCAGGGAAATGTTTTGTAGGCAAGACTTTAAAATATGTGTCTGTACAGAAATTGACTTTCCGAAAATAAACCGACCCTGAGAAATATTCACCCATAGTCCCAGTCTTCCCTACAGCTTGATATCTTTCAGAACAATTATTACCTTTCACTAAAAATGCTGCTTTCTATAAATGTGAAAATGCTACATTTGTAGTCACTGATGACTCTGAATAAAAATAGCTACACAAACCTCCCAAATCTCAATAGGGAGAGCGCAGAAGAGAGATTAAAAATAGAGCGCACGCAAGAAAAGCTCCAGTTTAGCCTTTAGCAGTCAAGTCACAATTCACCTGAACAAATTCTACGTTATTGTTCAGAGATTTGCTGGTGTACCTGTGCTGCACGTATCAAATGAGGTGAGGTAACGCTCCAAGTACTAATCTTCTCTCTAAGAAGATGCTGCAAATCCAACCGCTAATGCATAAGTGTCACAGCGTCAGCACTTCTTAATGCAAGTGTTGCTCTCCTCTGACCTACAGATTTATGAAGCCACATTTAAGTTTCCCTCAAAGCCTCCAGCCATCTAGCAATTATACTGCATTCTATTCTTAGTTGCTAAAACTTCAGATATATCATATGAAAAAAATATATAAATGATTAGGATATTATATGCATGTTATTTAAGAATGAGGCTCAACAATCATTGATTGGTTGAATAAGTTCACTATAATAACAGACAATCTGTTGGACACGATTGACATGCATAGAAGTGTGTTCACATAAACAGGGCCATGTTTCTGATGCATTTCTGTAAGACTGTATATCATTTTTCTCACGTATTGGGAGTCTATAGCAACCCTTTGAACCGTATGGCGAACAGTTGTGCACTGACACACTGATACGTGTATTAACACATATCAGTTTCGTGTTTTCCACTGTTCTCATAATTGCTTCTAGCAGCAATGTTGTTATGAATCCAATTCTCATGAATCCATCTGTCCAAAATCCAAAACAAAACCTAAGGCTGTTTAAGGGCACTCTACAGTATTCTTTGTCCTCTACTTTTCCCAAAAAGGATACTTAGAACCATAATACAGCCATTAGCAAAGACAAAACGATCCAGTTTGTACTTAAAACGCATATTTTTCGATAGAAGAGCAGCTGTTTTCAAGGGGATAATTCATTAAGAAACAAATTGTCCTTTGACTTGTGTAATAGAAAAGTTAATATTACTATGAAAACTTTTAGCTGCATAAACTGCTTGTTCTGATATGTCTGATGACAAAAATATGAAACGTGACACCACAAACTGACTATGCAGCACCTGCCGCTCTGTATACAGTGTTTTTCAACCTTTTTGACTCTAAGGCCCCCCACTGTCCAAATTAGCATTTTAATTTATTCTAGAGTTAGAATATTTTAATATATGAATAGTAATTAACTTAAATCATCCTGTGGCCCCTAGGTTGAGAATCACTGTACAGTATCCATGGGAAGGATCACAGTTTTAAGAGAGAAGCTGAAGTTTTACAAGACAAAGCAGTAAAATATTTCCTGTTTAACTCTAAGCATCAGACAGGAGAAGGAAAATGGTCATGAGAAAAAAAAAACATAATAATAAAAACATAACACATGCTTGATTAAGGCCGGGTGTGTCCACACATTATATTTCGTATGATATGAATCGTATATTTCGCGACGGAATATTTACCGAACATCCAAAACAATGCTGTGTGCGGCTCAATGTGCTCATTGTATGCTCAGAGCATGTGAAATGTGTAAAGGAGTCAAAACAGCGGCAGGAATCCCTCCGTCACACACACATATGAAGATCTGCTGTGGGGAGATGTGGTTCTGATGCCTGTACCGAACTGTGATGGGCAACATCACGACTATGACTAGAAAAAACAGGAGCATTCTGTCCTTTTTAGACTTGGATTTTGTGACATCATGTCCTGTTTTTGGTTTGTTTACATGTCTTTGTTGCACGTCCGTGTTGCGTTCATATTTCTGCAGCAGAAGCCGCGTTTCCATTACCCTTCAAATTGTGCAAATTGAAATTGAAAATTGAAAATATGGCCAATTTAAACACGTCAATTTTGAAAAGAAATTCCATATATATCACAAAAAAGTTTTTTAAGCTCACACAAGGTGGTTTTACAGGCAATTCGAAAAAAAGGACCATTTACAAGTCACCTGGCGTATGTAAAAGACAATCATTCTTTAAAGAGAGTGCAGTATGTTTGGACAGAAGATGAGACGGAGTTCTTTATCAAACCCACAAAAGACAAAATAATTACTGGATTATAAACAACAAAGAAATGCCACAATATAAACCTAATAACATCCGTTGCCATGATTTTTGGAGTGACTTCTCACAAGAGAACAGAAAATTACATTTCAGTCATAAAATTGGTTAATGAAAACACTGTCATTTTGCAAAAAGTTTTTTATCGACATTTAGATAATATTGCAAAAGTTGCAAATCTGTAATGGGAATGCGCCTAGTGTTCTTTTGGAAGTGGACCGAGACCTATCTTTTCAGTGGTCTTTTTCTGCTTGTTTGGTGCGCACCAGGGTTCGGAAGGCAGCGTTCACATCAACAGAGCAGTCGCGCCATGGTTCATTTCAATCTAACCAAACATGCCAAGTGTGAATGTAACAGAGGCCAGCTAGAAGTTCCTGTGCGCGTAAACCTCACTCCTTTGATCTCAAGGAACACTCTAGGGACTGACGCTAGAGGTTGCAGCCTTTAGCCTCCTTAGAGCGTCCAACTCTCATGCCGGTGGACCCGGGTTCGAGTCCTGCTTGGAGTGAGCGGTTCGAACAGGAGGGGTTACATGAACACAGGTACATCTGAATTAGCAAATGTTTACTTACCCACAGGTTTGTTGACTCCCAGAAATCCTGCATTTCCCAGGATTTTGAAGACCTTATGAGCAGGAAACTGCCCTTCTTCCTCCCATTTTTCTACATAAGGGTTGATCTCTTGATCAATGATCTGCAACACATTCAAGCATAGATAAGAATACTTTCACTGAGTACTTAAATATGAACATGACCTGACCTGAATATTATCTGGTTTATAGTTTATAAAGCAATCATGTATTATAGTAATAACAACACTTATTCCAGTGAAACACTAAATTAAATAATTAAACTGCAGAACAACACTGGGAAACAGTCTGAATGTTTATTATACTTCACTATATATCCAACTATATAGCCATCACTTTATATCCAAACGATAAAGTGATCCATCAAAAAAAAAAAGATTAATAGAGATCGAAACACAGCATTTCTATTATCAGCAGTGAATCGCAAAAGCTTTTCAGATTAACCAAACAAGTAATTGAGTCTTTATTTTCTGACATATGGTATAGCAATTAGCTCACATGGGCAATGTCGAATCCGGCTCACGCCATTTCCTGATCCTTCTACTCATCACTTCCAGTCCTCTCTATGTTACAATTGGCAAAAAGGCCAAAAATAAAAAATAAAAAAAGTTTTAAAGTTTCTTCAAACAATATAGAGTGTAATAGCCCTACAATAGGTTTCTTCCTTGAAAGCCGGACAAAGCTATCAACTTCCTTCTGAGTCACTTCAAGACGCCTGTGTGTTAACATAACTGTTGTGAAATATAGTGAGCTTCAGCAGCAATATTCCATGTAGATTTGAGCCACAGGCGCTGCCAAAACATGGCGTACATAATCACTTTCAAGTTTATCCCTATCAACATCTGGATTTCTAGGTCAACCGTAAACATGCTTTTAAAAAGACACCCTATCACCAATTCTGATCACCACTTTCAATTGAACTGTTACCAAATGTGCAGTTTTTTACACTGCCTACAGTTTGGGTCAGAACTTTTCTTCTTTTTTTAATTACTACTTTTATTCAGCAAGGATGCATTCAATTATTCAAAGGTGACAGTAAATAAATTTATAATGTTACAAAAAATTGCATGTTGTTCCTTTGAACTTTGTATTAAAAACTAAATATTTAACAAAAATACTGCAAAAATGTATCACTGTTTTCACCTGTCTAATAAAACACATAATATATTAAAGCCATTGTTTTAGTGTTTTTTGGATATTTTATTAAAAAAATATTACATATTGTGCCTTTAATATCTATCAACCTGTTCTATCTAGTTTCATGACCTTTGTATTTTTCATTAACTAATATTTTTGCCTTCCGCTTGATGTAAACTAGCAGTTTGGACATTCTGCTAAATAACTCATTTTGTGTCCAACACAACATATGGCTGAGTATTTTTGAAACTGTTGAGTTATAAATAAAAGCAATTCAAAGTCAACAGACCTTGTAATGCTCATCGTCTGTACTGTTTTAGTGTCTGATCACAAGAACACTAAATATTGTAATGGGGGAGTCAAAGGCAATTCATTAAAACCTACTTACACAAATGAAGCAGAAAAGGGACTGAATTATTTCCTCAGTAATGCATTATGTGAACAATAAAACAAAGTTGATTCAAGCATGATGAACCAGTAATTTTAATTCAATTAAGGCTATAAACTTTTCCAGCTGTGGCAATGTCTCCTCTTCAGCTAATATGTCATGCTTATTCGTTTAATAGGTGAGCTTTTAGTATGAGCCGTAAAAAGCTGAAAAGAAAAATACAGCAGAGGGATGAGCATCACATTTCCCCAAAACACGCAGACATGCTGCTTCACCGGCCAACAAAAACGTCCTGCCTCAAAAGCAGTGAGAACAGAACAAACAGCATTTAATAACGAAAGGAAGGCAGGGGTCAACAGCACGATAACAAACTCAGCATGAACTAGTTTCTGAGTTTCTTCAGCAGAAAGAACTGGCAGGGAAAACCTGGCATAGAACATATAACGGAAGTGTCTTATTTAGGGTTAGATTTACTCAAAACCCAGAAGACTGTAACTGGATAATACACTCAGAGAGGAAGGGTGGTCCACCCTGTCTGAACCTACAGTACAAGGTTCCTAATTCTTAATAAAGGCTGGTGATACATTCTTATCGGTCAGAGCTGAGAATTGTTTGGTGGGGAGCTTTGACTTATGGTTTGTCAACACTTTATGCACCCAGAAGACCACTGAACTAAACTGAATAACACAATAGGTGATGTTTCCTGGAAGTGCTAACCCTAATTTGTGCATTAAACATGTGGGTCTGTTTTAAAATCATACTCCCTTTATTTCAATCTGAACATAACTGACGTGCCTTACGGATTGCGTAAGATACTGTGAAGAATTTCATCTTGAGTCATGAGATGACCTTGAGAAGGAAGACATTGTATAATAAAAAACATGAGTAAAAGCTCAAAAATTGAACTAAGCGTGCATTTGTTATGCTGAATTGAATTTGATGACACCAATCTTTCATTCCACATAGAATAATAAGATTAAATCCTTCTAAGTCAAGGACTTTTCTAACTTGTTTTCAGTGTTTCACTGTCTCTGGTGAGTTCTTTTAATAAACTCCGTCCCTGAGCTTCACGCTATACAGCATTGTTCTCATTATCCGCTGCGTTTTCTGTTTTCCACTTATATCCTCTCTCATACCAGCAGCCTATTCCGATACATTTGAAGCCACTGGGAATTGGAGAAAGCAACTTCCTTTCCAAGCCCTGTAACCCTTCCTAGTCTAACCAGTTGATATAAAAGTATAATTACAGTAACTTTCATCAATTAAATCTTATTAATTCAAATATGATTCATGTTAAAATAATTAATCACATTGGAGATGGTAATGGCGTGTAATTGAAATGACTTTTTTTTGTGTGTGGAGAAAAGCCTTGAATTTGCTAACACAAAATATTAGCTATTATTAGTAAATTAAAATGGACTTTTAAAAAAAGTTCTGAAAGAAAAAAAGAAAAAGAATGAAAGACTGGTTTGGTAATACACCTCATTCTAAATATCACTCAGGTGCCCTGATAGAGATATTTCTTTATTCTAATTCATTTCCTAATCAGAGAGAAACTTTTTTGGAAAAAAAAAGAAAAAAAAAGTAGCTTGGTGTGATGCAAATGACAGAAGAACAGGAGACAGGGCAAAGTCTTATTAATTACAATAACAATTATTTTTTCTTATATAAAAATGTAACAAAAACAATCTGTTTTATATATATATATATATATATATTTGGTATAGAAGTGATAGAAGTGAAGTTTATTAAAAATATTAAAGACAAAAAAACCCGTAACTTATTCCGTAGTTGACAGCAGGCTAATGTCACGTGACAATCCTCGAAGCATCAAAACAAAGCGTCTAATCTTGACAATTCATCTGTTAATCTAGAAAATTCATCTTTATATTAAACAAATCCTTCATAAAATCCTTGGATTATGTCCGGCATTAACAACACATTCCAAAATAATTCATATAACTCGACACAAATGCAACTATAGCTGTGCATGCTAGCTACACACTAAGTGACCTCTTACCTACATTCACTTGCTAAAAAAAAATCGACTTGCACATTCGCATAAATGTGATATTCGGGTAGCAAGAAACTTAATCAACATTCATCACAACAGAGAACTATATTTGTTTTAAGGATACAACACATACAGCACGCTGTCATATCTACCTTTCTCAGAGATGACTTTAATGCAAAATGTTCCTCTGTGTAGAGAACATGATCGATATTTTCGGTAGAAACGGATGATTTCGGTTTGGAGGATGATTTTTCTGAGAAGTGCCGGTTGTTGCAGACAACAGTTTGGGGTAAATTACGATTCACAGCTAAACTAAACCTCAAGACCTTAGCACGTAGTGCCATTCTTACAAACTACACAAAAGTCTTGACCTGCGCATGCGCATTAGACCTCACGTAGAACTCGAAGTCGAGTGTAGTCAGCCTACAGGTCTCAGTCCAGTCAGCGCTTTACCAGGAGAAATTACTATAGTTATAGTAATATAGTAAAAACTATTAAAAATTGCCACGTAGGCTATTACGAAATCAAAGCTTAAAAGCAGGAGTGACCAACCGCTGTGCCTTCCCAGCTTGTGGAATGCGTTACCTTTCAGTATTAGATTTGTTCATCTTTATCTGTTTTTAAATCTAGGCTAAAACTTACATTTTTGAACTAGCATATTGTCAACGAGGAAATGTAGCCTATTGCTTTGTGTTTTTATTTTATACTTGGAATGTTGTGCATTTTTGTTTGTTTTTTATTGTCTCTTGCATTGTTGTGTTTAGTTGTTATAGAAATAAAATGACCTATACATGTACAATAACTGTGATACATGGGTATTAGCCAAATATTTGAAGAATAAAAAGAATAATTCTGAAACAATATTTGCACAAGATCCATATTTAGCCTACTAAATGGTATTTGTAGCTGTTAGTTATTATGGTATTTTGTCAGTTACCACTATGGTTACCATAGTACATTTTGGGTTACACTTTATTTCGATAGTCCACGTTAGACATTCTATTAACTATGGGGGTTAATTCTGGTTGATTGGGACACATTTCCCAGTCATCTCATTGGCAAAAAAGTGTCTCAATCAACCTGAATTCACCCCATGTAACTTTCCAACTAGGCAAATGTCAACGAAATCTCATTGGAGTATTAGTTATTATAGAACAGCCTAATTTGACACATACTGTAGTCGGAAAGTTACTAACAGTCAGTCAAATGTCTTTTGGGGGGAGCATCAAAAGCGTCAGCCATTATACAGGCTACTAATACTCTAATGACTTGCAAAGTTACTTAAAGTTTGAAAAATGTCTAAAGTGGACTATTGAGATAATGTGTTACCACATTTTGTAATAAACAAGGAAAAAAGTTTGGCCTTGTGTTTGCATTGTATGGCAAACACTTGATGTAACATTTTCTGTAAAATACTGTTTGCTCTTTAACACTGTGCACTTTAAACCTAACCCATAATGGCTCATGGGAATGTTAAGGTGATAAAAATTTCAGTCAGAAACTGTAGTGGCCTTTTGCCATGTAACTTTGGTTTTATTGAATAGCGAAATTATTCCACCAATTAAGCCCTGATTTATCACTTTAATTACAAGCTCAAACATTCACTTTCACCCAGTTTTGTCACACAGATGTTACCCTCTGGCTGGCTGCCCAAGAAAGAAATACATGTATTAGTCCATCAAGCAAGTCTCTGGTGATCAGTGCACAATGGTAGTCAGATTTATTATATCGCTTCAAAGATGAATACACAATATATGAGGGTCCAGATCCTGGGGACTCATTTACAAGGGAGAAAAAGCCATTAAGAGTTATTTGAATGATCTATCCATGTTTGTGATTGTCCTTTTTCGGGAAGCAGAGTGAATTCCAGCTATTTTAGCAGGTGTCCATGGGCAGCATTGAACACTAAGCTTTCTCTGTCCAAATTAGCAAATGACACATCCACCTTTCTCCTTGAATGGGTTCTTCTCCTCTGGAATGCCTTTGACCAAAGGATCCTCATCTGCTCCGCCCTGAATGTACTCCGTAATCTCTTCACAGCATTTGGAGGTCTGACAAGGAAAAAAGCGATTGAAGTGACAATCAAACAAAAAAGAGCATGCCAATAATGCCTTATACCCTTTACAAAGCCATCCAGGCCATCCAACTTTGATGTAGGACTGTTTTGTGTAAGTTGAACGCTTACCTTCTCCCTTTCCAGCTTCACCTCAGTTTTGAGCTGGGTTACTTCCATTTTAGCCTTATCCAGGTCTGTCAGATCGTCTACATTTATGACCGGCATTGTCTGTGAGAAATCAAATCAGACAATGACATCACATGTGTGTTTTTATGCTTGAGTTATTCAATTATTCAAAAAAATAGCTGGTGACCAGACTTACTGCCGCTTATGATGAGGTTTCCTCCACCCCTGAAACTGGACAGAGATTCTGCACCTCTCCCTCAATCCGGTTTATAAAGTAATCTGCATAAACATTGTAATCTCTTAATCTCATTAAAACAAGCACGCCTATTTTATCTTTCCATTGTCTTCTTCTCCAATTTGTGGTCAGCTGTTCTTGAGGATTACCACACATACAACAAAGTAAATGCGTATTTACATAGCAAATTAATTACATCCAAAACATACTGAAATTGAAATAAAAGGGTTTCTGCTAATGACCCTCGGATTGCGATATAGGTCAACTCAAAGGGACATAGAAAGTATTACAGGCTACTGTGATAAGCATGCTAATCCATGTTTACCCCTAACCTGTCACATTAGATAATTCATTATCATCAAAGATATTACAAATGCATTCTCTATGTTTTTTTTATTTTTATCATAGGTGTTCTTACTGGTCACACATGCATAAAAATGGGTTTTCGTTATTATATTGTTAATAATAATATGAATTATTAGGTTACACTTCATTTTAAGGTGTCATTGTTACAGTGTATTTAAAGTACTGAGTAATATTAATGAACAGTATAGGGTTAGGGTAGGATTAGGGCTTGGTAGAGGGTTCGTTGCATGTTGCATGCATCATTTACTGTGTTTAATATTATTTTATAACAAATGTGATTAAACATATTATTTCTATTATATTTGTACTAGGCCTATATTATAACGTTATTATTAGGCTACAATAGTAGAATATTTGTAGTAGTAGAGTTAGTAGTAGTAAGTTTGGCTTTGATAATATTCTAAGGTCATAAAATATTAGGTAATTCTCTATTTCCTACTTTGGGAATAGACGCATTTTGCTCTAGTAATTGTCATGGAAATGACTAAGTATAGCCCGCCCTTCCAATTCCACCCCTAGCAATCTCTCCATTTATAAGGCAACGATTGGGAAGTAAAGTTAGTAACATTTCAGGCGAGTAACGTAACAGTTAGAAGGTATATCAGACTATACACGCGATCTCGGAATCCACTATCTATCAGAATGGCGTGGGATTTGCCTGGAGCTCTTTTGCTTATTGTTGCTCTTCTGCAAACCGCCGTCGGACTACAACCCAAAGGTAAAGATAACATTGTGCTCTTTTAATGGCTAGTAAAGTGGCGAAACAGAGGCATTCTGTTGTTGAAACTTGACACTTAAAAGTTTCACGGCTCATTAATTTCGTATCGCGTTATTTATTCCCTCACAGAAGTTTGTCTGTTGCAAATTGAAGAAGGAACGTGCAATGACGACATCCAGCGCTATTCCTACAATACAATCACCCAACAGTGTGAAGAATTCAGCTATAGCGGCTGTGGAGGAAACGCAAACAACTTCAAGTCATTTTTGGAATGTCAGAAAACATGCTTCAGGATACCAAGTACGTTCATTATAAATATACGCAAATGCTATGTAAACAATAGACTACACTTGGGGCCAGATTTAGGGTAACGGGGCTTAAGAAAAAGGTGGGTTTCACTAATCCCTTAGTGTGTGACTGCTGAAAAACATTGATGGAGCAGCACATTTTGTATTAAAAAAATAATTCATAAAAGTTGTTTTGTTTTGTTCAAACATCTTATAAGTGACAAGGTGGGCCTTTTACTCCACCAGCATGGGACAAAAGATATTAGGCTGTTTATACTAATGCTTTTGGTAAAATAATGTGTTTTTAATAAAGTTTAAGTTAATACTTGTTCAAAACAATGACTTTAGCAAAATATGTATACTATTTGCTGTTTATTTTGATAAATAAATTAATTGATTTTTGTAAAAAAAAAAAAAAAAAAAAAAAAAAAACAGGCTACTGTCATTAAAATATGTAATTTAAATCTTTTTTAAAGTAAAGCTTCTGAAAGCGTTAAATGAGATCCCACAATAATTTAATAGCTTTACAGTAGTAGCAATACATATATTTTATGATATGATATGATTAATATTTTTTTAAATGATGTTTTCATTCATTATAAATATGATGATTATCTATATATAAGGTGGACACCCAACTTAATATATGACATTTACCATCTGATCAAACATAATCTGGCTATAGAAACAGGTAGATGACACCAGTGGATGAGAGGTTTTTGTTTTAATATTGTAAGTTAACCTTGAATTATTTTATGATAGAAGATGAGAAACATTTTCTGTATGATAGTTCTATGTATGAGGATCTTCGTAAGAAATATTTGGGTGATTTTGTTCTTGTTGGTGATGTCTGTATTGATGTGGCATATGTTTGTGATTCAGAGTATGCATGGAGATTGGCACTGCATACACCATGGAATGAAGAAAAGAGTATCTTTCATGCTATTGTGAATCAGTGGAACTATGGGCTGAGAGGCCATGCATTCCTGAAAATAAACTTGACTTGACTTGACACCCGAATCTAACCATGTGAACAAATTGAAAAGTTATCATGTTAATTATTGTGCCCCAACAGCAGGTGTGCCTTTTACCCAGCGCCGCCGCTCTCACCACGCGCTGCGTGGTAAAAAGACTTTAACAAACTTATTGCATATGCATTTGTAGGAGTTTCCAGATGCAAAATTTATGGGAGGAGAGTTTTTAAATAAATCACGCAAGGTGATTTACTAAGGTTTGCGCTCATCAATTTATTCGTATTTGCGCCATTATTTACCGCCCATCTTGAATCAATTGCTAAACTGCTCTTGGTAGATTGTGTTGTTCATTATGGAAATGATCCGGTTGCATCTGTGTTCTTCAATCTGCGCATCGTCAGTAGATCACACACAGAACTTTCGACTCCCATTGGCGCTTTTATGGAATTGCGCTCTCACACTAATTTGCCCTGTTTAGTAAATCTGGCCCATGGCATCTAAAATGGGCTTTTATAATGAGAGGTCTGAGGCAGTTGATGTGAAATGCTCACTTTAACGTCTTTTGTTTTGCACACCACAGAAATCCCCCAGATCTGCCGTTTTCCAAAGAAAGAGGGGCCCTGCCGAGGCCTCTTCAATCGTTACTTCTTCAACATGACCTCCATGCAGTGTGAACCCTTCACTTATGGTGGTTGCCAAGGCAATGCAAACCAGTTTGAAAACCTTCAGAGATGTATGGAATATTGCAGACCTTCTAAAAGTAAGTCGAGACACTGTAGCTGTAGCATTTCTAAAAAGTCTCATCGGAGTGTTTACAGATCAGATCAAATGTTTAAAATGCAGATTAAAACATTAATTCAAAGGCAAGAATGTGGGTAAGTGCTTTCCATCTTCAGAAAAAAAAGCAGCACTAAAGCATTGGACCTTGATAATCATTTGTTGAGGAAATATCAATGGCCTTAATAAAACTGATGAGCAGAACATAGAACAGAACATTAAGGGCTGTGTACTTGTTGCGACCCTTACCGTCTTCATTGGAACACATTAAGACATTTTTGTTCCTGTTTTTTTTTTTCAAAATCATCAGCACAACAAGCTTGTTTAATGGCCTTCATGTCTGAATGGTTTCCCGTCTCTTGTGTGGCTTACCTCACCTAGAACACTTTTGAAGTCCCTAGAAAATGCAAAGATCGAAAGTTTCTACATTTCTGCTGTGTTTTATGTTTTCAGCAATCCCTGTGATTTGCCATGGTATTTTGGATGAAGGAAAATGCTCTGCTTCCATATCAAGGTATTACTACAACGCTGCCACAAAAACATGCGAGGAGTTCATATACACGGGATGCGGAGGAAACAACAATAACTTCATCTCCAAACAAAGCTGCATGGATGTTTGTGTTCAAAATGGTATGTTTGTTTGCAATTAATATGAGAAAGTCATTATCAAGACAATATGATAGCATTATTTTCAATGTCTAACCATGTGTTTTGTTGTTCTCAGGGAGCAAACGTTTCAAAACGAGTTCCTCAAAAAAGCCAATAAGAGTTTCTAAACAGTACTTAAGACGTGTAAAGGCTCAGCCACCAAGGGAGAAGTCGGCCAAATAAATGTTCATGAAGTCATTCTCACTGTTTTACTGAAGATGTTTGCACTGATTTTACAGTATTTGGAGTTGAAGGCGCAGTTCATACACATCTCACTCTGTGTATAAATACTGATTGTTTGTTTTTAAAATGTATTTTTATGCCTATGTAATGTTCTATTTTTAATAAAAGAAGAATGTACTATTATTTGTGTTATTAAATAAAATAATAAGTCTAACACTGTGTAAGTGATCAAGCATAACTTTCACTTAACCTGACATGGGTAAGAACGAAAAATAAAAATAGTCACTCTCTGTTGGGTTAAAAATAGCAGTTTATTCTTTGTGCAAAACGGCACATTGCCTTTGAGAAATTACCTGGGTTTTAATATTAATTTATATATAATATATACCTAGGCTACATTTCTATATATAAAATGTCATTTAAATCCTGCTGTGTCTAATGCCTTTGTAACCAATCCCGAATAAACAAGCATTTATGAGTCTTTCATCTGCATCAATCATTTCTCCAGTCATTTTTGAAGTAGGCCTATTAAAGACAATTCTCAGTTCATGTTGTTTGATCTGTCACATTAACAATGTTACCATTAACACATCATCACTCGCATATTAATCATAATCACCTGTACATCCATTCTGATTTCCAAAGTGCGGTATTATCACATCTTATAGATAAACTGCAAATAAATAAACGTATAAAAGTATATATGTTCAATGTAATTAGTTCTTAATCCCTTTTGTTTGAAAGTCTATATAGCGCCCCCTAGTGTATTTATCTATCATGTAATTAACATGTTTGGACAGATCAGTCTAGACATAATGTTCCCTAATGCATCTGTAACACAGACCATTTAATTTTATGTCAAGATCAATAAATCTGAATTTATCGTGAGCAAATGTGGTATCTTAATGTTCCACAAACTAGTCAGTCCCATGCAGTCACTCAGTCAATGGCTTTAGGTTAATGTTGGCTAAAACCGCCACAAGGTGGAGTTCTGTATTCATGCACTGCTACAGTAACTCTCAAGAAATTACTTTGGAATAAAAGACCATATTTTGCAAAAAAAATTACACTGTTGAAGACACACACATTTACATTTTCATAAGCATTACTGCAGCTCAATATTTTAAGTTAGCAAGAAAAGGACGGTGTCTCATTGTTATTTTATACTGCATTTTAGAAAGTGTTGTTTTGCCTAAATAAGACATTGTAGTTATATAGGGGAAATGATCTAAATCTACTTGATGCAGTGAATCACTCAATATGCAATATCCTTGAGGTTAGAGACTCTACTTAAAGAAACTACCATAATAATTGCACTATGGAATACATTTAGATAAGCTGCAGCTGTTCCTCCTACAACAATTTCCAGAAATACAGGCTCATTGCAAATTCATGTCACTCATATATGTGAGTTAGATTACAATCTCACCTCTTTTGCAGAGTCTGTATGTCCTGTGCTGGAGTCTGCAGAGGTTAATAGTTTTATACTAAAAAGAGATTTGTTAGCTCTCAGCAGGTTTAGCAGGTTGCACAGCAGCACAACTGAATTTGGGGCTTAATAAAGTCATATTATATGTTGGATTGCTGAGAGGTGGCAGGATGCTGCCATGAAATAAATACACAAATCAGTCAATCAGCAAAGGTGTGCTTTATGTAAATCACAAGTCTGGAACTTTCATTTCTCTGCAGTGACACATTTAAATTAAAAGTGACAGTTTTTCCACAGAGACTGCAAAACCCAATAACATTTTTTTTAACAGTGCAGAACACTTCATAAGTTACTGATTTGTTGAAACTTCAAATTCTCTTAAGGTGAGGCCCAAACTATACATTTTATTGAGAAACCAAATTTTTTTTTGTCTTATACTTGGAGAACTCACCCTTCGATATGAATATCCTTAAATATTAAGGCTTTCTTATACTGCTAAAATAAGGATAATGAGAGTAGCAATGTCACATTTTTTAAGATATATTCACTAAAAATTTGTAATCAACATTTTAATTATTCTTAATATTAACATTTTTATCTTCACTTTACAAAAAAAATGTTTTGGTAACACTTAAAGGCCCTATTAGGTGATAACAATGAGAAGCACATTTTTTATGGTATTTATTAATTAGTTAATAAAAATAAAAATATTAATTGTTAGTTCATGTTAGCTATTATTAAATAAATAATAATAACAAATACAACTTTTGATTTTAATAATGCATTAGAAAATTTTGAAATTAATATTAACCAAGATTGAGAAATGCTTTAGAATGATTTTTCATTGTTAGTTAATGTTAAATAATGTTGTTAAATACAAAGTTCTGTCATGAAACTCTAGATGGCACAGGGTGATAGGTCCTTAACGCAATCTGCTAGCAATCACATGGTTCTCAGGGTTCACAGTTTATTGGTTCCTGTGGCATCAGCAGCTAATGAGCTTGCTGCTCAACTTTCAAATACTTGGTCAGAGTTTGCTATATCATCCAATGAGCACAGCTCCAGCATAACTGCAATTCAGTAGCAATATTGTATATAATGCATCAACCAATAATCAGCAAACAGTGATGGGTAGCAGCAGGAGCAGCAGCAGCAATTAGTAATTCATATAAAGCAGCCAACTCAGCAAAATACATACGATTTAACAACAGCAGTGAGCAGCAGCAGCAATAACAGCAGTAATCCACAGCAGCATCAGCAATAACAGCAGTAATCCACAGCAGCATCAGCAATAACAGCAGTAATAATCAACAGCAGCATCAGCAATAACAGCAATAATCAACGGCAGCATCAGCAATAACAGCAGCAATAACCAACAGCAGCATCAGCAATAACAGCAGAAATAATCATCGGCAGCAGCAGCAGCAGCAATAACAGCATTAATAACCAACAGCAGCATCAGCAATAACAGCAGCAATAATCAACAGCAGCATCAGCAATAACAGCAGCAATAATCAACAGCAGCATCAGCAATAACAGCAGTAATCCACAGCAGCATCAGCAATAACAGCAGCATTAATAACCAGCAGCAGCAGCAGCAATAACAGCAGCAATAATCAACAGCAGCATCAGCAATAACAGCAGTAATCCACAGCAGCATCAGCAATAACAGCAGCAATAACCAACAGCAGCATCAGCAATAACGGCAATCCACAGCAGAATCAGCAAGCAGCAGCAATAACCAGCAGCAGCATCAGCAATGGCAGCAGCAATAACCAAGCAGCAGCATCAGCAATAACAGCAGCAATAACCAAGCAGCAGCATCAGCAAGCAGCAATAATCAACAGCAGCATCAGCAATAACAGCAGCATTAATAACCAACAGCAGCATCAGCAATAACAGCAGCAATAATCAACAGCAGCATCAGCAATAACAGCAGCAATAACCAACAGCAGCATCAGCAATAACAGCAGCATCAATAACCAACAGCATCAGCAATAACAGCAGCAATAATCAACAGCAGCATCAGCAATAACAGCAGTAACCAGCAGCAGCATCAGCAATAACAGCAGCAATAACCAGCAGCATCAGCAATAACAGCAGCAATAACCAAGCAGCAGCATCAGCAATAACAGCAGCATTAATCCAGCAGCAGCATCAGCAATAACAGCAGCAATAACAGCAGCATCAAGCAGCAATAACCAACAGCAGCATCAGCAATAACAGCAGCATTAATAACCAAGCAGCAGCATCAGCACAGCAGCAATAATCAACAGCAGCATCAGCAATAACAGCAGTAATCCACAGCAGCATCAGCAATAACAGCAGCATTAATAACCAACAGCAGCATCAGTAATAACAGCAGCATTAATAACAGCAGCATCAGCAATAACAGCAGCAATAATCAACAGCAGCATCAGCAATAACAGCAGCAATAACCAACAGCATCAGCAATAACAGCAGCATTAATAACCAACAGCAGCATCAGCAGCATTAATAACCAACAGCAGCATCAGCAATAACAGCAGCAATAATCAACAGCAGCAGCAATAATCAACAGCAGCAGCAATAACCAACAGCAGCATCAGCAATAACAGCAGCAATAATCAACAGCAGCAGCAATAACAGCAATAATCAACAGCAGCATCAGCAATAACAGCAGTAATCAACAGCAGCATCAGCAATAACAGCAGCAATAACCAACAGCAGCATCAGCAATAACAGCAGCAATAATCAACAGCAGCATCAGCAATAACAGCAGTAATCCACAGCAGCATCAGCAATAACAGCGTAATAATCAGCAGCATCAGCAATCAGCAGCAATAATCAACAGCAGCATCAGCAATAACAGCAATAATCACAGCAGCAGCAGCAATAACAGCATTAATAACCAACAGCAGCATCAGCAATAACAGCAGCAATAATCAACAGCAGCATCAGCAATAAGCAGCAATAACCAGCAGCATCAGCAATAACAGCAGCATTAATCCAACAGCAGAATCAGCAATAACAGCAGCAATAACCAACAGCAGCATCAGCAATAACAGCAGCAATAATCAACAGCAGCAGCAGCAATAACAGCAGCATCAATAACCAACAGCAGCATCAGCAATAACAGCAGCAATAATCAACAGCAGCATCAGCAATAACAGCAGCAATAACCAACAGCAGCATCAGCAATAACAGCATTAACCAACAGCAGCATCAGCAATAACAGCAGCAATAATCATCGGCAGCAGCAGCATCAGCAATAACAGCAGCAATAACCAACAGCAGCATCAGCAATAACAGCAGCAATAACCAACAGCAGCATCAGCAATAACAGCAGCAATAACCAACAGCAGCATCAGCAATAACAGCATTAATAACCAACAGCAGCATCAGCAATAACAGCAATAACCAAGCAGCATCAGCAATAACAGCAGCAATAACCAACAGCAGCATCAGCAATAACAGCAGCATTAATAACCAACAGCAGCATCAGCAATAACAGCAGCAATAATCAACAGCAGCAGCAATCAATAACCAGCAGCATCAGCAATAACAGCAGCATTAATAACCAACAGCAGCATCAGCAATAACAGCAGCATTAATAACCAAGCAGCGGCATCAGCAATAACAGCAATAATCAAGCAGCATCAGCAATAACAGCAGCAATAACCAGCAGCATCAGCAATAACAGCAGCAGCAATAACCAACATCAGCAATAACAGCAGCATTAATAACCAACAGCAGCATCAGCAATAACAGCAGCAATAATCAGCAGCATCAGCAATAAGCAGCAATAACCAGCAGCAGCAATAACAGCAGCATTAATAACCAGCAGCAGCATCAGCAATAGCAGCAATAATCAGCAGCAGCAATAACAGCAGTAATCCACAGCAGCATCAGCAATAACAGCAATAATCAACAGCAGCAGCAGCAATAAGAGCAGTAGCAGCAGCAATAACCAACAGCAGAATCAGCAATAACAGCAGCAATAATCAACAGCAGCATCAGCAATAACAGCAGTAATAATCAACAGCAGCAGCAATAAGCAGTAATAATAACAGCAGCAGCATCAGCAATAAGCAGCATTAATAACCAACAGCAGCATCAGCAATAACAGCAGCAATCAACAGCAGCATCAGCAATAACAGCAGCAATAACCAACAGCAGCATCAGCAATAACAGCAGCATTAATAACCACAGCAGCATCAGCAATAACAGCAATAATATTGCATCAGCAATGCAGTAATCCACAGCAGCATCAGCAATAACAGCAGTAATAATCAACAGCAGCATCAGCAATCAGCAATAACAACAGCATCAGCAATAACAGCAGCAATAACCAACAACAGCATCAGCAATAACAGCAGTAATTCACAGCAGCTTTAGCAATAACAGCAGTAATCCACAGCAGCATCAGCAATAACAGCAGCAATAATCAACAGCAGCATCAGCAATAACGCAGCAATAACCAACAACAGCATCAGCAATAACCAATAACCAACAACAGCATCAGCAATAACAGCAGTAATAATCAAGGGCAGCATCAGCAATAACAGCAGTAATAATCAACAGCAGCATCAGCAATAACAGCAGTAATAATCAACAGCAGCATCAGCTACAGCAGCAATAATCACAGCAGCATCAATAACAGCAGCATTAATAACCAACAGCAGCATCAGCAATAACAGCAGCAATAATCAACAGCAGCATCAGCAATAACAGCAGCAATAACCAACAGCAGCATCAGCAATCAGCATTAATGGAGCAGCATCAGCAATAACAGGCATTAATAACCAACAGCAGCATCAGCAAACAGCAATAATCAACAGCATCAGCGCAGCAATAACCAGCAGCATCAGCAATAACTAATAACCAAGCAGCATCAGCAATAACAGCAGCATTAATAACCAGCAGCATCAGCAATAACAGCAGCAATAAAAGCAGCATCAGCAATAGCAGCAATAACCAAGCAGCATCAGCAATAACAGCATTAATAACCAACAGCATCAGCAATAACAGCAGCATTAATCCAAAGCAGCAATAGCAGCAATGATACAGCAGCATCAGCAATGCAGTAATCCACAGCAGCATCAGCAATAACAGCAGCAATAACCACAGCAGCATCAGCATAACAGCTAATCAGCAGAATCAGCAATAACAGCAGCAATAACCACAGCAGCATCAGCAATAACAGCAGCATTAATAACCAAGCAGCATCAGCAATAACAGGCATTAATAACCAACAGCAGCATCAGCAATAACAGCAGCAATAACCAACAGCAGCATCAGAAATAACAGCAGCAATAATCAGCAGCATCAGCAATACAGCAGCAATAACCACAGCAGCATCAGCAATAACAGCAGCAATAACCAACAGCAGCATCAGCAATAACAGCAGCAATAACCAGCAGCATCAGCAATGCAATAACCAACAGCAGCATCAGCAATAACAGCAGCATTAATAACCAACAGCAGCATCGCAATAGCAGCAATAATCAACCATCAGCAATAACGCAGCAATAACCAACAGCAGCATCAGCTAACAGCAGCATTAATAACCAACAGCAGCATCAGCAATGTGGCAGCATTAATCCAACAGCATCAGCAATAACAGCAGCAATAATCAAAGCAGCATCAGCAATACAACAGCAATAACCAACAGCAGCATCAGCAATAACAGCAGCATTAATAACCAACAGCAGCATCAGCAATAACAGCAGCAATAATCAACAGCAGCATCAATACAGCAGCAATAACCAACAGCAGCATCAGCAATAACAGCATTAATAACCACAGCAGCATCAGCACTAACAGCAGCAATCAGCAGCATCAGCAATAAGCAATAATCAATGCATCAGCAATAACAGCAGTAATCACAGCAGCATCAGCAATAACAGCAGCATCAATGGAGCAGCAGCATCAGCAATAACAGCAGCATCATAACCAACAGCATCAGCAATTTGTAGCAATAACCAAGCATCAGCAACAGCAATAATCAACAGCAGCAGCAGCAACAGCAGCAATAACCAAGCAGCAGCATCAGCAATAACAGCAGCAATAATCAGCAGCATCAGCAATGCAGCAATAATGCAGCAATAACAAACACCAACAGCAGCCATCAGCAATAATAACCAAGCATCAGCAATAACAGCAGCAATAATCAGCAGCAGCATCAGCAATAGCAGCAATAATCACAGCAGCATGCAATAACAGCAGTAATCCACAGCAGCATCAGCAATAACAGCAGCATTAATCAACAGCAGCATCAGCAATAAAGCATTAAACAGCAGGATCAGCAATAACAGCAGCAATAAAGCAGCATCAGCAATATCAGCAGCAATAACCAACAGCAGCATCAGCAATAACAGCAGCATTAATAACCAACAGCAGCATCAGCAACAGCAGCAATAACCAACAGCAGCATCAGCAATAACAGCAGCATTAATAACCACAGCAGCATCAGCAATAGCAGCAATAATCACAGCATCAGCAATCACAATAATCAGCAGCATCAATAACAGCTAATCAGCAGCATCAGCAATCAGCAGCAATAAAGCAGCATCAGCAATAACAGCATTAATCCAGCAGCATCAGCAATAACAGCAGCATTAATAACCAACAGCAGCATCAGCAATAACAGCAGCAATAATCACAGCAGCATCAGCAATGCAGTAATCCACAGCAGCATCAGCAATACAGCGCAATAATCACAGCAGCATTAACAGCATTAATAACCAACAGCAGCATCAGCAATAACAGCAGCATTAATAACCACAGCAGCAGCAGCAATAACAGCAGCATTAATAACCAAGCAGCAGCAGCAATACAGCAGCATTAATAATCTGCAGCATCAGCAATAACAGCAGCAATAATCAACGCAGCAGCAGCAATACAGCAGTAATCCACAGCAGCATCAGCAATACAGCAGCAATAATCACAGCAGCATCAGCAATAACAGCAGTAATCCACAGCATCAGCAATAACAGCAGTAATAATCCGCATCAGCAATAACAGCAGTAATAATCAGCAGCGGCAGCACAACAGCAGTAATAGTCAAGCAGCATCAGCAATAACAGCAGCAATAATCACAGCAGCAGCAGCAATAACAGCGTAATAGTCACAGCAGCATCAGCAATAACAGCAGCAATAATCAACAGCGGCAGCAGCAGCAGCAATAACAGCAGTAATCCACAGCAGCATGAATAACGCATTAATAACCAGCAGCAATACAGCAGCAATAATCAGCAGCGGCATCAGCAATAACAGCGTAATCCACAGCAGCATCAGCAATAACAGCAGCTCAACCACAGCAGCATCAGCAATAACAGCAGTAATCCACAGCAGAATCAGCAATGCAGCAATAACCAAAGCAGCATCAGCAGCATTAATGAACCAACAGCAGCATCAGCAAACAGCAGCATTAATAACCACAGCAGCATCAGCAATAACAGCAGCAATAACCAGCAGCATCAGCAATAACAGCAGCAATAATGCAGCAGCATCAGCAATAACAGCAGAATGAACCAACAGCAGCATCAGCAATAACAGCAGCAATAAAGCAGCATCAGCAATAACAGCAGCAATGAACCACAGCAGCATCAGCAATAACAGCAGCAATAACCAGCAGCATCAGCAATAACAGCAGCATTAATAACCAACAGCGTGCATCAGCAATAACAGCAATAATCAACAGCAGCATCAGCAATAACAGCAGCAATAACCAGCAGCATCAGCAATAACAGCAGCATTAATAACCACAGCAGCATCAGCAATAACCAGCATTAATAATCAAAGCATCAGCAATAACAGCAGCAATGAACCTCAGCAATAACAGCAGCATTAATAACCAACAGCAGCATCAGCAATAACAGCAGCATTAATAACCAACGTTCAGCAGCAATAGCAATAATCACAGCAGCATCAGCAATAACAGCAGCAACCAACAGCAGCATCAGCAATAACAGCGGCATTAATAACCAGCAGCAGCATCAGCAATAACAGCAGCAATAATCAGCATCAGCAATAAGCAGCAATAATCCAGCAGCATCAGCAATAGCAGTAATCCAGCATCAGCAATAACAGCAGCATCAAACCAACAGCAGCATCATGGCAGCATCAATAACCAACAGCATCAGCAATAACAGCAGCAATAACCAGCATTGGTCAGCAATAATCAGCAGCAGTAACGCAGCAAACAGCGGCATCAGCAATAACAGCAGCAATAATCAGCAGCAGCATCAGCAATAACAGCAGCTAATCAACGCAGCATCAGCAATAACAGAAGCAATAACCAACAGCAGCAGCAATCACAGCAATAACCAGCAGCAGCATCAGCAATAACAGCAGCAATAATCAGCAGCATCAGCAATAACAGCAGCAATAATCACAGCAGCATCAGCAATAACGGCAGTAATCTGCAGCATCAGCAATAACGCAGCATTAATCAACAGCAGCATCAGCAATAACAGCAGCATCCAACAGCAGGATCAGCAATAACAGCAGCAATAACCAACAGCAGCATCAGCAATATGCAGCAATAACCAACAGCAGCATCAGCAATAAGCAGCAATAACCACAGCAGCATCAGCAATAACAGCATCAATAACCAACAGCAGCATCAGCAATAACAGCATTAATAACCAACAGCAGCATCAGCAATAACAGCAATAATCAACAGCAGCATCAGCAATGCAGCAATAATCAACAGCATCAGCAATGCGGTAATCACAGCAGCATCAGCAATAACAGCAGCAATAACCAACAGCAGCATCAGCAATAACAGCGGCATTAATCAACAGCATCAGCAATAACAGCAGCATTAATAACCAGCAGCATCAGCAATACAGCAGCAATAATCAACAGCAGCATCAGCAATAACAGCAGTAATCCACAGCAGCATCAGCAATAACAGCAGCAATAATCAACAGCAGCATCAGCAATAACAGCAGCATCAATAACCAACAGCAGCATCAGCAATAACAGCAGAAATAATCATCGGCAGCAGCAGCAGCAGCAATAACAGCAGCATTAATAACCAACAGCAGCAGCAGCAATAACAGCAGCATCAATAACCAACAGCAGCATCAGCAATAACAGCAGCAATAATCAACAGCAGCATCAGCAATAGCAGCAATAATCAACAGCAGCATCAGCAATAACAGCAGTAATCCACAGCAGCATCAGCAATAACAGCAGCAATAATCAACAGCAGCATCAGCAAGCGGCATTAATCAACAGCAGGATCAGCAAGGCAGCAATAACCACAGCAGCATCAGCAATATCAGCAGCAATAACCAACAGCAGCATCAGCAATAGCAGCAATAACCAACAGCAGCATCAGCAATAACAGCAATAAAGCAGCATCAGCAATACAGCAGCATTAATAACCAACAGCAGCATCAGCAATAACAGCAATAATCAACAGCAGCAGCAATAACAGCAGCAATAATCAACAGCAGCATCAGCAATAACAGCAGTAATCCAGCATCAGCAATAACGGCAGCAATAACCAGCAGCAGCATCAGCAATAACAGCAGCATTAATCAGCAGCAGCATCAGCAATAACAGCAGCATTAATAACCAACAGCAGCATCAGCAATAACAGCAGCAATAATCAACAGCAGCATCAGCAATAACAGCAGTAATACAGCAGCATAATAACAGCAATAATCAAGCAGCATCAGCAATAACAGCAGCATTAATAACCACAGCATCAGCAATAACAGCAGCATTAATAACCAACAGCAGCAGCAATAACAGCAGCATTAATAACCACAGCAGCAGCAGCAATAACAGCATTAATAACCAACAGCAGCATCAGCAATAACAGCAGAAATAATCATCGGCAGCAGCAGCAGCAGCAATAACAGCAGTAATCCACAGCAGCATCAGCAATAACAGCAGCAATAATCACAGCAGCATCAGCAATAAGGCAGTAATCCACAGCAGCATCAGCAATAATAATAATCAACAGCAGCATCAGCAATAACAGCAGTAATAATCACAGCAGCAGCAACAGCAGTAATAGTCAACAGCAGCATCAGCAATAACAGCAGCAATAATCACAGCAGCATCAGCAGCAATAACAGCAGTAATACAGCAGCATCGGCAATAACAGCAGCAATAATCAACAGCAGCATCAGCAATAACAGCAGCAATAATCAACAGCAGCACAATACAGCGTAATAGTCACAGCAGCAACAATAGCAGCATAATCACAGCAGCAGCAATAACCACAACAGCAGCCAGAACAGCAGAAGCAGCCATAACAACAGAGCAATAATGAAAAACAGCAGCAGCAGCAGTGTAGCAGATCTAGGTTGCCAAGACCAAACATATTAACTGTCATATGCCAAACACTTAGGGAGTTTTAATGACACAACTAATGTTAACATAGAACCTTATTGTAAAGGGTTACCAAATAAATAAAAATATATATTTTTGGTTTAAATGTAAAAACAAATCTCAGTTTTTCAATGCTCAGAGGGGGAGAGGAACTGAAATATGACAATGCCATTACTTCACACCATTGATAATAACATAAAAGATAATGTCTATTTCCCATACATGAAGAGCAGTTTATGGAGTGAAGAGAAATTATTGTTAGGTTGTTGGGGTTTTTCAAACACAACACGACCTGTATCTCATTTGCTCAGTGCCTCAGGGAGTGAAGGTGGCATTGTGACAAATTGCAACGTACACGCCAAGTTTGCCTGAGCATGCATTAGACGTGATGACGAGCACTCGGCCTAATTGTCACAAATGGCTTGTTATGGAGACTACACTCTGATTTCTCATTTTTAAGGCTCCAGAAAGAAATTATATCATGGGTGGAGTATATGACAACACATCAAAATGGATTAGAATCAGATGAAATAATAGACATCAACGATCATCACATTATCTTCCTCTAAGAGGTCCATAACACAATGTTTTGTAATATGCTGCCACCTCACTGATACAGTACATCTCCTCGGGCCTCTATGATTTGTGCTGCAGAGAAATACTCAATCCTAATGGAATTGTCATTGTTTAGTGGGAAACATAGCTGCTTATAAAACAGGTATGATGTGATCTCATGATAACACACTGGACGCTAGCCTGCTTTCATCCTCCTGTGAGAGACATGTATGGCCCTCGCAGTTTCTCTGTATTTTCTTTCAGGCATGAGCAGGCTGGTGTTCCGCTCTGATAGCTGCTGTGAGGGAAAAATCGTCTTGTCTTTGTGTTTCCTGCTGAGTTTAACCTTTAACTGAGGTCGGCCTGTACTTTGAAAAGCATCTCTTCTGAACGAATAAAGAGGATAACAATTTATAAAAGGGAAATTATTGTTATGATTAAAGGGGACCTATTATGCCCTTTTTCAAAGTCGTGATTTTGTTTTTAAGTCTACTAGAATAGGTTTTCATGCTTGATTTTTCACATATTTGACATTGTTGCAGCTCCTCTCTTCCCAGTCTGTCAGTAATGCTCTGTTAAGTTCCTGTCTCTATGAAGTCCCTCCTTCTGAAAAGCACAATGTGCTCTGATTGGTCAGCTGGACCAGTGTGTTGTGATTGGTCAACCAGCATGTTTCGGAAATGTCACGCCCATTACCAAAACCACACACTCTACTAATGCAACTCATGCCCCCTTTTTTGAGAGGCTACTCACTGCAGAGCTATTACCTCCAGCCCCACACCCCTTCCCCTCTTGAGCTCCAGCTCCCCCTCTCTTGACCTACTGTGGGCATGATGTGTGGAGCTGCATCCCCTAACCCCACCCATTGAACAGGTTAAGCTCCACCCTTGAGCTCCAGAGAGGTGGAGCTGGAGGTCATTATGCTGTGCAGCAAGCACTATACTTGCCTTTTTTTGCGGATGCCTTGGGTGGGAATTATCTAAATGAGGAATATTGTGACGTGTTCATTCCCAGAAGAATACTCAAGATTACAATGGAGGTGTTTCAGGGAGTTCAGAAACAGCATGCACTGATATAGAGAATAACTCATTTTTGAAATGTGATTTTGTGCTTTGTAACTTTGCAGACATGCTCAAACAGCAACATCAGCATAAATTGCTTCAAGAGGGATATTCAAATTGAAAGGTAAATGTTGTTTCAAATTTTGTTCCAAATATCCAAGTATGAGGATTGCTACTACACCTCTCTCAGACATGAAATCATTTAATATCATGCTTCTGAATAAGGCACGTTTAGTCCTTCTGAGCCACGGAGATATCGTCCTTTGTAATAAATATGCTGCTTCATGCTTATCAAATCTTTTCCTGTCTGAGTGTGAGTGTGCGTGTATGAGTGTGAATTTATGCACAGATGGTGGATCAAGTAGAAAGAGTGTTTGGTTCATCTAAAGTCACGTTGTTGCATTGTTTTAGCAATATGAAATAAAGCCATGCTTTGAAGACCGCTCAACACAAGACAAATGCGCAGTGTAACTACAAAACATCTATGAGCTCAACTGTTTGTAAAAAAATAATTAAATTAAATTAATATTTTTATTTATCACTAAAATTATATAATATTAACCCAATCTTAAACGCGAGAAACTGCAGGTAAAAACAGTTTTTTCATGCATCTGTCAATTTTTTTACACTTTACATACACTTTACAGTTTTTTACATACATCTATATTCTGCGTGTTTGTACAGAGGTGTTTGTATAAAAATAAAAATAAAATTCTGGCTGCTGATAGTATTTTCTAAACATAACATTTCAGAAAACTTGTAATACAATTTAATGTAATCAATCATTTTTTTATGCTATTCACCTGGGGTGTCTTGATTTAGTGTGGATTAAAAGGTTGTGAAAAATCTGTATTATAGCTTCATGAACATCACAGCAGGATTGGTATTTTTTCCTTAAATTTTCTGCGTATTCTTTCCTTTATCATTATTTTGAATCTCGCTGCACATTCAAAGTTTGACATCAATTTTCCGGCTCCTTGAGCTAAGGCAGAACCTTTAAACTTTCTCAGTTCATGAGATGGTATCAGTCAGACCTCATGAGAATTATGCTGGTGAGAAGGAGATGGCAGACAAACCATAGGGATGTATTATTTTCCTGTAAACATGTAACTTAACCAAGCATCCAAAATAAATGATCAAAACAATCAAGAAACTGAGAACTGCTGATCAGACAAGCTTTGGTAAAGCTTTTGGTAAAGAGGCTACATCTTGAAGCTTGTGTTAGTTCAGGCATACTTCACATATGAATCTCCATTGTAACTGGAAAAGTATGGGAAGACTTTCTCTGCAACAAATACATTCATCCAACAACAACAAAAAAGATGCTCAACCTAACGTGCTTGATGTGCGAGAACAAACCTCTTGAGGAAGCTCAAGTTTTTGTAACACAAGATTGAACCTCATTGGTTCTTGAGGAAGCTCAAACGTATTGCGTAACACAAGAATGAACCTCATTGATTTTTGAGGAAGCTCAACGTGTTCTAACACAAGAATGAACCTCATTGGTTCTTGAGGAAGCTCAAACGCAACAACACAAGAATGAACCTCATTGATTTTTGAGGAAGCTCAAACGTGCTGCGTAACACGAGAATGAACCTCATTGGTTCTTACAGAAGCTCAAACGTGCTGCGTAACACGAGAATGAACCTCATTGGTTCTTGAGGAAGCTCAAACGTGATGCGTAACACAAGAATGAACCTCATTGTTTCTTCAGAAGCTCAACGTGCTGATGTCGAGAATGAACCTCATTGGTTCTTGAGGAAGCTCAAACGTGCTGCGTAACACAAGAATGAACCTCATTGGTTCTTACAGAAGCTCAAACGTGCTGCGTAAGAATGAACCTCATTGGTTCTTGAGGAAGCTCAAATGTGCTGGAACACAAGAATAAACCTAATTGGTTCTCGCATGTGAAGCCAACATGTTTGAACTTCTGTTTACCACAACTGATGTGTGAGTTGATGAATGTTTATATGTGAATAAAAGCCTAAATCTGTTCATCATATAAAACGATTGTGTCTCTTGAGAAAATGTGGACTAAACCGCTTAATCCATATGGATTAGTTTTATGATCTCTTTATGAACTTTTTGAGGTGTCAAAGTGTGAGGGACAGAAATGTATCTTTCATCAAATTGATCTTCATTTGTGTTGTGAAGATGAGCGTCTTATGGGTTATGGGACATGAGGTTAGTCATTAATGACAGAATCTTCATTTTTGGGTGAAATATCCTTTTAAGGGTATTTATTCTTTTACCTAATAAACCTTTTTTACAGACTGTGATGATGCATTTTAACGGTCATCCATACCGTAAATCCTGCAAAGTTTAATGTAGGCCTATACTCTCATTCACCGCTATGACGACTTCCGCTCTGAGAAACCCGGAAATGTGAAAAGGCCCAAAAGAATCTAGTATAGTCTATATGGGTTCGTCTCAATCAGCTCCCTAGTGCAGTAGTCAGGGCACTAATCAGGGAGTCAGCCCATTGACTTATGTCCTGATCAGTGCCCTGACTAGGCTACTGAACTAGGGAGCTGATTGAGACGCACCCAATATTTGTTTCAACTAACTACGTTTTTTAGAATGTTCACAGATGGAACATTAGTCGCGTTCTTCTCGGGAAGTAACCATAGCAACAGTTCAGAGCGTTTTCCGTCACGCTATTGTAGGTTTTTTTTCTATAAAAAGTGTCACACAAAGATATCAAAAACTTCAGAACCTCAAACAGAAAAGCCCCCAAATTATTCTCACACTATGTGACTATTTACTATAGCTTCGAAATGATTCAAGAAAACGGAGGTTTTGCTTCATTTTTGTGTAAACCGGCATACATTTTATTTTTTCAAGATTCTTTGAGGAATAGCCCATGGGGCTCAAAATGCTGTCTAGGAAGGCAGCTCACAAGGTTTTGAAACACATCCTAAATGTGTCTTTGAGCGTGATGGAGCCCGCTGTCAGTAATTCGAGGAGGAGCCCACACGCTCCACATGCTCTGCGCGAGATGAGAAGAGGGGCAGTTAGATGCACTTGGATTACCGGCTGCTGAACTGAAACAACGTCTCCGCTCATAAAAAATATGTAAAACAGTGACGTTTCTGATCACACGTCTTTTTAACGAGTGGATTTTCTCCTCAGACGGAGATAAAACACAAGATGCAGTAACAGCATCACTTATTTTTAGTCCCAGACGATGGAATTCAGTTTGAGAAACCCAGTGTGAGAAAGTGAAGTACGCACAGGATTTACATTCTCATCCACATAAAGGTAAGATGTACATTTTGTTATAATGGGATAAAAACTGTGGCGCTCTATTGCCTCATTACCTGCATGTTATTATATATATTTTATATAAAATAGGCTATATTAAAATTCTATTTACATCCAAAAATGTAATTTGTATTGCATGATTTGGTTTTTGCTTTGGCTATATGTGGTGCTTAACATTGATCTTTGATTTCTGTTAGCCTAGTTGTTAAATGTGTAAATGATTTGAATACAAAAATATGGAGAATAAAAATAAAAGGTTATGGCTTTTAAATGTGCACAATATAGCTAAATAGTAGGTGTCGACCTGGCAACATTTGTTCACCAATATAAATAATTGCAACAAAAAAAAAGTCAATTCATAATTTTCTGGGACATGTATTGACTTAAAGCCATTTGAAAACATGAGTTGAGCTCTTTTATTATCTTATTAATTATATAATAAGAGTGCACAAGACAGCATGGCTGTGATTTCTAAATATATTTTAAATGTGAGGTCTCCAGTCTGATAGTAACCAATACTGACAGGGAAACTGACAGTGAAAAATGCTTCATACATAGTCTAGTTAAAGTTCCTTTGGTTATGATTATGATAACCACACCGTTTCATCTTTTATGCAGAAGATTGGCTCGTTATATAAACCATATACTGGAAGCAGAGCTTGTTTCTGTCTCCTTTATGGCAGAAGGATTGAATTGGATTCACCACTGTTTGTTCCAATGATAGGATTAAGAGATGCAACTGGGAAAGCTAAAAGAATGACGAAACAAACCATTGCAGATGTTATTTTTACAGTTCCATTATAAAGTAATAGGGGTCTTTTAAAAGAAAGTATTTGTTGTGATGCATGATCTTTTTATTAACAATGCATGCTAAAGTTAAATGTCAGATAGTACCAAAAGTACTAAAGCAGACACAAAGCAGCAATGCCTTTTCTTTGCAGAGATACGTTGTTGTTTTTTACCTGTAATCAAATAGTACAAAATGCATTATTTGAGTCAGGCTGAGAGCAGAGGCGTAGAGCTAGATATGGACAGAAGTGTGATTTTTAGATACCGACTGCTTGCGGGTTTCCTTTCTGATCAGCCTGTATGGAGCTAGAAATATGACAAAATGATTGAATCTGAATTATTGACTATTAAGTGTAATCTAACAAAATTGAATATTATGTTGAAGTTTACATAGTCCTGAATTTGAATTTTTAAATGTTGAATATAGAACATTTGAAATTGAACACATCTGACATGTTTTTATGTCGAAATTGTATACACATGTATTTTCAACAAGTTCATCTCACACAAGAAAACAAGGAAACCAAACACGAAAGTGAATCACCATAGAGAGTGAAAACAACCATGTTAATGTAGGACTAGTCCCAGTTCATGGGGTCATGGACATTCACTTGTTGAGCTCTGCTCCTAATTCAGCTAATAACTCATGCATTATTCATTAGTGTGTTTGGGACTGTCCTAGGCCATGTCTACATGTCTGCAATGCTTAAATTATTATGCGAAGGTAATCTACCAGAAAAAATCATACTTGCCACAGACCTAATGGGCTTTTGTGGAATAGAAGAGTAATAAACTGCTTGACTATGGCATCTATTGTTGTATAATTGAAGCCTTTTTAGCATAAGCAGATGTTTGAATTTGTTAAGACAGGTTATGGATTTTATAGTACTACGCAAGAAAAGAAACTGAATACACTTCCCTTTGAAAGTGAAGTATATTTTATAATTACATGAATTGCAGAGCTTGAAAATTAAACCCATTATCTGTAATTACGTTTTCTGTTTATTTTGCATTCAGATATGAACATCGATTGTGCATTATTGTTATATTGTTACATGTAGGATGTAGAATAGCCTTTTTCTCAAGTTATAATTTGATGATTTAGATCAAGAATAAATATGTACCTGAATATGATTACAGATTTCTGTTAGTTCGCCCAAAAATTAACATTCTGTCATCTCTTATTCACTCTCAAGTTGTTCCAAACTTGTGTGAGTTTCTTTCTTCTGTTGAACACACACAAAAAGATATTTTGAAGAATGTTGGGAACCAGACAGTTGACGGCACCCATTGATTTCCATTGGGGAAAAAAATACTATGGAAGTCAATGTCTACCGTCAACTGTTTGATTACCTACATTCTTTAAAATATCTTCTTTTGTGTTCAAAAGAAGAAAAAAACTCATAAAGGTTGGGAACAACACGAGGGTGCATGAATGGTGAAATGGTGAACTGTCCCTTTAAAAGGTTTAATGCTGTTCGATCAGGTAGATTTTGATTTAATTTGGGCAAGTTTGCGGTACACAGGCAGGCTTATGTTCATCCATACTTGTTCTAGACAGTCTCACATGAGGTGTAATGTACTGTATCAGTAGGTGGAGCTAAAGGACAATCATGTGCCATACAGCGATCTAGAGCCGTCCACTACAGAGAGGCATTTAGAAGACTCCTAGGTATGTGTTGGGCCATTTTAAATACTAAACATTTAAAGAATTATGCAAATTTATAGGCCTACTTTTTTTTCAGAAAAGAAATATACTTTCATACAGGAAGGAAGCATTAAAAGGGTCAAAAGTGACAGTAAAGTAATTTATATGTTACAAAAGATTTCTTTTAAATTTTCTATTAATAAAAGAATCCTGAAAAATGTTATCAGTTTCCACAAAAAATATTCAGCACTTAGTTTTTTAACACTGATAAGGTATGTTTCCAAATTCAGCTTTGCCACCAGATTAATAGTATACATTACATTATTAAAACGAATACAAATAAAAAAAAACAGTTATTTTACATTGAAATAATATTTCACAAAATTCAAATACAATAAAAAAATCTTTTGTATTCTACACTGATCAGTGTCTCTTGAGTTTGTCTTTCTCACAATACATTATAAATATTCATGAGTAATGTTACATGCCCTATTTATCATGGTTAGGTTCATTTAATGGAAGGCATTTTTTCACTCGGATATTAATTATCATGCTTGTTTAAACTGAATTGATTTTAGTATTTTTAAATGAAGCATGTCACATGAACAGTAGACGCGCTCGGTCTCATAAGCACTTGGGCGTGAATGAGAAAACGTTCGTTTTTGTGCATGAGAATTTGAGTAACTCAGAAACAGGTCCTTACAAAATTGTGCTCGTTCTCACAGAGATAAAGGGTGTCCAAATTGTACTTTTATGGGTACAACAGCTTGTCACTGGGCCAGTACCCTTAAAATGATGTCTTTGTACCTTCTTTACTCCTAAAAGGTGCATATTAGTACCATAGAGTACAAATACGTAGTGGTATTACGTTCGTGGTAAAAACGTTACAAATATGTGTTTTTAAAGGTACTGGCCCAGTGACATGGCTGTTGTACCCCTAAACGTACCATTTTGACAGCCTTTTTCTCTGTGTGTTGGATAAAGCAAGATGGTTTCTAAATTAAGCCTCACAATAAGCTTGTCCTTTTTGTCTGAACTATGTCCACAGTTAATTCAATTCTTTTTTCTTTCACTCTCATCTTCACCAATGTTATGTGCTAAATTCGGTTAATGCAATCTTACTTCATTTTCGTTCTGGTGGTCTTCACTGCCTGTTCTCATTTGCAGCCTATTTGCTTTTCTCTATTTCTTTGAGTGGCTCTCAGCTCACCGGCAGGCAGGCCGACAGGCAAGCAGAGGCTGACAGCAGGCAATGCAATGGTTGGTTAGGAGCTCTCTCTCTCTTTCTTTCTTTCTTTCTTTCTTTCTTTCTTTCTTTCTCGCTCTTTCTCTGTGTAATGGGAGTGTTTGGCATCACATGGGCCTGTCTGCTCAATTCGCTGCCTTTGTGTCAATGGCGTTTCGTGATTGCTTTGCTAAAGTTCTTAAATACGCAGAACAATCGTAATTGCTTTCCCGAGAAGGTGAGGTTGATTGTCAAAGTGTTTTGCTGCTCCATTGCTGAGGTTTGGATATCATACAGTATCAGCATGTCAAGTTCTTGTTTCTGGCATGCTACTGTATATTAAACTATATATTTATGATGTCACTGTATATTTTGAACAATAGCAATTTAGATTTGGTTATGGCAAAAATGCAACATGCCTCTTCACCCAAAAATGATAATTTACTCTCCCTCATATAATTTCAAACCTGTATGACTTTCTTTATTCTGTGGAACAAAAAAGAATATATATATGCTGAAAACATCTTGGTGCTTTGTAGTCCATACATTATAAGTCAATGTGGTGTTTACATTTAAACTGATCTCTTATTATATATTATTTGCATCTTCATCATGTTGGACACTATTGGAAAAAGAAAAAAATACTGCAGTAAAATAAATCAGTAATGTTTTTTCTCATATGGTCATCATGCTTAGATGGGACAAGCATTGAACTGTCTGCAGTCTCAGCGGAGACACTGTCGGGCTGCCATATGTGTTGTGTAATGGACTCTATAAAGCTTTTATGTAAGGTTGAATTGCTTTGCAATGACTGACAGGTCTGGCAGGCTAAGGAATACGTTTGTTTGAGGAAATGAGCAACCACTGATCACATGAGCGTTTGTAATTTGCATTGATGTTCATAAATAACCAACATACAAAAATATATTTTGCTTAATTAATTGTGTATGTGAAACGCTCTTCGCTTGTAAATCCAAAAGAATTCCCTAATAAGCTACATAAAAATGTTATGTGAGTAAGAACATGCTGCCCCAAGACATTTCTTCCTCTCTCTAACATATTTACAACTTGTTTTAAGCTACTATTTATGTTTGAAACGTTAGTACCTTCACATATGTTGGCCTAAAGCAGCTGGTTTCTATGGATGCTTGTTTCTGCCACTCAATAAAAATAAAACAAAAGGTAATTTTGACTTTTTATTTCACAATTCTGACTTTTTTCTTGCAATAACGAGTTTACATCTTGCAATTACGACTTTTACGACCCCCTCAGAATTAGACTTTATAACTCACAATTGCGCATTTATCTTCTCACAATTCTCAGAATGACAAGTTTATAACTTTCTATTCAGACTTTATAACTCAATCGCGAGTTTATGTCTCACAATTCTGAGATGTAAACAGTGGGAAAAGTAAAAATTATGAGATAAAAAGTCCGTGGCAGAAACAAGCTTCCATAGGTTTCACCATGTTCTTAAATAAAGGGTACGTTTACATGACAACGATGTACTAAGAACTACTTGACAGTTTATCAAAGTTCTTTTTAATAATTTCATAATATATGAGAAAAGATTAGATTCGATTTTTGGGTAACACTTTAGAATAATGGTCATTAGTTAACATTAGTTAACTACATTAGTTAACATGAACTAATAATTAACTGCACTTATAAAGCATTTATCTATCTTTGTTAATGTAATTTCAACATTAACTTTTACATTATTAAAATCTTACATTAGTTAATGCACCGTGAACTAACATGAACAAACCATGAACAGCTGTAATTTTATTAACAAAGATGAACAAATACAACTGCTCATGGTTAGTTCATGTTAGTTAATACATGAACTAATGTTAACTAATGACCATTATTCTAAAGTGTTGCTGATTTTGACAGCCTAGCAGTGCCTTATACATTCGTACCTCTCCCAAATAAAAATGCCTTTGTATATTCTTCATTATCTCTTCCAAATAGTACTGAACTGCTTATATTTTTACAATTCTATTTATATATCACATTTATTAATTCCAGGATTGTGTTTAGCAAGGCTGACAACACCAGACACTGTTCGCCACATACACAAGTAATTTAAAACTGCAAATCAAACATTTCCAAGCGTCATTTTCAATGCCAAGTCACAGACTCGAGACAGAGGAAGTCTTTTCATGTGGTGATCAAAACTTTTTCTGGCTTTTCAATTCTCAGTGTGGAAAAACAGAGGAGCGTGTATTTATATTGTCTGAATAGGAATTTTACTCTTTACATAATCTGCACAGACTGTTATCAGAATATCATACAATTAACAGATTTTTACACAAAACAAGACAAAATTGTTAAGCCTATTATTAACGTCTGAGATTCGACAGGAATTAGCTAAAAAATACCTACAGATGGTTGATCAAAAATGCCTTTTTCCCCCTATCTACTGCACACACTAATTTATGAAAAGCGGGGCACTTCAGAATTTGTACCCATTTGTTTAAAGCTCTTCCTTCGTTGCTTTGCTGCCAGTTGTGTTAAGACTCTCTGGAGAACAAGCCACACATTTTCTCAGCAGGCAAAGACAGACACAGCTGTGCAGGCTTTAGATTTAACCTCATAGTTGGCTGTTGATAAAAACGAAAAATGATTTGTATAACCCATGTAGTAAAAATTCAGCATATGAACCGGATCGACTGTATTAAGTATAGACATAACATATACTTAAATATATTCCATTCAATTTATATATTCTTGGATAAGGGTGAAAAGTTAAATAAATGAAGGAATGCATTAATTAATTAATTAAATTATATATGTATACTATATCTGCAGCCATAAAATTGATTTCATTATTTTTATTTCATTAAATATATTTCTAATTTTGTTTGTATGTGACTGTGAGAAACATTTAGTTTTAGGACTAAATGCATGAAATAATGAAAATTATGGCAGAATTTCTGGGCTGATCATGTTAGCATTGGGGGACTAAACCCTGATATGTCAATTGTCCCCCACCTTTCTGAACATCGATCTGAACTTAAATGGTTGTAATTCATGAATGCTTTACAAACCTAAGGTCTCTTTTTAATGAAGACACTCAGATTACTGCAGAAGTGAAAGCACTTCAAAAAATATAAGCGTAAAAAAAGCAATTTAATGTAAAGCAATTGCCCTGAATTAAACTTTTTTTTAAATACAAAATATATATTTGACCATATAATTTGGACTCTAACATTGATATCCAAAGCTAAATGTCTAATGAACTTGTGTTCCAAATTTGATATAAAAATCAAATTTAGTCCACTAAAATGTTTAAAAGTGCCTCTTCCTTGGTAACACAGATTCATTTTAAAGGGGTTTTCACAGGGTGAATTTGAAGTGTTTAAGCTTTCAAGTGATACCTAATTTATGATGATTACTAAAATTCTTGATAGGGAAAAAATTTGGTCATCTGATATTAAAGGACAACCTCAAGTTGTTCCAAACAAGAGTTTCTTTCTTCTCTTGAACACAAAAGAAGATGTTTTATAGAACGTTGGTAACCAGACAGTTGATGGTAGCCATTGACTTCCAGGGTTTTACCTTTAAACTGAACAATTTAAAGGCTTGTACATATACATGCACAAGACACTGATGTATGTAGTCCATTCAAAAAGTGCATCTGTCTCTCCAGGCCACTTGTGATCATATCACGCAAGACTGACGTTGATAACTGATATTAACAGGGTCAATGTTGCGTAGCTACTGCTAAATGAGGGATGATGTGATTTATAGTGAGACCAGAAAAACATTAGGGTATTTTTGGGTGCGTACATTTCGAATACACCTGGCCACATAAATGTGTCTCTGCAAACAGATACAATTTCCCTATGATTTATCTTTGATACCCTAATACACTATATTGCCAAAAGTATCCCCTCCTCACCCCTCCAAATCATTGAATTCAGGTGTTCAAATAATTCCCATGGCCACAAGTGTATAAAATCAAGCATCTAGGCATGTAGACGCTTCTACAAACATTTGTGAAAGAATGGGTTGCTCTCAGGAGCTCAGTGAATTCAAACATGGTACCGTGATAGGTTGCCACCTGTGCAATAAGTATATTCATGAAATTTCCTCACTGCTAAATATTCCACGGTCAACTGTCAGCGGTTTTATAACAAAGTGGAAGCAATTGGGAACAACAGCAACTCAGCCATAAAGTGGTATAAAATCACAGAGCGGGGTCAGCGCATGCTGAGGCACACAGTGCACAGAAGTCACCAACTTTCTGCAGAGTCAATAGCTTCAGACCTCCAAACTTTGTGTGGCCTTTAGATTATCTCAAGAACAGTGCGTATAGAGCTTCATGGAATGGGTTTCCATGGTCGAGCAGCTGCAGCCAAGCCTTACATCACCAACTGCAATGCAAAGCGTCGAATGCAGTGGTGTAAAGCCTCTCTAGAGAACTCTAGAGCAGTGGAGATGTTTTCTCTGGAGTGACAAATCACACTTCTCTGTCTGGCAATCCGATGGACGAGTCTGGGTTTGGCGGATGCCAGGAGAATGGTACTTGCCTGACTGCATTGTGCCAAGTGTAAAGTTTGGTGGAGGGGGGATTGGTGTGGGGTTGTTGTTCAGGGGTTTGGGCTTGGCCCCTCAATTCCAGTGAAAGGAACTCTTAATGCTTCAGCATACCAAGACATTTTGAACAATTTCATGCTCCCTACTTTGTGGGAATAGTTTGGGGATGGCCCCTTCCTGTTGTAACATGACTACGTACCAGTGCAAAAAGCAAGGTCCATAAAGACATGGATGAGCGAGTTTGGTGTGGAGGAACTTGACTGGCCTGCACAGAGTCCTGACCTCAACCAGATAGATCACCTTTGGGATGAATTAGAGTGAAAACTTAGTGCCAGGCCTTCTCGTCCAACATCAGTGCCGGACATCACAGATACGCTAGAAGAATGGTCAAAATTCCCATAAACACACTCCTAAACCTTGTGGAAAGCTTTCCCAGAAGAGTTGAAGCTGTTTTAGCTGCAAAGTGTGGGCCAACTCCATATGAAACCCTATGGATTAAGAATGGGATGTCATTAAAGTTAATGTGCATGTAAAGGCAGACATCCCAAAATGTTTGGCAATAAAGTGTATATCCAAAAGTATTGTTAATGATTCTCATGCCAGACAGCCACATTTTCTGTTTAATGCTCTTAATTTTTTTAAACTATTTTTTGATTGCCCCTTCCACCTGTCTCATCCATTTGGGAGGAGTAAAGTTTACGTACTGTATGTGGATGAACAAGATGCATTTGTTTTATCTGATCAGTAAAAACTGTATAAAAAGTAAAAGTATAAAAAAAAACCTATGACGGAACAATCCCAAATTGCATTGGCCTCTTTGATTTAATTTATGAAAATTTTTTTTTTTTTTTAAAGCATGGCTTGTAAACTGATTTACATGAGCCAGCATAAAATAATGAATATGCAGTTTTCTATAGATCCCTGCCAACAGTCCTACCCCCATTCATATAAACAGCCCCCTAAAAATTAGCATATGAAATGGCGTTTTGTATCTACAGCATGTGCACTTTTCATCCATGACATTTAATGAAAAGTCACAAACTAGATTAGAGCTGCGTTACGGTAATTGTACATTGCATAGATTTAACCCCACAGGCGGTAAAGTATGGAGTATGGAGTACAGAGTATGGTTTCATGATACTATGTGAAGCTATTATTGTTCATCCCACTGCATGTAACGATTTTCCATGCTTGGAAAATAAGAAGAAAAACAGAGCAAATTTGGAGTCATTAAGCATTACTTTGTGTTTGATTTATCTCTGCCCAGAGCCTCCATTGACTGCCTGCGATGTGCCTTGTCTGTCTGCTCCCAGAAAGCTATTTTGCTGTTCGTGCCCCATTATCTGATTTATAGAGTTAATGTTTGTTCCATTAACCAAACCGTATCCATTGCCAATTTAACTTTTTCAATGCCTCTGTACAGATTTAGTGTTGGGATTACTATGGGTTTTTCGTACCTTTGTGCACAATGGTGGTCTTTATTCGGCCATCTCTTTCCCAACAGTGTTTGTAAAGCCCCACAATGTCTAACCAATTGCCATTACTGTTGAGCACATCCATATTACTTATATCCCATATTTCTATATATTTTGCAGTCAGTTTTATTACCTGGAGCAAGACAGAGACCCTGCTGTTTCCAAAGCTATAAAGAAAACATGTTTGACCTTCTCAGTAATAAAGTTTTAGCTCGTCTTTTCTCCATGTTTTTTGTAATTTTGATGTAAAATCAGGGGGAAAAGTTGTTAAAAATTACTCAAGGCATCACTCAAAATCCTGAAAATCCAGTTATTCCACCGTCTACGTCTGGAAAACAAAAAGAGAGATCATCTTTTTGACAGCTGAAATGTAAAATTCTAGGAACCTGAATGAAAATGACTGACTGAATGAATACTTGATGTGCCAGATAAAGCGCCATCAGTCTTTCCTCCTGCTGTTAAAACCATTTTATGCATATCTATGAAATAGAAGTCATTTTTATCAGATGGAAGCCAGTTAAGGTCAGTGAAAATGTCAAAACTGTCAGAAATGTGAGACTGCTTCACAAAGATAATCAAAGTTTAATTCCCATTTGTTTGCATTGCAGCTCACCCAAAGTGAACTACAGCCTCAGAGAGAGAAATGTTACTTAATTTTTGATAGTCGGCCAGATTGAAATATAAATGGTTCAACTTCATTTACATAGAGACTCAGATATTCCTGATTACAATTATCAAAAGTCAGCAAGACATAAATTAGTGCAGGTGAACCGTTGTCCTGTTCAGACATGACAACGGGTTCAGCTCATCATTTCAAAATCTCACATGCCTGAAATAAAATGTGTAATATTCCCAGTGGTTGGACATATTTCAGTTCATTAGTTGAACAGGAAATTGAATTTACACGAATATTTGCTTTTAAAGAAATTCAACACAAGTCACTCAACGGAAGACATTAATTAGACATTCGTTTTGTTACAAAAGATAAGTGTATCATTACATTTGGCATTACGTTTTTTTTCTTCTTGTTTTCCAGTACAAATATCTAAACAATATTTTATACATTTAGGGACATTAAGTCAGCGGGGTAAGAAAAATTATATTGTTTTCCCTTTGAATTTAGTTTATTGACAGATATTTTTTCTTGTTTTAAGGACAAACTCACTTCATTTTGATGATTTTTTTTTAGAAAACCAAGACATAGGTCCAGATTTACTAACAGCTTCCACCAGCGCAGGCGTAAAAAATAAAATAAAATAAAAAACTACTGTCAGGATTTACTAAAGAAACGCAGTGAAAGGCATGGACAGGGTTATTTTGCAGCTGAACTTATTGTATATACATTCCCTTTCAGATGCAAAATATTCTGGAGGAGAGTATTTGAATGAATTAATCACTCAAGGTGATTTACTAGGTTTGCACTCATCAATTTACTGGTATTTGCTCTATTATACTGCCCAAAAAAGCATGTATTAAAGTCATTATGGAAATGATCCGGCTGCGTGTGTGCTCTTTTACCCTCAAACGTCTTTCATTTAGCAGCCTTTAATTGGTAGTTCATGGAGAAATTTTGGCACGAGGTCTCAAGTGTGGTCCCCAATTTTTTTTTTTAAATAAATGTCATATCACTGTCAATTTATGCATTTAGGTTTTTTGGTGGGTATTTTACAATTTATTTACCTATAAAAGCACCATATTTTTATGTAAAATATGCTTATTTTTATGTTATATTTAATATTTATTTGATCTCAGTAAAAAAAAAATTATTCCAGTAAGTTCAGACAGCCTAAACCTAAAAATTATCTGTTCTGGCCAGAAGGTGGGGCTGTCATTTGGCAGGTTTCAACAAACCGTTATTGATTCAAATAAGGTAATAATAAACATGTTCAGCGAAATGGATAACATATGCTTAATAACTGTGCACACTTAACAATGTGACCTTTTAAATGTATAGTTTTAAAGTAAATGTAAAATTAAATGGCCACTGTACTGTCTACAATTGTGGGCGGCAGTGGCTCAGTGGTTCATGTAGATTGTCTGCAAACCGGAAGGTTGGTGGTTTGATCCCCGGTTCCACCTGACCAAGTGTCGAGGTGTCCATGAGCAAGACACCTAACCCCAGCTGCTCCCGACGAGCTGGATGGCGCCTTGCATGGCTGACACCGCCGTCGGTGTATGAATGAGTGAGTGAATGGGTGAATGTGAGGCAATGTGTAAAGCGCTTTGGATGGCCATTGGTCTGTTAAAAGCGCTATATAAATGCAGTCCATTTACCATTTACAATAGTTAATGCAGATTATAGAGGATGTTTGCATTATGTAGTGGTGGCAGTGGCTCAGTGGTTCATGTAGAATGTCTACAAACCGGAAGGTTGGTGGTTTGATCCCCGGTTCAATCTGACCAAGTGTCGAGGTGTCCATGAGCAAGACACCTAACCCCAGCTGCTCCCGACGATCTGGATGGCGCCTTGCATGGCTGACACCGCTGTCGGTGTATGTGTGAATGTGAGGCAACATGTAAAGCGCTTTGGATGGCCATAGGTCTGTTGAAAGCGCTATATAAATGCAGTCCATTACCATTACCATGTACATGTTTTAATAATAATACATTTTTATAAATACTGTGAAATTAGTCGTTTAATCCCATAAGGAGGTGAATAAAGTGTAATTGTGACTGAGTATAACATTCTCAACTAAAACTTTTATGTGAGCTGAAAAAGTATTTTATAGCTGTTGAATTATTTGTAGAAGTGCATTATGGTGAAATGCATTAAAAGGAGCCCTATGGGGATGATGTGAGATGATCACATTCCAAAGCACACTGCAAACGTAGGTATGACTAACAGCACTTGTTTAAACTGTGACTGCTACTTCCTGCTTTGCTTCTTTTTTAAGCTACGAGATGTTCTTCTGAGAAAGTCTGCCTCTGCAGGAAGCGGTGCCCTAAGAAACTTAAGCACTACTTTATGTTTCCCCTGAGTTTAAAGGAGTTTATGGTACCAGAGGCAAGCCCAGTCCCATGTTTTTTTATAAGGGAGAGAAAATGCATGAGCTCACAGTATGCCATCTTAGATAAAAGTGCCTTGAAATTTAGCCTGACTCTGCAGAATTGCTCCATGCCTGCTCTTATTTTCTCCTCTTGACAGCCTGGCTCTCCAGCTCCATAGCTGGATCTGTTCTCTGTGCTGCTGCTGTGAATAGAAGGATCAGAGCGACTGAGATAAAAATCAAGGGCTCTCTGAGAAGGTCAGATGGCATGAATTGAAGAGGAGGATGTAGCACCTTCCCATTTTGTTGGAGATAAAGTTTAGATATCTTACTTAAGTGTGCTGGCGTATCACTGGTTTATCTGCTAGACACAATGTTTTCGCACTCTCAAACCGAACAAATTATACACTCTCTAGAAACATCGGTCATAGTGCAAGGTTGTCACTTAATTTGGTCCAGCCAATTGACTTTAACCTGTGCATTGAGGAGGTCAAGATTATCTGTTTGAGGCATATTGTGTCTGGACGGGGCCTGTGGTAGTCCTTTTTTATTGAATTAGGGGTTTCACTTTATTTTACAGTATGTGCACTACAGTGTACTTACTTAAGAAAGTACTGGGTAATATAAGGTAACTACATGGCTTAGTACTTAGTTATTATCCAGTTATTGCAATTACTATAATAATTACATTGTACATGGTGAACAGGACAGTAAAATAAAAACTGCTTCCAAATTAGGTTTATTTAATAATTAACCATTCATTGAATTATCAATAAGATTAATGATTGCATTCATTATTATTTATTTGTATTGAATTTGTATTGAACAGAAATCATTCTAATATGCTGATTTGCTGCTCAAGAAACATTTATTATAATTATTATCAATGTTGAAAACAGTTGTGGTGCAATTTTTTCTATTCGATGATTCAAATATTTTGTAACATTATACAACCCCAAATCAGAAAAAGTTGGGACAGTATGGAAAAGGCAAAAAGAAAAAGAAAAAAGAAGTGATTTCTAAATTTACTTTGACTTGTATTTTATTGCAGACAATATGAACAAAAAATTATTTCATGTTTTGTCAACTTCATGTCATTTGTAAATGCATCCTTTCCTGTCATTCAGACCTGCAACACATTTCAAAAAAGTTGGGACAGTAAAGCATTTACCACTTTGTAATGTTGCCATTCCTTTTCACAACGCTTAAAAACGTTTAGGGACTGAAGACACCAAGTGATGAAGTGTTTCAGGTGGAATTTTGTCCCATTCTTCCTGCAAACAAGTCTTAAGGTGGGCAACAGTACGGGTCTTCGTTGTCGCATTTTGCGCTTTAAAATGTGCACACATTCTCTATTGGAGACAGGTCGGGACTGCAGGCAGGCCAGTCAAGTACCTGCCCTCTTCCTCCGCAGCCAGGACTTTGTAATGTGTGCAGAATGTGGTTTTGCATTATCTTGCTGAAATATGCATGGACGTCGCTGGAAAAGATGTCTTCTTGAAGGCAGCATATTATGCTCCAAAATCTCTATGTACTTTTCAGCATTAATGGTGCCTTCACAGAAGTGCAAGTTACCTTTGCCAACAGACCCTGGCTTTTGGACTTGTTGCTGGTAACAGTCTGGATGATCCTTTTCTCCTTTGGTCCGGAGCACACAGCGTCCATTCCTCCCAAAAAATACCTGAAATACTGATTCATCTGACCACAGTACACGTTTCCACTGTGTGATGGTCCATCCCAGATCCCTCCGAGCCCAGAAAAGTCGACGGGGCTTCTGGACACTGTTAACATAGGGCTTCCTTTTGGCACAGTACAGTTTTAACTGGCATTTGTGGATGTAACTACGTATTGTGGTACTTGACAAAGGTTTGCCAAAGTAGTCCGGAGCCCATGTGGTGATATCGCTTATAGATGAATGACGATTCTTGATGCAGTGCCGCCTGAGGGATCGGAGATCACGGTTGTTCAGCTTAGGCTTGCGCCCTTGTCCTTTACGCACTGAAATTCCTCCAGATTCCTTGAGTCTTTTAATTATGTTATGCACTGTTGAATGTGAAATATCCAAATCTCTTCCTATCTTTCTTTGAGGAACATTGTTTTTAAACATTTCAATAATTTTCTCACATATTTGTTGGCAAACTGGCGATCCTCTGCCCATCTTTGCTGCTAAAGGATTAGACCTTTCTTGGATGCTGCTTTTGTACCAAATCATAATTACAATCACCTGTTGACATCACCTGTTTCAAATCACATCATTGTTTAACCATTTTACCTCATTACTAGCCCTAAATTGCTCCTGTCCCAACTTTTTTTTGAAATGTGTTGCAGGTCTGAATGACAGGAAAGGATGTATATTTACAAATGACATGAAGATGACAAGGCGAAACATGAAATATTTTGTGTTCATATTGTCTGCAATGAAAGTCAAAGTACGTTTAGAAATCACTACTTTCTTTTTTTATTTGCGTTTTCCATACTGTCCCAACTTTTTCTGATTTGGGGTTGTAAATGTCAGTACTGTCACTTTTGATCCCCCCCGCTAACAATTTTTGTGGTCATGCAAAAGTTGTGTCCCCAATGACATACTATACTCTATGCACTTCTACTTTGCATTATGTACTCTTCTGTCTAGTGTATGAATTTTATAAGGTTATTTTGTCATTCAGCATCGGATTGCACCTTCCCCCCCTGCTTTGTAAGGATAGCTGTCTTTCAGTTAAATAAGAACATCGTCTGAGTATTTTTGCAGTGCACTTTGTCTGTGCAATTATACTATAAAAATGTGTAAAATAGTGCATACAATAAGTACGCTCTAATTGGAAAGCACCTATTGAATCAATCAGTTTTGCGAACTGAAACGGAGTAAATGATTCAAAGTCATTTATAAAGATAAAGTGAATTGTTTAATCCCTGATTGAATCATTGGAAACAAATAGGTTAAGTAAATGATTCACTGACTTGTTGTCACCTACTGGCATAATTATGTAACTTTAGATGTGTTTTGCAGTAAGGGAGGGAGAAATATATTGCAAACTCAGACTCTTTCTTGACCCAAAAAATGATAAAAGTGCATCTTGTGCGGCAGAAGAAGAAGTGGTACAGTCAAAATGCTGCATCTGTAGCTGCATGAGAGGATAATAAATGAGCCGTAAGCTTCCTGCTGAGTGTTGCAGTGCTCTTTTTTTTTGTTTTTTAATGTTTTATATAAATAACCGGATTTGTTTAATAAAATCTTGTAAATGCAGTTTACTTGCGTTGTCGTGTTATCGGTTGGCATGTAAACCCAAACAACAGTTTATTTCAGTATCTTTTTGTGAGTTATCAACGTACTGGTGTGCATGTAAACAGGCTCACTGTTTGTAGAGAACTTGTTTATAGATTTAAATGAATATAGAAAATCTTTCTCATTCTTGTTCCTATACACACTTGGATTCCGACAGGAAGAACTGAAGATACCGTTTTATGATTAAATCCTGTATTACATTCCTTACAAACTGTGCTGTGAAAAATAATGTACAAATCCAATTTGGAGCTGTGAATGATTGAGGGACGTGTGGCCCAGATACATGATGGCTACAGAGGATCTTTAAACTCTGTCTGACTCTCCAAAGGTCATAAAGATTAGAGATCCATCAGTTGCTGTGCTTTCTTCTGTATGTCCCTTACAAAGCAGACAGGACACTGGGACCATAAAAAGGGGCCATTTGCATTTCAGAGCTGACAAGCTATGCGATCTTCCCTCTCCATTTCCTTTTATTCTCCTTTGCCAGCAGTCTTTCTGCACCTGGCTGGTGTCTGTGAACGCCTGCTGTTGGGTTTGTGTCAAAAACAGCTGGAGCGCATGTGGCACTTGGCTGGCTCCAATCCCGATGGCCAAGATGGATTAAGTGCTAACGCACCTCGTCACAACAGAGGGCTCGATTTGGAGTAGATAAATGTATATGTACGCCTATGAATCAGGAGGTGCTAGCTGAGCCTGAGAAGAGGAGCATGGCTTCCCTTTAGTGAAATCACACAGCTGCAGCGTGAAGGTTAAATTGTGTGGAAGCACAGACATCATCTGTTTGTCTGATGATGGAGTTTTCAGCAGAATAATCGCAAATCAATATACACATATAACTGAAGGCATCAATCCTGCTAGGTAAGAGGTGTATTGTGCAGCACGCAGATGGAATATAAAGTACATTGAGACATTTTCTTAATGGTCTTCTATCCTGAGGGGAAGGAGAGGTGAAGGCCTTAAGAGACCTTCACCATCTCATATGATGTTGATAGTGTGTCATCATATATATATTATTATTATATTATTTACATTTTATATATTATTATATTATTTTATATATTATTATATTATTTACATTTATATATTACATACATAATATATATATATATATATATATATATATATATATATATATATATATATATATATATATACATATACATATACATATACATATATATATATATATATATATATATTATTTACATATCTGCTTACATATGCTACTGCTTGTTTCTGCTTCATTTTTTCCTGTGTTTTGATCCGGAGATTCTGTGTCATACCGCCCCCTACCTACCATATAACAGTGAAAACTCTGAAAGCTGGAAATTTCCGTCAATGACGGGGAAGCATCTCGTAAATGATGGAAATTTCTGTCAATGGCAGAAAAAAAATTTAGTAAATGTTTTATTAAACAGCTCTTAAGCTTACTTTACCACTAGAAGAAAATTCCTGTTAAACATGAAAGTATTATGAAATAATTTAAGACATTTTTATATAGAACCTATTTGCCATAAAGGAAATAGAACCTCACTTAGGATGTTATTTTAAAATTATTCATTATAATTAAAAAAAAATTTAACATACAATTCTGACTTTATGGGCTCTATTTTAATGGTGTCATGAACTGGCTTTTTAAATTTTTTATACTGTTGTCTGTGGTCAACTTATGATGTTCGTGGGTTTTTACATTCAAAAACATCATAATGAATAAGTAATAGGCTATTTTCTGGTTTTGAAGCTCTCTAAAGAAACGCTGGGTTTTGATGAACGTGCCACACTGAAGACTTGGAAGAAAACACCCATGACTAGGATTGGATAAGATTTGCATATTTAATGAGCTTCAGCTCCATTGTCAGTTCACGTGAGGGATTGTTTTGAAAGCGGCAACTGGAATGATTTGTCTCACAGAGCTCTCAAGACGTATTTATCAAACAAACACAATGATTTATCTCTCATCCACCCACGATTGATTGGAATATATATATATATATATATATATAATTTTTATTTTTTTATTTTTTTTTTTACTTGACACGCCTGATCGGTGTAGCACGAACCACACTTCAAATATCAAGTCAAGAGAGTGAACAGCAGATCAAGAAATTAATGTTATTTCACTATTAAAAATTTACTGGATGTTGGGCTTTGCGAGCCCTGGCCCATCCGAGCCTGATCCCGAATCGCAAAATAGCACCAGGCCAACAATGCGCCTGAACACAACTCGTTTTAAGACCAGCGCGCCCATGAGAGAACAGATGGTTGAAAGTGATAGCTGCGTTTATATATAATTCTGAGAAAAGTCAGAATTGCGAGATGTAAACTCACAATTGTGATATAAAAAGTCGCAATTATCTTTTAAAATGTTTTGTTCTGTAGTGGAAATAATCTTCAGTTTTCACAGTGATTCCATAAAAGAAACATTTTTGGTTCCCCAAAGAACCTTTCAGTGAACTATGGAAGCTTGTTTCCGCCACTAAAAAAAAAAAAAAAAATGAATTGCGACTTTTTATCTTACAATTCTGACTTTTTTTTCTTCTAAAGTCAGAAATGCAATTCTGATTCTATAAATTGCAAGATATAAAGTCGCAATTCTGAGAAAAACCTTTATACCATGCAATTCTGAGAGAAAAAGACGCAATTACCTTTTTTATTTTTTACTCTGTGGCAGAAACAAGCTTCCAAATTGAACACTTCTAAAAAGAACAATTTTATTTTCTTAGTGTAAAGAACATTTAAAGAACCTTTTTTTTCACTATAAAGAACTTTTGGTGGAATGGAAAGGTTCTTCATGGAACCATAAAGAAACTTTATTTTTAGGAGTATACCTGTATGTGCCTACACTTGATTCACATTACTGTTCGCTGAACACGCAGTACTGAGGGACTAATCTGGTAAGAGCAGAGTACACGCCAGTGCCACAGCATTTTAAGTGCTCTCTGAATTATGGATATCCCTCTGAGTGCATTTTCCTGTCCTCTTGTTTGATATTACTCCAGTCCATTTTTGCGCAATATAAATATGACACCTATTAAAGCCAGCTAATGGCATATTGCTGTACAGGGGGATCTTGCTCTGTGACAGAATTAGCCGGGTTAATGAACCAGAATGTTGTGATTCTCATATACCAAAACACCCTAGATGCCCTCTCACGCTCGTGCTTCAGCTGTACTTCAGAAGGTTAGATATTTTTCAGTACAAGGTCAGATTTTGAGAGTACAAATGATGCTCTCAGGAAAGCTCAATATTACAGTGAGAAAAATTGCCGCGGCCTAATGGCGGATGGAAGAAACAGTCCCGCGTTTGCATGCCATTGGACTTGAAAGCCATCATGACAGCATTTCACAATAGCACTACACGTTCATACCCATGTGCTTTGGCGGTACTGAGGTGCTCTGTCTCAGCTGACTGTAATGGCTCACAATTCACTTATGCCTTATTTTTGTAAATGGGAAAGGATTTTGATGTGGACCACACTTGTCCCCCCCAAAATCCATTTTGTTTATAGAGGGGGACTTTTTTTGTTAGAACAATCCCATGGGAGGGCATAGAGAAGTTCAAAGAGGCTTTGTTCTGATGGGAGTTTTCATTATATTGGACAATTTTTGTCATTCCCATTTAGGATGAAAAAGAGAAAATAAGTCGGATGAAGTGGTTTGGTTTAGTTATCCTGGGTAAATACAGTACATCACTCTTGTATATGCAGCCAGCTGAAAAATAAAATTTAATAAAGAAGATTTAATTATTAAGATTTAATAAAACACCCAACGGGTCCCCTGAAACCCCCACAGCTTTAAGTTCAATACATGAAAATATATCACTGCAATTTTGTGCAATTTACAGTCTCTGCCAATTTGGTGGTCTCAAGGCATCCTTAAATACTTAAATCCTTAGATACTATCTCTAAATACATTTTCCTAACAACACATTCATCCTGTTTATTTATTTAGCTTATAACAAAGCTAAATTTAGGAAAAAATATTTATACCCTTCACACAATATCACTACAGGGGTGAGTTTTGCTCACATTTCCTCAAGAAAATGTAACAAAAAAAGATCTATTAAAAAGTGCCCAATTATAGAGGGTCAGTTTAATATCACTTCAGTTCAAGAACTACCATAAAATCAGTCCGTATAACACAATGCACAATTTTATGGAATAGAGCTCCTATTGTTTAAAGAGTGTAAAAATTGATGAAAAATACAGTAATATTGTGAAATATTATTATTATTAAATTAAAGCAATATGATAGTAATTAAGCAGTAAATCAGCATATTAGAATGATGAAGGATCATGTGACACTGAAGACTGAAGTAATAATGCTGAAAATTCAGCTTTGATCACAGAAATAAATTACATAAAATATATCAAAATACAAAAAAGTTATTTTAAAATGCAAACTTTCCTTACATTAGTGCTTTAATGTATTTTTGATCAAATAAATTCAGCCTTCTTCTTTCAAAAACATTAAGTTGTAAAAAAACCCCACAAGTCTTAATTATTTCAACCTTTTTACCAACCGTATATATAAAATAATGCATGTGAACTAATTAGATAATTATATTTTTTTTTTCTGTGTGTGTGTGTGTGTGTGTATATATATATATATATATATATATATATATATAGTTTTGTGAATCATCAGTATCGTAAAAGGTCTTGTCGGAGCGGATCGTGGCCACTCTGTGGAGTGTAAATAGAGCATAAGTGTCCCAAACCACATAGATGTAAAAGATGTTGAAAAGATCAAAAGTGTGGCTATATTTCACCAGGCTCGATGCCAACAGTGCGACAAGGTAATTGCTGCCAAGACCAGCAACACTACAAATCTGAAGCACTTGACAGAGCATGGATGAATTTACATATAAGAGAAGAAAGTTGCTCCGTATTCGACTGTAAGAGCTGTAGCGCATCACATAAATGAACCGAAACTCAGCATATAGGCTACCTCACAGACATGAGAAATAGCCCTTTAGAAAGCTTGAAATGTCTGCTTTTATAGAACCTGTTTGAATCGAAAACAAATACTTTGATTATAATCCAAATGAAAGGTGCATGTCCCTCTATAGGCGCATGCACGTTCACTACTGCAGAGATGTCGAGGCATCTCTATTTATCATTCTTTACATATATTTACGCAGTAATGGGCTGGCCCACATTGTATGGTGGTCCACTGGGAAAACTCTCGATGCTCCAGATGGCCAGTCCACCACTGACGCTAGGGGCCAGATTTACTAAACAGGGCAAATTAGCGTGAGAGCGCAATTTAAAAAAATACTCTAGTGGGAGTGGAAAGTTCTGCGCTTGATCTACTGACAACGCGCAAATTAAAGAACACAGATGCAGCTGGATTTTTTTGCAATAATGATCAATGCAATCTACCAAGAGCAGTGCAAATTAGTGTCTGGTTTAAGGCGTGTATTTTTTGGGGCGATAAATAATGTCGCAAATACCAGTAAATTGACAAGCGCAAACCTTAGTAAAACACCTTGCGTGATTTATTTAAATACTCTCCTCACATAAATTTAGCTTATGAAAGGGAAACATCAACAAATGCATATGCAATAACATCAGCTGCAAAAATAATCCTGTCCACACCAGGGCCATATCGACCATAGACATTGAGGGGGACAAGTTTTGCCCCCCCGAATATTTGAAATTCTTGCACTGCTCTGCTGCACTTCATTATACAGCGCTCTGTCTGTTAGGATGACAGAAAGGTTTAAAAGTTACATTTTAGTCTGGTTTGCCTCAGTGGTCTAACGGCACCAATCAAATCAAAGAAGGCGGAGTTTACATTCTCTTTTGGCTCGTGCACACACACAGACGAGTCTTCACACACACAGACGAGAGCATCAATCTATCGCTTAATGCCATTGCGGAGAGAATGGTAATGGTAAATGGACTGCATTTATATAGCGCTTTTAACAGACCAATGGCCATCCAAAGCGCTTTACATGTTGCCTCACATTCACCCATTCACTCTCTCATTCACACACCGACGGCGGTGTCAGCCATGCAAGGCGCCATCCAGCTCGTCGGGAGCAGCTGGGGTTAGGTGTCTTGCTCATAGACACCTCGACACTGGTTTGCAGACAATCTACATGAACCACTGAGCCACTGCCGCCCGAAGAGAGAGACTATTCTTTCCGGTGAAATAAAAGGGCAAGGGTCAAATAAAAAGTTTAGCGGTCATTATACAAAGAGATTTCTAAGCTGAAAGCCTCAATTAGAATGAAGTATTTCAGAGATTATGTTAAATAATTGGTCAATCACATATCAGTCCTCACTAAGCCATTTCATGGAGATTTAAGGAAGTTGTCACAGGATTTGGGATTTGCGGTCACGAAAGGATTAAAAATAATTTTTTCAAAACAAACAGTAATATTAATATTTCTGAAAGCTTTTGAGGGAAGGAAGAAGTGTCATCTTGGATCCTGCCTTCTGAAAAAGCTTCCATAAAAATGCCTGTCTTGGTTTCTAATTCAACATCCATTTTTTCAATTCCAGATCTTACTTCCAAAGTAACGTTTGAGTCTTCAGCCTGGTGCTTCCTTAGGGAATATCCAGCCTATTGGCAAACATGATGAGCTTTAATGAAGAAAAGCATTAATTCGTCCTCACGGAGGAACAGCAATTACCTTGGCTAATGACCAGAATTTATATGGAGCTGAATTCTAAGACTGGGATCCATTCTCTTTGCTCTTTTGCTATCTTGGCTAAGTTCCATCCCAATAAAAGCAGTCATTTGAAAAACGAGACCTCCTGCACTCTGGGAAACAATGATTAGAGAGTTAAGCCTGATTTGTCCTTTTTACCTGTGCCACTGACCACAGCCTGAACATCTATCCATCTTTCAATATTTCCACCTCTTTTATTTGCCAACTACATGGCTATTCAGTAATGGAGACGGGTTCATAATACATTTTCAGGGTGTTTTGTCAATAAAATAGGGCTATTTAGTTTATTTTTAAGGAAAGAAAATGCAATGATGTGCAATTATTGGATTCTGCAGCAGGATCTGTATATCTGTGTATTGACAGTGGAAGGAATATATATCTGCATCAAATGCACACTGAAAAAAAATTGTGTAGAATTTACTTTGAAACTGTTTTCACTAAGAAGTAAATTTCACATTATTACAATGCAACGGCAAGTAACACATTGAACTAAACAAGATATTTTAATGTCGAAAACCAGATTTTTTTTTTCTTGTAAAATGTGCTTCAATAATCTGTTTTATATACTTTAATTTGCTTGGGAAATCTTTTTTGTTGTTGTTGTACAGTGCATAGGACATAGCTCCATATACAACTGAATCTCACCATGTGAAGAACGCAAATGACTTTTGTTAAACGTCCCGTGGGGTATGGTATATAAATAAATGATCTGTAAACAATGTCTTACCCGATTTACTGAGAAATGCAGTGGGCCGTGTGTGTGTGTGACCAAATGCCCCCACGAGGATGGTAAAACCATAAATTGCCAACATTGATGTCAGGGCTAGTGTTAGTCCCCTTGCAGAAAACACATGCTGAATAATGTCTTAATAAAAGTCATTAGATCAGTATAAAAACACAGAACTCATAAAAAGCCCCTAAGCGAGACAGAAAAACAATGTGTGTTTTAGAACATGATGCTAACAACAGTGCAATTTTTTTTTTTAATCACAGAACAAAATAAAACAATTAAAACATACATATTTAATGTTAGATAATCATGTTAGCTCTGGTTTATTAAATAATATGAACAGTATAATGTATTACAAAATTATGCATTTAACATTTAAAGGGATAGTTCACCCAAAAATGAAAAATCTGTCATCATTTACTCATCCGCAAGTTGTTCCAAACCTGTATAAATTGAATTGTTCTGCTGTACACAAAGGAAGATTTGGAAGAATGAGATCAGATCTCACCCCCCATTGACTACTATATAATCTGATGTTATTTCTGCTTCGTTACAAACATTATTCCAAATATCTCCCTTTGTGTACAGCAGAACAAATTTATACAGGCTTAATAAATGCTTCAGAATTATTGTTCGTTGTTAGTTTAGAGATAGAGATTTTGAGACTTTTTGCTATTTAAGCGCAGTCACATGCTCTTCAGAAAAATGCAGTTTTGCAAAGCATACTTAAAAAACACAACATAACATAACAACCTGATTGTATGTGCTATCTGTTAAATATTTAAAGGGATAGTTCACCCAAAAATGAAAATTCTGTCATCATTTACTCACCCTCAACCTGTATGAGTTTCTTCTGTTGAACACAAAACAAGTGCTGCGTCCCAATTCGCTTTCTTCTACTACGTCCTAAAAGTACTCTTTTTGTGAAGAAAAAGTGGTAACACTTTACAAAACGGGTGCACTAATATGCATTGAGTCATGCTTAACTAATGCACAGATAATAATGAGTTAATGTGTTACTAATGGTGAACTAACCCATTTATTAATGATTACTGCATCAGCAACTAATGAAGATTCTACATGATTAATAGATTAAGTAATCATTAAATTGTTATTAGTTAAATGTGTCATAATGTATTAATTCCTTAATAACATATTTTATGAACTAATAATGTAAATTAATGTGTTAATTACCACAACGGGTCAAAGACATGCATTTCAACTTCCAGTTGTCTGCTTTAATTAATCATTAGCTAACGATTTACAAAGGTATCATTATGTTCTGACTTTACTTGTTGGGGCACATGACTATTAACAAATTGATTAAGTAATATGTAATTGTGGTTATGGCTTTTGAATTAATTTTGAATTAGTTAATAGTGATGTGCCCCAACAAGTAAAGTCAGAACATAATGACACATTTGTAAATCATTAGCTAATGATTAATTAAAGCAGACAACTGGAAGTTGAAATGCATGTCTTTGACCCGTTGTGGTAATTAACACATTAATTTACATTATTAGTTAATATAATATGTTATTAAGGAATTAATACATTATGACACATTTAACTAATAACAATTTAATGATTACTTAATCTATTAATCATGTAGAATCTTCATTAGTTGCTGATGCAGTAATCATTAATAAATGGGTTAGTTCACCATTAGTAACACATTAACTCATCATTATCTGTGTATTAGTTAAGCATGAATTAATGCATATTAGTGCAACCGTTTTGTTAAGTGTTACCGAAAAAGTACATGCTTTTGAGTGTGTAGCAGAAGAGAATGCAAGCTTTGGGAAGTACTACTTCGTCATCTATAACGGACCCTGTCGTTTAGTTACATGTATCCAATCACCGTTTAAACTGACCTGTCAATCCATCGTCACAGTTAAAATCATAACAGTTAAAATTGGGATGCAGCAAAGATACTTTGAAGAATGCTGTTAACCAAACAGTTGAAAGCACCCATTGACTTCCATAGAATGGAAAAAAAATACTATGGAAGTCAATGGGTGCTGTCAACTGTCTGATTACCAACCTTCTTCAAAAGATCTTGTTTTGTGTTCAACAGAAGAAAGAAAGTAGTCATAGATGTTTAGAACAATGTGGGAGTGAGTAAATAATGGATTTATTTTGGGGTTATAAAAGTCTTTAATTAACTTTAAAAGTCAAATGTTCAGGTGTTAACTTGGACAGTCCTACATTAGAACCTTATGATTAACTCCATGCATGCTTTGTAACAGCTAAATATGGCAACGTTTCTTCCACCTAAAGGGATGCATGACTGCATTTTAAAGGGATTGGACTACATGCCCAAAAACTGGTTGCATAAGGATTTGAATCGATTCAGGCTGTTCTTATTTGTTCTTAAAATAATGGTCTGTTTTTGGTTGGAATCCTCCAGCTTGGAAAGAAAACCAGAGTAATATTTGAGCCAAATATCTTCTCTGAATGTGATATGTGTTGTGACAGAACATAGTAAGAAGCCTGAGGCGGTACATACACTCCACATCCCAATAAATCAGCACTCAAACTACATGCACACAAGGGCAGTCTGTGGAGAACTGGCTGCTGTTAAACTGAGGTAATGTCAACACAGTTGTGGATCCAGAGGTTCAGAAGCTATTACTGGTATCTGCCTGTCTGTCAGAGCAAAACCCCACTGTTATCTAAAGAGAGGTGTTGAGAGGATCTCAAGCATCGGTTGAGAAAAGGCAGCAGGGAGGGTAATGCTAAATACAATCTTAACTACTGAACTGAAAACACATAACATGAACTTTGATTCATTTTTTGATCATTTGTCTCTTCCTCACCCCTCTCTGCTTTAGTGGCATTTCATGCTCTGTTGATAAAGTATTGATAATACAGTAGGTAAACCGTTAGCATGTTATTGTTGGTATGTTTGCAGAGATGGTTTGACCTACAGCTTCATATAAAAATGATACAGCAGTTGAAAGCAGTTTTGACATGCCAGTGCTGTAGATTAACCGCCAGAGTCTAGCTTTGATATATCATACTCCAAAATTAACACTCGCCAAGAGCCAAATGAGACAATAAATTGACTTTGGCAAGTCAATAAAACTGAATTACTCAGCAATGGCTGGTAATGTTATAAGGAACTGCAACATAATATATGACTGTAAAAATGTTTTCCCTCAGTAATGTATGTAACACATATCATAGGAAGTGTCTACTAAATTAATGAAAAAGGATCCGTCACCTGAGGTGGATAATGTACCATTAGAGGTTGATCTAGAATGCCCAGTTGTTGTTGTTTTTGCTGCATGTGAAGTTTAATATTCACAGCATTACATCACAAATGAGAATGGAAGGGAATTATTTTAATGTTTTTTCTTCCCTTTTCCTAGTCAAATCACACAAAGACCGACAGACACCATCAGACAGACAGATTCACAAAATTCACCTTTCATTGAAGTAAAACAATTGAAACGGACATTATGAAAATAAATGTTTTATCTCCAATGCATGTTAGCCACAATTATTGCCCCCAATATTTCTGAAGTATAATCCCATTCATATTTACATTTTCTTTAGCACACCAGGGTGACTATAAAATTGTCCCAAGCCAGCTCCCTGTGCCAGCAGGTTGTCCCGTTGGTTATGTTGACGGAAGTTAGCCTATTTTCAGGTGCTGTGTAATATCATTGAGTCACTGCACCCATGGTACGGCAAAGTTCCTGTATTATTATGCAGGAATGAGAGTATAATCCCTAGCTATATCGGTCTAGAAAATTGCAACTTTTACTAAGACGTCGTCATGATGTAACTATACAGCACAACATGTAAATAGGAAAATGTTGTCGTTATTTTGTCACTTACTTTAGCAGTAGGCTCGATGGAGCCGTTTACCTCCCGTCTGTGCTGAGCTAGGCTAGAGGTGGGTGCGTCAGACAGAGTTATGACACGCATGGAGATAAAAATGGTATCTAACTCTGCGGGATATGGTGAAGTTAATAACATGCCCTTTAAATAATGACCAGTCCCAAAAAGTTGACGTGTTCCTTTAAAATTCAAAGATAATATATACATAGTAAATGAAAAAAAGTATGACATTATGTTTACTTAGAAAAAGTACACTTGCAGTATAAAACTACTAAACTAGTAGTTTACTGAGAGTATAGATTGAGTTCTCAGTGTGTTGCATTCAGTGAGTTTTTTGTGTGTGTTTGTGTTTCCAGATAAAGCCAGGATTTGAGAGCATGGGTTGGCAAGAGACCCTATGGCTTTTGACATCATTTATCTTGGTGAGTGGACCATAACATCACATTCATTGTTTGTTCAATGCAATGCATTTTTACTCTACACACTCAAAGTGAAATTAGCCCACAATACATTCTTGTATTTCAAATTCAACATTTCACCAGCTTGAACTGGCAATTGCTAAAACGTGCAACATTTCCTGGCCAGTAAAGTTGAATTGTTGTTGTAAACTGTCATTAGATGATTTCTCTCCTGATTACCCCACCCCCACTATCCAATAGAAAAAAACTCCATTACTCACTAATTGCTCCAGTTTGGTAATTACAAGCGGAGGTGACCTGAAAACCCGCAGAATTCTTGAGGCATGAAATGGTGGCTCCACAGAGCTCCATCAATGCTGGTATCAGAGCAGCTGGCTCTGTGTCAGAATGATGAAATGGGAGCATATGAAGCCCTCTGCATGTAGTACATTAGCACTATAGTAACACTGCAACTGTATTCACAAACAAGCTAATAGCCTACTACGCTAATTGTATGTGCACATTAATAAGTCGTCTCTGTTTATTTTTGACCTTGAAGCTACTTTACCATGACTGTGAATAAATCTAACTTAGTGGAGAAGTAATGAGCTTGCAGAATAGCATGTAGTATTTAAAAGGATAATGGGAAATGGCATTTAATTAAAGCTAGACTGGATAAAAAAATAACAGAGCAAGCGTGTGGAGTGATGTATAAAAAAGGGTCTAAAAAGACCATACTTCTTTCCAAAGGACTTGTACTTGTAGTTTCTGAAACATGATGTTATCCGTTCTTGACATTCAGTTTCCATTGAAGGACATATGGTTTTCCTGACTGACTTGGGTGGTGGCCTGGTGGTCGTATGTATGACGTCATTTGCTTCAAAGTTTGGAGTGACATCATATGTACGGCTGCTAAACTGCTACATGGGACATCATCCTCACAGATGAATTTGGTGTTGTAAATGCGTTATTATGTGCAGGTAAGACAGACGCACAGCACTGAAGAAGCCACCGCAGACTTTTCTTAATTTGTTTAATGGCAGTAATGAAAAGGTGGGTTTGAGAGGATCTCCCAAAGTAAAGATCCCTGCACAAAAACATCAAAGTTTCAGTTGTAAATGAATGTAGAATTCATTACTGCGAGGTGTCTAAAAGGGGAAAAGGGTAAAGTACTTTTGAACTGTCTTCTTGACTTCCCATTTAACAATAAGATGACTCATACCAGCGACACAATGGTTAGAGATGAGCTTTGAATTCATGATATCAAGCCCGTCTTTGTAGGTGAAGCTTTATCCCTATAACTCTTCTAGAAAAGCACCAATTTCTGTGAAGGATTTCTTATCTTCACAATACAGAAATGAGCAGAGGAATGTTTGTATGAGTTCTCATGTGTAAAATCATACCTTTTGAAATGTCAGGTGGCCATGTGATGTCCTCAGATCTGAGTAGGTGTGCATTTGAGGTTGCATGGTGAAAAAATACAGTGGTGTTTCAGGTCATGTGGCATTCAGAAATGAATGCAGAATGACTTCTAAATCCACGTCTAATTCCTATGCAGAATGGTAGAATTAAAAGGGAATAACATTGAAAGAAACATACAGTCGTAGTCAAAATGCATGCCACTTTTTATTTAGCACTGTCCTAAACAAGATATTTTACATAAAAGTAATAGCTGAATTTATAAAAATAACCCTGTTGAAAAGTTTACATAAAAAGCATACATTGACTACAATATCAGTTATTAATCTTGTTTTGGCATGTGTTCCTAATTTCTTTGTATGACATCCTGGCCAAAATTTGGCACATTTCATTGCGTCATCAAAAATAACTCCAAGAACAGCCATGCAATATGCTTACAAAATTCAAACAATTTTTTTTATAATATTAGAGTAAAGGGTAAATATGTCAATTTTCCTAGACTGGACATCACTTTTGGCCACTACTGTATGTTATACATTTTAGTATGAATTAACATTATGGATTATTTACAGAAACATAATATTCAGTGTTTGAAATGTCAGTCATAGCAGTTTTTGTTTCATTTATATATAATTCCTTATATATAATTTAAATCCTTAAACTATTTTAGGTACCAGGGTTGAAGAACACTTAATTACCCAGGATACTTCTAATTATGTTCAATGTGTTCAATATCAATGTGTTTTTGCTGTAATTTAATTTGATTTGATTTGTATGAAATAGTTTTCTGCATATCAGAATAAATGGGCTAAATGCATGCATTTATTTATATTTAGTGAAAAAAAGTGTGACTGTGTATATATATTAAAATTTATAGCATTCAGTAATGTCCACTTCCTGTAATTCTCTTTTAAATTCCAATTTAACATCCCACATCCTGTGGGGTTTGGCCAATTCGATTTAAATTCCAACTCGGGAGCCAGTTTTTAAATACTGAATTTTCAACCTTGCTGCTGTGGTCAAGTTCATCTTTCTTTGCAGAGTGTAACAAAGACTGGAACAACAGAGACAAAAGCAGAGCCCACCACTGACTTATCCCTCACTCCTGTCATGATGGCAGTGGAGGGAGAGAGACTGATCATGTCTCAGTCTCAGTACAAATGTCTGGAGCTTCTCAGCCAAGATGGATCCCATAATAAAACAGGTAGCTTATTTTCCAGTTCATTTTCAGTTGAATGACAGACAATGGTGCTCTTAATCTTTTCATAACCTTGTTCAATTTCAAGACTGTTAGTGGAGCACTTTATGGCTGAAAGCTATGAAAAGGTGATCAGGGAAACAATAGGTTCTTCTCGAAAGGTGATGTGTGTCATTTTCTCCTGTCCCAGTCTTATGCTTTTTTACATTTCTTTAGTGCTGTTTGAGCATGAAGATGGTCTGCAAAGTTGCAAAGTCTGTCCAAAGGGAGTTATTCTCTATATGGCACAGGTGCACTTAGTGCATGTCCGAATCCTCTTTTACTAGTTTAACGATGGAAAAAACGTTTGCCGTGCATGGTCCAAAATGGTTGTGCATGCGTTGTGCACCCGCCCGCCTATAGGCGAATATTACTAACATGCCCTTTAAATAATTACAAAAACACTGCGCTATTGACTTTAGACCAGGTTTTTGTTGGTCAATGACACAGTCGTTTTCAGTTTCTCAAAAAAGCAATGCATCAACAATGCGGTTTTCAGTGCATTTGGTATTTAAACAACGTGGCGCGGCATGGGAAAATAATAACTGCGTCGGGGTGAAACTAGCAAAAAACACTTGCATCACGCCTGCCGTCGCATTGTGCCGGGTGTATGATTGGGCCCAAAGAGTTGTGAGAAAATGAGATGCGTGTGACAGCACGTCAGATCCGCGCCATGTTCGGCAGCAGTACATCTTAAAGTAACAGGAGCTTAATACACCAGTGGCTGTGATGTCTGTAATTAATGTTAATCAAAGAGCAAAGGTAACAGAGAAAACTGTAGCTTTTATAAGGATTAATCTAGATTTAATTTATAGTTTACGACTGTTAAGTGTTTGATAACTTTATTCAATTTCTGTATACTGATTAAGGTCAGATGTAAATTACATTTATTATAATGTGAAGATTGTTTTAAGTTGACAAATTAAAAGTTGTTATTTTTTAAAAGCCTAATAAATGTTGACTGATAGTTTTCAATTATATTGTGATGTTGAATGTCTATCATTACTCAGTGATTTAAATTCATGAAATGATGCCATTACAACAAATATTTAAAATATACTGTCTTTAAGTTGTTTCTACATTAATTTGGAGAGTAACTGAAATTAATCAAGATTAAAATATTTTTAATATTTTTATATTGTAACAGTCTCGATTATTTACAGAAAAAATGTGCGATTAATTAGTTACTTTTTTGAATCGATTGACAGCACAACATTTTTTAAAAGACCATTTTCTACCCTCCCTTTGATTTTTAGAATTAAAAGGCCATCTTTGGCAATGTGCATTAGCCTACAGCTCTTTTTTGGATTGTTCACATCTGTGAGTTTGTTATTGAGTCCAATTATCTTTTAAATTACCCCATCTTTCAACAACAGCCTCTTTGTAAACAATCTGTGTAGAAATGTGCCAGGATCAGACTAAAATAATCAGGGGCATTATCAAAAAGAAACTAGTTTTTAACATTGAGATCCTTCAAAATGAAATGCAGAGCAGCAGGTGCTACATACATCCAGAAACAGCACAAAATGTTTTGTTTTGTTTTAGTGAGGAGGACATTTTGAGTTCAGAAAGTCGCAGTATGTTTTCATTGTACAATAAACTCTTGTATCTCAAAAGATCAAGGAACATTTGAGTCCTCATGAAACGACCCCTTTAAAATGTCTCTTTAACTTTTATAGGTTCATTCTGCAGCAGATTCTGGGATGGCTTGCTCTGTTGGGATGAAACCCCAGCCGGAACATTCGCCTCACAGAACTGCCCAGACTACCCCAGCTTCGACCCCTTGGGTAAGACTGCACGATCACATCTGATTGTCAATCCAGACCAAAGCACTCCAGACGCTGCAAATCATTGAGATTCTACAGCAAGCATGACATCTGTTACATGTCTTTGCTCTACCTATTATGAAACACAAATTGCTCCAAAGAAGGAATTCCAGAGCATGAGCGCAGGCTACTGGGATGATAAGTGAAGATCACGTCTGGAAACATTAATACTAGCTTTTATTTCGAAGCGCAAAAACTATTTATTAGCTGACGGCCAATGTTGTTCTAAAGGGGAGACAGATTTTTGCTACCGGACAAATTACAAGCTTTTCCATATCAAAATCTATGAGAAGTTCTTAAATATCAGTGAAATGAAGCAGTGGCCAGTTGAGGTAAGGATATAACAGGAGTTTACTGAGGTGATGAATTATTGATAATCCCTGCGTTCGCTGATAGAGATCTCTCTTCCTGAGAATCAGCTCACTCTGTCAGACGCTGATTGATTCTAGAGGCCGAGGGCTGGAGTCGCTCACTGGAACAACTTAGTGTGTATTCACACTTGGCAGGTTGCCTTGGTACTGAGCCTGAGTGCGAGACCCGTTATAAATTTAAATAAACTCAAATTAATTGAAAAGTGTACATCCTAGAAGTAATACAAGATGTTTTTCATTGTAATGATGACAGTAGCTGCAAGCTTGGCCATCACACTACACGCATACCATGCCCGAGCCCACCTCTTCAAGCATGCCAGGGCACGATACGGAGTGATCACATTAGTCAAACACACCAGATTATGGGGGTCAAACATGTTCCGGCACACTTCAGATCATGTACCCTCTACAAAACGCTCTGTTACAAAGAACCCAAGGGCTGGGTAAGAACACATGTTGGGTTAATTTTATCCAGCAAATTGTGTTGTTTATTTAACATAAGGATTTATATTCTGCATCTTTTTGAAAAAAATCATAAAATTAGCGTTGCCATCATGCGAAAAGACTGATGCGGCTAGGTGACTCACATCGCGCCCCTGTATGTTGCAGCACAATAACAAATTCATAGATAAAATAAAATGTACACAAACCTGTATTTTACCGAAGACATGCACCAATTTGACGAAGCTGCACTGCTCTCTCCTGAAGAGGTCGCAAAAAGCAATTTTTTTATAGTATAGTGTGTGTACAACTTTAAGCTCAAGTCATTACGCTAACTTTCTTTTTCCCTGCAGAAAAAGTAACCAAATACTGTGATGAATCTGGCAACTGGGTACACAGTTCATCCATCAATAAGACCTGGTCCCACTGTCTCACATTCTCAAAGGAAAAAATTAAGGTAAAATATAGCACACTAATGAGTTGTGACATGAACTGTTTTGCTCATCAGCCATTGTGGCTAGTTATAGCCATCATTTTCACTGGCCACAATTTTGACATCAATACCATGGGGGAAAACCATATAGATATTTTTTGTATTATCTCATAATTTGGCAGCAGGTAAATTAAGAGGTATACTGTATACAACTGCCACTTTAAGACCTGACACACTGACTGTATTTACATGAATAGTCACCAAGGCCGGTATTTTGACATTATTTTGTGTGTATTTGACTGTTTAAGTGTAATAAGCAGCGGAAAAGAACTCAATTTAATACTGAGAGGTGGCTATAAGTGTGTGCTCTTTGGGTGTGAGCACAAAATCTGAGGGAAGGAGTAAAATTATGCGTAATCCCATTACGAAGTTCGAGCCCTGTAACACCAACAATATGCATCTGGAGCAAAAGAAACGAGTGAATGAGCACTTAGTTTATTATTTCAGATGCCTTTTTAAAAGACTACAACTGAAAAGTGTATAGGCAACGGCTGGGCAATATGGACAAAAATATGATCTCACTATTTTTTTCCAAATCAGTCGGTATTGGTATTTGCTATCACAATATCCATTTACCATTAGTAGGGAAGCAAATGTTTTCCACATATTTGTTAGACCTTGAGAAGGAATGTAAAAATTTGTTTGTTCACAATTAATCTCCACAGAGTAAAATCAAGCATTCTGGTAAAATTCCTACGCACTCAATTTGGCAACTCTCAAACAGGACACCTTATTTAAAAGCAGCTTTGGTCTGCCTGCTTGGCTTCCACTGCATGCTGCTTTAAATCCCACCTCCTCCCCAGCTCCTCCTTAAACTTGTGTTTAACTTAATCAATAGCTGCGTTTACATGGACCCTTCTAATCCAATTACAATCAGACTTAGTAGCACAATCGGACTAAAAAAGTCACATGTACCACATCATTTGGAATGAATTGGCCAGATCTGATTAAAATTTCATTCGGATTGTAAGGGGTGGTTTTTGTAATCCAATCAAGAGGACATGTAAACACTTGATCGGATCGAAACTGGAGAGTACTGCGCATGTGCAATGATGTAGAAATAGCTGTTGAATAAAGTGTCATAAATGAGTGTCCTGTCATTCTCTTTACTCGTTATCTGTGAAGTGGAGAAGGACATCGTCCCACCAGTCCTTGTTTCGAAATCTCATCATCAGTTGACTGTTTTTTTTCCCTTCTTGATAAATGTAAGCAGCACGGCATAATGGTTCATATGCTCGTTGTCTCCTCATAGGGAACCGAAATAGAAAAATATTAAGTCTGCTTTTTAAAACAAAGAAAAGTTGGATGGTTAGTATGCAACAACAGCGGGTATATCAGTGCAGTGTGCTCATGTCAAAATATTAAATCCGGTCAGAAGCTTGTGACATATAAACACGCACATCAACCCGATCACTTGTTTAGCGTTCATGTAAACACTTTGTTCGGATTTATCAATCGGAATGAATTCAGCCAAAAGTGCCCATGTAAACGTAGCTATTGTCATTCTGTTGTCATTGATGCGTGCTCTGTTCTCAATGGGAGGATTTTTGCTGCTCTTCCAGTTTATAAATGGGAGGTTGTCCCCAGAAGCTGCTGCTGTTCCCTGTCTTAGCTTTTCATGGAGCTCATGAAAAGGACGGGGAATTTAGAACAGAGCCAAATCGGCAAATGTAACTAGCAAAACATGCCAATTAAAGTTGACTAAAATGTTTGTCTATGGTATTTTTTGACTTAAGTGGTTCTAACTGAACTATACCTTTTAATTTAGGGCCCCATGAAATCCTTTTTATTTTTCCCTAAAGTCTGTGTTTTCTATTTTATTTTTCTGGATTCCATAAAGTTGTATGATTAAATACAATTGTATCATCAAGAATGGTCTAATTGAATTAATTAATACAACTTTAACAATGTAATCAATCTTTTAAAATGTAATTAATAATGTAAGTAATAATGTTTGAGTTCCTGTAGTAGACGAATCTACTTCTCTAATTCACACAGAACATGTAGATTTAATGGGTTTCATTCACTGATAATTGCGTGATTCACAACACGTTCGTACATACATGAATTTATTCTTAACCTCGTTCTGATGTTAGTGAATTTGAAGTATTCTAAATGAGGGGCTGCGTGCACGAGGTTAATCATTTGCATAAAACACACCCAAATAATCTCCATATACTAAGAGCTTTCCACACACGTTTTCCTTACAGCCTTTCGTCGCTCTCGTCAAACTTGCTGCTGTTCGCAGACGCGCTCTCGCCCGGATCCTCGAGCAGTGCCAAGTGTGCCATTCTCACCAGTTCTCACAATAAACACCTTTTATAAAGACCCAGATTACAGAGCTCTCATTAAACCAGCTGTACATCTGCACTATTCAGAGAAACCTTGCAGCTGAAGCTATAACGCAGCTTTTCTTACTCTTTTAATGTATATGATTGAATTAAGACGAAATTAAATTGTATTATTTAATAATTTCATTAAATAGATTATATAATAGGCTACAATTAATGCTATATACTTCAATGTAATTATAGTCATGTTAGGATGAAATATAACTTCTTAACACGATTATAAATCCACACAGAGGAAGTTCTTCTTGTTTAGTGAATGAGACCCATTATGCACTGACTGTTTATTTCTGCTGTGTGATAGGCTGTTAGAGTAATCCATGTCCTTTTTATTCACAATCCCCTCTGTTGTCACATGGTGCAGCCGAACCCCACAGCATGCAACTTGTCACTCGTGGCACTTTATCAATGCATACGATAGGCTGTTTATGATCCAGGGACAGCACGCACTTGAGGGTTGGTCATGCAACCAAACTTGTTAGGGTTTTTTTTTTTTCATGTCTATTTACATTTACATTGTGGAAGGGTATGTTTTCAACAGAGACGTAAATTTCTTGTCGAGCAGAAATCAAATCCATTGGGCATATTGAACTTTGGATCAAAAGTTATAAGCAGATAGAAAGCATTAAGTGCAACTTTGATGGGTTGGTGAGGTTAGAGGGATTTAAAGAAACCAAAAATTGCTTTGAATAATCAGACTCTCCTCAACTAGAGGGCCATCTTTCACAACTTCTTACATAGACTCCTCCAGAAACTCTAAAGAGAAAGAACAAACACGTCAGTGCTTGGCCCCTAATTATCCAATAGGTCTAAAATCAGATGCTTCTTTTATGTGTATTCTCAAAACGAATGCTTTCTTCTTCAGACATTACCAGTTCATGGCTTTTTAGAGACAGAGACGGAGCTGGATCCTACAGCTGAGAGTCAGGTCAGCCCTGTAGTGACTCAGAAAGCGGAGGAGAGGAAGAAGATCATCGATGGTCAATATAAATGCTTTGAGAAAATGAACAGAGACCAGCCGTATAACAAATCAGGTGTGGAAACAGAGAGTCTCAGAAGAGGCTTTAGATTGAATCATTAGCACAAAGTGCAAAGAGCAATTTCACGGTGAAATTGGCCCTGATTGTTTGTGTGCTTGTCTTTAGGTTCATACTGTAACCGAACATGGGATGGATGGCTATGCTGGGATGACACTCCGGCAGGAACGTACACTTCTCAGTACTGTCCCAATTACTTCCCTGACTTTGACTCCACTGGTACAATTCTTTCACTTATTGTTTAGCTTTTTTCAAAACAAAACAAAACTTTGGTGTTAAGCTACGTTCAAGCCATGTTGGAATTACTGTATTTACGACATTCTGACGTAAAAATGTACAACTTGTAAATTCCGACTTGTGCCACCTGACTGCTGCAAATTCATATTGCTGTTGATAGTGATGCCATAAAAATGCATAATTAAAGATGCAAACAGCTCACTAGTGTCACGTGTTGTCATCTCATTATTGCTGTAATTACAACATGCCGTGAACGCAGCTAAAGTTTTCACTGATAACCATTCTAGGTCATCTTGAAGACAACCAGTTTAGAACCTGTACTAGTCTACACCACCTCAATTCTTGAAAGCAGGGCCGTCGCTAGTGGGGTGAAAGGTGGTGACAATTATAGGGACCCCTTCTGCCGAGGGGGCCCACTAAATCCTGTAGTTATGCTATATATTCCCGTACTCTTATGAATCATTGTGGTATATACATTTGTTTGCCTGATAGTTCAATGAATTTTATTCACAATCACCTCACTCCTTTCCGCATGTGTTTGTGTGTTCTGAACCCCATAGCAATGTAACTTGTAACTCGTGGCACTTTTTCAAAGCATACGATAGGCTGTTTATGATCCAGGGACAGCACACACTTGAGGGTTGTTCATGCAACCAAATTTGTTAGGGTTTTTTCATGTCTACATTTGCATTGTGGAAGGGTATGTTTTCAACAGAGATGTAAATGTCTCGTTGAGCAGAAATGAAATTTGGATCATAAGTTATAAGCAGATAGAAAGCAGTGAGTGCAACTTTGATCAATGAAAACCACAAAAGCAAGCAATTTAGTTGGATAAGTTTCCCAAATCTCCTCTCTCTCCGCTCCCTAAAAATGGTTTGGTGCAATGGTTATATACATTATTTCAGCTCAAGCAGCCGCAAGTCCCACCCCAGCTAGTAAACAGAACCAATCATAGTTGAAGCTGCTCCGAGAACAGTTGAAGTTAGAAGTAATGTTACAGTGGACGTGAGACAGGGATGTCAGGGATGCAATGCTTAAGTCTCTCATACATTCTTTTAGTGCATTGTAGGGAGTCAATGTGATGGGATGCCGTGCCCTGATATCTTCACTTTCTGATTATTTATGTCAACATCTCTGTGTAAGTTACCTGCGCAGCGCACCGGTAACTTAAGGCGGAAAGTAACAAGGCTTTAACCAATTGCTTTACGCGTTCAAAGTCCCCGTCTTTTTGCGCTATTATGTAGTTTGTTGGTTTGTATAACATGCAGAGAAATATGTGTGTCACAAGGATTACAGACTTGCCGGCTGCTGTGATATTTTTAACAATAGCCTACTGTCAAGAAAACGCGAATACAACTTCCTGCTATTGATGGATACATTTATTAGCTTTATATAATAACACATTATCAACAGTGAGAAACCTCAGTGGTTTTATTTTACATTTGAATGCATCCTTTCTGAATATTTATCTCAGCTGTTAGACACCAGAGTGAGTGGAAATACATGTTATTGGCCTATATTGCTGGTATGCCTACTTTAAAAAAGTGATTTGATCATTTTGCCAATTTCTTGTCTTTTGTTATCTTTCATTATTGCTTGATGACTGTTATTAATTAATAAGTTATTAATCGCTTAATGCCATTTTTGCTATAATATTTATATACAAGCAAATAAAAGCAATACATTTTATTCACATTTATATATTTATATCTGTTTAGTTATTTTGCCTTATTAGGTGCATGGCACCAGATGTGGGTCTCCATGCCCATATCTTATAGGCCTCCCATTACCATGATGTTGGGGGCCCACATCAATGTTTTTTAGGGCCCCCAGAATTTCCTTGCTACGGCCCTGCTTGAAGGATTCTCAAGGGATAATTTAAAAAAATTGTGTTTTTAAAAACTTTACTGAAGCATTTTGAAAGTTTTTTGCCTTTCTATCTCCAGGGTTACGTAAAAAAATTCAAGTGTAATGGCTTTTTCCTTGTTCATTTAGAAAAGGTCACCAAGTATTGTGATGAGACTGGAAACTGGTTCAGACACCCTGAAACAAACAGGACCTGGTCCAACTACACCCTGTGCATTGCTCATACCAAGGACAAGCTCAAGGTAGGAGGATTGGCCATCTTGTCTTAAAGGAAAGTTTTATTGTTATATTTCTGAATTAAAGGTGCTATGAAAAGAAACGCTTACAGTACACACCCCAGCTAACAAAAATATGTTCTTAGAAAGTTGTGCTAATGTTCCCATTAAGTGATGGAAACGTTATTTTGGACCATTCAAAACGTTCAAAAAAATGTTAAAAAAAAATGTTTTCTTAGTTATATGACCATTAAGGGAACATTACATTTGATCATTTTCCAAGCATTATGGAATGTTACTTTTGAATATTGAACATTCTGAAACAAGTAGCAACAACAAAATGACAAAGTACAACTGAAAAATACCCATGAAGAATGTGTAAGAACTGTGTGAAGGTTCCATGGTTAAAAAAGCATTTTTTTTTTCATGATTTACCAATAGTTGGAAACATTTGGGATATTGTAAGTACTCAACTGAACAAAATATATAACACTGGCCTGGTGGTTTTTGGATATTTTACTGCAAAAATCCTAATCCTACCTTTAACGGTACTGGAAGAAGGTTTGTTCATAACGTCATAACTCCCATTATGAACAAACATTCTTCCAGTAAAATTAATAGAATGTTTGTTTTAAGTTATCTGGTCTTTAATAATGTTCTCAAAACATTAGCACAAAAAAATTATTCATGGAAGGTTTTTTTTTTTTTTTGCTGAAATATTTTGGAAGTTCATCTAACATATATATATATATATATATATATATATATATATATATATATATATATATATATATATATATATATATATATATATATATATATATATATTTATATTATATATTTATATTACCACTTGTTTCAGAGAACATTTAACCATAACATTCCCCATCATATTTGGAAAATGATCAAATGAAATGGTTCCGTAAGTTTCACGCAACCAAGAAAAACTTTTCTTTAAATATTAAAAAAAACTGGACATTTTAAACATTCAGAAAGACTGTTAACTTAATGGGAACAATAGGAAAACATTATTAGTGTTAACTGGGATGTTAAGAGTGTAATATTTTCAATGTAAATACTTAATTCCCTGTGATTTAGCCAATGTGTTTAAACATGTAGGGCTGAATCACAACTTGGCAGAATATCCATATAGCTGACTAGCTGTTGGTTTTCTAAATTGTCTATATTAACATTGCAAAAGAAAACAAGACAAATAATTAGCAGATACATTTTTTGGGGGGGCAAACCTACAGCAATATCAGTAAAAAAAGCATAAATATGATAGATACAGTTTTGATACTATTTCATACTATTTAAAAGCTGTTCCTGAAGGGATTGTTGGATTTGAGTGTTTCTTTCCGTGGAAGTGAAGCGTAATGTATACACAAGGCAGTTTCAGTTTAACTTAACAGCTTTTCTGGGGGACAGCGGCTCTGAAAATTATTCATAACATAATGGTTTCAGATCCGTACAACTGCTGCTTTACAAAGTGAGGGATAGAGAGAAAATGTCAGCTCAGGCAAACTCAAATAAAAGCTGTGCACTTCTCTCCATCACACCAGATAGACTTCAATAAAGAAGGCACATTAAATTGGGATATTCACTTTCAATGCTATTTTTAGGCCTACTTTGAGATTTTATCCTTGTTGCTTGAAACTTACTGGTAAATATTACACTGCTTATATCATTTTTTTATTGTTATGTTTAATACCTCAGAATATACTTGAAGTATCAGGTTGAGAATGTTGAGAACTGATTGCAAATATTCATTTATACTATTTTTCTTAACTTTTTGTAATATTAAATACATTTTGTAATATATAAATTGGAAAAATACATTTGAATATAAAAGGTGAATTTACACACACAAAAAAATAAACACATAGTTTGACCATAACATTATTTGTCTCATTTCAGATGGCGTATATTTTGTATTACATGGCGATTGTGGGTCATGCTCTTTCTATAGTGTCCCTTCTCATCTCACTGGCCATATTCTTTTATTTCAGGTGAGTTTCCATCTCCTCTTGACTGTCTCCACCCATACGTCTTGAAGAAGGCCAGAAATATCTGCTGCGTAGCTGCAGTTCCTTCAGAACGATCAATAAACCTCTCGATGATGGGTCACTCAGTTATTTACTTGTTCTTGGCAGGGCTCTGTGTTGTCTACTCTCAAACATTTTGTCATTTATCAGAGCTGTTGACGGTGACGGTGTGGAGGTAGAGTGCTGCGGTGGCGTCTGAGATTTATTTAATTGTCAGAGTCCTCGTTTAAGCTTTTCAAAGAGAGATTTACCAAGAGACTCTCGGCTACCCCATTTATCACAGTGGCCAATTCAAACTGAATAGAAAAGATGGATAGGCGTTCCCGTCAGCATGGTAAAACGGAAATGCAGTCTGAACCCTGAAGTTAAATACATTAACCCTTGAATTATATACAACTCTGGATCAGGCTATTACTTCCACAAAGTCAGGAAAATGTGCCTTTTCTGTGGGCTTGTTGGCTGAATTACCATATACAGTGCCTCGTGAATGCATCAAAATCTAAACCAATCACCTTATTTGACTGAACTGCAAATCATACATTTGGAATGCAATTCATGTATGCAAACTGAAGACCAAAGGGAATGATTTCAGCGTGATATTTTTTGGTGAAGAAAACATTTGCTATTTTTGAATCCTATAATTTTATACAGATTAAAATCAGTTATACTAACAAGAATGAAATAGTTGACTCTGGGCTGTTTAATTATTATCAATTATCTGGAAGTGGAAGTTACACCAGACCACCCAATCACTGTCTAGAAAAGGTGGTCCCTAAAAACTTAATGCTTGGACTTGGACATTCTGTTAAAATGTGAAAAAAGCAGGAACATTCTACTGGATAACCAGTTTTAATTGGCTGAAAGTTTGGAGTAAGAGAGTGAACCCAACTACAATTTCTTTACAAACTATTTTTAATAATTGGGTTGGACCGTATTGGGAAAGAAAGGCAGCCAACAGTTGTCCAGCATAAATGGGAACACCATCAACAGTTTAAAAAGCAAGCATGAGAGAATGAGGCGGAATCTAAACAGAGCGACAACAGATTTTATTGTTCATTTGTTTTATCTCATAGATTGATGTCTTTACTATTGTTTAAAAATCTAGAAATTCACTATAATAAAAGAATGAGTATGTGTGTCCAAACTATTTAAAGGTACAGACTTCAATGCTGTTCACATAAGTGTTTAATTAAACTTTTGTCAGTCACAAATTGCAGTGATTAAAGGGATAGTTCACCCAAAAAATACAGTTTACTCACCCTCAAGTTGTGATAAACCTGTATGAATTTGTGGTCTTCTGAACACAAAAGAAGATATTTTGAAAAGTATGAGTAACCAAACAGTTTATGAACCCTGTTGACTTCCATAGTATGGAGGAGAAGAAAAAAACACTAGTCAAAATATCTTAGAAGACGAAAAATTCATACAGGTTTGGATCAACTTGAGGGTAAGCAAATGGTGACCATTTTAATTTTTTGGTGAACTATCCCTTTAAGATGATTAATTTGGTGCTTGAGATGAAAATATCACCGAACATTATAGGATTTGTGATTCAGTTCAATGAGCGTTCATGTTTTAATGGACGTTTAAATGATTTAGTGATCCTTCTGTCATTAACATTAACAAATGAACTTTTAATAGGACCCAACTGTTTGCACTCTTGCTTACAGGCTGAAAGAGAAGGGTCATTTGGCTCTGGCACCGCAAAAAACGATACTTTCTCATTATTATGTTTTATTGAGTGCAAATCCTTGGTGTCCAGTTGTCTGGCAGAGCTGCACTAAGCCCTGAGCCAAATGACGAGTAGTATTTGTCAGATTTTGTGTGTCATTTCATGCTGACATGGTTTCCGTATGTCTCTGTCCCCTAGGGTAAACTTAATTTCATGGGTAATGAAATGTAGGAGCCAAAGAGTCTTATATACATTAAACGGCACATAAACTTTTGAGTTCTATGTCACACAGCTGTATCTGTATTTTTATTATTTTTTCAGTACACTAAGCAATCATCGAAAGATTGAGAGTCAATGTACTCTTAAAGTATTAAAAGCATATTTCTATTAAAGCCTAATTTCAACATTAGCACTCAATAAATACTTGGTTTTATTTATAAAGTAATTACTGTCTGTTGTTAGAGCACAGTTTAATTTGATTTCATGATTATGGCATTATGGCATGTTTCATTTCCTTGCAAATGTAGACCAAAATTACTGGGGAAAAAGGGAGAGCACCATTTAAAGTACATTTGGATGTCTTTGGCTTCATTCTGTTTGTGTCTAAGCGATCCGATCAATAAGTCTAAATCTTGCAGTTGCAACTTTTTGAAATATGACTGGGCCAGTTTATGTATTCGCAGTTGTAAATATTTGTATTGTGTCAATTATGATGCATCACATATAATATAATTTGTGTTCAGCTGGTTTGGTACACTATCTGGAAGTGTAACATAGCAACGCTTGTTTTTACGGTGCGTTTCGTGATATTTACAGGCCGATCTTCTGAGATGTCAAAGTCTTAATGTTGTCTTATTGGGTCCAGATGTGGTGCTCAAAGAGGTACGTGTCAGCATACAGCTGCACTACGCTTTAATTTATGCCCCACCGAATAATGCCAGAAATTTTTGGTTAGGAATATGGGAAATAGCTTTGGAAAATGAGCTCAGCTTTCACTCCCATCCCAGCTTTGCACTCAGCTGATCTCTGCTGGCAATTTTAGGTTAAACTGAGTGAAATCATGTGAGTAGCATGACTTTCTTAATTTTGTGATTGCAATGATATTTGTTGATGCAGGTGTGGACTTGTTTTACGTCCCAAATTTGGCATATTTAACGACTCCTGACCAACAACAAAACAGCATTTCATACTCAGAAATCGTGTTCTCTCTCTTATTTTTTTAATTCTGAATTTTGGTTATGTTGTTACAAACAAATAAATATTTATATTTTTTGTTGGCTTTAAATATATATATATATATATATATATATATATATATATATATATATATATACACACACACACACACACAGTACATACATTGATCAGGTGTTATAAGATTATGAAGTGAATAACGCTGATTATCTCTTCATCACGGCACCTGTTAATGGGTGGGATATATTAGATATATTAGCATATAAGTGAACATTTTGTCCTCAAAGTTGATGTGTTTAAAGCAGGAAGAATGGGCAAGCGTAAGGATTTGAGCAATTTAGCGAAGGGCCAAATTGTGATGGCTAGACAACAGAGAATCTCCAAAACTGCAGCTCTTGTGGGGTGTTCCTGGTCTTATAAGTTCATGCTGGTTCTGATAGAAAGGTGTCAGAATACACAGTGCATCGCAGTTTGTTGATATTGTAGCATGGCCAAGGTAATTTAAAGATTTAGTTCGGGCGCCAGACAGTTTAAATTACTGTCGAAATAAAGAGCCGGCTGCATAGCCACAGACCAGTCAGGGTGCCCATGATGACCCCTGTCCACCATTGAAAGCACCAACAGTCCCTGCCACAAAGCAAAAATGGTACAGAAATGTTTTGAGAAGCACAACAAGAAGTTTGTGGTGTTGACGTGGCCTCCAAACTCCCCAGATCATCTAATCGAGCATCTGTGGGATGTGTTGAACAAACAAGTCTGATCCACGGAGGCCCCACCTCGCAATTTACAGGACTTAAAGGATCTGCTGCTAACATCTTGGTGCCAGATACCACAGCACACCTTCAGGGGTCTAGTGGAGTCCATGCCTCGACGGGTCAGGGCTGTTTTGGCAGCAAAAGGGGGACCAGCACATAATGTTATGCCTGATTGGTATACACAATTATTTTATTCAGCAAGGATGTATTACATTGATCAGAAGTGACACTATGAGACATGTTACAAAATATTTCTATTTAAAATAAATTATGTTAATTTGAACTTGATAATAAATGTTTATTAAGCAGTAAATCATCATCATACTGTAGAATGATTTCTGAAGGATCATGTGACACTGAGGACTGGAGTAATGATGCTGAAAATTCAGCTTTGCATCACAGGAATAAATTACATGTTAAAACATATTCAAATAGAAAACAGGTATTTTGAGTTTAAATAAAATGGTTACCCATTTTTTTACTGTATTCTTGATCAAATAAATGCAGCCTTGGTGAGCAGAAGAGGCTTCTTTCAAAACATTAAAGACTGACCCAAACTTCTGAACAGTAAAAAGTTTCAAAGCTAAAAGATCACTTTTCCTTAACCAAAGGAAGGTCTTATATACATTAAACGGCACATAAACTTTGGGGTTATATGACACATAGTATGGCAGTTTACATTTTTTTCAGTACACTAAGCAATCATTGAAAGATTGAGAGTCAATGTACTCTTTAGATTATTATTAAATATTAAAAGCGTATTTCTATTGAGACCTTATTTCAACATTAAAACACAATAATGATTGTTTGGGTTGTAAAGAAATGATCTGTTGTTAGGGCGCACAGTTTTTGATTATGACATTGTTTCATGTCCCTGCAAATGTAGACCAAAATTACTGGGGGGAAAAGGAGAGCACATTTAAACAACATTTGGATGTCTTTGGCTTCATTCTGATCAAATAAATGCAGCCTTGTTGAGCAAAAGACTTCTTTCAAAACATAAAAAAATCTTACTGACCCCAAACTTCTGAATGGTACTGTATATATGTCCCAAGATCACCTTTCCTTAACCCTATAGGGGCTTCATGAATTCAGTTTTAAAATAATCGCTTGCAATCCCTAAGCAAATAATGGTAAAAACCAACCAAACAGGCAAGCATCCCTCAATCTTTGACGTTATTTGAAATAAAGCCAGGATGCTCAGGCCTCAGGTGGCGCAAAATCGACATTCTGTTCATGTCATTAAATGGGTCACATCATGAGGAATCAAATTTCCCTTTATCTTTCGAGATATAGAGAGTTCATTGTACTACTAAAACGAACTGTAACATTCAGTACTTCACCGGTCCAAAAAGATCCATTTATTGAAACTGGGCTGAAAAAAATTCTCAATATGAAATCACTGAGTTCCTAATATTAACATATGACCATCTACTGTATATTTGCACATGCCTGCCGAGCCACATGGTGAGATAATATGGAGGAAATTGGGAAATCTTGAGCCGTCTCTGGCTGCGTTTAGCATCTACCTTTCTGCATATCTGACTGAGAAACGAGCCGCTGAAGTTTATTTTAACGACTTGATCATGACAGATTAATTGTAACAGTCTTGTTTTATGAATCAAAATATAATGCAGGCTTTGTAAGGAGGCATTTAAAAGGTGGAGCAGACAAAAACTGTATTGAAGCTGCTGTGGAGAGGTGCATGGCAATTGCATAAATGAATGGTCTGATTTATGAATTCTTTATTTACCTGTGACAATAGATGTGCAATGCAAATTTTTAAAATGCTGAAAAGAAGCTCAGTGCTTGAGTAAAGATTTTAATCTGTTAGAAGCAGATTGATTTATTATGTATAGAAATTATCCAAAAAAAAGTTTGTTTGAATCCTGAAATGGCCTGTCAAACTGAATTACTCTGCAAAAATTCACACAACTGCCTCTGTCATGAATGATCCGTGATTAATATTTCTTTATCTCCCATCCAGGAGTCTGAGCTGTCAGAGAATCACTCTACACAAGAACTTATTCTTCTCGTATGTGCTCAACTCAGCCTTCACCATCGTCAACCTCATAACTGTGGTCAACAACCCCAAAGTGGTGCAGAGGAATCCGGTGCGTGGCACAATGCTTACATCATCAACAGGGCTTTTCACACTGCGCTTAACCTCGAGTTATTGTCCTTCTAAACCCCACTTTCAATCCTGTGAAAGGAACATTTCACACTTGTAATTTAGAAGTGGGGAAGCACGGGTCGTTTTTTACCCGGGGTTATGAAACAGGATTAGCACTGCTTTTGCGCTGTTAACCCTGCATTGCGGTGACAACCGTTTACAGTTGAAACCAACCAGTGTTAGAATGAATACGTGACCCTGGACCACAAAACCAGTCATAACGGTCAGTTTTTTAAAAATTGAGATTATACATCACATGGCTTTCCATTGATGTATGGTCTGTTAGAATATGAGTATTTGGCCGAGATACAACTATTTGAAAATATGCAATCTGAGGGTGCAAAAACATCTAAATCTTGAGAAAATCACCTTTTAATTTGTATGAATAAAGTCCTTGGCAATGCATATTACTACTAATAATACATTTTATATATTTACGGGAGGAAATTTACTAAATATCTTAATGGATCATGATCTTTAATTAATATCCTACTGGCTTTTGGCATAAAATAAAAATAAATAATTTTGACCCATACAATGTATTGTTGGCTATTGCAACTTATGACTGGTTTTGTCGTCCAGGGTCACATATCACATGCTTTGTACAGTCATGGAAACGCAGCATCACACGTGTTGCACACCCTAAAAAATGCTGGGTTGTTTCAACCAATGTTTGGGTCATGGGCGTCGGAACCATTGTGTGTGAGTGGGACAAGACCCACCCAATGATATTGGACCCATTCACTTTTATCATCTCTAATTCAGTGCATGTCTGTTTACCTACCCCTAACCGATAAACACTTATTATTAAACACATGTTAGACACTTTATTTCCACTTTTCTAATATTTTCTTCATTTTTATTGAAAATAAATGCCTTTGCGATCTGATATGTGATGGGAAAAGGGAGTAGAGCGAGTTCGGCAAAAGCCGGATTCGAACCTCAGATTTGCGTCAAAACTTGATGCCATGTGTCTTACCCTTACACTATTGCCACGGTGAATAACTCAGTGATTTCCATAATTTTGTCTAGCCCAATCAATCGTTTAGTAAACGGCGGTAGATTTGTATTTAATGTAAATGGCAACCAACGTTACTCCAGTAAAAAAATTCTGAGAGAGAGAGGACCCACCACATTTTACTTGCTTGACGCCATGGAGAAACCCAACCGTTGGGATTAAAAGTTTTGTTTAAAAATGTAAACCAACAGTTGGGTTTGTCCATAAGAGTTTATGAACTCAGTTTTTTTTTTCAGGGGAAAATGTTAAATGTTGAAAGAAAACATAACAACTGGAGTGAAAAAGTGACAATTTCTTTCTTTTCTGTATAGTCTGAAACATCCATTCAGTATAAGGTTATTTGTACTGTCTACAATATATATTCCATTTATCCAGGATTTAGACTGACCCAGGGTTGACTATTTAAGTGTGAAAAACACTATTGTTACTCCCAATACGACTTTCTGTTTTTGTTTTTTTTTAAAAGAGGAGGAAAAAAGGCTGATCCAAATATTAGAACAGAGGTATATCTACCTATCTATCTATCTATCTATCTATCTATCTATCTATCTATCTATCTATCTATCTATCTATCTATCTATCTATCTATCTATCTATCTATCTATCTATCTATCTATCTATCTATCTATCTATCTATCTATCTATCTATCTATCTATCTATCTATCTATCTATCTATCTAGTCATCTTATCTATAGACAGTGATTTTGTTTATAATATCTATCTAGTCTATTTTCTTTTTTCAAGAAAGTTATACTTTTATTTAGCAAGGATGCATTAAATTGATCAAAAGTGACAGTAAAGCCATTTATAATGTTACAAAAGGTTTTATTATATTTAAGACAAATGCTGTTCTTTTGAACTTTATATCAAAGGATCTGTTTATAATAACAATAATAAATGTTTCTTAAGCAGAAAAAGAAGGATCCTGTGAAACTGAAGACTGAAGTAATGATGCTTTATTCAGTTTTGAATAAATTGCATTTTAAAACATATCCAAATAGAAAACAGTTATTTTAATATTACTGTTTTTGCTGTATTTTAGATATGCTCACAATGCAGCCTTAGTGAGCATATGTCAGGCATACACCTATACACAATATATTCAAGTAATTGAGAAATATATTTAATTTTTAATTTAATTTAAATGCAAGTTTTGACAGAGTACCCATGCTTTAACCTTGTGTCTTGTTATAAAAAAAAATACTTAAGTTTGGGTTAAGATAGTTTAGATAGATATTCTATATTTGTCATGTGTAAGATTTTTAAAAAGATTTTACACTTAAGAAAGACATATTTAGCACACCATAAAAGGTCATATTGTTTAATCCACATTGTATTTCCATTGCTTGGAATAGGATCGTTTCAGGTTTTGCTCTCTATGGAGGAATGCATAAATCTGCCACATTGGAATGCACTGCATGATCTAAGAGGTGTGGTGAGGAGATGCGTTTCAAGAGAAACATTCACTTTTAGCTACTGTACCCAATGTGATCGAGGAGAATTGCCTATTCTTTTTTTTTCTGATAAACCGATGAGAAAAAACAGAGATAAAAATGAAATTGCACCCTGCTATCAGGTGTTTGAAATGGCCTGTTATCATGTGTGGTGAATTGGATGAGTAGATTTTGAAGTTCTGAAAGGACTGGAGTGCAGTTTTAGAGTTTCAGAACGATCTTAATCATTGTTCTTACTCGCCTAAAAATACTGGGTAGTGTCTGAGAGATGCATTATTGCAATCACCAGGCTCCTTCATTTAAAAACCTAACGCCGCTTTGCCTGTCAAAGTACCATCCTTACTTATGCTTTCTCAAAATGATGACTGTTTTTTTGGGGCCAGTGTAATGCAGATGTTCATTCTTTCGGGGGTGGAGGTGCATTCTTTATGTTTAATTTACGGTATCCTTGTTCAGTCTGAAGAACAAGCTCTTTCTGTTTTTCCTTCCAACTCCAGTGAGTCGAGCCGCAGTCAGTACAGAACGCATTTCCAGCCTCAAGGAGAAGAGGTTACAGATAGGGTTTAGTTTATGCTTAAACCCTGTGCTTCTAACATGAGCTGTGCTTAGTCTGACAAGAATGCCAATACACGTCAAGGACATCAGAATCAAAGTAAAAGAGCATTGACTTCTAAAGAAAAGTTGGAGTTCATAACATGTGCGAGGACTTTCTGCCAGTTGCGTGGGTGCAGCAGGCAGAAGAGAGCTATGGACATATGGTAAAAAGTTAATCTGGATGACTGATGTGTTGTTGGGAGGTGTGTGTGATCCAGCTCAGTGGATTGAGAATAGACACTTTGCCAGGATTTTCTAATTAAAACTGCACACATGTTTATTTCAAAGCGGCCATGCAACTCAAAAATTCAGAGTTAGGGATTGTCCAGGCCAGGTTAAACATCAAAAATGGGTATTCTGAAAGTATCTAGTATCTGCTCAGCAGACTAATAACAGATTGTGAAAACCTGTTTGATTTCATTTAAGTAACTATTCTTGCTTAGCCAGACCTTCAGACTGATGGTAGATGGTTTGGACTCTAGCAGCTTTCATTGGCAGTCTGACTGGCATGTTAGCAACCAATCAGTTTGTTTTGTTCATCGTCATTTGTAGGGGCGTGAAAATGTTAAATCAATGTCCCTACAATAACAGACTGCCTTGTAAAACTCTTGGAGGTTAAAGAGTCTATGCCGTGAACTTCACATACTTTTGAAAATCCACTGTTCAGTTGATCCTGATAAGCGCTCATTCGCAGTTGTAAAAACAAGGGCTTTTGGCATCACAATGGCTATTTTTCTAGGCAGACGGTTAAATGCTACTGGATTTTCCGGGAGACGTGCGTGTTGTGTTCTTCAACGAATAATAATATGTGACTCGATATATAATCATACATAGTTAGGATAGCAAAATAAATTGACTTTTAAAAGAAAGGGAAAAAAATGCTTTCCACAGTTTTAAGTTGAGCATCCAAACAAACTTTTTTGATGAAAATCCATATGTAATTTGGCTAATACTAAAACAATATTTGGATCAGTGTTTGTTCAATATTTTAGGCTGTTAAATCACATTTTGTCTGTTGTTTATGGTTTTATAATATGGTCAGTTGTCTTAATTTTGTACATTGCTGTGCCTATGCAGTTCATAAAAAATTGATATTAATAAAAATGAATGTTTTCAACCACCCGAGAACCACTGCAATAGATCAGTGAAGGGATAGTTCTCCCAAAAATGAAAATTCTGTCATTAATTACCCTCATGAAGAGATCATAAAACTAATCCATATGAATTGAGCGGTTTAGTAAAAATGTTCTTGATTGCTTTATATGAAGAACACATTTGATTTAGGCTTTTATACACATATAAACATTCATCAATTCACACATCAGTTGTGTAAATGGAAGCTCAAGCATGCTCGATTGACGTTCAAGAACCAATGAGGTTCATTCTCGTGTTATGAGCATTGTTTAAATCAGAATAAAAGCCTAAATTCAATCTGTTAATCATATAAAGCGATCGAGTCTCTTCAAAAATGTGGACTTACGATCTCTTTATGAACTTTTTGAAGCATCAAATTGTTACATAGCTGTCAATGGAGGGACTAAAAGTTCTCAGATTTCATCAAAAATATCTTTATTTGTGTGTTTAGTACAACATGAGGTTGAATAATTTCATTTTTGAGTGAACTATCCCTTTAATTCTTAACTAACTAGACCAGAACCAAACCAGCATAAATCGGTTTGGACATTGTAATTTATGCTGGTGTAAGCTGGTCTTTTTTAGCAGGGCTGTCCTGTCAGATTTCATTTTTGCCTGAATCGCTTGGTGCAGTGAAACTTAAAGCACCTGTCTACTTCGTTCTCTCACTCCCCCTCTGCAGATTGGCTGTAAGGTGCTACACTTCTTCCACATGTACATGCTGGGCTGTAACTATTTCTGGATGCTCTGCGAGGGGATTTACCTGCACACGCTGATTGTGGTGGCCGTATTTGCAGAGGAGCAGCATCTGCACTGGTATTATCTTCTGGGCTGGGGTGAGTCTCCGGCAGCTCTGCTCCCTCTGTCCATCTGAAAGCTCCCAATTTTGCTTTCCCATCTGTCAGCAAACTCTGAATTGTAAATATGAACACCCTCCTTATTTGCTAAGCACGGAGTGTATCGTGACCTGTTTTCAAAGGCAGCTGTTTCATCAGTCTTTGCTCCATAATTTATTGGATGCATTTGCTCGTGGTCATGTCCTCCTGCTCCATAAACAGAAAACACTGTCGCTGGCACAAACACTTGTTTAAAGACAGACGAATCAGCCAATCCACAGTTAGGACACAGTGTGCTGGACATTTGTGGATGTTTGGGGTCATGGTTTATTTCACATTCTGATGTACTTTACTGCTCCCACTGACAGTTTTATTAGGACGTTTTATTGAAGATCAGAGCTTAACGCCCTTGTTTCACCTGTTCTCTGTGTTAGCAGTGACATGGGTTAGGAAGTTGCCTGATAAATAGTCAAAAAAGCCTTGCATTGTGGAGCATTATTAAAGATTGTGAGATAACCCGGTGCCGGATCATCCATTCCCAAAGGGAGAAAAGACAGCCCTCGACCATCTGTAGAAAATCTGCCTTGTGGCTTTTCAAGCTGTCCTGAGGATATTCAAAGCCGCTATGTTAAAATTCTCAACATTACAGGAATGTCACCCAAACATATGTGATTATTTTGTTGTTTTACCCTACATGACTTGCTTTTGACTGTGAAAAACAATTGGAACACGTTTGAAGAATGTCCAAGCCACACATTTCCATATAATTGAAGTGAATGAGGGGAAAAACACCATAGTTCATATGATCTATGCATTATTATTCAATAACTTTGGGTGAGATACAGGCTGAAATGTAAGTTGTGATGTATTGATAATCTTCCCCTCATCATGCATCGAAGACAACTGTTCATTTAGTCTATAAATGCTGTGCATGTAAAACACTGTTTTTAAATACTCAAATACAACAAGTTACGCATTTCACGTGGTCAAGCCTCGCTGTCTAATAACAGTTACAGCAGTATCATTCATTTTGCATTAGAGTAATAATATTTTGTGTTTGATTAATGTCTGTATTCTCCTTTCAACAGGATTCCCCTTGGTGCCTGCATCCATCCATGCTGTGGCGAGAAAGAAATACTTTGATGACAAGTGAGTAATGTTCACTGCTTTTCAGCAGTAAATACAGAAGACAGGCCAGGTTCAGTGGACAGTGGGTCTGATATGGGATTTATTATATTTTTCCACTAGCTGCTGGATGAGTGTGGAGACCCATCTGCTCTACGTGGTTCATGGCCCCATCATGGCAGCTTTATTAGTGAGTCAGCACTTTTTACATTTATTTATTATCTATTATATTGAGCTTTGCATATATTCACACAGCATGTATCATAATTCTGGCTCTGAATAAACCATTTTAATCATGAAACAAACGTAATTTTTGAGGAAAAGTTTTAATGTAATGTTTTGTTCTTAGTGCCGCAAATGACAGATATTGCATTTAACATCTCATTAGATCCCATTTCTGTTCAAATTGGATTGTCGTGTTCATTCACAGTTAATCAAGCTTAAGTGTGTTAACTCTGTGTGAAATTAAAATCTAAATAGAGCATGTTAGTTAAAGACTGTTTGGAGTTCATTTTTTTTTTTATGTTGTAGGTCAATTTATTCTTTCTGCTGAACATAGTACGGGTCTTAGTAACCAAACTGAGAGATACGCACAGAGCGGAGTCTAACATGTATATGAAGGCGGTGAGGGCCACCCTCATTCTAGTGCCCTTATTGGGCATTCAGTTCGTCATCTTCCCTTGGCGGCCAGAGAACCGCTTGGCAGGAGAGATATACGATTACATCATGCACATATTAATGCATTACCAGGTAACAGACAGAATGCTAACTCTTTTAACTTGTCAAATACACCTAAAAATGATGTTAATGCTTCCATATTTTCTATTTTGCAAGGGATTGTTGGTGGCAACCATATTCTGTTTTTTCAATGGAGAGGTAAGCAGATTAAAATCCTTATTACGAGCTATTTCACCACATAAAGAAGAAATTCTTGTATTGTTTACTCACTCTCATGTAGTTAGGTTTTAATTTGTGATGAATATTATTTTGATATTTTCCATGCAACATCATAAAAACCCAATAAAAGTTATCCATACAGCGTAACAGATCATTCACATTCAAACCAAAAAATACATTGGTTTACACATGTATTGCAACCAAACATGAATGGAAAATGACAGATTAGCAGTGAAAATTTATTTAAAACTTTCAAAGTGCCTCTATTATGCTTCTTCGAATATTAGTGTGTAATATAGCTTTTTGTGATTGTAAAAGAGTTTTTGTCTCCAAAATGAAAATCGATTCTGAACCACTGAAATCAGTCGTCAGCAATTCCAGTCTCACTTCCTGTTGCATACCTGTGTAACAATGTCCCAATTGCATAAAGCCAGTCTATGGTCTTCATTGTTGGCCTGTGAAAGGCGTCTAGTTTGACCGGCCCTCAAACACTGTAGCCTCAAACACACTGTTGACATGTTTGCTGTTTTCAGTGGAGCGAATCCACTTGGCTGCACTTTAAAAACGACGCCATTGCTACTATTCATATCACTGTGTCTGTGTGTATCAAGTTCTGAGGAAACTTCCGGAGCTGAACGTCAGATATGGTAATAGGCGTTTTGTCTTCAACACACGCTGTAAGCAGTAGACCAATCTCAACAGACTGGGCCGTCTGACCAATCAGAACAGAGTTCAGAAAGACTGAATCTTCAAATGAACCATTTTCAGTCTCAAATGAGCTGATGCTGCAATGTATATTATGAGAAAAAGAAAGTTCTGTTTTTGACCTTGGGTGAATGTGAACATTTTGTAGAAGAAATCTAAAACAAAATTAGGAATCTTTGAAATAGCATAATAGAAGCACTTTAAAACTAATCAGAAAAACCCTCATAAAAGGGGCTAAATGTAAGCAACCCACCCCCCTCCACTCCCCTCCCCTGTGTGAAGGACGTGACCTTTGAGATAGCTTGACGTTTTGTCCAAGTGGCTGGTGTTCAGGAAGTCAGTCAGGCGTTCAGCGACTTTCTGGGTGAATACCTGGCCATGTTGTGCAACTGACACATTGATTCAGACATGGTTGATGCCACTTTCCTCCATGATCTGTCATGGTGCACACATGATATGACTGTTTCAGTCAATGTGAAAATAGTTTTGCATTAATTTAATTTAAAGAGATTAGGTAAAAAAAAACAAAAAAACATATTTCAGCACTCATATATAGTATGTATAGCTTGGCATCAGTTATATATTTTTTAAATGTTTTTAAAAGAAGTCTCTTATGCTCACCAAGGATGCATTACAAATAAAAACAACAACAAAATATTATCTTTCAAATAAATTATTTTGAACTTAAAATGTATCAAATAATCTTGAAAAAATTGCTCACAACTGTTTTCAACATTGATAATAAATGTTACTTATGCATCAAATCAGTGTATGAGAATGATTTCTGAAGGATCATGTGACTGAACACTGGAGTAATGATGCTGAAAATTCAGCATTGCATTGCAGGAATAAATTACATTTTAAAATATATTAAAATAGAAAACAACATTTCACCGTATGTTTTTATTTTTCTATTTGTAATAAAATAAATGCAGCCTTGGTGAGCATAAGAGACTTCTTTTAAAGTTTTTTTATGTGATACATAAATGAAATGGGAAGATTTCTGTAATAGTACTAATAAACCGAGTATGTTTCAGTACACAATAACTAGATTTATATATTTATCATTGACAAATTCAGTTTCTTTTATTCTCATACATTTTAACTAATTGAATAATGCTTGTTCCACAGCTAGCCATTTTTTAACAATGTTCATACTTTAATTAATTTCACAAAGAACAGATTTATGCTGATTCTAAGCAATTTAAATAAATATGACTGATTAAAAAACAAATAGATGCAAATAGTTAATAATAAACTAATCTTGCCTGTTTCATTTATGTATGACAAACAAACTAAATGTTAAATGTTAAAACTATACATAAATACATAAATCTTAAAGCTGGTATGAAATGAAAGTTAGTCATCTTGTGACATGTCTCTATTGTGACATATTTGAGTGAAACGCTTCTCGAACAAGAAAAAATGTAGGGCGGGACTTGATTTTATCAATGGGGAATTGATTGGATGGTTGTGGTTTGCTATTGATAGATCTCCACCCTCGTGCCAGTAAACACGTCATCAGAGAAGAGAAGAGATGTCGCTGCAAGAGGGAGGAGAAGTTATTTTGATTAAAGATTACGAGGGCACAAGAAATAAGGATGTGCCTGTATAAATCATTTATAAGAAATACTGCAGTATTCCATAAATAAAATAAGAACTTGCATACTTTGATTAAGACTTTTTCTGTTGTATTGTACTGACACTGATATAAATCTCTCAAGGGTCGGTCGTAGTCGCAAAGGATCGACTCTCATGTTGTGGCGCTCGTTTCCACATTCGCCGAACATTTATTTGAAAGCCAGACGCGTTCAATGTGTCTCTTGACGTGAGGGGGTGCATGAAAAGAGTATTAAGTGGCAGTAAATACTAACAGGCACGTCAAAGCGCATTTGCCAGACTTGAGGAAAACAGACTTAGAGCACTTATGCATGACAAAACCAAAACAATGAAGACACAGTTTCATTAGAATACTCAGCATGAGGTTCCTGGCACGAACTTGAATGGAATGAATTAGCGCCTTTCATTCGCCTATGTGTAAGTCATGTTTTATACATGCTGAATTATTTCTGGGCCTGGAAAATGGGTCAATTATTAGCTTATGCATGAGCAGCCAGCTCGCATCAGCATCAGCGCGTCTACAAACTATTTGGATGTGTCCTAAGCACAGATCCTGTTTCAGGACAATAAAAGGTGCACTGACACAGAATAATATTTTCTTTGTGGTGGTGTTTGTTTACCTCAGCGTGATGATTCGTTCTCGTCTAATGTCCTTCCCCTGATCCAATATCCCTCTTTGTTATGTGTTAAAAATACACAGAGCGCTAATTGCCGCTTCAAAATCAGTTATGATAATAATAGAGTAATATAATTCCCACATTCTGACAGAGGTCAATGCAAAAACGTTTTAATTAATACTAAAATTATGGTCAAAGCATATTTATGTCAAATTAACATTTTTCATTAAAGGGGACCTTTTATGCCCTTTTTTCAAAGTTTTAATTTAGTTTTCATGCGTGAATGAACAAAAAAACATTTATGTCAGAATCACTACCGTCAAAGATAATAGACAATTAGCATACAGTTTAGATTGGCGGTATGGTTCTGTTCTGGGCAAGCTACCCCCCCTTAGGGTAACCAGAACAGAACCAACAATATATTGCAGATATCATTAATGTTGATATTTAATTGTACAACCTAATTTGGGAATTTAGTCTGATTCAAGGGGAATCAGAATACCATATCCTGACTGGACTAGAGGAGGAGCTGGGGCTGAAGGAGGGAATATATAAATAGCTGATATATGCTGTGATAGACGTTGTGTTCCTATAGGTAGACATGATCAGCTGACAGTCAGCTGATGTGAGCTTGACTAACGTGACCTGCACTTGATTATTTTTCACATATTTGACATTGTCGCAGCTCCTCTCTTCCCAGTCTGTTTAGTTCCGGTCTCTATGAAGCCCCTCCTGAGAAGCACAATGTGCTCTGATTGGTTGGCTGGATCAGTGCGTTGTGATTGGTCAACAGCTTGAAGGGTGTCACATCCTTTACCATAACTACGAGTTTCAACACACTACCAACTAACTAACTTTTTTTTTTTGCATATGCCTTGGGTGAGAATTATTTAAATGAGGAATATTGTGACGTGAAGTGAATGTTGTGTGAAGAAAACTCAAGACTACAATGGAGGCGTTTCAGGGAGTTCAGAAACAGTGACAGTGATATAGAGAATACTTTGTGCTTTGTAACTTTGCAGACCTTTTTCATGCTCAACCAGCAACATCAAGTCAAGTCAAGTCAAGTCAACAATGCAGATTGTTTCAAAGCAGCTTCACAGAGTTAAACAGAAAAATAATGCAACAGAATATATTTAGATTATCATACAGTAACAATGTGGGCTTTAGATCAGTAATTAGATAAGTAATTTGGTCTATATGGTTAATTTAGTTTAATAATTAGATTTATTTTGAAATATATTTGAAAAATAGTTTTTTCCCCAACTGAGCAAGCCAAGCCAGAGGCGACAGTGGCAAGGAAACCAAAACCCCATCAGGAGACCTAATGGAGAAAAATAAACCTTGGGAGAAACCAGGCTCAGTCGTTCTCCTCTGGCCAATTAACAAACAGCGTATTATTATTATTAAAATTATTATTTTAAAGGTCAGAGGTCATATTCGATCTGAATATTCGAAAGATCTGAGGCACCACGCCGAAGACAGGTTTATTGAGGATGATGTATCGATTAAATAATTATTAAAAATAAATAATTTGAAATATCGGAGTCATTACACCGGAGACAGGTTTTTATTGAGGATGCCGTATTGATTAAACAATTACTAAAGTGTAATATTCGAAGATCGGGCAACACGCTGGAGACGGGTTGTTTTGAGGATGACATCGATTTAAAGAATTATTAACTAGGACTATTCAAACAATCGGAGTCATGGAGGATGCCGTGTCGATGAGGCAGCTTAAGGGGGAGTCTAAACATCACTAAAGAAGTTGAAAATGTATATAAAAAAAAAGCATAATAGTACCCTGTTTAAAGTAAATTTGATGCAGAAACAGTGCAGTGCAGCTTGTCAAATCACAGTTTTCTCAACGTCCTGACAGTCATCAGGCTCTGGGACACCAGATGTTACCAGATAAAAACAGATGCTAAACTTAAACCTGCTACATTAAACTCAATAGCAATTTCATAGGTGTTTAATAATTGGATATAGTTGTTTAAGGAGTGATCACAGACTGCGCTAGACTCAAATTCATCTTCAAAGATTATTATAATAAAACTACAAAGCTCAAAGAATGTTGTGACTGATGAGACGTCTCAGCACAAGAAAACATGACTACAGCTTTGTCCAATTACATTCCACTTTCAAAAACATTTTTTTTTGTAATGCATTAAATCAAAGTGACAATGAAAACAGTATCAAAACAGTATTTTTTTCCCTGGCGTGTCTATTTAAACCAAGTGCAAATAGCCCGTCTTGTTGGCAGAGGCTACTTACACTAACTCCGCCCACTGACGTCTGGTTGGGCCAGACAGAATTACAGAAGATGCCTTTTCCACCTTTTGCCGAACTCGCTTTACTCCCTTTTCCTATAACATAGATCAGAAAGGCATTTATTTTCAATGAAAACAAAGAAAATATTTAAAAAATGGAAATAAAGGGCCCTAACATACAGCCGGCTCAATGTGACGCCAGGCGCCTGTGTTTTTTGCTAGTTCCAGCACGATGCAGTTATCATTTTCATTTTTGTAGAGTTGTTTCTACAAAAAATGAGTATTGACAGCTTCACTTAAGTGTTTGTTCGGTCAACTTAACATTGCTGAGTGAAACAAACAAACTGTTTTGTTTATATTAGTGTTTAATGTTCAGTTATGTTGGACATTTAGAGGAGTTTCTGTAATTTTGTGATTACCATTATGCAGAAGAGCGGCACCTGTATTTAGGCTGTGGGCACTCATATACACATATTTATTGGATGAAATTCCTGCACTCAAGTAAATTGAGTTTGTCCAATGAGTTATTTTTTTGCATTTTGTTCCTAAATGTGCTTGTTGTTATTTAAATTTAACATAAAAATATTAAGTAAACTGCACATATATTTTGTAACAGTGACAAATTCAAATGGTTTGTATTTACTAAAAGAAATTGTAATTTTTATTAGAATTTCTTTTGTTCATATAACTACATTGTTATTTGTAAAAAGTATTCAATATAGATGTGTGGAACCACTTGACGCTGCTTTTTAAAGTAAATTCAACAAAAACATTTTTGGAGTGTTGCCGTGTTTTAAGGCAACTGAAAACGACTGCGACATTGACCAACAAAAACCTGGTCTAAAGTCTATAGCGCAGTATTTTTTTTGTGTTTTTTTTATTTTTTATAGAGCGCATTAGTAATATGCGCCTATAACATTTTTAAATATTAAAAATAAAAGGATTGCTTTCTAGAGATTGCTTTCATATAGTCTTTCCGCTCGCAAATTCTGCCACGTCAATAGCGAATCTGCCATGGTGCAAGCGCAGCTGGCTTTTAAAGGGAATGGGAGATGAGACTCTGATTGGTTTAGTGCATGTTACGCCCAAAACACACCCATGACTCACCCTTTTGGACCATGCTCCTGGTGCGCCGACCGTTTTTTCCATCGTTAAACTAGCAAAAGTGGATTCGGAGTGCACCTGTGCTGTGCGCTTCAGACCATGCACTCAGATTGTTAAAATAGTGCCCTGTATGTTAGTATTGCATACCGGTTAATGTACAACAACACTGAGGTGCAAATAGTATCTATTTTCACTTAGTGTAATTAGCATATCGATAAGAAAATGCTGCTATTTTCACTGTCAATAGAATCTATTGCTATTTGCACTTAGTGCCATTTCTCTGATTCTTACATGTATCACTGCAGGTCCAGGGAGCTCTGAAAAGGCAGTGGATGCAATACAAAGCCCAGTGGGGTCAGCGACGACGCGAGCACTGCTCCATGAGATCCACCTCCTACACCGCCACCTCCATCACTGAGGTGCCCGCTTTCATGTTCCATCATGACTGCAACAGTGAACATTTAAATGGCAAACAAACAGAAGACTCAGAGCTAGTGGCCCTCAAGACGGGTGAGACATACGCTTGAACGATTGGAGAAAAATACCGGCAAAGAAGTGATTCAGTCAAGCTGGAGACTGGAGACTCAACATTGACTGAATGTTTTCAAACTCCCCCATCTCAGACAGCACTTAAGAGCTGACAACAGAACATTCAAAGCCTGTGTGTTGGCACCATCGAATCGGTTGAAATATTACTCAAGGCTTTGTTTATATTCTCTACAGCTCTGCTTCTGCGAGTTGAAACGCAAAGGAAACAAAAAATACAGACATGGGCCGCATTTCTTAAAATATGACATATTAAAGCTGCTAGAATCAGGCTCCCCTCGCATCCTTTTTAGGCCCATGGCTACAAACAATAAGTTACTTCGCAAAAGAACTAAGGATGTGTTGATTTGTGGGACACTGAGTGTTTCTCTAAAGCTACTGGGAGTCGATCCTCCAGAGGACAGGCTACACTCATCCGTCTCTGAACAAAAGGAAAGTGCCTCCGTGCCTGAATCCTGTTTCTGATGGTGGTGAAACGGCTTAGAAGGTTACAAAGATCTGTCAGACGGTCATTTCGCATTTGAAAATAGCTTTTAATCCGTCTTGCGAGACTCCTGACTGCTTTATTGTTTTTGCAGCTGTGCTTTTCTGCCTCGTCTTTATTGCGAAAGGGGGTGTGGAGGGGAAAAAAGAAAATTTTTAGGACTGCTTAAAAAGTGAATTCATAAACCTGTGCATAGACATGAATAAAAATGTATTCTGTAAACAAAAAAAAACAAAAAAACAAAAAAAAAGACCAAAATATATTTAATAAGCTCCCGTGCTTCAGAGTGCAGATTGTATTTATCAGTCTGATTTTGAGGGATCTTTTCAGTGTTTTTCAGTGCTACTTCTCCAGTAAGTGCATTTCCTCTCTGCAACCAAAATCCACTGCTCATGAACACACCAAATTCACTTCAGCGAGTGATCAATAATCCACTTTTCTTCACTTGCCTTTATTTGACCGCAAATTACTTGTGGGACTGACTGAATAAGGCTGAAAATTAGAAACAGCAAAATAAGAAATCAGTGCATCTACTGATTAAATTAAATCAAGCTATAAATACAATATTTATCTCTTAAACTCAATTGAAATGTTATATCTATATACATACTGCACACAAATACAGTACCAGTCAAAAGTTTGAAAACAGTACTATTTTTAATGTTTTTGAAAGAAGTTGCTTTTGATAAAATATACAGAAAAAAACAGTAATATTGTGAAATAATTACAATTGAACAATAGTTTTCTATTTTAATACACTTTAAAATATGATTAATTTCTGTGATCAAAGTTGAATTTACTCCAGTGTTCAGTGTCACATGATCCTTCAAAAATCATTCTGATATGATGATTTGATACGCGGTTATCATTAATGTTGGAAACGGTCCTGCTTTGTACTTTTTGGAACCTTTTTTCAGGATTCATTGATGTAAAAATAGTTAAAAAGAACAGCATTTATTCAAAATAGAAATCTTTTCTATTAATTTGTATTAATGTAACGCTTCCTTGGAATAATTTCTTTCAAATAAAGAAAGCAAAAATTACTGACTCCAAACTTTTGAGCTATAAAAGATTTCTATTTTAAATAAATGCTGTTCTTTCTTGAAAAAATGTATCACAGGTTATAAAAATATTAAGCAGCACAACTGTTTCCAACATTGATCATAAATCATAAATCAAATATTAGAATGATTTCTGAAGGATCATGTGACACTGAAGACTGGAGTAAATTCAGCTTTGATCACAGAAATTAATTATAGTTTAAAGTATATTCAATTAGAAAACCATTATTTTACATTGTAATAATATTTCACAATATTACAGATTTTTCTGTATTTTTGATCAAATGAATGCCAGCTTGATGAGCATAAGAGACTTCTTTCAAAAACATCAGAAATAGTAATGTTTCCAAACGTTTTCAGTACTGTATATATCAGCATGGATGCATTAAATTGATCAAAAATTACTTTTACATTGTTACAAAAGATTTCTATTTCAAATAAATGCTGCTCTATTCAACTTTCTATTAATCAATGTGAATTTAACATGTTTATCAAATGTGATTTCTGAAGGATCATGTGACACTGAAGACTGGAGTAATGATGCTGAACATTCAGCTTTTCCATTACAGGAATGAGTATCACTTTAAAATATATATTAAAATTGAAAACGGTTATTTTAAATTGTATTAATATTTCACATTTTTACAGTTATTATTGTGTATTTTTGATCTAGCAAATGCAGCCTTGGTGACCATAAAGAGATTTCTTTCATAAACATTCAAACCCCAAATTCTGAACTGGTAAGGATAAATAAATAGCCTACATATAGGTGTGAAAACGTTAACAAAATCAAAGCAAACCATCTTCTTGTTATGACTGAAGAAAAATACTTTCTGAAACAGAATGTAGAGCACCACCCCCACATATTAAAGAGTGTGTAGACTGAACAACTGTGAGGACAGCAAGATGCTCTTGGCTCATATGGGAAGGTGTTTAGGGATCATGTGATGACAGGCAGCTGTCACAGCGTTTGCATTGCCTGTTACATACAGTAACAACTCACAGATGCTAAATGCACATGTGCAACTACAATGAAAATGTTCTTTATAAATATATCAATTACTACTACATGAGAATCAAATACCTTATCGTTTAAAGATCACATGCAAAAATCTATTTAAAGGTACACTATGTAACTTTTTTTGTTCAAAATTAACAAATCAGTCAATACATCATTAATCGTTCTTACAAAATGTGTTATTTTTTGTCTTACCGTTTCATTAGTCTATAGTAAGCCTGTTTTAACTCTTTCCCTGACGTTTTTTTAATAAGTCGCCAGCCACCGCCAGCATTTTTGATTCAAATTTAAGATAAAAAATCTGAACATGCAATATATCAAAAGAAAGAACAGAGTCAGGCATAAACTCTGCTTTTAAACAACAACAACAACAAAACCTTTTATTCTAGCTTCATGCATTCTTTTTATCAACACTTTAATACATTAATAATACATTTATCGCAAAACATTGTGTTTTTGTCAAAAACGACATCCAGATCGGATCCAGAGCAATGATCAAAACAGATGATCAAAACAGAGTAGATGGAGTCCATCAACACCCCTAATGTTTGCAGTTCTATAGCTCATCCTGGGTCGATATTTTATTTTTATTTTCAACATTTGGGAGTTTTGATTTAATGTTGGTGAGCATGTTATTTTATATATGCATATGATTACATATGTATGGAAGCTTGTTTCTGCCACAGAATAAAAAAGGTAATTGCAACTTTCTCTCTCAATTCTGACTTTATTTTTCTCAGAATTGCATGATATAAACTCAATTCTGAGAAAAAAAGATTTTTTTCAACTCAGAATTGGACTTTATAACTCGCGATTGTGTTTATATCTCACAATTCTGAGAAATGAAGTCAGAATTGCAGGTTATAAAGTCAGAATTGTGAGATGTAAACTCACAATTGTGACATAAAAAGTACATTTCAAAATTATTTTTTTTAAATGTGTATTTTGTGGCGGAAACAAGCTTCCATAGATATGTTATCACCTGTTTCTGCTTCTTCATCGTCTGTGTTTTGATCAGGAGATTCAGCACTCTTTCAGATATCATAGCGTCCCCTACCGTATAATGGTTAAAACACGGAAAGCCAGTAATTTGCTGGGAAAGAGTTATGTGTTATATTTTAGATCTGACGGGATGGTTTATGTGGGACATTGCAACCCGTTTTAAACAAACACAGAACAGAGGAGAGTCTGTTTACCAAAAGAAAATGTGACAGAGTTTGTAATAATACAAGAACCAACATTGGCGTGGCTACGAAGCACAGCCAAAACAATGTTCTTCTGCAAAATGCATGCAGTTTTGTAGAGTTACATAGTGTACCTTACAGTATAGGAATGCTTTCCTACTGTAGCAATGTGAATTTATATACCTAATACAATGACACTCTGGAAACAAGCTTGTCTTTTCTTCTGTACGAAATGTTTTTTTTGTTTTTTTTTGATACTATGGACTACAACACTGTACTTTTATTTAAAAGAGATGTTTAGCTGTACATAGTGTGTTGTGTTTCAATGGGTTTGAGGTAAAATTGTGACAGTTGGGTCATTTCATTGTGAGTTGTGTCAGTATCTGGGACTTGGTATTCACCATGTAATTGTTTTAGTCTAATGTGAAATTGATTTATCATGGTGCATATCAGTCAGTCATTAAGCTCGTTTGAGCTTTAAAAGCTACATTTCTTGCTCATGTTTTTGAAGTGTTTATTGCTTATGTTGGAGATACCACAGAAAAACTATTGTGCTTTCAAAAGAAAAAAAAATATTTTGTCAAAATTTTACTCTTTGCAATCGTGTCCATGTGTACAAACTCCACATATATGGTACATATAATTAAATATGATGGCTTATAGCTAATAGTTAGTTAATAATTTGCTCATAAATGTTTTAATAATACATAATCTCAAATACACATCCCAAATAATCGTTGCCATTTAGGGAAAAAAGTATAATAGCATAACACCACTCTTCCTTATATCACTGAATATAATAAATATATACAGTAGTGGCCAAAAGTGATGTCCGGAGGAGATATTTATTTATAATGACCCTACAAGTTTGATCAAACCATCAAAATATGATTAAAATATTTGATATTTAAAATGTATATTTATTTTACTATGCATTAAAAAAAGCATTCGTTGACTACAACATAATCAGTTATTAATATTTTGTTGGTTCTCTCTTGGTTTTTTTGCATGTGCCTGGCCAAAAAATTATGTTTGCACAATTTGGCATTTGGTTTCATTGCGTTATTACAAAAAAACGACTAAAAGCACAACTATGCAATATGCTTACAAAATCTTTAAAAAATGTTTTTATAATATTTGGTTAAAGGATGAACATGTCAATTGACCTGGGCTTTTATCACTTTTGAGCACTACTGTACAAATGCTGCTTGCAAGAGCAGGCATCTTCGTCTGGCATTTCAGTTTAAAGGTTCAACATCATGGCTAATCACATTCAGTGTAATTGACTTTTGCGACTAAGATGTGGTTTGATCCGCCTCAGGGGTGTAGAAGCACAGATAGCCGTTGAAGATATTTCTGGCATTGCCGGTGTCACATCTACTAAACGTCAGCCTCTACAGGTGCAGAACTGACAAATGTCCTTTGTCTGCTCCGAACATGTGCTCTCCTTGCTGCCCTTTCAGACATGACCATAAAACCCCTCTGATTTGGATAAACACACTTGGTTTTAATGTTCCCTCATTATAGGGCTAAATCTGCCTAATGAGATTTAAAATAACTGTTTAAATGGTAATATGACAACGAAACAAATGCATTTCTGAAGAGACTGTAACCCATTTCCCTTTTAAGCCCTGTTTACACCTGGTATTAAGATGTGTTCCGGTCAATCGGATCACAATTGGACTAGGCAGATGCATACACGTTTACACCTGGTGTTTTAATCTGCCTCTTTTGTCCACTATCAACCACTTCTGCCCTGATTTCTTCCAGGTATGGGTATGGGAAGGTAAATGTATGTGTTTTTTAAGATCTTTCGATCTAATGGACAAAATAAGCTTGTGTAATTTACATATGAATGCACAAGTCTGCTCTGACAGCCGCAAGATCACGCTGAAAGCTGTGAGTGTGTGTTAGAAATCAGGAATGGTGGGAGAGCATTGTGCTTGGTACGTTTTTCATCTTAAGCCAAGATTTAAATCTCGTCTGGCTACTGCGCTTCCCATGTTTACACATTAGGTCAGTAGACGGAGAGTAGACGGTCTTTTGTGGCTGTTTAAGCACATTTGACCACTATGAAAACAATCCGGTCGAATGTGTTTTCGACTACCTCTGAAAGTGGTCCAAAGTGGAAAAGCTCAAACCATTTTAGACCCCGTATGCATTTAGTGTCGTCCAATTGTTATCCTATCGATTTTTGCAGTAAAATATCCCCCCCAAAAAAAGGCCAGTGTTATATATTTTGTTCAGTTAGGTTCTTACAATATCCCAATATGCTATTTTAACCAAGGAACCGGGACATGTGAGGGAGTCGCTTGTCAACTGCGTCATATCTGCATTACTCTCGGCAGAAACGCTTTTCTCTTACTGGAGTGTGAACAAGTGTCACAGCAGCCGCTGAGCGAACACACAGAGTAACGTCATAACATTATTTTAAACACACATAAAATGTATCTAATATCGCTTTGGATAAAAGTGTCTGCTAAATGACTAAATGTAATATGATAAACAGAGCTGCGTTACCTCATACTCATAATAAAAGTCCCGCTGCTCGCGAGCCGTGTGTTGCGTAACAATCGCTCAGGCGGCCTTGCTCAGCTCCCACAACACTCGTCCCTGCTCTGCCTCATACTACAGTAACATTAATAACCGCATCCATGAAACTGCTTTCTGCCCGAGTCCTTTCCCCATTCTTCCCCACCGGCTGTGAGGTGAAGACAACATGTCCCAAGATTCTGCATTTAAACTTGACTTCTTCAAACTACGCCTTTGTTTTGAACAGGCGCCCTCTAGCGGGCGGAAAAGTTACATAGTGCACCTTTAATTCCAGGTGTAAACAGGGCCTTAAAAGTGCCTCCCTTTTATGCTTTTTCAAATATTACCTTGGCTCTCAGAAAGGAGGGGTTTAGAGAGAAAGAATCTTCCAATGAACCATTTTCAGACTCTTTGAGAAAGAGTGATGTGCAATATATCTATGGGGGGTTCAAAATGTTATTTGAATCTTCTGATCAAATTGATTGGATCCATTATTATTTGATTGGTAATAAATAAATAAATAAAATAAAATAAAAATAAAAAACTATATGAATACCTGATATTTTGATTCTTGGGACACAACATGAAATTCATTGATATGATTTGAGTATAAAGGTTTTGCACTGTGAAAATGTCTCATTTCATTCTGAAAATCATTTTTGTTTCTATCAGAGTTTCAGTTGCTATCGATCCAGAGATGACATTCTACCGATGTTGTTGTTTTGTTCAGAAACTTCAATCAGATATATATTTATGAAAATGGTTGCTATGGTCTCTCTTTTCTATTAGTTCACGTCAATGTTTAAGAGCTTTTGATACTGGCGCTTCTTTTCAGTATCACTGTCTTTTGGAAACTGAGAAATTACAAAGAGAAGATTTAAAGAAATATTATAATGTTGATAACTAAAAAACAGCAGAAATGTGAAGCCTGTAGTTTTATTATAATATATTGTATATTATTCTCAAAAAAAAAATTTATTTGACCCGTAAAAGCAATTAAATCATATTTTTGGGATTCTGATACGGTAACAATTGATTATTTTCACACTAAAATTACGTTAACACACATATAGTTTACATTGTGTATTGAAACAGTGAGTACTTTAGCATTTATGAATCAGCCTCATTCACTTCCATTGTAATTACTGTTATTGTTCACTTCCATTGTAAGTGCATTACTGTAACCCAATATAGTAGACATGAAGAAAATATTCCTTTAAACATTTCTACTAGTGAATCATACATCACAGCCATTCATTTTGGATCCTTCAGATTGAACAAGCACCAATTTATCATTTGCATTCAGCACAAATACTGCTGATGTCATGCACCATTGTGAGATTAATATTTAGTCTCGTTGGGGGAGATGGTACATAATCACACGCATAACATGACAATCGTGAGCGTTTGATTCCTCTTTTCTCCAGACGTTTGCTTCCCTTTAATCTCTTTGTTCTGAAGACAATGCCAGCGGATTCAGATTCATCACAAACACTACTGACATAATAATCTGTGCAATCTGTGAGCCCAACGGGATATATGAAAAAGAATCACTTAGTACAGCTGTATGAACAGACATACAATTATCATTCCCAATAAATTATTCCATACATTAAAGTGCTTAATCCAGTTTTGCAAAATCTGACAAACAGAGGAGACGCCCAGCAGTCCTGCAGCTTCAAGAGGACGAGAGGATCTTGCAGTTTTGCATTGTAATGACTCTTTCACATGATCATAAATATTTGTTACTATGAAATCTGGACACATATTAGTGCTATTATGATAATATGACAATGACCTGCTCTATTAGAGTTCAGTAGATTGTGTATTATATCTCATTATGACTCCTACTAAGTTTTTTGAGTTTAACAAGAGTTTAAATAAATATGTGGTATATGAACACACTGCAAAAAAAAATAAATAAATAAAAAAAAGATTTTCTTCCTCAGTATTTTTGTCTGGTTTTCCAGTAGGTGAGAGCGGGTATGGTTGTAACGTTTTTTTCTCCAGCATCTAAAACTACCCCCTTTTTTTTAGCTACACGTCTGAAACTTTTAGGCAAGTACCCACATTTGTCTACTACAAATGGCAACAATTTAAATTTCTTCAACTATATCACAGACTTTGTGAGATGATGACAAATACTAATTGGTCCATATACCCCCCACACATAAAGGGTACTCCAAGTGATATGCAAAGTTACAAAGCACAAAGTCACTCAAGCAGGAGTTATTCTGACCTCCATGAAATGCCTCGATTGTAAGGGGCGGGACATTTCCTAAACCCATTTGAAGCAATTGACCAATCACAACACACTGGTCCAGCTAACCAACCAGAGTTAGTTAACCATCATGATTTAAAAATGTTTACTAACTGACTAATAATACTGAGGAAGAAAATAATTTCTGAATGCCAATTTTCTTTTCCATAAAACTTGCCATTAATAATGATGTTTGTGTCAAGAAGGATTAAACTACAGCCTGGCTCTAAGGCAAATCTGGTAATTTGTGTTTACGGAGTCTTTATTTTGAGTCTTTATCCTGTTTTGATTAATGGTGGTCTTAACCAGGCTAATTCTCAGTCTGTTCTGTAAATAGGATATGTAAACTCTGGAGAGAGTCAGTTTTCACAGGTTACCTCTGGTATTTCTGCCCTGAGTGTGTAAGAGGGAGACTTTAGATTTATTTTAACTCTCTGCCTGAGGTCATTACAGCCTGGAGGCATGATGGGGAAATGTTTACTCTATAAAGAGTGACAGATTCAATAAAACACACACGCAAGCGCACATACATGCAAGTGCACGCATGCACTTCTTTAAACCGTTTTAAACTTCTTTAGATGTTTCTAAGACAAACATTGAATATGAATATATTTGAACAATCTGTGTGTTAAATTTCCATTTATCGCCATGATGAATCTCTTGACACCACAGAAAGGAGCTCCTCTGACTTCATCTGAATGCAGGCTGTCAGGTCTCTGCATTCATAGAGCGTTTCGTGAAGTATCAATTATCACCCACGTCTACTTCCATTAATATGCGAGCAAAATGGAAACAATGGCTAAGACGAAGTTTGAGAAGAAACTAACAGCTTTTTTTCCAAAACATCTCCTGCATGTGTCATTATCAAGTACAGTGATTTTCTAAAGGCAGACTCCATTAACTATGACTGCAGGGTTTACGGAACTAACTCACAGTTCCTCAGGCCGGAAAAACAGTGTTTTATATAATTTTGGAAAAAGTGCAACAAAGACACGCTGTGGACAATAAAACGTAATTAAATGTTATGTTCTCTAAATCTGGAATCTATTCAACTGAAAATGTGTTGATACAGATAGACATTTCATGATGATTTCTTTGATAAGACTAGTGTTAATAACATTAACAAAGTCAGTGTATTTTAAGGGATGATCCGTGTGCTGTATGTTTGTATATTACTGTTTACAAGTGTGTGTTCACTGTGAAATGTTTATGTTTTTAAAAGTAATTGATCCTTTTATTTGCATAGGATGCATTACATTGATCAAAAAATGACAGTAAAGCATTTCCAATGTTACTACTTCAAATAAATGTTGCTTTATCCAAACTCTGTTTGTCAAAGAATCCTCATCTGCAGCCTGAACGCTTGATGCATTCTCATCATACTCATCTAAAGGCGTTCTGTAGCTCTTCACATTGAGGTTACTGGATTGTTGGGAACTTATTGATGACTTCAATAAATCTGTTCTTACAACAGCTCAATGCCTCAAACTTAGACTTAATCATTCTTAATAAGAGTTTACATTCTACCTCTCTCTCTCTCTCTCTCAGAAACTTCTGAGAGATCTGATGAAAATTAGGGTAAACTAAAACGTTATTGTTAATTAAAAACATTTCTGTTAATTGAAATCAACCTAATATCCATCCATACACCCACACATCCATCCCAACCTCATTTCATCCTCAAAAACTGAAAAAAATGATAGACATATCAAAGAAAAAAAAAGAAAAATTATACATGAACGTTGCTATGCATGAATTTGGAGATTCAATGTGAAATGATGTATTGCCATATACAAATATACTACACAGCCTATTGTTAGGTTTGATTAACCACGATTAATACAGAAAAAATGTGGTAATTCGTTATTTTTATCAATTGACAGCATATGTCATGTATGATGTTAAAATATGAGATTTTTTCATGAGTTGAAAGTGTGCTGCAGCTGAGACGGAGCGTTTAAACTGTGTGTCCGAGGTCTAGAGCGCTCTCTGATGGAACTAAAGCCCTGCTCTTTCATCACGTCTGCTGGGAACACTAACCATCGCCTGCGCCGGCTTTCATGAAAACCCAATAAGCAGAAAAACGCATAATCGTGAGTACACAAACAAAAGGAAACTCTCTATTGGCACTTCACAGAAAATCCCACAAAACCTGACCTTTATTTTCTCCCCATGTCAGCCACCTCTTTCTTTCAGCAGAGGTCACTGTGTAAGAAATCACACGCAGGACAGTGGGAAAGAAGAACGGGGCAGGAGGCATACCTGACGGGTGGAGAAGGAAACACACAAATGCCAAATATCTTGGCCGTGGCCCTGGTGAAAATCCAAGTGACCTCTCGCTCAGAATCAGGAATCAGCGCGTCATTCCCAAGAGCCTCGTTCAGAGACACATGCCACCTCCGATCATGCCAGAACATTTGACGGACAAAAGCTAGTTTTTGTACTTTAAACATTCAAATTTCACTTATAATAGAACAAATAGTTGGCATCCTAGAGATCTTGTTTTGAAGAAGGCTCACGTTTTGTAGCGTCAGCTGTCTGGCAGAACAGATGCATGTCTGTTACGCTCATCACAGGATCTGCTCACATCCAACTGCACCAAACACACTGACCAAACCTGGCAGAAAACAAATATATCGCTCAACTTTGAACTCTGGTCATGTCAGACATTTTATACAAACAAATAAAGTGAATGATGAATTTGTTTTTTAGCCATGTCAGTTAGTTTTTTTTTTCTTCCTGAATGAATTCATTTTACCCCAAAAAACAACATAAAAATATTTGTAATGGCACTTCATGAGCGGGTCCTTGATTTAATGCTGAGCTAAGTGGTGACAGAATACATGAATAATATGAATAATAATAAAATCAAAACTAGAGCTAAAATCCACCATCATCACAACAGTCTGTCTTAATGCACCAAATCAACAGACGATCTCTCACACACAGGTAAAAAGATCATCCCCACAGTCAAAATATGCTTTTCATTTTTATTACTCATTGTATTGCATGTTGACAGTGGCCTCTAGTTTATGAATAAAAGGCAAGATTCAGTCTGTTCATCATATAAAACAATCGTGTCTCTTCAGAAAATCCGATTAATGTGTAGTTTTACGATCTCTTTATGAACTTTCTATGAATTGGTAGTTGTGTAGCTGTCAATGGAGAGACAGAGAGCTCTCAGATTTCATTAAAAAAATCTTCATTTGTGTTCCAAAGACACAAATGAAGGGTTTGACATGAGGGTGTAATTAATGACTATCCCTTTAACCCTTAAAGTGACCTGGGACGTCACTCACTACCTTCCTCATTATTCATTTTTTAAAGCTAGACATCAACCTTCTTACTATTTCTCAATCCATGCATTATAAACAATAACAAGAAATATAAAAAATAATGCCTGTTTTGTAAAAAATTTCTAGGGTCGCTAATGACCCGAGGTGTGTAACAGTATATTTTATCTGCACAACAATGCTTTAATCTTTGATGACTGAATAAGTGCAATTCACATTTAATCCACACAGTGGCAATGTTTGATACACAATGATGAAGTAATGTTTCACTCATAGTCACTGCAGGCAGAAAACAAAAGAATAGGAAGTATCATCAGCAAAACTTGAAATGGCTCAGTGGTTTACAACAATCAAATATTAGTGTCACTATCACTGGTGGATCTGCTGAAGAAGCTGTCAGCGATCAAAATATGGATTTTGAAGAGGTAAAAATTATTGTTTTGAGAATATGTTTGAGATGGTGAATATGAGCCAGATGCTGAATGTACTGGGAAATGACAGTGATGATGGTATAAAACATCTGCTCAAACTGAACCCTTCCAAGCTCCAAAATGTAACAAAATATGCTTTATTTTATTCTTCTGTAATTGTTACTCTAATATCAGGAGAGTTTTAAATGATCTCAACAGGTAGAGATCCATCCGTGAATATGTGATGATGATCGGCGAAAAAACATGCTTTTAAGGGTTAAGTAACTTTAGAGACAAACTAACAAAATGTACACGCACCCTTTTTTTGGTCTTAACCCATTTTATGCACGTTATTATGGAAATGATCTGACTGCGTCTATGTTCTTTAATGTGCACATTCTTCATAGATCATCAACAGAAAATGAGATTGCAGTCTCATTCTAATCTGCCTGGTTTAGTAAATCTGGTTTTAAGTGTTGAATGCAGCATTTCAATCACGCATATTTTGACCCAAAGCTTTAGCTTAACGCTATACTGTTGATGCAAAGCAATCACTAGTATTGCCTACAGGAAAGACAACAAGTCTCTAGCATCCACCATTATGAACTCGCAGTTCACTCACACTGACTGGGGATCTGCCAACCCTTCAATCATTGTCCCCGGCCCACGTCCAGGCACAGAAACCGAGCGCGTGGCCAAGAGGAGGGCTGTGAGGACAGAGTTCATCTCAGGATGAGGGGCACCTGAGGTTCGATGTGCTCCGTCAGCACTGCCGTCAATCCATCAGCGTGTGAGAGCATCTGGACCCGCCGCTCCCTCTGTCACGGACACTCCTTCACTGCATCAACGTTTTTCTCAGCAGAGACCACTGTCAGTTTATTCATTTTTACTTGTAGTTGAATAAATATACAATATTTCCTTGATTATATTATGATAAATTGTTTCCATCATGCAAGCAATCAATTTTAAAATCTGACAAGACATTCTATGAAATGGAAAAATTTTAATAGCAATTTTTTTTAATATCCATCTGTCTGTCTATGTCTTTCCATCCATCCATCCATCCGTCCATCCATCTGTCTGTCTGTCTATGTCTTTCCATCCATCCATCCATCCACCCGTCCGTCCATCTGTCTGTCTGTCTTTCCATCCATCCATCCATCCACCCGTCCGTCCATCTGTCTGTCTGTCTTTCCATCCATCCATCTATGTCTATGTCTTTCCATCCATCCATCTTTTCATCCATCCATCTGTCTTTCCATCCATCCATCCATCCATCCATCCATCCATCCATCCATCCATCCATCTGTCTATGTCTTTCCATCCATCCATCTGTCTCTTTACATCATCCATCCATCCATCTATCAGTCTTTCCATTCATCCTTCCATCCATCCATCCATCCATCTGTCTTTCCATCCGTCCATCAATCCATCTCTCTTTCCATCCATCCATCCATCCGTCCATCTGTCTGTCTGTCTTTCCATCCATCCATCTGTCTTTCAATCCATCCATCCATCCATCTCTGTTTTTCCATCCATCCATCGGTCTTTCCATCCATCCATCTGTCTGTCTTTCCATCCATCCATCCGTCCGTCTGTCTTTCGATCCATCCATCCGTCTGTCTGTCTGTCTGTCTTTCGATCCATCCATCCGGTTTACTATCCTATCTTTGTGGGGAATCTCCACAGACACAAAAATTATTTTTATACTGTACAAACTGTATATTCTATATTTCTTGTATTCTTAAATTAGCTTTTTATCTCATGGGGACCTCAATTTAGTCCCCATGAGTCAGTGCGCATTCAGGTTGAAGAAAAACATGAACAAACACACACACACACACACACACACACACACACACACACACACACACACACACACACACACACACACACACACACACACACACACACACACACACACACACACACACACACACACACACACACACACACACACACACACACACACACACACACGGCTCTCCTTTCATGGAATGACTCATGTAATTTCTTTTCAACTAAGGCTACAACTCATACTGAAGACATATCCAAAAATGTGTTGCATCCAAACAGCATTCGTCTAGCAGGAAGACTGCTGGCTGTGAGATTTGCTACTCTCCTACATTACAGAGCTCAGACTTTATGGAGCAGAACAATCATATCCATTTCTTCAACCTCATAAAGCTTAAAACTCACAGTATGATCAGAATAATACTGTGAATTTCTTAGCTAAATACATATCTAAACCCTAAACAGGGATGAATGTGCACAAAAAAGTCTGTGAAACATTGCAAATAAACACCCTTTTAAATGAAAACAACAGTCGCAACTATGCTGACCTGAATGCCAAAATTCTTGCATTTTAATCAAATCTGTACTTCTCAAAAACCATCGGATCATTCAAAAACTTCAGATATTGTTGCATGCAGATGTTATTGTATACAAATCTCCATGTAAACAAATGTTTTGCTGCTCTTTCAGTTCTATCGACCAACCACTTCTTTTCCCACAGACAGTCCAATTAAAGACAGCAGCGAATCAATAAGACAAACTGACTGCACAATAAATGCACTTTCAACCTGCCATCGCATATTATACTCAAGGTCTGAATTCTAGATATTGCTGGTTATCTGCAGAACTGGCAGATCTGACATTGCTCAGAATATTGAACTGTCCTTGCATGCTGCATGTACCGTTTAATGTTTAGAGGCAGATTTATTACAGCCTCCTGCATACTCATCATAAAGATGCAGAAGACTCATGATTAAATGATATCAATTCAGTCTCAACCTCAAAACAACCTTTCCGTACATGCATCAGCAAACAAGCAACCCGAAAAGTTAAACTTTCTAAAAAAAACCTGTAAAAAATAAAGGTTCTTTATTCAGGGTTCCCACTCTTTCATGAAAACCAGATTCAAGAACTTTCAAGAACTTTCTATAGCACCTTTTATTTTATATCAAGCCCAATTCAGTTTAAGTTTTAAGGCAGTGCATAAGCAACATATATGTTTTTCAGGTTTATACATCCAACATTAAATATAGCCAATTTAAGTTTGGAAACAATATGTTGTATTTATAATGTCACACTTACTATTTATCTAACACTTTAAAATGTTTTTTTCATACATAAAAGTATATAGATGGATTTTAGGAAGGGTGTCCCCCATAAAGGTTCTGTCACGGTTCATAGATGCACTGTTTCCTTCTTGTCGCGTGCTCTGTGTTGTGACTGTGGTATGTGTGTCCAGGTCACATGGCTCATCAGCGGATCCAGCTGCCAATCATCATCTCACCACCTGCTGCTCATTCACTCACCACATATATACTCACGCCATTCTCATCTCCCTTGTCAGATCGTTGTTTGCTGTCCTGTGTTGTGGTTGTGTCCTCTGTTCCGTCCGAAGTTCCAGTGTGTTCGTCTGCCCGTTCCAGTTTGGGTGTCTTCGTGTTCTCGTTCGTGTTCAAGACCTGGATTATCCTCCCACCACTTCACTTCTCTTCACCACCTCTCACCAGCACCGATCACCTCAGTCCCTCGCCAGCTAAGACCTGCTATCCTTGGACTGTTCCTTATTCTCTGCTTGATATATATTAAAGAGTGTTAACTTGCAATTGTTTCCTGTGATCAATCATGACAGAACGATCTGACCGTGGAGCGGAAGCAGCGAGTTCTCAGCAGACTGCCTTAGAAGGGTTCATCAACACCAGCATTCATCGATGGAGACCCAGGAGAGAAACTTGGCGAAAGCAGGAAGGGCCGTGCAGGTTTTAGTGGCGCAGGTGTCGAGCTCACCCAGCAGATCCAGCTTCTTCGTGGTCCCGCTCGCCACCCACACGGCCGTCCTTCCACCCACTGAGAGTGTCACCAGCCCGAACCTCGTCTTCCGGTGCCCGAGGCCTATTCAGGTGAACCTAATTTTTGCAGAGCGTTTCTGACTCGATGTTCTATGCATTTCGCTCTACAGCCTCGCACCTTCAGAGCAGAACAGAGTAAGGTGGCATTCGTGCTTACTCTCCTAACGGGAGGGCTTCTCTCTGGGGGGCGGTGTGGGAGAACCAAGACCCATGCTGCGCCTCGTTCCAGTCACTCGCCGAAGAAATGAGAAGAGTGTTCGACCGATCGATCGCGGGGAGAGAAGGCTGCCCGACAGCTGGCGGAACTATGCCAGGGAAATAGGTCAGTGTCTGATTATTCCATCGAATTTCGCACGTTAGCGGCAGAGTGTCACTGGAACGAGGAGGCGCAGTGGGACATGTTCCTGCATGGGCTGGCTGACCGTGTTCAGAAGGAAATCTCGCGCTGGACCTCCCGAAGACCCTCAACGGACTCATTGACCTCGCTCTTAGGGTGGATGCTCGACTAACCAGGGTGGAGCATCAGAGTCCAACCCTGAGGAGCGGGAGGCGGAACGGTCCAGCAGAGGAGACGGTCAGCTCCAGCCAAGATCATGAGCCCATGCAGGTGGGTCGAGCTCGACTTTCCCGGGAGGAGCGAGAGGCGGAGATCCCAAGGACTATGTATGTACTGTGGAGGAGCCGGTCATTTCGCTCACAACTGTCCGGTAAAGGGGCAAGCCCGGCAGTAAGTTTGAGGCTACTGTCGGGTGGGATCTCCGCTGGAAGTCCTCAACCACATCCACCCTCCTCCCGGTAAGACTGAGGTGGTCTAATCACCATCACAACTGTAGTGCACTTCTGGATTCGGGGCGAAGGTAATTTTCTGGACAGATCGCTAGCCATCGAACTTCACATTCCCTTCAAACCACTCCCCAATAAGATCGCAGTACACGCTCTCAATGGACAAAGCCTCCCTTCCATATAGTACAGCACTGAAGACGTCACCCTCATCACCACCGGAAACCACATTGAACAGACATCCTTTCTCATTTTTGACTCACCTCACACACCCATCGTCCTTGGTCATCCCTGGCTCACCCAACAACCCCGGGTAGACTGGATCCAAAATTCCATTGTGGCCTGGGTGAGAGGTGTCATAAGACTGTCTTGTCTCTACCTGTTCGTCAGTCTCTGTTTCTGTGTTACAGGAGGAAGCAGTGGATCTGTCTAACGTGGCCGTCAGTACCACGACCTGAAGGAGGTGTTCAGTAAGTCTAGGGCTGCTTCTCTTCCTCCGCATCGTCCCTATGACTGTGCCATAGACCTATTGCCAGGGCAGTCTCCGCCTAAAGGCAAGTTGTATTCACTTTCGATTCCAGAAAGGGAGGCTATGGAGAAATATATTTCTGATTCCCTAGCAGCCGGGTTCATTCGCCCTTCCTCTTCTCCAGCGGGGCGGGGTTCTTTGTGGGTAAGAAAGATGGTTCCCTGCGACCTTGTATTGACTACCGAGGGTTGAACAACATAACGGTAAAGAATACCTATCCTTTGCCGTTAATGTCTTCAGCTTTCGAGAGGTTGCAGGGGCATCGATCTTCACAAAATTGGATTTAAGAAATGCTTATCATTTGGTCCGTATCAGGAAGGGGATGAATGGAAGACCGCTTTTAACACCCCTAGGGGCACTTTGAATATTTGGTCATGCCATTCGGGCTTTCCAACTCCCCAGCGGTCTTCCAGGCGCTCGTCAATGACGTGCTGAGAGACATGGTCGACCAGTTCATATATGTCTACCTGGATGACATATTGATTTTCCTCGTCTCTCCAGGAACATGTACAGCACGTTCGAGTGCTTCAGAGGCTGCTAGCGAATGGGCTTTTTGTCAAGGCGGAGAAATGCGTTTTTCATGCACAGTCTGTTCCTTTCCTAGGGTACATCGTGTCGACTGAAGTGCGCATGGATCCTGAGAAGGTTAAGGCTGTGGTGGATTGGCCCAGATTCCCGTAAGGCCCTACAGAGGTTTCTGGGGTTCGCCAATTTTTACCGGCGGTTCATTCGCAATTTCAGCCAACTAGCCTCGCCTCTGATTGCCTTGACCTCCCCCAAAACTACGTTCAGGTGGTCAGGCGCGGCGAGGCTGCGTTTGCCAAACTGAAGGCTCGCTTCGTTTCAGCCCCTATTCTCGTTGCCCCTGATCCATCACGGCAGTTTGTGGTGGAGGTCGATGCATCAGAGGTGGGGGTAGGCGCAGTGTTATCCCAGCGTTCTACCACAGACGATAAGATGCACCCGTGCGCGTTTTTGTCCCATCGATTGTCCCCTGCCGAATGTAATTACGACATTGGTAATCGGGAGTTGCTGGCAGTCAAGATGGCCTTGGAGGAATGGCGCCACTGGTTGGAGGGTTCAGGGGTGCCTTTTATTGTATGGACCGACCATAAGAATCTAGAATATATTAGGACTGCGAAAAGGTTGAACTCCAGGCAGGCTCGGTGGGCACTTTTTTGGACGTTTTGATTTTACTCTCGTACCGCCCGGGTTCTAAGAACATCAAACCCGATTCTTTGTCACGTATTTTTGATCGCTCCGAGCGCCCGTCAACTCCGAGTGCATTTTACCGGAGAGATTAGTGGTCTCCACACTCACATGGGAGGTCGAATCGAGAGTCAAGTCGGCTCTAGAAGGGTAACGCCTCCGCCAGTGTCCACCGAACCGCTTATTTGTGCGGAGGAATTACGGTCCATGGTCATCCAGTGGGGTCATAGTTCCAACGTAGCCTGCCATCCAGGAGTCAGTCGAACTAAGTTTTTAGTCAAGCAACGATTCTGGTGGCCTCACATGGCTCGGGCGTCCGCGATTTTGTGTTGGCTTGTTCAGTCTGTGCCGTTGGTAAAACTTCCAATCGTTCCCCGGATGGGTTACTTCAACCACTGTCAGTCCCTTCAAGACCCTGGTCCCACATTTCGCTAGATTTTATTACCGCCCTCCCACCCTCCCAAGGGTACACGGTCGTTTGACTGTAGTGGACCGGTTCTCGAAGCGGTTCATTTCATCCCCTTGCCCAAATTACCTTCAGCCAAGGAGACAGTTCGGTCATTGACCACGTCTTTCGACTTCATGGCCTCCCGATAGGCGTGGTTTCTGACAGAGGTCCCCAATTTGTGTCAGATTTTGGCAAGAGTTTTGTAGATTGCTGGGGCGGCGGTTAGTTTATCCTCAGGGTTCCACCCCAGAGCAATGGCCAGACTGAGAGAGCAAACCAGGATCTTGAGCGAGCGTTGCGATGTTTAGTCTCTAAGAATCCTTCCTCCTGGAGTCAGCAACTTTCGATGGTGGAGTGCGCGCACAATACATTACCAGTGTCGTCACGGGCCTATCACCGTTTGAGTGTAGTGTAGGTTACCCGCCACCTATTTTTCCTAGCCTGGAATCCGAAGTCGCGGTCCCCTCTGCTCACTCCTTTGTCCAGAGGTGTCACCGCACTTGGACAAGAGACCGAGAGACTCTTCTCCAAGTGAGGGGCGCACCAAGGCCAAGGCGATCGCCACGGTCAAGGCCTCCATATCGTCGTTGGTCAAAAAGTGTGGCTTTCTACCAAGAACATTCCTCTCCGATCCGTCTCTAATAAGCTCGCACCCAAATTTATTGGTCCGTTTACTGTCACCAAGATCATTAGTCCGGTGGCAGTCCGCCTCAAACTTCCTCCAGCGTACAGGAGAATTCATCCGCCTTCCATGTGTCCAAAATTAAGCCCGTTTTTCATTCCAAGATTAATCCGCCAGTCCCGGTTCCCCACCGCGCGACTCGTAGGCGAGGAACCATCTTATTCGGTCAACCGTATTCTGGACTCAAGGCGGAGGGCGCGATTCAGTACTTGGTGGACTGGGAAGGTTACGGTCCGGAGGAGAGAAGTTGGGTTCCTGCCAGAGACATTCTGGATCACACCCTTATCGAGGATTATAATCGACAGGTAGCGAGTCGAGGAGCGCCAGGAGGCGTTCCTAGGAGGAGAGTACTGTCACGGTTCATAGATGCACTGTTTCCTTCTTGTCGCGTGCTCTGTGTTGTGACTGTGGTATGTGTGTCCAGGTCACATGGCTCATCAGCGGATCCAGCTGCCAATCATCATCTCACCACCTGCTGCTCATTCACTCACCACATATATACTCACGCCATTCTCATCTCCCTTGTCAGATCGTTGTTTGCTGTCCTGTGTTGTGGTTGTGTCCTCTGTTCCGTCCGAAGTTCCAGTGTGTTCGTCTGCCGTTCCAGTTTGGGTGTCTTCGTGTTCTCGTTCGTGTTCAAGACCTGGATTATCCTCCCACCACTTCACTTCTCTTCACCACCTCTCACCAGCACCGATCACCTCAGTCCCTCGCCAGCTAAGACCTGCTATCCTTGGACTGTTCCTTATTCTCTGCTTGATATATATTAAGAGTGTTAACTTGCAATTGCTTCCTGTGATCAATCATGACAGGTTCATCATATTTGGGGTCCTTATTAGACTGTGTAAACCCAGCCTGATCTGCCAACCCGATCTCACGGCAATTCGTACATATTTTACGAGGTGGCTAATTAAATGCAATTTATGCGACCTCACTTGTAAGAATTCATACGATTTATACTAAATCGTACATATTTGCGAGTTGGCAAATGACCTACCTCAACCCGCCCCTAAACCGAGCCATCACTGGGGTTTAGGCAAAGCGTCTGAATTAAATGCGAGTGAGGTCGTACAAATTTGTACGAAATAGCCACCTCGTAAAATATGTACGAATTGGTCGTGAGATAGCGTTGGATCTGCCGGTGATTTGATTTCGTCCTGCAGCTCAGTCTGGAAACCTGTACATTCATTTCTACTGCTTCTGTTACACTTTTGCGGGAACCAATCACAGACTGGCTTATCCACCTGGCACGCTATCGGCGCGTTTAACACGATGACGGATAGAGAAGCGATGGGTCGGTGCCCATTGATAACGCCTCTTGTGGTCTGATTGGTTGAAGGACTATCCGATTGCGTACCGAGTCATTTGAATAATGCTCGTTTATCACGCGTCCTGTGCAGTAGAAAATACAGAGCAGACTCCCCAGACCAATGTCCAATTGAGCTTAGTCTGGTGATAGCCAGACAAGGTCCTTATACGGTCATAAAGTTTGAAATCTTTTTTATAAAAAGTTGTATAAAAAATATTGATAAAAACCTTCACATTTCAGCCTTTAAGCCATTTTTCAGGGCTCTAATAAAATGGTAAGTTTGGGGCAGATCGGACATTGTAGAGTTACAACAACTTTCTTTTTCATGGCAAAACATCAAACTTTGTCAGAGAAAACTCAAGATCTTTGCAATTTAACATCGCAAAGGCCTTTAGATTCGAATGACCAAATATAATATTGATCTGATTAAATCTCTAGGAGGAGTTTATTAAAGTACAACGTCTGGAAATGGCAAAATTTGCAACAATTTTGCAAAGAAAATTCTAAATATCTGACTTTTTTGTTGGTTTTCAGATTTTGTACCAGGAAACTTTTTTTATAGGTATTGGGTTGTTACATGTGTATACCAAATTTGAAACGTAGCGAGAGGGGCACTTCATTGAAAAATGTAGATTCATTTAGGAGATTAAGAAAACTGAGCAATAGGGTCCTCACATCATCGGTGTTTGGGCCCTAATTAACAGAAACAAAATCATAGTATCTCAACTCTGATGCGGATGCTTTTTCCAGGATGAGAATTCATCTATAAAGTAAACATTGTCACGTAAACCGAAGCAAACCAACTTATTGACCCACAAAGTAGAAAAACAATCAGCGGAGAGACTGTCTAGCCGATAATCCCGCTACCATGGCGAGATGCTCCTGCAACTGAATGATGGGAGTGTTGTCAGGGCAACCCGCGAGGAGCCTTCAGGGCGCTCGCGACTCACATTTCTCTGTGCACTTTGTTTACTGAGAGATGTATTGAGAAGGAAGAAAAAGCATGGAAATGTCTCATTATACCTGTACATGTCCTATAAATCCAGTAAGAATGTGTTTTTTGCCATGGGACCAATAAGATTCAATAAGTCCTGCCATGAATTCCCAGGCTGCTCGTGTTCACACAAGCGATCACACAGTATATAACTGAATCTGTCACCTCAGATGTCTCAATACGACAAAGAGTGCCAGTGCAGAACCACTAGAGCTGATATGACCATCACGAAAATGTCACTGCTAATAACTGAGCAACTCTATGCGATGAAATCATTCAGAAAGTCGGATGACGGGTTCAGCACTATGAAGCTGTACATCTGTAAAGGTCAATTAGGAAAACAAGACAAGAAAAAATGACAAGGCTTGTTAATTAGTCCATGTGACTTTAAAAGGGACCTGTATGCTAATTAACATTAAGCATGTCGATCCTTACTGATTGTCCTGTTTTCCCCCAATTAACCTTTCCAGCATGGGCAAAGGTTTGAAATTCTTAAAGCTCTGCAGTTAGGTATTATAATGAACTAAACTCGGCATGAAACGGAAGTTGCGATAGTCTTTTCTTCCATATTGTGATGTACACTCACCTAAAGGATTATTAGGAACACATACTAATACTGTGTTTGACCCCCTATCGCCTTCAGAACTGCCTTAATTCTACGTGGCACTGATTCATCAAGGTGCTGAAAGCATTCTTTAGAAATATTGGCCCATATTGATAGGATAGCATCTTGCAGTTGATGGAGATTTGTGGGATGCACATCCAGGGCACGAAGCTCCCGTTCCACCACATCCCAAATATGCTCTATTGGGTTGAGATCTGATGACTGTGGAGGCCATTTTAGTACAGTGAACTCATTGTCATGTTCAAGAAACCAATTTGAAATTATTCAAGCTTTGCGACATGGTGCATTATCCTGCTGGAAGTAGCCATCTGAGGATGGGAACATGGTGGTCATAAAGGGATGGATATGGTCAGAAACAATGCTCAGGTAGGCCGTGGCATTTAAATGATGCCCAATTGGCACTAAGGGGCCTAAAGTGTGCCAAGAAAACATCCCCCACACCATTACACCACCACCACCAGCCTGCACAGTGGTAACAAGGCATGATGGATCCATGTTCTCATTCTGTTTACGCCAAATTCTGACTCTACCATCTGAATGTCTCAACAGAAATCGAGACTCATCAGACCAGGCAACATTTTTCCAGTCTTCAACTGTCCAATTTTGGTGAGCTCATGCAAATTGTAGCCTCTTTTTCCTATTTGTAGTGGAGATGAGTGGTACCCGGTGGGGTCTTCTGCTGTTATGTAGCCCATCCGCCTCAAGGTTGTGCGTGTTGTGGCTTCACAAATGCTTTGCTGCATACCTCGGTTGTAACGAGTGATTATTTCAGTCAAAGTTGCTCTTCTATCAGCTTGAATCAGTCGGCCCATTCTCCTCTGACCTCTAGCATCAACAAGGCATTTTCGCCCACAGGACTGCCGCATACTGGATGTTTTTCCCTTTTCACACCATTGTAAACCCTAGAAATGGTTGTGCCTGAAAATTCCAGTAACTGAGCAGATTGTGAAATACTCAGACCGGCCCGTCTGGCACCAACAACCATGCCACGCTCAACATTGCTTAAATCACTTTTCTTTCCCATTCTGACATTCAGTTTGGAGTTCAGGAGATTGTCTTGACCAGGACCGCACCCCTAAATGCATTGAAGCAACTGCCATGTGATTGGTTGATTAGATAATTGCATTAATGAGAAATTGAACAGGTGTTCCTAAGAATTCTTTAGGTGAGTGTATATCAGAGTGAATCGGCTTCCTGAACAAGAAAAAATGTAGAGCTTTGTCTATTGGGAATTGATTGGATGGTTGTGGTTTGCTATTGGTCGATTGGTTCGGCCCTTTTATGCTTCTTTAGCCGTACAGCTACTGATTCGGAACACAAATTAAAATAAAATCTGAGCCATTTCTTACCCTCCATTGAGAGCTACACAACAACCACTTTAACTCTTAAAAAGATCATAAAAAGATTGTAAAACTAGCTTTATATGATGAACAGATTAAATGTATGCTTATTTACTTTAATCATTGAACATAAACAGAAGCTCAAACGTGCTGCGTAACACGAGAATGAACCTCATTAGTTCTTGAGGAAGCTCAAACGTGCTGCATAACATGAGCTTCAGCGCTTTCAGTGATTCCGTGTTGGAATACATTGTTTTGACAACTGTTGGGTCACATTTAACCAGTTAAATTTACATTGGATTGCTATTTATCTTAAAACTAAAGTAATTTGGACACTCTTCTACAATTTAAGTGTCCTGTGTGTGTAATAGTGCATGCTGAAACTGAGAAGTACATCAGGTCAAACAAGGGAAATCACATTCACTTTCAAAACAAGCCAAATCAGTACATGTTATAAGCTAATTATATATTAAATTAGCTGGTAAAATAAAAATATCCCAAGCGTATGTAGCAAGGTTTCACATTTTAATATGGTAATGTACACAGAAATAGATGTTGCTGAGAGCGTATATAAACATGCAGTGAAGCACACATATCTCAAATAAACAAGCGTGACAAAGTCAGCTTTGATCAGGAGCACAAGAGTGTGGAGTGATTCAAGCAGGTTCACAGTGGAGGAATTGCAGCACACCAGTCACGACCGTAATGAAAGTCTCAGGAACTCAGCCAGAACACCGTGATAAATCTTCTCCGATAAAACCACAGGAAGTCCAAACTCTGTTTTAAGTGAACAGCATACTTACAATATGAAATTAATTAAAAGAGACGGCTTTGCATAAATGTGTCCGAGCCTATTCCATAAATGTGAGCTCATGCGACAGATTCAACTATATTTGCAATTCTTGTGCTTGCACGGCAGAAAAAAGTACTGACTTCTTATTAGGTCTTAGAAGTTGATTTTGGCAGCTATATATGCTTAAAGGGTTACTTCAGTGATTAGCATTAAGCTTTGTATCAGTAGAAACCCGGGAGTATATTCAAATTATCGTCCTTTCCCCCCTCATATGACCCTGAGACAAGAGAATTATGTATTTTATTTCTGGAAAAATATCGTCATTTTGCGTCATCGGAGGAGTTTTTGGCCAGAGCCTGAAGACTACAGCCAGCAGAGGGCGCTATTTCCACATGTTTTCAACATCACACTCACAGCACTCGGCACACGGAGCTGCGGAGATTCATGTAAATGGAGCGGTGGAGACCAAAGTGAGTGTTTTAACTTTTAAAATGAACTTCCTATGAAAGTTAAGCTTCCAAAGACATGAACTGAACACGCGCCAGACTGATCACGCGCTGTGAATGCAGCCGCAGCCGCGAATCCCGCGATTACCTCAGCTCATGTGATGAATGTAATCCGGCTCCTGCTGCGTTTGTGTTGTGACGCTCAATCGGTTCACTCGCATTATATTGAACAGACACGTTCAGTTTTTAATTGTAGTGTCTCTAACTGAACTGATTTTCTGAAAATGAACACGGTGGGCAAGTGATCCAGTAATCCTGTACCCGACTAGCCGTGCCTAGAGTAGGGCAGTGAAGCAGTGCGTTCTGGGAATTGTTGTCTTTCATCCCCATGAGACAAGAATACATTTTCTGTGTTTTCTCAGTCTAGAAGGCACCAAATTCAAAAATAATTTCACATTTCTACTACATTAATGACCCAGTTTAAATACAGATTCATCTTCCCAGCGCTGAAGGCTGGATTCGCGGCTGCGGCTGCATTCACAGCGCGTGATCAGTCTGGCGCGTGTTCAGTTCATGTCTTTGGAAGCTTAACTTTCATAGGAAGTTCATTTTAAAAGTTAAAACACTCACTTTGGTCTCCACCGCTCCGTTTACATGAATCTCCGCAGCTCCGTGTGCCGAGTGCTGTGAGTGTGATGTTGAAAACATGTGGAAATAGCGCCCTCTGCTGGCTGTAGTCTTCAGGCTCTGGCCAAAAACTCCTCCGATGACGCAAAATGACGATATTTTTTAAACATACCCCTTTAAACATACTCAAGCAAGAAGACCAAAAATAATTCAGTATACAAATAGATGTTAAAACAAAGATCAATTGCAATTTTATATGCAGAATGCAAATGTAATGGTGGTGTCCTTGCAATTGGTCAATTTTGAAAAAAAAACCCGTCAATGGCAGAACCCATGCCGATATTTACATTCTCGCCAAATCAGTGTTACTTGATGATTGAAAGCTATTTCTGATGATCTATGCAAACTAAGTGCACTACCAATACGTGTTTCCAGCTCACAGGAGAAATTCTCCTGCACTGTATTTCCATAATTCAGTGGATGATAAACTGCTGTGCATGGTTATGAAGGTGTGAGAGAGGATGTTCTCTCAGGTGATCCTATGATGTTTTAGAACACAATGGTTTCCAGACGGCCCCCCTGCCGGCCATTAAAAAACCATAAAAATGCCTCCTACACACCATGAGTCATGGCCAGATCAATACATACTCTCCATCCCAAGCAGGCTATTTAAAGTCCAGCGGGAGGAGGAGAAGCCAATTAATTAGTGCTAAAGCTTTGCTTCCTATAGAGGATTAAAGGAACCTGCACAGCGCATGGGAAAAAACTGATACCTGAAGGATATTATGTCATTGTGAAAAGTTGTTAAAGAACTTCTATATATATAAAATAAAAAATAAATCACTTTTGGATTTGTAATATGTGCTGATAAGCTAAACTGTTGATAATTTAGTGCCTACTAGCTGCTCTAAATATAGCCTATATAAATGGTGGTGAGTTTCTTTTTCTTCTGCTCACTGTGCTATGAGAGGTCTGGAGTGTCCAAATCTTCTCCTGGATGGCCACTCTTCTGCACAGTTTAACTTCAACTTGCCTGGAAGTCTCTAGTATGCCTAGTAGGGCAGTGTTGGAGAAAGTTACTTTAACAATGTGATGCTTTACAACATTGTATTACTCCCTAAGGGAGTAACTAATAGGGGTTATCCGCAACCTAGTCTCTATCACAGCTTTCACTGGTCAAGGACCGCCCAACAGGACGTGTGACTGACATGTAACGCAACCAATCACAGTTCGGTTAGTTTCCCTGCAATAACACACCAGAGTGCATCTATAAATTATTTACTCAAGAACGTTGTGCAAGTTTACTAAAACAATAGAGCCACGAACTTCACATACCAGTGTTTAGTTGATCCTGGTAAATGCTCAGTCACAGTTGTAAACATGACGGCGTTCTTCTTCCACGAGGAAGTTTGGAGTTGCGCCATTTGTTTCTAGGCGGGTGCATCAGATGTTCAATCAGCGGTCCTTGGCCATCGTGACGCCTGAGGCTGAGGATCGCTTTTGTATGTGCTGTTTTACTCAAGATAACTTAAAAGGAGCAAGCAAAGATGAGCATAACATCGCTTGCATAGCAGATTGATGCAGATCAAATTTTCTTCACACTAACATTTAATATTTAAATACAATAAACAAACAAATACCAAAAATAAAGTGAACAAGGAAGGTTAGCTGATTATGTTAAAAGTCCATCAATATTGGCATCAGTTTATACGGCTGTTAACACTTTCTCTGACAAGCGGATGTAATGAGCCCAGGGTTCCGGTTTGGCCATGCGATGTTTCATTTGTACCATATCGTGTTATCTTATCTAGTTACTTTTTATGGGAAGTAATGTGTTACCTTACTTTTACATTACTTTTTCCTCAACTGGGCAGGGTTTGCTTATTTGCTTTTTAATAATAATAATTTAAAAATTGGCACACGTAAAGGCCCTTTCACAACAAAAGGGAAATAAACAAGCCATGGTGAATGACGTGTGAATTCACGTGTGACACCTATGTGTGCCACACGAATCCTGAAAAGTGTAGCCAAAGCGTCTTGATCGCCCCCAGGTGGCTGGATGCAGTATAGCTCATAAACCCCGCCCTCTTCATGAAATGTAATGCGACATAGACAAACTAAACAATCAAATTATACTTCAAATACATTTTTTTTTCCAAAGATGGTTTCTGTCATTTTAGGCTGTTCAAGTGTTCGTTCTTTAACTAAGTTTGGTTTTAGTTAGTTATCTGATGCAATAAAAACAGGGGTGTGATGTTATGATTGACAGCGGAGATTCACAATTTCTCTGAGCAAAGACATTTCCATAACTGTTTATTTCACACAAAGATTAGCCGGGACCTTGACATTGCCGCTTCACTTCACACTCACTACTGTGCAGACTCGAGACCCAAGATGTCAGCGCTATATTTAGACACTGGCACTTCAATGGAAGAGAGTGAAGGCATGTCGTCCATCTTTTTTTTTTTTTACAGTCTATGGTTGCACCAAACACTTCAAGGATGACTTTAATTAGCTGGTTCAGGTGTGTTTAACTGGAGTTGGAGCTAAACTTAGTGGCCCTCCAGGTGCATGATGGGACACCCCTGGTCTATATGCAAACAAGACTAGAACAGGGAACAGAGGCATGTTCAGCGATTGAGATCAGTGACTTAAAATCCCTGTAAAGGCAATTCTGAGATTTGTTTCTAAACACATTAGAAATGTTAGAAATGTATTGTTGAAACACATTACAAAGACTGTGAACTATGTAGTACTAAATTCAGAAGTTAGACCGTTAAGAAGTTTTTCACCATTGCTGTGTTCCGGATTTTTGGGCGGGGTTAAAACGGTGGCTCCGATGACGCACTGGAGCAGCTTGGCATGTGGCCCGCATGTGACCCGCTAGATTGCGAGTTACTGTCAGTACAGTTAGTTACTACAGCCTACAACTTACAAAACAGCCTACAAAACAAAAAAAGACGATCTCAAGAAGAGGTGGATTAATTTTGTGAACAGCTACCTTGATGGAGTGCTGACGATCACCACCAACACCTGCCTCTGCAGTGTCTTTACACCGGATAGTTTTACAAACTTTCATCGGCAACAACTGGGATTCACTGATAATCCGCTGCAGAATGGGGCCGAACCGACTATCTCTCGCCTGACCTTCATCCTCCCGTCCCGCCGACATCTGGTGCCGTCGTGACTCGTGAGCTGTACTTGAGTGTTGTTGTTGTCTTGTGTGTTTACGGCAGCTTTCCTACGAATGGGTGTGGTTTGGCGCCGATCAACGGACACGCCCCAGCGTTTGAGAGCAGAGAATGCTGCTTGTTTTTCAAGATTTCAATAAGATATATTATATGTACTTAGCAGATTTTTATGATTCAAATTTGGCTAGTTGGTTAATAACACATTTATCTGTGGTGAGAGAAACTCAGAACACATGTTTAATTTTGACTTTACAGGGACTTTAATTTTTCAATTCCACTGAGCACACAGCTGACATCAAGCCAATATGTATTTAGGCGTTGTTAACACGACGACACTGCTTTCTGAAAACTGAATACTTTTAATGGGTTTGGTTTTTTAGCCGTTTGTGGCGAGGTGGATGAGCGAGAGATGTGGAAGGAGTGAGTGAGACCGGCGCGTGATCCTCTCATGAGGGAGCTCAGAGGCATATAAGGAAGAGCGACACCAGTGAAGGATGAGAGAAGACCTGGCCTGGATTTGATGTTGTTTTATTTACGTTGTGTTATGTGTGCGTGGCAGTTGTCCGTGAGGGGCTGCCCGCGTTACTTTGAGTTAGTTTATTTATTTATGAAAGTCTTTTAAATGTGTGCCAATTCCTGCCTCTGTCTTCCATATCTACAAACTACATTACATGTTTATTTACACGACAACGGCGTTTTGGGGGCCTGAAAACGCTAACTTTAAAAAACTATGCCATTGACGCCTCAATGTAAACTAGTAGAAAACTGCGAAATTGTGAAAATGGTGACATCATGCGCAGGAGTTTTATGTGTTCAGTCTATAGACGCGTAGCGCTTCATAAAAAAAAAAGGACCACCAATCGCCATCTACTGGCCTGGCATGAATCATACAGAATTTGAGTGGCTTTCGCAGATCCATGAACGGGCATCGTTTTGACAAAGTTGTTGTCTGTACACGAAAAATCCAACAGTTTTTAGTACATTGTTGTCGTGTAAACGTGTCCTTTGAACATTAAAAAGTATTTAATGTAAACTGGTAAGTTTTCATACCACAAAAAAAGGGTAAAACAGAATTCGAAAGCATCATTATTCACATGATAAGAATGTTAGCGTATTTATTGTACAGCCTTGCTTTCAACTTGGTACAGATGAATATTATTACACAGTTTAGTTACCACAAACAAAACAACACATTTCCGTAAGCGAAATACAGTATCTCTGCATTTCAGACTTACAGCATATGAAATAAATAGTTTATCACTTTCTAACAGGAAGGTTTCAGGTCTTTTTTTTAGAGTCTCTTCCTCTTGTTATTATTATTACTGTTCACATACAAGTAATCACATTCCTGCACAAATGTGTTTCGTGAAATGACAACAATGCTAATACGTCTCTGGGATCTGGAAGTGTCATCAATTACAAAATCAATACCTAAGAAATAAGCTGAGGTGTTTGTGTAACAGGGTGTGACCGGCGACGCACAGCTAGCAAAAGGAGCGACAGTGGCCTAGACACTAACAAGATAGGAGAGGCACATGCATTTTGTGTAAAATAACAGAGACGGAGACTCAGTGTGTTAGTGGACGTCTCGGTATCATTATAAAAAGCCCCATGCTACAGGACCAGCACAAATTCCTCAAAAAAAAGGAAATATGGTTGTTTTGCCACAGCTATGTTTAAATGACCATTTAGCAGCGCATGAGTCATTCATTCGTGTTGTGATTCAAGTGATACAAATAACACTTTCATTACCCAATATCCTTTACAGCCCTTCAAACGACCGCTTCATATGTAGTCAGAGCACGTCCTGCTTACACTCCTAATAAAATGTTAACAGAAACATTTAAATGGTTGATAAACAAAAAATGCAGGCCGCATACGACAATAGATACTGGATAAGTAGGTGTTTGTGATTTTCGTGAGGATTCTGTAGAATTTGATGGGGTCGTTGTGTGGCATGTATTTATCTTTTCGGCCGGTCAATGTCATCGATAGCTGCGAGGAGTTTCTGTCGGGCTTTCTTGTTGATGTGGGACCCGAGGCAGACGGTGACCAGGTTAGTCAGCTGCTTCATAGAGTATTCCTACAAAACAAACTCATGATGAATCTCAAATGGAGATGCCTTTCACAACAATCCATCTTTCTAATGAGGAATTAAATCTGCCTTTCATAATCACAGGCATGTTTGGAATGCAGTCAGCTTTCGTCCTGGCATTTAAAAGGGAATCATTTAGCGCTGCATCATATATTACATATTCACAAAGGTTTGATGGAGATATTAAATTATATTACTTTTAAAAAGGACGTTTTAAAAGCATCTCTGATTTAAATGTCAGCAACATGGTTCCAGAGCTGAATATAAATTAATAATAATATTAAGCGTAACAATGTTTCAATGAATCAATTCAAAACTATAATTAATTTGCATTATCGCTCCAAAATGAGCACTTTTAGTAAAAGATATACATGGAAAATGTATAGCTTATTACTATATATTGTTTAATCTGTACATAATTAGAATAATATTTAAAAAAATAAAGTTTGGTATAAAATATACATTTTTAAATATTAAATATAAAACTAAATAAGATGAACAGGTTAAGTGGTACACAATATATATCATATTTCAATGATGTGATTCATATTTAATAATTCAAATGGAGCTTTATTTTGTTTTGTCATATAAATATTATATGATTATTAATTTATACAATTTATAATATATAATGAATAAGTTATTATAAATTAGTTCATTTTGCCTCAATTACTATTTATTGTGCTCCTAAAAAATTCAGCCTTTTTATAAAGATTTATGCATTTCAATTAACAGTAAAATTCCATCAAATTGAATTAAATAATCCTCAATTAATCATTAATTAATGGATTAATCCTTAATCAATCATTCAATTAAAATGCATAAGCATTATTCAATTTGATGGAATTTTACTATTAATTGAAATGCATAAATCTTAAAAAAAAAAAAATCTATTTTCAAAGCAAAAATATTACAGATATAGAGAAAAAGCAGAACCCTTTTCTGCCCTACATTATGTCGTCAGGTGTCTTCCGCCTTACCCTGTGGTTCTTGATGAACTGCTCCATGTCGTTCTCAGTTAGGTAGTATGCTTTGATGTAGGTCTCCACAAACTCCTTGTCTGGAATTGGTCTGAGGTCGGTGAGCTTCTCCAGCTTCATCAGGAACTGCTGGAAGTCCAGCTGCATCAGTGCACGTCCTTCATTACTGCATTTCTTCACATTAGCATAGCTGGCAGACAGCGGGAGGAGAGGAGAGCAGAGGTGAGTGTGGCTCAGACACATACAGGACATTCATTAACTGTTGTCATTTTATGCTACATTAATTGTAGTTCTCTAGTGCAACCTCAGGTTAAGAGTCTCGCTCGCGCGCACAGCGGTGCTTGTATCTCTCCAGTGTACAAGTAACCTTGTGCCCTAATACTGATCGAACATGGAACTTTGATAACCGCTAGCCCTCCATAATGTAAATGGGAATACATCAATAAATACATAAATAAATCAGAATCAAGTGTTCCAGGGAGCTGTGTCACTTTTTTTTTTTTTTTGTTTCTAGGTGCCCTTCTGGATTTGTTACATTATTTTCAGCGATAATATTACCAGACTGTGTTTAGGCCAACTCATCTTTTGACTGGTAAGTGACACTAAATGCTGAGGGCCATTTTTGGTCAAATTTGTCATTTTGTCAGTTTGCCACCTTTTTATTTGTACAGCTTGTGGGTCTCTGTATCAGACACCATCGATTTACAGTGTAGCTGGATCCACGGCAAACAAGCAGCCATGCAGAGTTCAGTGCTGTTGACACCCCTGTTTACTTTTCGGCTGACAGCGGTGTAATTACTTTCTGTGAGGGGAAAGATATTGCTGGGCCTATTGAGTATATCCAGTCTGCCAATACATCGCTGTGTTTTCCTGCCTCCTTCCTTCTTCCTGTCACGTTCTGCTTGATTTGGAATGCAACTCGGCACTGCATTGTCGGAGTCTACTTACAAAAGAGCGGCCAAAATGGAAAAGCAAGATGGATTAAAGCAAACAACATCCATCCCGGTTGCAGAGGGCTTTTCATGTATAATGGCCACCATTAGAGATGGTGCTCAGATTCATTCTAAAGGTTCTTATATTTGTCTCTTCACTTTAAATATATTACTACTTTAAAAGTTTTTTTTTTAAAAGTATCACCAAGTTTGATCAAAAAATTGTTTTGGAAATGTATTTTAACATATATTTTAAAATGTAATTTATTCCTGTGATGGCTGAATTTTCAGCATCATTACTCCGGTCTTCAGTGTCACATGATCCACACACACATATTTGTTTTTGTGAAATGTGGGGACATTCCATAGGCGTAATGGATTTTATACTGTACAAACCGTATTTTCTATCCCCTACACTGCCCCTAAACCTACCCATCACACACACACACACACACACACACACACACACACACACACACACACACACACACACACACACACACACACACACACACACACACACACACACACACACACACACACACACACACACACACACACACACACACACACACACACACACACACACACACACACACACACACACACACACACACACACAGCATTAATTAATCTTTGTTAATAGCACAAATTTCTATATTTATTACAGTATAAAAGATCTGTTTTCCTTAGTTAATTCACTATGCAATAAAATGAACACAATGAACAACTGCATTTTTATTATGTAACATTACCCTACAATGATAAATATTTTTTACAGCATTTATTCATTTTTGATGTCAACTAATGTATAATAATACCTTAATTAGTAATACCTTATTATGAATGCTATACTTTTATCTTTTATGCTGTTAACTATACATTATATATATATATATATATATATATATATATATATATATATATATATATATATATATATATATATGCGTTTTCAGTGTCACATGCTGGTTTGCTGCTTAATATATATATAAAAAACTTTCAAATAAAACTTTAATGTAATCATAGCTCACTGGTAGAATGGTGATGATCCCGTGGGTGAGTAATAAGGGTCTCACATTCAAATACCATTTTTTTTTTTTTAATAAACCATTTTTAATATGCCATACCACAGAGCGTTCAATCAGAGATAGTTTTACTATTTTTTTTACTGACTTTTATACTATATAAAGGAATCAGAAAACATTAAACACAGTAAAAAAATATATAACTGAATAAATATATAACAGTTTTGTCAAATAGAACCGACAGCCCACCGCAGACCGACCCACGCGGTTGACCCTGACTGCCAGTGTGACGCTGTGTGAACACACATACTGACACAAGGTCTACAGCCGGAGGCAAAGGCGGTCAGGTAGAGTTCATTCGTTCAAAACTGGACTTGTCAGCATTTCATGCTTAATTATTGATGGGAATCATCTCAGTGCTTAATCAGGTGTAGGATGATGGGAATTTCTTTCAAAATGCTGTGGATGCTGTCTAGCTGAAGATGTTATGATTACCGAGAGCATCCGCTCCTGCTGCTATAAATTGCAATCACCGTTTATTTTGGAGCTAAACTGCCCAGGTAGAGAAAGCAGCGAGGCTAGCAGATACAGACTGCTCTAGCCAGACACAGACAGTCTCTTTAACATCTCAAAAACAGTGCTCTGCCTTTCTCAGATAAGTGGCCTTTGACCTTATGATGCAGGTGTCCAGCTGAACCCTGGCAGGAGGGCCTTGCCAATCTATACTGGGCCATGGCCTTAGAAACTATTTATTTTGTCTTGGCACAACAAAGTCCTTATAAACCAGTGGTTCTTAAACTAGGGGCCAGGGCCGGGGCCCATGAGGGGCCTCAAAAAACTTCCAAGAATACATCAAGATGACTTCAAATGATTTAAAATAAGACAAAACAAGCATTAACATAGGCTAAAACAACTACAGCAAAACTTCTTATATACATCCTTCTAGTTATGCCAAGCTCTAAAATATTTTATCAGGTAGAAATTGTGAAATTCCAATATTGTTGTGGACAACGAGGGGCCTTGAAGTCAAAAGGTTGAGATACACTGTTTTAAACAGCCACAGCCCTATCCCTGACCCACCTCTAAATTCAGAGGAAAGTTGATGACACTGAAACCCTAAACCAGTCACAGATCAGGATCCAGTTCTCACTATTAACTAAGACTTTTGCCTCTACAAACTCTTAATGACTGCTTATTAATAGTTAGTAAGGTAGATGTTAAGTTTATGTATGGGGTAGGATTAAGGGATGAAAAATATGGTCATGCAGAATAAGGCATTAATATGTGCTTTCATACTGATAATCGATTACCATACTGATTATCGACCAATATTAAAGAGTTTATTAATTTGACATCAACTAGTGTTAATAAGCACATTTAATAACACTGGTAAATGTAATCTTTAGTATATCTAAAAATGAGTATGCATTTTTCATACTGTACATCATAATGTTGTGCTGCTTAAACAGTTGATTCGTTTTTAATGTTTTATTTTTAATTAACATTACCATTCAAAATTGGGGGCTCAGTAAGATTTACAAAATAAATTAATTAATTAATTTAAAAAGTCTTGCATTTAAATGATTAAGAAAATACAGTAATATTGTAAAATATTACACTATAAAATAATGTTTTCTATTTTCAATATATTAAATAAATGTCAGCATCATTACTCCAGTGTTCAGTGTCACATGATCCTTCGGAAATCATTCTGATATGCTGATTTGCTGCTCAAGAAACATTTCTGATTATCATCAATTATGCTTAATATTTTTGTGAAAACTCTGATTATATAGAACTTACAAGCATATACTGTGTGTGTGTGTGTGTGTATATATAAAAACACAAATACACACATATTTGAATATAAAGTTCAAAATAATAGCATTTATTTGAAATATATTAATTCATTTATATAAATGATATATTTTTTATAAATGTATTTCTATAAATTAACATAAATTATATATTATTATTTATTATATTTATTTGAAACATTTTTATATATTTTTTAATAAATCTTTTGCAACATTATACATTTCTTTACTGCAATTGATCAATTTAAATCATCCTTGCTGAATAAAAGTATTATTTAAAAAAAAAAATTCATAACACCCCTTACTGACCCCAAAACTTAGTACATAGTTTACTTTTACCCGTAGTGTACTTGTGTTCATGGGATTCAAATGTACCGTTCTGTCAAAGTCAAGTATGCAGACCGCGCAGGGGACCAACTATCAAGGGGAGCACTAAACAGCGAGGCGTCCATTTGGCTAGAGGTGTCCCTGATGGGATTGAATGATACAGGAAAGATGTTTTTTCAGAAGATTGTCAAGAGTTTCTCAGATATTCTGGGAACATATTGTTATTCCACATACAGCAAGTCCATCTGTTCTGTCGTTGCACACTCTCTCTTGCACTGGGCTTTTCAAAAACATGTTCATCTCCAGACGGTGTGCGATTCCTCCTTCATGCTGTCCTGAGCTATAGAAATGAATAATCAATTGATTAAATGGCTAGAGAAATGCATTTTTCTGATACATTTTCTTCTTCTCCCATACAGCTACAGCCTGACATCTACATTAAAGCTCGAAGCTATACTATGAAGAACCTCTCTGAAGTCAAGAGGCGTCTGTCAAGTCGTGTCAAATGTTCTTCCAGAAAATCTCCATTACGCCGAAGAGGTGACGAGTACAAGAGCTTCTCTGCAAGTCTGTGAGCTTCAAGATTTCCAGCACATTGAAGATACTGGGGTAAGGAAAGAGTGATGGAAGACCGGTTGACAACAGCTCTCTGGAGAAGACAAGGCTTCTAAGTTGCTTGTCACCGTGCCACACAAACATCTCTGACGTTCATTTTCAATAATCCAGCTCTTGACACTTGACAAGTAGATGGGTGCAAAAAGAGGAAACAAGAAGGAAAAATAAATATGATGGATTTTTATATGCAGTTATTTGAGAGCAACAAAGCCATTCTGCTCATAGCACAAAGTCATTACAGATATTTGATGAATCCTCACAGAGCTAATGCATTTTTACAATATCTACAGTATGAGTACGGCATGCCTCAGGAATAAGGCAAAAACTGAGAAAAGCACTTATTCACATTAATAAACGTAATGACGAGAGTTGATCCAAACACAAGATCGATGAGGCAGCTGAAAATCGTAGGTGTTTCTTGCTTTAAATCAAATACCGTCAGCATACAGCACAAGATTTCACACCCCCGAATCCAGAGTGATAAAGGGTTTGCATCCCTCAAAACAATCACTTCCAGGCAAGCCATAACTGAAAACGGCAAAAAGTTCCTCTTGCTAGAAAAAACACCAGGAATAAAGAACAGGAGAAGCTAAAGCTTTCATTCAGGTTTGCTGTTTTTGTACATATGGCTGTGGATTAAAAGCATCTGGCCAGTACATTTGCCTTTTGTGTTATCAGATGTTTGCTTTGAAAGTTAGCACATTGCTGGAGGAAGTCCTAGAAAATCCAACAAGTCTGCTTTCATGGCAGGACAAATGCTTTTGTTGCCATGTACAGGTGCAGTTTTAAGCATATACTATATATATATATATATATATATATATATATATATATATATATATATTTTAAGCAGCAAACCAGCATGTGACACTGAAAACGCATCCTCTATCCTGTTATTATATTGGTTGAGACAATCAATTATCCAGTGATCAGTGTAGCAGCTTCATGCACATGTCTAAATCCGCTTGTGCTTGCTTGTACCGTAAATATCACTGACTTTGTGAGCAGATTTAATCAATTGAGATCTGCCTGAGGAACTTCAAGAAGTTGTTAGGATGAAGTTAGTGGCCTATAAAAAGATTGGCAAAGCTTTTAACCTTCTACATCCATTAAAGCGAAACGGAAAGAGCGTGGCATAACCCAAACACTTTTAAGGTCAGTCCATCTTGTAAAACCGAGCACCCGGGCAAAAAGGGCATTTGTAAGAAAAATGAGCAAGATGCCAGATACTACATGGAAAAAACTGGGAAAACGTCTAGACATCAGACATCTCATGTCTCTTTGGAAGACTAGCAAGAAGAAAGTCACTTTTAACAGAAAGTCATGCCTGGAATTCGCTGGAAACCATTTGACAAAATATGAATATTTGTGGTCTGATGAGACTAAACTTGAGCTCTTTGGCCTGAAAGAGAAGTGCTAGGTTTGGCGTAAACCAAATACAGCCCAATACCAATATTAGTGTACAACAGGGCTTAAGGCACACCTTAAGAAAAATGTGCTTTCCACTTCTCCTATAGTGCATGATTGCAGAAAATATATATGTTTGTATTGAACATTGATGAAAATAAATCATAAACGTGCTTCATATAGCAAGACGGTGACAATACTCTGGGGTTGACTTTCAGCAGGAGGAACTGGAAAAAACTGTGGCAACATGGACAGAGTCCAATATAGGCAAATCCTGAAGCTGAGAGGTAAATGAGAAATGTAAGTGGAGAAATAAATGGCTAAAGGTAAATATACTGGATAAATGTGTACATTTACATAGAGGATTTAAGTAGAAAAAATTATCAAAATAATAAAATAAAATGCAAACTTTGTACAAAGAACTAATTGTTGAAGCGTTATTGACAGTAATAGCAGGCTACTGGCAATTGCTGAAGACCTGTTTGTGATCCAACTGCTCCTAGAAGTTATTTTCATTGTTTGGGAAAGGGCTGAGTGGTTATTCCAATGAAAACACTCTGTGGTAGGAGATTTATCTGAGAGCAGGTGGTCTCATATACATACACACCCATTTGGTTCAGCTCGGTGGGTCACTTACCCCTCCACTAATGTCCTGTTGGCCAGACGGATGCAGTGCTCCCATAAGACATTGGACACGGGCAGGGGAATCCGCACTATTTTTGACACATCATCCATTCTTTGGTTGAACTTCTCAAACTCCTGCAGAAAATAGTTCATGACATAAGGGTCAAAAGTCATGACACATTTTTTTTCTGGATCTAATAATTAAAAAGGTAAAATAAATAAATATTGAAAAATAAAATAAAAAAAAAAAACAGTACAAATCCAATTCATACATGCAATGGTGAGTATGCAACAATGTAATTATATTTATGAAAAATCACCCCCCCACACATTTTTTTTAGAAACTTGAAAAACAATGTTTAAGTATACACTCAACAAGGAACATATATCTTTGTTTTCTTGATGGTTACAGTGGAGCACATTGAATTGAATCATTTCTTGAAAATGGCATGAATGTTTTTCTAACCCTCATGAACACACTTCAAAGAACTTGGCATATGTGTTTTGAACTAAATTGTTAAAAGATTTTCATTTATTTTGTACACTCTTAATTATCATCGACCCATAACCATTTAATCTTGCGTCCTCCCTAGTGTGCAGTGCTTGCTGTTAACAATTCACCATAATCATCAGCATTCTTATTGGGTGGTGTTGAAACCATCTGCATGCCAGGTCATGAACAGGCTACAAAGAGTATTTTAGCATGTCGCACAAATCCCAAATAAGGTGTAAATTAATTACAGAATCATAGAAGCGGAAACAGCCATCTATAAATGTTCACTGGAGCCACACTGGCAGGCCAGGTTGTCAAAACGACAGGATTCAGGTTATTCAAAGAAACTGTCTCTAAGTCCCTGCAGTGCAGATGTGCCGTGCTACATACAAAACCTGTACTGTATAAGCCGACTGCTCACGGAGGTGTTGATTCAGCTGTGCTTGAGCCCATTTCTCTTTCACTAGTGACAGGAAAACCCACCCAAAACTTTCTTAACACAATGACATATGGTTCATTTGAGAGCCAAGGACCACATGTACCATGAGCTCACACCTTGAAAGTTGATACAAAGCCAAGAGCACTAAAACTGCTGTGCAAGTTGTCCGGGTTATTTTGCGTACCTTTAATCTTCTGAATTCATTTTTAAAACATCCAGTTTATTTTACAACATAGAAATATGGTATTAAACAGAATGCCTAAAATATTCTCAGTATCTAATAATAATTTATAGGCCCTGCAAGTATTCATACTGAGAAACTTATCAGATTATTATTTTTTCCCTCAGTCCTGCTGATAAGTATTAAAGCAATGCAAACCGAAAGGAGGCGCAGTTGCAGTCAGTGTTGGGAAAGTTACTTTAAAAGTAAAGCATTACAATATTGCATTAATCCCTAAAAATTAACCAAGTATATTATCTAGTTATTTTTTATGGAAAGTAATGCATTGTTACTTTTGCATAGGCCCAGCTCAGAGGACACAATAAGCTAAGCCTGTGTAAATTCTGTGGAATGTGTGAATTCTTTCAAATGCGTAAGTATGATTGGGATATGGAAGCTGATCAGTGTTTTTTTTCCCCCATTTCAGAATGCCGCCAGCCAGGAAAGGCTGTATTATCTACAATGTGTATGTTATTGATGCCGTCCAAAATGGGAACAGTGTTTTTGAAATGGATTCTGATTTGTGATTCCCAATGAGCAAATTTTCAAAAAAGAGTTATTTTCAAATAATATATACAAACACACCGATCAGGCATAACATTATGACCACCTTTCCTAATATTGTGTTTGTCCCATTTTGCTGCCAAAACAGCCCTGACCCGTCGAGGCATGGACTCCACTAGATCCCTGAAGGTGTGCTGTGGTATCTGGCACCAAGATGTTAGCAGCAGATCCTTTAAGTCATGTAAACTGGAGAGGGGGCCTCCATGAATCGGACTTGTTTGTCCAGCACATCCCACAAATGCTCGACTGGATTGAGATTTGGGGAATTTGGAGGACTAGTCAACACCTCAAATTTTTTGTTTTGTTAATCTGGCAAACAGCATAGTTTTGGTCACATGACCATATAGTTAGAAAGGGCCTATCATATACGGATTACTGTGATCAAGACATAACATTGGAAAAGTGATTTTTATGTTTAAAGTGTTTTTTTGTTGTTGTTTTTTGTGTGTTTAAATATTATAATTTATTTATATTTATACAGGAAAAAAGCATCCAGGTTTAAAAATTAGTCCCATACATGAGTGTATTTTTATAAAAATCAAGTAAGTTATTATAAACTGTGTCATATGCTTGGGGGCTAGTTGTGTCAAGCTGTGGTTTAACAAATAGTGTTTCTTTTCACATTGTCTATTAAAAAATATTAAAATATGTTTCATGTTCTTCAAATATTCTGAATATTAAGCCTTTTCTGGTTTCTGGAAAATAATGTGAAGCAAAATAAATCTTTGGAATGGGAATATACTACATTCTTTGTCATTCCAACTTTCTTTCAGTTTTTTTTTGTCCATACAATTAAAGTCAAGAATTCAATGTCCTTCAATGAAAGGGTTCAATGAAACTTCTTTTGATTAAAAAAAAAAACGTATTTGTGTTCCACAGAAGTCATACAGGTTTAGATCCGCAGCATTTTTGGTTGGACTATCCCTTTAAGTAGAAAAATGAACAGCTTATTGTTACCCTATAGAGATAAGAATGGGTTCACACAGTACATGGCAGTTAGAGATTAATAACAGTGCATTGCAAATGTCCTTTATGTGCCCATGCACATGGACGTCATTTTCTTGGTTATTTTAAATAAAGCAAAAAGTCAATGTGAGTCACTGCAGTATTTCTGCAGTTACATGATTAATTCAGTAAGCTTGGCAAACCCAGACAAATTGGCTTCAACAAACAGGCTTGGCGCAGGGTTACAACGATGGCACCGGGAGAAACGGGCACAGTGGCTTCACTCAGCTAAGCAGGAGCACAAAGGTGAGCCTCGTTTCTTCATTAGCAGCCAAGCTCCATTACATTCCCCACTAAAACTTTGCAGCTCAGATCAGGAACTTATGTAAGTCCAAATAATTATGCATGTTTCGGAATTCAGCGAGCTTCCTCAGCAAATAAGCCAAAGAGATAATTCAATTGTGAAACCCCATCTGCTCTCTGAGCCTTTTTTTGTCTCTCTCTTTATATGCGTCAGCCATTCAAATCGCTCCCTAACGCCATGCAAAATTCATATGGGCTAATGAGCGGAGGTTAAAGAAGAGATGTGGACATGCAAAAGAATGAGACACCCTCAGTCCAGTGACACTTAACTGAGACATGAGATAACTTTTCCATTCTTAAACTTGCCCTCAAATTCTGCATGTGACTCCCAAAGCCTGACCATTTAAATAATTCAGATCCTGACAAATAATTGATAGCCGTGATCTTTCAATCTAGAGGAATTCATGAGGCACAGTCATTAGGCATGGATAAAAAATGTCTGGAGAAAATCTGCATGAAGAAAGCTAACTAGCAACCTTAGGGTAAACATATCAATCAAGCCTGCTCATTGTGGGCTTGTGGACTTGTTTGTTTGCTTCAGCAGGAGCCACAATAGGGCCAGTATATTATAACACAGACGTAGCATTTCCATGCATTCGTAATGTGCTGCATGTGAAATGGGGACAGTGACAGGGGGACAGTGACAGCTGTACTGGGCTTTCATTCAAAAGTTCAGATCCCACAAGTCTCTCAACAGCATCACCCAGAGGAGCAGCACTTAACCTGAATTATCTCACTTTAAACATTCAGCTGTGTGAGTGGGCATATGGGTTCAACAACATGAGGTCCGCTGCACATGACTACACTCTTAGACTTGATTTCATTTAATGAGAATTTATTGGTTGTGCCAGCGCTGCTATTCATTCAGCAATCAAATACTGATTATAACAAAGTTGGCTAAATACAATAGCTATACATACATGCACACATATACACCGATCAGGCATAACATTATGAGTGAATAACACTGATTATCTCTTCATCACGGCACCTGTTAGTGGGTGGGATACATTAGACAGCAAGTGAACACTTCGTCCTCAGAGTTAATGTGCAAGAAGCAGGAAAAATGGGCAAGCGTAAGGATTTGAGTGAGTTTGACGAGGGCCAAATTGTGATGGCTAGACGACTGGGTCACTGCAGCTCTTTTGGGTGTTCCCGGTCTGCAGTGGTCAGTATCTATCAAAAGTCGTCCAAGCTAGTGACAGTGGTGAACCAGCGACAGGGTCATGGGCTCATTGATGCACGTGGGGAGCGAAGGCTGGCCGGTGTGGTCCGATCAAACAGATGAGCTACTGTAGCTGATGATTCCCCAGAAGCTCATCTGTTTGCTCCCCACGTGCATCAATGAGCCTTGGCTGCTCGTGACCCTGTCGCCGGTTCACCACTGTTCCTTCCTTGTACCACTTTTGATAGATACTGACCACTGCAGACCGGGAACACCCCCAGTTTTGGAGATGCTCTGACCCTTTGTCTAGCCATTGTAAGGAAGTTGCCAGGGCGTCTGGCATGAGAAACGATGACTTCCTGGGAACAAAGGACTTTTTCTAAGGATCAACATTTGAACACTCTTCTCAATACATAACAGCCACACCCAAAACACACCATACTGAGACACACACATCTCACACTCACAATCTACCCATCACCCACTGTTTTGCCCATTTGCTCCCACACTGAAAACCCATTCTGAACCTATGCAATGCTAAATATGTACAGTGTGTAACCATGCATGCTTAGTATCATTTGAAACGTGTCAGTGCGTCTGGTAAAATGGTCTCATTCTCCAAACCAGAATACAAACCTCCAAGAAGTTCTATAAGTTGAGAAAATATTGTGTGACGTTAAGGAGGTGATCCCCCACAGATCTCTAATTCAGGATACCTCCTGTATGTAAATAAGTATTCTCCTTCACAAATGGTGAGAACCCATTCAAACACAAATTCTGATTGCCCATTTGTGACCCCTGAATAAGGGGCCAAAACCTAATTATAATCACAGTAAACCACCATTTGGTATCTATTGAATTATCTGGGTATTTAAAGGAAAGTGACACTAAACTCGAGGAGTCTGTATCTAGATATCCCACACTGTTTGTGTGTAGTCTTTCACGACCAGGTAAAGATTTCTGGAATCCTTGATTCTTGAATTATTGTTTCTATATATGATTGATTGATGCTTTTTATCCTTTGAATTGAAGTTTGATCGATGTTTCTTACCTGGTTAATAAATCGTTATGATTAAATTTATTCTGACTTACTCTGGAATTATTAACGATCTCTATGAGATCATGAATGGTACTTTCCACAAAGGGTTAAACGGAATAATTAAATGTGTGTCTAACTATTAAATATGAATGACCAAATAACCAAATTGGCATTCTAATCTAAATTCTAAATTATAATAAAATGGAGTCAGATAAAGAGCAATTGGAATTAGATCCATTTTGCCCAGCTGAGAACACCGAACGCCGCAGATACCTTCGCCCGCTCTTCGCTGCCGCCATTGGAGCGATTTCAGCGGTCTTACACCATCACAATTTGGCCCTTGCCAAACCCGCTCAAATCCTTACGCTTGCCCATCAACTTTTTAACAAATCAACTTTGAGTACAAAATACACACTAACCCACTAACAGGTGCCGTGATAAAGAGATAATCAGTGTTATTAACTTCACCTGTCGGTGGTCATAATGTTATGCCTGATCAGTGTATAAATAAATATATATTTATTTATTTATTTATTTATCAGTCTGCCGATTTTATTGGCCGATATGAGCCTGTCGCAGATATATCGCCATAGCTGTAAATGCCACAGATATGCCACCGATATGAAAGCACGCCCATGCATCTCACAGTGCGTGAATATTGACACAAAACGATGTCAAAATGCCTGTTGAGTATCATTGTAAACATTGTCGGTTATGTCTTAAGTGAACATAAACATGAAATTTGCCAGTAACCACCAGTGTTCTTGGTCATTTTCAAAAGTTTCATGGCCCACAGAATATCTTGTTGTATGAATATCTGAACATGCAATATATCAAAAGAAAGAACAGACCCTCTGGTTAATTCTAGCTTCATGCATTCATTTTTGATCAACACATGAATGTGGGTAAATTTCATGAAAAAAGCAACATTTGGAGAAAAAAGCTGGGAAAATCTTGCTTTTATCAAAGACTACATCCAGATTAGATTCAGAGCGATGATCAAAACACAGATGGAGCAGATGGAGTGCATCAACACACCCAAAGCTTCACTGTCCTATAGCTCGTCCTGGGTTGACATTTCATACAATAACATAGCCATTTTGATTTATATGCTGTTTAATGTTGATGACCGCATTATTTTATATGCATCAGCTTATATGAGATTGTTTTTTTTGCTTCTTCGCCGCCTCAGTTTTGATTAGGAGATTCAGGAGACACATATTAACAAATTATTTCATTCAAACTTAATGCAAATGAAATACAGAATCATACAATTAATTTAAAGAATATTATTTATTTAAATTGAACAAAGTATCAGTAAACTTGCTTCCTCATAGCTTAATTATTATTATTTTTTTTATTAAAATGATTTTGGTGGTAACATTTTGTGGTGGTCATTTCAAGAAATGTTCTTGTTTTTTTTTTTTTCATAATTAGGATGCCACATTTACCATATCATTATGTTAGATGCACAATAGTCACACATGACAATATAACAAACAAAATGCATGACTCTATATTAGGTTGCTTTCACTTTAAGACCTACAGTAATGTGCAGATCCAATACTGACACACGTCTCAAACTTTTTTACACACAACATACCTGCCAATATGGGCATAGGGATAATGTGTGTGTTTGATCATTCAAGAGTAATGAGCCTATAAATAGACACATTGACTCATATACTCGCGCGAGCGCTGACAGTCGGCAAGCGCGTGCACAGAATCCACAGCCAGTCTGACATCGGTCTGTGGTTTAGATAGTTTTTACTAAATATTTTTAGAGCGCAATCGCTTTGCCCGGTCCTTGACCTAGGCGCTTATGCAAGACGGCTTCCCTTCACTGAGAAAGATTCCCTTCACTTTCACGATCGCGGAACTGGAGAACTAATTTAGCTGAAGAATAAATAAAAGAATCCGAAAGAGACTTGAGCCAATAACACGAAAGCTGATTGGCTGCAATATAAGATGCATGATGGTCTCATTTGTAGTTGTAATACAGTGAACTATAGTTGGACTAGCGAAAGAAAGAACTACAACACCACGGAATAAACACACACACACAAACACACTAAAGCGCTGCGAAAGCACTTCAATGAACATTGAGGTAGCGTAACATGGACGTAGGAAAATTAAGACCCATTTAAGATTATTTAAGACCTAGAACTCAATAATTCCGTGAATTTAAGACTTTTTAAGGCCCACAATGTAGATTTTAAAATGTAAGACTTTTTTTTTTTACCTTTTAAGACCCCGCGGGAACCCTGTATAAACTGCAGATAAATAATTCTAGACTCTAGCACCCAGGAGCTGATATTCCCTCACCTCATCAGCAAAGTCAACCTATAATAACATCCGTCAGTTGAGTGAGCGTTTGTAAAGTGTTTGAGGAGTCGCCTGTCTCTTTCAGTTAAACGCATCATGTCAACCTAAACTTCAGACCTCTAGATAACCTTCTGACACACACATTCTGACACCACACATTTCGATCATCCTGCGTCCTGTCAGGTGAGTCCAGCAGATGAGTGGATAAGACATGTCAGCAATGCCCTGCCCTAATAACTAAACAAGAAATGTTGTAACTGACTATAAGGAAGCCAAGAACATGTGTGGAGAAACGGTTGGCTGATCTTTACTGAAGCACTTCTAAGTGTGTTCTCCTCTAGTGTGAAAATGAACAGAGAGGAGGCCACACGTTATCCTCGCACATCAAATCCACTGAATGACCTCATAAACACATTACCTTTAAAAGGACATCCACATAGATGTTGTGCTGTGACATTATCTCTTTAATGTCCCATTTCACTCCAGCCATCAGTAACAGCATCTGTTCATAATCTATGGCTTTGGCCGCCACGATCCAGTAAATGGGTTTGCGGAGCTCGCTGGCTGTAGATACAGTCTATAGAGGAAAGAGCATAGAACAGGTCAAATAAAAAGCACCTATGCATAGCCATTGGTCAAAGTGTGGAAAACAGTTTAGTGTCTGTCAAATATCCAAGATCCAAAGACTTTATACCATTAAAAAATAAATACCCATATGGAACGTTACTTCTTAAACCCCTTAACTGTCACACGCTCCTTTTTTTAAATGACATATTTGTGAGCCCGTCTGTGAAAACCCAACTAAAGTCATTTTTTCAAAGTCGTTTTACACATAAAATCATCCTACATAATGGAAAAGAATATGATGTGAAAATATAACCTTGATATCTTTAATAATGCCTGAGCAAGACCATGCAAAAAAAATTGCTTATTTTTAAAACATTTTAACCATTATTCTGACTATGTGCCATATACCACATTAAAGCTAAGATTCTCTCATTTTCAGTGATATAGGACACATTTATGGGAAAATTCCCATTATTGAGTCTATATATTATGATGTGCATGTCCAAAAAGTGTGAAACATTGAAACGAATGGGGGGTACAACAAAAGCTTGATTTAAAGGTCAGTTCACTCTAATGATTTGTAGGCTATAACTTTATAAATAAAATGAAATATCAGTAAAAAAAATTATTAATAGGCCTATATAAATCCATTAATTTATAAAACATCCATAGAAAATCTCATTAATCTCTTTCTGGGCTATTGTGTAACATTTGGAGTAAATCCAAGTTAACAGATCAGTCTCAAACTTTGTACAGACAGTTAAGTCATAGCTGTGAATCTTCACAATTCGATTATATTATGATTCATTATGATTTTTTCATGGTTCACTGCGCTTAATAACTCTTTTACATAAAGCACGTCCCGCACTTTATTTTCTCATTCATGCAAGATCTATTCGTATAGGCTACAAACCCAAACCAAAACATCAGACGCAAGAGCTTTGCTTCCAACTTTTTTAATTTACTTTTTTTTATTCTTTATTTAGCCTACAAAAGAACAGAAGGCCTATATTAATCATTATTAGTTAAACTATCAGCTGTTCTGTTCCTTGCGTGTGCCGCAGGCGCCATGTCAAAGAGGGAATTCATAAACCCAGCGCATTAGCATTCAAAAACCAAACTATTTTGACACACTTCAGCCATGTCTTTAAAATAAGACACATTGGCAGAAACCAAATGAAAAAACAAATGAGCTGTTCCTGAAATTTTGGTGATGACACAAAGAAATTCACACAGAAATCGGAATCCGGCTCAAGTCTCAGTTTTCTTGCCTTTCCCGAAACTGACCTGATTGTTGCTTGTGCGGACTGATATTATGGTCTGTTTGCACTTTGTAATTGTAGAAAATACAAAAATCAGCAGTTGTACTTATTTATTTTGATGTTGTCATGCCTTATTGATTGTGTATTTTTTTAATAATACATGTAAATTAAGAAAAACAAAATCATATGTGGACATTTTATATATATATATATATATATATAAACAATGAAATTCAAAAACTCTGGCATAACACTGGTAAAATGCATATTCAGCAAGAAATACAGAAATAGTGTACATGTTTCAGTTGCATTGAAGGTCAACATATCACAAAGCACAAATGTAATAAACTTCTACAAGGCACTGTAGTGTATAACATCATATCACCTAATGTCGTTATAGTGCATTATTAGGTGATTTACTTCATAAAACACTCCACGCCGATCATACAGACAGCAGAGCTCATCAATAGTCATTTTGAGTCTTGTAACAAAAGTTACACATTTTACAGACACTTAAAAGGGCTCTCAAAAAAGGCTGGAAAAGGCTATCAAAAGGAGAGAACGGAAAGGTCAGGGGCATAAATAGAGTGATGAAACGGACCTGTGAGTAAAACTGCTGGAGGAAGGGCTTCTTGGCTGAAGGCATCATGGTGTCGAGATGAGGCTGAAGGAACTCAAACTGCTCTGCCAGAAAAACTCTGCAGGGAAAAAAGCCCAAATCAAAGCGTGCCTTTTGCAGGTTTGCAGCGACACAATAACAATTTTTACCCGGGGGAACTGGCTGTGCTGAAAACTAGTTACAGTGGTGAAAAAAAAACTTATGTGACTAGGAAGTTCCACGCTTACATTTTTCAGTCTCACATTTGCTTGCTTTTATTTATTTTTTTTCAGACACGAGTTACAGACAGACTGAGAGCTAAATATAAGAGCTTCTATATTAAAGGCAGGGTAGACAACTTGTTCCAGAAACATATGTTGCTATGCTGGTTGAACGACTTCACATCCTGATAGCAATCACCAAGTTAAGTGGTCTAAATGTATTTTAGTGTGTGTATATATATATATATATATATATATATATATATATATATATATATATATATATATATATATATATATATATATATATATATATATATATATATATATATATATATATATATATATATATATATATATATATATATATATATATATATATATATATATATATATATATATATATATATATATATATATATATATATATATATATATATATATATTGGAAAACGAAAACAAACAAAACCTCAGACGCCTTTTACAGTTCTTGAACCAAACCAACCAGCTTACGGTGCATACACACTCTAAATACTGTAATGTGGAAGAGATGGAAACCTGTGATGTTATATTTAGAGTTTGACTTGAATTTATGCTAAATGAATCTGCAGCAGTCAGGTGGCACAGGTCAGTGCTCTAGAAGTTGTTTATGGTCAGTGGTATTGTAAGTCATTCAAGTCATTGATACAATCAATTAATAGATAGTTAATTAACAGATACATAACAAAAAGATCACTAAAAATCGGACTCGCCTATGGTAAGTGTGTCATTTCAAAAGCAACAAAACAAAACATTAAAAACTAAAACAATCTATCGGTAGAAATACGTTTTTATGTGTATAACTGTCAAAATCTGTTTTTGTGTTAATTAGTGCAAAAGTCAAATGAAGTCAACTGTGCTTTAAAACAACAAAACATGAAGTGCATGGAGTGGATACTTTTAATAGGCACTGTAATAATGAGATATTACCATTTGTTAGCATAATTTTCTGACTGCTGAATTGATTTTGTTTCTGTTGTTTTGTCTTACGACCTAAAATGTAAAAATCAAGATGGCTCACAGAGTCATAAAATGAATTGATGTTGTCTGAGCAAATCAACTGCATCCAGGAATCAAAACACAATTCTGCAGGCTGAGAAGAAAAGCCTCTTTAACTGAGAGAAGCGGTAATTATAAATCACTGATTCCTACTGCTGCCAATGGCTGTGTACAGCCGGGACCTTCATCCAGAGTCACTGCTCCCCAACCACCACCAGATCATTTATGCTAATGACAGCCCACATACAGAGATAAGAGTTCAATGAGCAATACTAGTCCAAATATTTGCATATAACACCTAATGAACACTAGAGTTGATATGAAAGCTGAATATGAAAAGCTGTATGTTGAAGACATAAACATACCGTACAACATGCATGAAATAAGCAGCATTTACACTATTTAACTTTAAAAATGAAACATTTGGTTTTCTGTGAAGTACTGAATACTGTGACGCAGATTTATTTCCTATTAGGCACTTAAAATATCAGCCAAAATGTATATATACAGATTAGTAACATTTTGTTTAAGTTTAGGGTATTTTTAATCTTTATGAAAGAAGTCTCTTATGTTCACCACGGCTGCATTTGTTTTATCAAAAACATTTACTCTAAATATTACAATTTAAGATAATCGTTTCTTGTTCAATATACTGCATTTCAGAATGTCATTTATTCATGTGATGGAACTTATTCCCACTCCAGTCTTCAGTGTCACATGATCCTTCAGAAATCATAAATCATTCTGATATGCCGATTTGATGCTCAAGAAACATTTATTATAATGTTGAAAACCGCTCTGCTGCTTAATATTTTTAAGAAAGCCGTAATACATTTTTTGTCAGGATACTCTGATGAATATAAATGACATTTATAATGTTTAATTTTGGTCAATTTAATGTGCCTCGCAAAATTAAAGTACTTACTTCTCAAACTGAGAAGTTAGCATACATACACACACCGATCAGGCATAATGACCTCTGACAGGTGAAGGGAATACCACTTATCTCTTCATCACGGCACCTGTTAGTGGGTGGGATATATTAGACAGCAGGTGAACATTTTGTCCTCACAGTTGATAGGTTAGAAGCTGGAAAAATGGGCAAGCGTAAGGATTTGAGTGAGTTTGATGAGGGCCAAATTGTGATGGCTAGACGACTGCGTCAGAGCATCTCCAAAACTGCAGCTCTTGTGGGGTGTTCCCGGTCTGCAGTGGTCAGTATCTATCAAAGTGGTACAAGGAAGGAACAGTGGTGAACCGGCGACAGGGTCATGGGCGGCCAAGGCTCATTGATGCACGTGGGGAGCGAAGGCTGGCCCGTGTGGTCCAATTAAACAGATGAGCTACTGTAGCTCAAATTGCTCAAGAAGTTAATGCTTGTTCTGATAGAAAGGTGTCAGAATACACAGTGCATCGCAGTTTGTACCCTGGTGGCTGTGGCCTCTTTCAGCAGGATAATGCGCCACAAAGCAAAAATGGTTCAGGAAAGGTTTGAGGAGCACAACAACAAGTTTGAGGTGTTGACTTAGCCTACAAATTCCCCAGATCTCAATCCAATCGAGCATCTGTGGGATGTGTTGATCAAACAAGTCTGATCCATGGAGGACTCACCTGGCAGGACTTTTTTTTTTTTTTACATGGTGGGACCAGAGACACTATTGACAGAAAATGTAATTTTGACCTCAACAACAACAATCCTTAATACTGAGCCCTGATTAGCCACCAACAATATTTTTTCAACTTGAACAGGAGAAATAAATGTGCAGGTAATCAGAGAATCAAGTGCATCATGATCAGAGCGGAACCAAATTACATCTGAATATGTACCATTTACGTGGCAGGTAAAGGGTCAAAGAACCACAGATTGATTTTTAAATTAGTAAGTGGTCACTTGTTTTTGTCCCATTGTTATTTATTTAATAATGAGAATATTTGATTTGGAACAAGAAAAAAGCTCTCGTCTAACCAGACGTGGTGTCGATGGAATAGGGTATAATCTAAGGTTTGTATGGTTCCGCTCGTATAAATACAGCATTCAGAAAGTAACAAGAGACCCTGTTCTGTCGCTTATCTTTCACACCCTCATGCCTGCTCTCTGCTCAGACTCTGCAGCCTTCATTGATTATTCCATTAAGAAAGGACGTGCAGGGGGAGGATGGGGGGCAAATAAGAGGTTGCACTGCCACTAACCTTCTCAAAAAAATTGTGTATTTGAGTGCAGTGCATTCTGAGCATGTACATGCTCCACAAGGAGAGCCTAGATCTTCGCTTTGATGATTCAATGTGGTTGAGTCTTTGTGCATCAGGTGGAAGCAGGAAGCAGTTATTTTTCCAAGAAGAACCTTTTCCAGGCTCAAACTCTGTATCTTCTGATCCGTCTTCAGTCTAAGTCTTTGAAAACGGTCTCCAGCTCAATGCTTGGCACGAATCAAACGCCATCTGGATGCATCCAGAGGGATGGATCAAACTCTCTCTGTAAATTTCCAAGGAAGTATTCCCTGCTGTTTCACAAAGGCTTAACGTCTTGCTGAACAATCAGTCGAATGGGATCCGAAAGGTCTGAAAAGGACAACTGGAAGGTGAAAAGTGGTTTGGAGGCCTGATGACTTGCTCTTTGGAATTACGGTGGGAATTCAGGTAGATCTCATCAGCCCCTGAAGTGTCACATCACTTAGTGAAATGAACTCCCCTGGCTGTTGCCAAAACTGGTTCAGCCCACCTCTGTAGAGGCTTAACGGGGTTCGCTGTTTAGATAACAACCACCGTGATATGAATGATTGGGGTAGACAGGCTTGGTTGAAAGGAGGCTTCTGGGATTAGACGTTGAACACCTAGCAACAGTAAACTTGATTTTTAATGTGAATGTGTTCATCTGGGTGCTTCTGCATGTGTTTCTATATAGAATATCAATTTCTTTGTATGACAGCCAGGCCAAAATTACGTCCACACAATTTGGCATGTTTCATTGTGTTATCATAAAGAAAACAACTGAATCCAAGCACAACGATGCAAAATCTTTAATAATATTTGTATAAAGGGTGAAGATGTTAATTTTTCTAGACCAGGGGCCTATTGCACAAAACTAGGATAAGGGATTAAGCCGGGATATCTTATCTTGTCATCTGAATGCAAAATTTGAAAATCGTGCAAACTTACCCTGAAGGCACACTCACACCAAGAACAATAATGATAACGAAAGATAACTGTATATTAGCGGATAAATTGAGCCAGGATCACCAAGATATCCCGGCTTAATCCCTTATCCTAGTTCTGTGCAATAGGCCCCTGACATCAGAGTTGGCCAATATTGCACATATTTGTAAACAAAATAATATCTCTTTAAGTAAGTCGGTTTATAGTAGCTTACAGGGATTCAGTGGCGACGACTCTCTCAGCCAAACCATAGAGCGTATCACTAGCCGTCAGGATCACCAGCTGACTGAGATGAGGACTGGGGACCTTCTCCTTCCTTTCCTCAGGAGACGCATGAGGACCAGCGCTCTCCCCTCCAGCCTCCTGCAGAAACAACAACAAACATTCAGAGTCATCCTCTCCGAATCAAAGTAACAGAACTGAAATGATTCCTCAAATGAATACGGTGTTCAGTAAAATACTGTCAGTATTCCAAGGAACTGTGAATCTATTAAACAAACCAAATGAACAGAGGTTTAATAAGATGCTTGGCATGCTTTGATTTCAAATTCAGAAATTTGCACATGTAGTGTTTGAACCTACTAGCTGCTGTTTTTCAACCAGGAATCACAAAAAAACTCAACATAATTATCCAAAATAATTGCTTGTTTATAGGAAAAAGCAGTCTTTTGAAATACTGACTGCTGGACATAAACAAACTGCTCTTCTAACACTTTCTTTGCACATTAAGTCAGTCAAAGCCGGAAAGTGAGTAACTTCAGAGGTTTAGAGAAACAATAAAAGTAATAAGTAAATGAGCTGTAAAATGAGACCAAACACAGCATAAAAAAAGGAATTTAATGAGGAACTGTGAGTTCTGCCACCAAATGTTAATGCTTTGCCCATTTGTAAATTGGGATTGCACATGCTTCTGATGTCCCATCATCCTGTACCTGCAAGTGGGGGTTGTAAGGTGAAACGTACTTACATTCCTTAATCATATTCAAGAGTGCTTTGCGCCAAATGGCACAGCCTACACACTCACCAAAGAAAACCACTAAAAGAGAGCCATTAAACAAAAAAATGAACCAATCGTGCTGTGCATTCATTCATTTTCACTTTAACTCCAATCCCATCTAGATGTCAGATTTACACAAATACCATATAATCAAACTGTAATCATTTCATTTAAGTCTGCTTTAAAGATGAAAGTCACTCAAAGATGAAAGTTCATTTATTCACCTTGTGTCGTTGCAAACCTGTATTTTTCCCTTGATTCAGGGTTATTATTAACTAAAACTATTAAAAACATTCATGTAAATAAAATAAATTATAAATATGAATTATTTTCATATATTAATTAGAAATGTTGATATTAACCTGAAATAAGTTATTAACTGGAAATTAATTAATACTAATGTGTCTGAAATCACTCTCTCGTTCACTCATTCATTAATCCCAACATACTGCATGGTAGTTGAGTTCACTATATAATTAAATAATGCTTACTAAAAAATGCTTACTATACTCACAAAATCAGAGTAGCTAGGTTTAAGGGAGTGAATGAATATAGGGAATGAATTTGAATACCTACAAAATGGCCAAAATATAGAATATAGTGCACTGTATAGGAGATCGAGAGAGGTTTGGGCACAGCTTAACTAAAACTAAAATAACAATAGCAAATTAACTGTATAAAACTAATAAAATGACAAAAGCACATACTCAAATACATTTAACTAAAATGAACAACTAAAAACATAAAATAAAATATATTTAAAAATATTAACATCAAACCTCTAATAAAACAAAAATAACTCTGAATGAATTAATGCTCATATTAAAAGGACCAGTGTGAACTTCCTGACTTTTTTGTGAGCATCTCATTTTGTGATTAATGGACTGAAGAAAATATAGCGGTTGTGGAATAAATGATGACAGGATTTTAATTTGCATCAAAAATTGCAAACAACTAAGAGGCCAAAAACAATCTGTTCTAAAATTTGTGTTTGAAAACAGCTCACATGAACCTGAGGAATCACCTCACAAAACAAGAAAATTGGTTTGGGATATCACGACATTGCAGTGTGATTTGATCTGTGTCACTCCATCATTAATATTCAAAGCCTTATTTCCCAAAATCCTTACAGAGACCAATTCAGGTCATATGTGATTACTGAAGTGCTGCCTTTGCGGATGTGTGTATTACCGTCTACATGAATTAATCATATAGCTTGATTTGGTACAAGTGTAGACATATCCCTGTAGAATTAAAAAGAGATCTAATCCAGTCTGCATGCATCGCTTACAGATTTATAAGAATTTATATGATATTTAATATATGTGTGGGTGAAAAAAATAAATCATTGTTCCCAGTAAGATTTTTTTAAAGAAATTAATACTTCTATTCAGCAAGGATGCATTAAAGGGTTAGTTCACCCAAAAATGATGATTTACTCACCCTCAAGTCATCCTAGGTGTATATGACATTCTTCTTTCAGACGAATAAAAGTTGAGTTATATTAAAAAAAGCACTGGCTCTTCCAAGCTTTTTAATGGCATTGACTGTTGCTCTGTTTTTGAAGTCGGTAAAAAATGCATCTGTCCGTCAAATAATGTGCTCCACACGGCTCCGGGGGGTTAATAAAGGCCTTCTGAAGCATTGTTGCGTTTGTGTAAGAAAAATATCCATATTTAAAACTTTTTGAGCCAATCGCCGTGGAAAAGTGTTGAAAGTGCCTTCTCGGAGTTCAAGATGCGTATGCGATGTCTGACGAGCGTTACTGGTAGTGTAAGCCTTTGAACTGCAGAGGCACTTTCAACACTTTTTCCATGAACTGAATACGGAAGGCGATCGGCCGAAACTTTCCTTAATTAAGTTTTAAATATGGATATTTTTCTTACACAAACACATCAATTCACTTCCAAAGGCATTTATTAACCTCCCGGAGCCGTGTGGAGCACATTATTTGACGGACAGATTTTTTAAATATAATTCAACTTTTATTTGTCAGAAAGAAGAATGTCATATACACCTAGGACTACTTGAGAGTGAGTAAATCATGGGCTAATTTTCATTTCTGGGTGAATTATCCCTTTAAATTGATCAAAAGTGATAGTAGAGACTGCTATTTATAGTAATTCCAATAAAAAGGTACTTAAAATAAATGTTCATCAAAGAATTTCTGAAAAAAATGTATCACGGTTTTCAACATTAATAATTAGAAATGTTCCTTATTCAGCAAATCAGCATTTCAGAATGATTTCTGAAGGATCATGTGACACTGAAGACTGGAGTAATGATGTTGGAAATTCAGCTTTGCATCACACAAATAAATTACATTTTAAAATATATTACAATAGAAAAGAATTATTGTAAATTGTAATAATATTTAACAGTATTACTGATTTATAATCACTGCTGCCTTGGTGAGCTTCTTTCACAAACATTAAAACATCTCACTAACCCCAAACCCAACAGTTTTCACTTTTCTTCCCAGAGAATAATATAATAATATAAACGCTTGGAGAGCAAACGGCAAGCGATTCAGCATCAATGGATTCTGACAAGAGTCTATTAACTGTCTCTACACTTTAGTGTCGTGAAAGATTCTGAGGTCATTTCCTGGCCACCAATTTCACCATGTTCAAAGCTCAAAGCAATATTGATATTTTGTCCAAGGTAATTTATTCAGAACAATATATGAACAATTATATGGCCACTATGTGACATTCATCCTTTCAATGAGGTCAGAACAAATATCTTCCAAAAGCATATTTATGTTGAAGGATGCAAGAGAAATCTTTCATTGGATTGTACTACACATAAAAACACTGTCCATAGTAATCAATCTGTCCAGGAAATGACCTTTAAAAGACCATAACCCAAGGGCATGTGTTGTACATGACGTCTGATGAAATGTGAAACGAAATGCCAGCTACAGAGACATCTTAAACATACACATATAAACCAGTAAAAGTGATCAGCCCCTCCGACTGAATCACGCTTTAATCATAGTGCACTCACTTGGCTTTAGCACTAATCAACAGTATAAACTAATAAAGTCCAAATAAATGTTGAAAACTGCAGGGAAACCTAAATGGAGTCTCCAAGACACCTGCAACTAGGGAGACAATTTGTCTTCCAACGAGCCACGTGTAAAGCCAAAGCTACTTAAAAACAACAATGTTAAATGTCCTGGAGTGGCCAAGTCAGAGTCCAGGTCTCAATCTAGTTAAGAATTTATAGGTGGACTTGAGGAAGGGAAAAAAAAAATCTGGATCTGAACAAAAGAATGAAGAGAAATTGCAGTATCCAGATGTGCAAGGCTGAGAGAGACCTATGCTGGATTCAAAACCGCATACTATACAATACATGCTACACTCGGTTTGAAACTCGGTTACTTCATGACTGTAACGAAAGTACATTCTAGTATGAATGTGTGTAGTATGCAGGGCTTGACATTAACATCCGCCAACCTGCCAAATATGGGTGGATTTTCAGCAGTGGCGTGTAAAGCAGTCACTCCTATTAGCCACTTTGGCAGGTTTCATTTTACATATACATTTTTCAATTGTAGTCTTTTTTAGAAAGGCATCTGAAATAATAAATGAAGTGCCATGTAATGTTGTCAAAAATATTGATATTTCGATACTAGGGCTGTAATCTCCCAGTCAATTAGTCGATTATTAGTCGATACGTTCTGACTCGACCGAAATTCTGATTTTTTCATCAGGTGGAAAGCACTAATTGCTAATGGGGGTGTTTTCAGATCCCCCTGTTTCACAGGTAACAGTCTGTCTTCAGAACACCCCCCTTGTTTTCCCTTCTTTTGGATAAGCCCAACCCACTGGAGAAGAGAGACAGCGTGAAGTAGGCTATGAGTATGCGCTGTGCCCACTGTTTGTATTAGTTTTCAGCCTATGCTTTATTTTTCAGTTATTCACTATTTAGTTTCTGCTCTTGATCTGGTTTGTTTAATAAATATTCCTTTTTTATTAAAGTAGACATGGCTTTTGTGTTTAAGAGTCTCATAGACTGTGATATTGCGCAGGTGCACGTGATGCAACGCTGTCAGAGCGACAGACTCGTGTGTCAGACTCATTTCAGTGCAAAATAATCAGGTCAAAAATCATTTCATATACTGCAAATAGCCTACTAGTTTTTATGTTTATTTATAATTCATTTAGGTATAAAACAAGGTGACCATGAACTGCACATAGTGCACAGCTAATTAATTAAATTTTTTGTCGATTTTTAGTCGAAAATTTAAGGACTTCAGTCGACCAAGATTTTCTTTGGATGATTACAGCCCTATTCGATACACATTGATACTGAAATATCTGAAAGGCTTCCTGCGCTTCCTCTCTCTCATCTCTCCGTCAGCGAGTGACACACAAACCCGCCTCCCCTCACTCACTTGTTTCATTTGCTTCGGATGAATATTGTTGGTGTTTAAGGGGCTTGAATTTCGAAAGTGGGATTGCACGTATTGTGCATAATTTTACTCATTCTTGCAGATTTAGTGCTCACACCAGTGGCATAGGCAAAATTTTATTTTTGGTCAGGCCTGGGCAAAATTGAGCGGGCACTTTCACACGAGTGCGGTTTGTGCAGTGTGCAAAGAGCACTCGCCATGATTTCAAAAACAACTTATTCCAGCGATAGATCGCCTCTTATTTAAACACAAATACACATGCATTTCTGATTCATATTTCTGAAGATAATGTGTTTTTTAAAGGCTTAATTCAAAGCCCCCCTTTGGTGTCGGGACTGTAAAGCACACTCTGATTTGGGCCTTTTCCCCCCCTGCAGAGTTTTTCTAACAGAGCAGTTTGAGTTCCTTCAGCCTCATCTCGACACCATGATGCCTTCAGCCTCCAGCAGTTTTACTCACAGGTCCGTTTCATCACACTATTTATGCCCCTGACCTTTCCGGTCTCTCCTTTTGATAGCCTTTTTTGAGAGCCCTTTTAAGTGTCTGTAAAATGTGTAACTTTTGTTACAAGACTCAAAATGACTATTGATGAGCTCTGCTGTCTGTATGATCGGCATGGAGTGTTTTATGAAGTAAATCACCTAATAATGCACTATAACGATATTAGTAATACACTACAGTGCCTTGTAGAAGTTTATTACATTTGTGCTCTGCGATATGTTAACCTTCAATGCAACTGAAACAATCATTTCCTTGAGCATTTTCTTTTTTTGAAGGCACACAAGAGACTTTGAAGCCAGCTGGAAGATCAAAGATTCAGCTTATCAGCCTAAATGTATCAGTACGCCAAACACACAAGAAACATGCCAATGAATAATATACTGAATTACATACTTTATAAATGAATGGTCTAATTTAAATAGGGTAAACGTACCTATTAAAAGTACCCATTAAAGCTACACTGTGATATTTTCCCCCATCTAGCGGTGAAAAGACGAAAGATTCCGATTTCGTTTTAACTCCTACGGTGGCTGATTTAGTCCAAGATTAATATGGCTTCCAGTTCAATCAAGTGATGAGGTTACTTTAGAAAACTATTATAATTTGCAGTTATTTAATTTGTCAGTTAACATGTAGGTTATGACATCTATGTAAAATGAATAATACTTTTACCTTTTCGTTATTTTTGACCATTTCATTGCTAACATCAGCGATCAGGTTCCCAGACGAATGCAAGCTAATCTTAGTAAAGTAACTTTTATCGGTGCTATCGTTATTCTGTATATTGTACGACATCACGTATGGCAAAGTTTACATTGTAGGCTATATCAGTCTCAAGCAGTCCCCCTCTTCACATCCGACACGGTGCCATCGAGTGTTAAAACGCCAAAGGCGAAGCTTGAATTTTCGGGTATGTCCCTCTTTGGTTCATGTACTTTCAAGATGGAGGGGCAGCATGGCAACGCGCATTCGAACCCCTCAGCCGTATGTATTTTCAATGGCATATTATACACTTACGAGAATACTTTATTACTTGAAAGAAGTAAATATACATTAATGAGCACATATATTTTACAATATATACATACAATATGTGCGTCCTGTAATTTCAAGCCAATTAGACCATTGCACACTGAGATGTATCCAGGTATCCATGTGTTCACACTGTCTGGTGGCCATTTTGAAAGCTATTTTTCTGTTTTGATTTAAAGCCTGATGGACGCACACCAAAAGAGAAGATTATTAATAACAAATGTTAAGTCTGGCATAAGTGCAAAAACAGCTGCTTCACATTTAACAGCCTAGTACAAAACAATAAAAGGAACAGAAGTAACATTATAAAAGGACTTCAGATTCAAACTGCCTACTTGTAAATGCAAACAGCATTTATATGACACCTTTTCATTTTCACATCCCATTCTGCGTGTTGACATTCCTCCATGCTACTTTATCGCTCTCACATACAAATAATTTGCCTGCTGAAAGTATGTATATCTACATAGTGAGTTATAAAAGATACTGGCTGACACAGTTGCAGCGGTATATACAGTCATTCCATCCAGTGCTAGTGGAAGATAAAATTAATGCAAAATACAGGAAAGACCTGGAGGAAATCCCACAGGAAAACCTGATAGAGTCTGAAAGACACCTGCGACTTGGGAGAAGATTTGTTTTTCAGTAAGACAATGACCCCGAGAATCTAGCCAAAGCTACGCAGCCAATGGCGTAAAAACACAACATTAATATTCTGGAGCAGCCAAGTCAGGTTGGATCGCAACTCAAATGAGAATTTATAGGTAGACCTGAAAAAAGGCTCATCGTAAACTCAATTTAGCCTTACTGAGCAATCGTAAAGAACAGAGAACTAACTGTATAGTAAGACAGTTGTTGTCCTCCTCCTTTGTAAATCGTATTGGATAAATGTAAATGCAATCAAGCTTTCAGGGCTTTCTGAATATGTATTAAGCAAGCAGACGCACCAAACAATTGCTAAATGGTATCTGAGGTTAACGCTATCCATTGAGATCAACTGTAATGAGGTTAAGATTAACATTCTGTTCCTGTTAGAATAAACATGAAAGAGGATAATGGGATTACTAGGCTTAATACCACGCATACATTGTAGATGAAAGATTAATAAACACCCTTTGAGTCCTACTGCCATATATTCTCTGAAGATACAAACTGAAATTTCAAATGTGCTTAAAAATACAATTTCAGCCGTTAAATTCACTGCACATCAGAGGTGTTGTGCTGATAATGACCCATAGGATAAACAGCTGCGTGAGAAAGCTAATAGAAAAAATCTCCTTAAATAAATAATGTGTACAAATGAAAAGTCACTGCACCATGAGGGCAGAACAGACATTATTAGTTACATTAGGATTCTGCAGGATGGTGACATTTGTGTGCCCTACTCAAAATATGATGTGTTAGGATTTAAAAAGATTTTTTCTATTTGGAAATCTATTTCTTTTCTAAGAATTGTGAGATAAACTCGCAATTGTGAGTTCTAAAGTCCAATTCTGAGGTTAAAAAAAGTTTTATAACACGCGATTCTGACTTAATAACTTGCAATTGTAAGTTTATATTGCACAAAACAATCTGAATTGAATAAACTCGCAATTGCGAGATAAAAAGTCGCAATTACCTTTTTGATTCAGTGGCAGAAACACGCTTCCATTCTTTCTAAGGTACAAAACCGAAAAGGTACTAATACACACTCTTAATGTACTATTATGTACCTTTAAGGTACTAATATGAACCTTTATGGTACTAATATGCACTCTTAAATTACTGATATGTACCATTTAGGGGTGAGTAAGGTACAAAGATGTATCTTTTCATTTTTGTACCTTAGGGTACCGCCCCAGTGACAGCACTGTAGCTTTTTTTACATTGCACATCAAACTGTTTTATAAAAATTTTATTTGACTATGTTTCTATTTTAAATTATGGATATTAATAACGGTAATTCAAGGTAAATATCTTAAAGGTACACTATGTATCATTTGGTGATCTAGCGGTTGTAGCCGGTGGTACTTCTCTCCGTTCATGTCTATGACGAGTCACGCAGGTACTGGGCTACTCCGCAGCGGTTGCCGTCCAACTCTGTCTAAAATAGTCTCAATATATACACTTATTATAGGCGTACCGTAGTGATTGACAAAAACATGGTTTGGAGGAAGGATTCATGATGTACACACTCATTATATACATTTCATCAATTTTGAACACACAAAAAAAAGTTACAAAGTCTACTTAAATTTTAAAAGTCTGGGTCTGGGCCAAAATAAAACAGCACTAGCTTTGGTAATGTGCACATCCTGGCAAAAACAAAGTTAGAACAACTGAAAAAGGTGCAAACGTTTACACTACATGATCATCCTATTAAACTGAGGCTGATATGAAATTTCACAGTTCAGTTTTTTTGCGGTTCCACAGAATAACTGCCTTGGGGAAGTTAACGTTTTAGCACACAAAGTTTTCTTAGTTTAGGAAGAGCTATGCATGACTAACTGCAAGGATCTGCAAAAGCATGTCGCTTAAAATTAAGATACAACAAAACAGGAAATAAATTTGGCAGATGGGCCTGCATACAAATGCTCATTATCTGCATATGAATATAATTTTGTAGACTTTGGTGGTTTAGCATCCCATTTAGAATCCCTTCTGCTTTCAGTCAGAGCATTAACTCTGAAAGTATTTAATTCAAATCCCAATTATGAAGGACACTAAGCTAAAGAAGACACCATAAAAACTACAGGTTAAAGCTAAAGCATAAAATACAATTGATGAAATAACATTCCTTTTTACTGTACAAAATAAAATACAGCCTTATGTTGGTAATTCATAAAACAGAAAGGCACACCGGGTGCAACTGAAACACTTGTTTATAGACACAACAACATACATAATCCCTATATACCTATAGTCATTTTAGCCATCTTTAAACAGGAGACAGGAGAAGTGAATAACACTGATTATCTCAGGGTCATGGGTGGCCAAGGCTCATTGATGCACGTGGGGAGCGAAGGCTGGCCTAAGTGGTCCGATCAAACAGACGAGCTACTGTAGCTGAAACTGCTCAAGAAGTTAAAGCTGGTTCTGATAGAAAGGTGTCAGAATACAATTTGTTGCGTATGGGGCTGCATAGCCGCAGACCACTCAGGGTGCCCATGCTGACCCCTGTCCACTGCCCAAAGCGCCAACAGTGGCCACATAAGCATGAGAACTGGAGCACAAAGCAATGGAAGAAGGTGGTCTGGTCTGATGAATCACGTTTTCTTTTACATCACATGGATTGCTGGGTGCATAAATCACTTACCTGGGAACATATGGCACCAGGATGCACTATGGGAAGAAGGCATGCCGGAGGAGGCAGTGTGATGCTTTGGGCAACGTTTTGCTGGGAAACCTTGGGTCCTGCCATCCATGTGGATGTTATGTACACTTACTCCCTTTCATGGAAACGGTATTGCCTGGTGGCTGTGGCCTCTTTCAGCAGGATAATGCAAATTGAAAAATGGTTCAGGAATGGTTTGAGGAGCACAACAACGAGTTTGAGGTGTTGACGTGGCCTCCAAATTCCCAGATCTCAATCCAATCGAGCATCTGTGGAATGTGATGAAGAAACAAGTCTATTTCATGGAGGCCTCACCTCGCAACTTACAGGATTTAAAAGATCTGCTGCTAACATCTTGGTGCCAGATACCACAGGACACCTTAAGGCGTCTAATGGAGTCCATGCCTAAATGGGTAAGGGCTGTTTTGGCAGCAAAAGGGGACAAACACAATATTAGGAAGGTGGTCATAGCGTTATGCCCGATCGGTGTATGCTTCGGCCCCACCCCTGACTGCTGACAGACTCTGTCCTATTAGCATAGACTCCACCCTGAGTGAGCTGTATAAAGTCCGCCATGTTTATCTCCTCACCAGAGCATTTAACAGCAGCAGGTACTGAATACACTGCTTTCACTTGAATACACAAATCGAATACACACATCTCATTTCTTTCCCTGCTGTTTAAGTTCACAGACATAACCAACTGTGTTTATGTGAACTTTGTGTGTTTTTGACATAACCTTGTGTGTATTAGACGGTTTAAGCGCAATAACATGTAAAAGAAAACTTATTTTAATAAGTTTGACAACCAGCTTTTTGTGCGTGTGCTTCGGGTTTATGCGCTCAGAAAACCATATAACAGAAGTTTAGACGGATTTAGACAGATTTAAAATACATGTAGATGATAAACTTTCATGATGATGAAAAACTGCGAAGTCACATGAATGTGACCGTGATAGAGATGATGAAAAACAAACAAACAGATGTTTTAGTTTTTGGCAGAGTATCTGAGGCACAAGGTATAAAGGTTCCACCCTCTTCTGGAAAGGGGGGCGGGGAGCAGCAGCTCATTTGCATTTAAAGATACATGCATGAAAACAGCATGTTTTTCCTTCCACTCAAAAAAGGTAATTTACAGCAAGGTGTAATAAATGATCTGTGGGGTATTTTGAGCTGAAACTTCACAAACACATTCTGGGGTCACCGGAGACCTTTATTAATTATTGTAAAAAGAGGCATAATAGGTCCCCTTTAAATAATTTTCTGTTGTAACTGACCTTGTCACAGACTTGTCACAGATTCTGTCGATATTGGTTGTTTTAAACCTTGAACATTGCTTTAATCAATTTGTCAAATGAATCAAACATTAAAAACCCTCAATGGAAATGAAACCTGGAAACTGAAGCTTCTTTAGCACCCAAATGCTAAACCTGCCGGTGGTTAATAGCAGGTGGAGAGAGTAATCTTTGTAAACTGGACCAGGAGGCGAATCCTTCCATGATTTATCTATCTGAATGCGTTACAATGCGCCAGGTTTCATAATGGTCTAATCGGGCGCTAAAGCTACAGTGATCTAAAAAATGATGGGAAAAGGATCCATCAAACAAATATTCAAAGAAAAAAAAAAATCAATACCTCATCTCGAAGCGGTGACTATTTTTCGTGAATTTTGACTCACTGCAAATAAACTGAAGGTTAAGGCAGTGCTATACCCAGAGCTAGGGCTTGGGATTTATTAAAAATGAAAAGAAAAAAGCGAAAGAAATGGAATCTGATAACACGCAACTGAAATACCCAAGCAATGGCCTAGCATTCGCCACAGCCTCAGAATGCTTAAATCTAATCTGCTTTTAGAAAGGGACAAAAAGACCAAGAGTGGGAATGGTACGGCAAGGAAAATCCATTTCATTGTGAACATAGCTGAATTTAATTACAATGCCCTCACAGCTGAATATGAGTGGCCAAATGTAATGAATCGCTCAGACTTTTTATCTCAACAATGCACAAAATAACTATGAAAAAGAACGAAAAAGGCACATTTTTATAAAAGCATCATGATCCTAAAAGAAAATGCGAAATGTCAGTGTTGATAAAACTCCAAGCAGCTTATTAACAAAAGAGGGTAGATAATGCACATCTAATTATAACCCCCTGCGTTTAAAATGGTTACGCGCAATCATTCCTTGGTGATCAGCTGAAAGCCAATGGATGACCCAAGCGCACTCATCATAATTCAAAGCATTGTGATTTAATTGATGCACACTTCATCAAGTGCTTTAACAAAATGAGCACACAAAATACATATTCAATCAAGCATTATGCAAAAGCTCAAAACATCAGGGTTCTCTGACATGAACACATTTAAAATATTGATTGACAAACCCGACGAGGGAATAGACAGCAATTAATTGCCACCAAAACAAACGGAATCTCTTGACACAAGCCCACTTGATCACATTTCCATATGCATTTATGCCTTTTAGGCATCTAAAATGGACTTTTGGGACAGTACAGGAAGCTGCAAGCTAAATATCACCCCTTTGATGCTTTATGCTTTTTAGTGCAAACAAGGTATCAATAAAACCACAAATCGTACTACTGTTTAATCAGATTTTTGCACAGTGCACAGAAAAACTAACTCTAAATTAGCGTAAAACACATTTCTATGTAAATAAACATTCACTGTCTTCGCATTGTCATGATCTAATAGTATCTGCATTTCAAATAGATAGCAGAGTGTCCTAACAGCAAACAAGCGATGTAAGGTCACTGTCCTGGACAAACTTTAAATGCTTCATAGAGCATGAGCATACATGTCAATCAAACAGAGCACGACAGAAAAGGGCTCGCAATATTCATTTTTCTACATCAAATTTAGTTTCAAATGGAGTGTAACTGCAATGAGATCAAAACATAAGGCATCATCTCGACATTTCTTTGTAACAGGAAAAATATTATGTGAGCATGTATTGTGCATTATGTTGTTGAATGTTATTAAGTTGAGTGTTTCTTCAACTTCAGACAATTACAAGAAAACATCATATTTTAGGTTTTATTGTTTTATTTGTCTTAAAACTAATCTTCAAACTTGAGATTTAATTATAAAACACCAATAATGCCATACTTAAAATTATGAAAGTTGATATATATATATATATATATATATATACAGTGCTGTCAATCGATTAAAATAAAAATGTTAAATTGCAATTTTTTTCTGTAATTAATCGTGATTTGAGTATTTTTAATATTTTTTAATAATTTCAGTTACTCTGCAAATTAATTTAGAAACAACTTAAAGGCAGCATATTTTAAATTTTATAGTAATTTAACATTATATTATAGTAATTTAATTATATTAAAGTAATTTATTATTATACTTTTAAATATTAGTAATGGCATCTTTTTATGAATGAAGGCTGATACTAAAACTGCTACTAATGTCTCTATGAAACAGATTTTCTTTAAACAGATTTTCTTTAAACATTAATTATAGACATTCAACATTATACAGTATAATTGAAAGCTATATAGCCATTTCAACATTCATTAGGCTTTTAAAAAAATAACTTTTAATGTAAAGATGCACTATGTAACTTTTCCACCCGCTAGAGGGTGCCTATTTATAACAAAAGAGTAGATTGATGACGACAAGTTTGAGCGCAGAATCTTGGGACATGAGGTCTTCACCTCACAGCCGGTGGAAAATAATGGGGACAGGACTCGGGCAGAAATCATGTTCATGGATGCGGTTATTAATGTTACTGTAGTATGAAGCAGAGCAGGACCGAGTGTTGTGGGAGCTGAGCAAGGCCACCAGAGCGATTGTTACGCAACACACGGCTCGCGAGCAGCGGGACTTTCATTATGACGGGACACAGTCGCCGGCGCCATTTCCGCTTATCCGGTCATGAGTATGAGGTAACAAAGCTCTGTTTATCATATCAGATACATTTAAGTGTGTTTAAAATGATGTTATGACGTCACTCTGTGCGTTCGCTCAGCGGCTGCTGTGACATGTTCACACTCCAGTAAGAGAAAAGCGTTTCTGCCAAATAAAACCGAGGGTAACACAGATATAAATAAAATAGCAATTTTCTCACAATTTACAAATAGTTGGAAACATTTGGGATATTGTAAGTACTCAACTGAACAAAATATATAACACTGGCCTGGTGGTTTTTGGATATTTTACTGCAAAAATCCTATAGTAAACTATAAATATAAGTATTATTTACGTGTGGCCTGTGGACTAACAGGAAGGAAATTTGAAATTGAATACAGTTATCAAACAGTCTGCACTGCATAAATAATAAATTAAATATAGATTAATTCTTATTAAAGCTACAATTTTCTCTGTTACCCATGTTCTTTGATTAAAATGAATGACTGACAATATTATTAGTGTTGCTGTCACTTTTAAGATCTGTCACATGCATCTCATTCTCACAACTTTTAAAGTTAGTAATAAACTATAACAATAAAATGCTATCCGTGGAATATGGAAATAGACCACAGTCATTTTCATCATGGTATAAAATATATATTTTTTTAAATTAAAAATCTGAAATGTGGCAGAAATGCTTACAACCTTCAGAAAAAGAATACCACAAATGACAGAATTCTCCTCTGATTCACATAGTGTGTACTGTTGTGCTTTATTAAAAGACAAATTAAATAAACTAGAAAAAGTGTGAAGTGTGTTTTAAAAAAAGGCCACAAGTGCCCACAGTTGAAAAAAACACCTTTCCACATTCATAGGAGAGAATGTGTGCGCTAAATCTCCAAGTTAACACCTCTTACTTTTACAAATCACTCGAACAGCTTTCCAAGCCAAATCTGGCAGTCAAACCGCATGTCCAACCCATATCTAGTCACTGTTAAAGTACCCTGAATCGGGTCTGCTCATTACAGCCTTTTCCAAGAGAAAATCAGACTAAATCTGCATGACTTCCTTTAAGCAATTTCTTTAAACCTTCCTCTTGCATTTCACCTGGTTACAGTATCGCCCCCCCAACTGTTTCTCACACAGAGTGCTATGCTTTATTTGGCCGCAGCTGAGCCCCTTCTCTACTCATCATTTAGTCCATCAGTGTTGAGCTCCATCCCATCTTCTCTGCTCATGCTTGTGTGGGTGTACGCCGTAGCATTTTCACACCAATTAACTCTCTGTCTTTGTGTGTGTGCCCTACGCTCGACTGGTAACATTGAGAGAACAGAGAGCTCGGCCAGTAGGTCCCCATCACTGTGTCTGGCTGTCACTTTAGTTTAGCGAGAGGCCCAAATGGATGTTATTTGCTTGATTAACTAGAGTCAGATCCAAACAGGTGGTACTTGAAACCATAAACTAAACCAAACGGTCTGATTTTGTCAATCTCAGATGCCTTGGTTGGGGAAAAACAGTACTTGTAGATATAAAACTGAAGGTATGCCAGTCTGTAGGTACATCTCACCAATAGTACAGACAAATAAATAAACAACCCTCACAAACCTGAAATACCCAGCACATTAATGTAGCTTCCAGAAAATCCAATATTTTTCTAATTAAGGTCACAAATGTTGCATGTGAGAGGTTTTTCTCTTTTCATCACACAAACAGACAGTTACATAAAGTTATGCATTCACAAACATCAGCATGTATCATATGATGATGAAGAATAATCCTTATTAAATGACTCTCTGGAATGCTTGCTTCTGATTGGTCAGTCACAGCACTTTATGGTCAAATATTTTTGTATACCATTAGAATGTCTACAGATAATTTGATAGTGTTTAATATTTTAATTGTAATACTAACAATTAGTTGTATATAAATGTAATATTTAGTAGTAATTTTAATTTTTAATATTTTTTCTTATATTGAGCATAAAACATATCACATATTTCTTAAAAGAATATACCAATTACTTATTTTGGCAATAAATGAACAGAAAAATCATATTTTCATCATACTATAAGAATATCCTGTAAGTTTCAGAACTGAAAACATCCGTGTTAACCCCAAAACAGCTTTTATTGTAACCAAAGAGAACAACTCGTTGTAGAATATGCCTATAATAGATAGGTTAAAGATTGCCTCTGCTGAAGAAAATCAATGCCTACTTCATCATTGCAGTGTTGGCCCCGCCCACAGGTGTGTTAGTGAGATGACGAGGAGAGACGAACAGACTAAAAATAACATTAACTTCCAAAGGATCCTAATGCTAGGAATGTTATTATTTATTTTAAACAATGTGAATGCCCTAGCTGAGCATTATTTATTTGTATTTGGTACATTTCACTGTGTTTCTTTGATAAATCAGTTGCAATTTCAGCGTAGGCTTTGCAAACAGACTTTTACGATATGGACTCGACAGTAATGCGACAACATGCAAGTAACCGTGTTCATTCTAATGCCTGATCTGTGACCAGTGATGTCAGATATGTAATGATTCATATACAGTCAGATGTTTTTTATCTGTGTGAGTAAATCAAACCAGTGACTAAACGCTCAACTTCACATTGTTTCTCTTTATTTAAATAACAGATTCTTTTTCTTCCTACTGTGATTAAAATATACACAGAAAGTGATCAAAGAGCGCTCCCTCTACAGTTGCTGGAGCTGTCGAATCTGTTATTTACATTGTGTTAGTGAAATAAAACCATCCATTAGTTTGCAGAAATCGAGTTGCAATGACGAGATCCCTGCATTCATGCGCTCAATATGTCTGTGATCGGCTACAATGTTCATCACTGCAACCTTTCACGCCATAATCTAAATATAATGCCATATATCTAAATATAATGCTATAATCAACACTTTTTCGAGAGAGTTCCAAGTGTAATGCTAGCTATTTTACTTTCAATCACAGCAGTGGGCATTTACACTGACGTCTCATAGCAGACACGCCCCTTCAAACAGAGCGTTCAAATCAGGGTTAAAATTAGGGTAGGAAAAATTCCTTTTATGTCTAAATTATGACACTTTTTGATGTAAAAAATCATTCTGACATTATAAATGCAATGTTAGAAGACAATAAAAAAATGCAGTCCATAGCCCCTTTAATTTGCAAACATATTGTCCTTATAATATTTACTGATTTTATCATACACCATCAATGTGTCTATACATGACAAATACAAAATATAAAGCTACATATCTACCATTACATTTTAGGAACGAGTTCTCTCAAAGGGGATCCTCAAGGATGATGGTCTCGGCATCCAAAAATTAGAAAACGTATTCATTCTGTCTCTAGATAAAAAGATAAATTATCTTCACAGTAAATGAATATTGAATGTCCGTTAATTTACTTTAGCTGCCACTTTTCGTCCTGATTACCCTGTAAGGGTTTATTTTGTGATAATGACTGCCTCAATTGTTAATGTAGTGTGAAAAGAAGTTTTAATAATTATTGTTTATAAATTCAAAATGCAGGGTCGGGTCGTTGTAAAAATGTGTAGTCAGATAAAATTCGGCAGACGTCTGTGCCACAAACAAACTTTATAATGTTACCATTACTCTTCAAAATCAGCTCACTGGAGCATGGATAAGCCAATGCTTACATAAGAACATTTCCAGGCTAACAGCACACAAATTACAGGCTTAATAAAAAAAGCTCTTAAAATTGTAGCTTCTGGTATGTTTGACATCTTTAGCAAACATGGCTCTACTGGTATGCAATTACTCTAGCTTCAAAATTGAAGAAATGTCTGGAAATGTTGGGTCTGCGACAACCTCATTTTCTCGAGCTGATAACATTTCCATCCTTTGCTCTTTCAGACACTGAAATAACTGAGAAAGACAAATCGCTACTTTCCAGGGCACTACTACTACAAAGCTGTCTCTACAAAACAAAAACATATGCTGGGTATTGCCAACACCGTACTACATACTTCTGCGGTACATCCTCAAAGCCATGGCTTTGTAAATAATATTTTCTGTGGCTATGATAGCATTCAAGGCTTTATACCCACAAAACTGTTCTTAATCCTCCTGGCTTCGAGGGCTAGCATCATAATGGTATCTGGGAAAATATAGTGTACATCGCACAAGGATCAGCTGGATGCGCAACCTCTTAAATAAAGCAAATAAAGCGACCCACTAGGGTCTCAAAATAATATGATGAAGGCATTGGCATGCTGTTGTATTCATTACTTATGAGGTCACAACACATCCACCTTGACACTGAGAGAAAACATCTTATGGAATGCATTATGTTCTAAGAATAATCTTAAATCTACAGTCCCTGACAAAAGTCGTGTCGCTTATCTATTTTGTAGAAACACCTGCTATTAACCTGATTTTTAATTCATCAATTGGTGTTAGAAATAGCTCATATGAAAAGCTAAAACCCTCCCAAATGATGTTTAATGCACTGAAATAAATTAGTTTCACTGAAAAAAGATTTATCATTTAATCAAGACAGAAAGGTCAAATTTTGGCAAGACAAAAGTTTTGTCGCCTATACAGAAACTGAACAAATTTACTGCAAATACAAAAATATGTCAGCAAATTATGGTGCTGTGAGATCTAAATTTAATATCTTGTATGACTTTCATGAGCTTGAAGGACTGCATCCATGCGGTTTGGCAAGGACTCATACAATTTATTGATGAAGTCATCAGGAATAGCAAAGAAAGCAGTCTTGCATGCCTCCCAGAGTTCATCAATATTCTTTGGTTTCGTCTTTCATGCTTCCTCTTTCATCCTACCCCACATATGCTCAATGATGTTCATGTCTGGTGACTGGGCTGGCCAATCCTGGAGCATCTTGATCTTCTTCGCCTCGAGGAACTTTGATGTGGAGATGGAAGAATGCGATGGAGCACCATCCTGCTGCAGAATTTGGCCTCTTTTATGGTTTGGAATATAAGAGGTATAAGATTTCTTGGTATTTTAGACTATTGATGTTGCCTTCCACCCTGCAGATCTCTCGCACACCCCCATACTGGATGTAACCCAAGACCATGATTTTTCCGCCATGAAACTTCACTGTTTTCTGGGTGAATCTCGGATCCATGCGGGCTCCAGTAGTTCTCCTGCAATATTTGCGGCGACTGTGGTGTAATTCAACAGAAGATTAATCTGAAAAATCCACCTTCTGCCACTTTTCCAGCGTCCATCCTTTTAGCAGGCTGTGGGCTTTGGCAAATGCCACATGGTTTTTCAATTTTCTTTTGTTTAGTGCTGGCTTCTGGGCACTGATTCGACCATGGAGGCCAATTCGAGACAGAATCCGACAAACTGTTCTGGTTGACACAGGGACTTCAGGTGACCAGGTCTCGTGGAGCTCTGCTGCAGTGGAGAATGGGCTGGCCTTGGATTTTCGAGCCAACAAATGGTCCTCTCGAGCAGTTGTCTTGCAGGGTCTGCCTGACCTGGGTTTATCAAAACGTCTCCAGTCTCTTCAAATCTTTTTTTTATCCTCTGTACTTGACGCTGAGACAATTTGAAGGTGTCTGCCACATCAGCAGTGGATCTGGTCTTCAGCCTCTTGATAATCAAAACTTTAGTCTCAGGGTGAATCTTAGGCATGTTTGCAGAGGTCTAGTTGCAGTTGATGTGAAGGTCTAGTGTACTGGGGTTCTTTTTATACACACCTGAGATCTAACTGATCCATTATTAGTCACAGGTGAAGCTCATATGACAAAGCGACAACACTTATGTCTTTGCAAAAATTCACTCAATGGGCTTTACCAAGCTGTGAATATTAGAATATTTTTGACAGTTTCATTTTGCACTGAAACATTATTACAAAAGCTGTTGGGATTAAAATGAGCCATTTCTTGTAAAAAAAATCTTGACAAGAAATATATTTCAGCGGCACTTCAGTTCAATTTGTACACAAGCGACAAGACTTTTGTCAGGGACTGTATTATAATGCCATATCTTTACAATCATTATACACATGCATACGTGTTCGGCATTGAAAAACATCTCAGCTCTGTAAAGTCGAATTAAACAGATGGTGTTCCCAAGATACACCATTCATGATGGGTTCTTCTTCTTGTAAGTATGTTTACAATGCTCTGGCTCCAATATGACTTGATTCTTCACTCTCAAGGGTTTCTGTGAGAAACAGGGCAGCAATGTCAGTTGGCAATTACTGTCTAATGTATTTCTCAGATCATTTTTTTCTTCCTCTCCTAATTTTCCAAATTCGCTTCTCATTAGACAGGTGTCAAACTGAATTAGAGACCTCATTTGCATGTGCTATGCCAGTCCGCTGCTCTGGTTATCCCTGCGTTAGAACCTCTTAAATGTCCATTTCTTAAGTATTAATTGAATTTACAGGATGGGATCTCAAAGAAAAGGACAGCTCTGTTGCTCCACTGGGAAGAGGGGAATCAAATCAACAGCCTCAGGAACTCATAAAGGTGCTGCTTTGAAATAGCACAGATAAAATGAAATCGTCAAATTTCAATTGAGGAAAAGTCACAGGCAATTTACTGTCGTTTTAGGAATTTGATCACAAGCTGGTGTGAGGGCTCACAACCTTCTGAGGGCTCACCCTGAGCAGCCATCATGCCAGTCATAGTGCCAAGTCACAGTGTGCCGGCTCCCATAATCCAACCACAGGCTTAAGGTTAACCGCCAAGCTGTTGAATGAAAGACTGCCAACTGCCAAAATTTCTGCGACCCGAGGAGGACTGCGCTTCAACTGCATAAAGAAGTGCTCATTTTTATCTGATTTCAAAATGAGCCAGATCAGGACCAATGCCACAGTGCAAAACTCTTATTAGAATAGTTCATGAAGAAATAGGGTTTTCTGCATCATCTTGTCTGCATGCATTCTAAGGCAGCTGACATTGATCAGTGTGGGAGGATCTATGGCTGGAGTCCAAGAAAGAAAGAAAGAAAGAAACAAAAAATGTATGGCAAAGATTCAAATAAAACCTTTGCTCCATGCTACATACAATGCTGCTGAACAGAAAAGCAGTTACCAGCACTGGAGCACAAAAGGGTATGCGGTAACGCTCAATCACCTGGAGCCAGTTAATGTATTTTAAGACTGTGTCTTAAGAACTAGTAGGTAGTCAGTCTTCCTTTTCCAAATTAGACCAATCTTCCTCCTTATGGTATTTACTTTAAAAAGTGAGGAAAAAATAGATGAATAACTTTTAAGACTAGTCTAAGCAGTTCATGCAACCAACAAAAGTGTTTGTGTGGTAACAAAAGCTAAAAAAAAACAGTGTTTATAGAGTGCTTCGAAAGAACAGCGGACTGAAGGACTGGATGGCATCACTGGAGAGAGCTAATCACAGAACTGCAGCTGGCTCGAGGGAGAGTACACTATCAAATCTGAAACAGAAGCCTTCAGCACTGCTCAGTGGACACATCACACACACACACACACACACACACACAAACACAACACAAACACACATACACACACACACACACACACACACACACACACACACACACACACACACACACAAACACACACACACACACACACACACACACACACACACACACACACACACACACACACACACACACACACACAGACAGACAGACAGACAGACAGACAGACAGACTCAGACAGACTAATTGACAGACAGACAGATAGATAGATAGATAGACAGACAGACAGACAGACAGACAGACAGACAGACAGACAGACAGACAGACAGACAGACAGATAGATAGATAGATAGATAGATAGATAGATAGATAGATAGACAGACATAGTATTTTTCTATCAATATATCTATCTCTGTCTGTCTGACTGCCTGTCTATCTCTATCTATCTATCTATCTATCTATCTATCTATCTATCTATCTATCTATCTATCTATCTATCTATCTATCTATCTATCTATCTATCTATCTATCTATCTATCTGTCTATCTGTCTGTCTGTGTCTATCACTCTATCTATCACTCTATCTATCACTCTATCTATCACTATCTATCTATCTATCTATCTATCTATCTATCTATCTATCTATCTATCTATCTATCTATCTATCTATCTATCTATCTATCTATCTATCTATCTATCTATCTATCTGTCTGTCTATCACTCTATCTATCTATCAATCTATCAATCTATCTATCTATCTATCTATCTATCTATCTATCTATCTATCTATCTATCTATCTATCTATCTATCTATCTATCTATCTATCTATCTATCTATCTATGTCTGTCTGTATCATCTATCTATGTCTGTTGGTCAGTCTGTCTGTCTATCACTATCTATCTGTCTGTCTGTCTGTCTGTCTGTCTGTCTGTCTGTCTGTCTGTCTGTCTGTCTGTCTGTCTGTCTATCTATCTATCTATCTATCTATCTATCTGTCTGTCTGTCTGTCTGTCTGTCTGTCTGTCTGTCTGTCTATCTATCTATCTATCTATCTATCTATCTGTCTGTCTGTCTGTCTGTCTGTCTGTCTGTCTGTCTGTCTGTCTGTCTGTCTGTCTGTCTATCTATCTATCTATCTATCTATCTATCTATCTATCTATCTATCTACTGTAGATGAATAGATAGATCGCCATCTCTAGGACCCTGCTTGTCAATGTAAGGAAAGGATCAAACGCTGGCAGAACGCTGGTAAACCTGAAGGACTGAAATGAGAAGAGGTGAGAAGAAAAGCCTCTTCGCTTTGAGTGACACAAGCCTCTTGAGAACGGCTACGGTCAGCTTCAAGCCCAGAGCTCACTGATTCCCACTGATTCATCCAATGAACAGAAAGCCATTATAAACAGGCAGCAATAATGGGTTCATGAATGAAGTCTCGCCTACATTGTTCGTGTGCGCAGCATGAATATGTTGCACATTCAGAATATAACATACCAATGACAAAAATAGCAAAGATGCTGCTGCCGAAACCATGAGGAGGATGACCTAGATCTGACTAAATTATGCAATACATAAACTTGTTCATCTTTATAATAACAAAATGCATATGGTAAAAATAATTCAATTGGTCTATAATTACATAAAAAGGGCTTTTACAAGGCAGAGGATGATTCTTAGGTCATAAAATATTTATCAGTCCGTACAAAAATAGCACAGTACATGCGGGGGCGGGTCAGAGCCTAATGGCTTTCCCTCTAGAATTTTTTTTTTAAATCCGTACTATCCAAGAAAAGCAGAGATCGGCTCTCACAGGAGGTCTGCTCTTGCAAAAGAGGTGATAATGTTTAAAGAGCTTTTAATTCAGCTCAGCCGCAGAGTGATATCATTATATCTGCGCTGGAAAGCAGGCCACAGTAGCTGTACGTACCCATGGGAAATACCCTTCAATCCCAGTGTGCTTTACTTCTTTACTTCTCAAAGTTCTCGGCTCCTATGTCAGATTTGTGTCTCACGCTGGCAAGGTATATTCCCCATCTGTGCTGCTAACTGATCTGTGAATCCTAATTTCCAGCTTTGCCTCTGATTGCTGACGAGGTTATATAGAAAGAAAGGACCACTGAGACCTTAAGAAGAGACATGCAATTAAATATGACATGAACAAAATGAGGCTTTAAAGGATGGAAGATATTGATTGTTAAGTAAAAAAAACAAAACAATCAAAAAAAACATTACAGTAAAAACCATTACGTCTATGGGGACTCTCCATAGACTTAATGGTTTTTATACCGTACAAACTGTACTTTCTATCCCCTTACACTGCCCCTGGCCCTAAACCTACCCATCACAAGAGACATTCTACATTTTTACTTTCTCAAAAAAACTCATCCTGTGTGATTTATAAGCCTTTTGAAAAGTGGGGACCGCTGGCTGGCGATCCCAGGTTTTACTATCCTTATGGGGGCATTTGGTCCCCACAATGTAATATAAACAAGGGCATGCACACATACACACGCACGCACGCACACACGCCTCTCGCTCGATAATTAATTAAATTAAATTCTATAATTGAAATAATTGTAATATTACTTTATCTGATTTAAAGAGGGCATAATGCTAGATCTAACGAGCTGTAACTGATGCAAATAACTGTAATTTTGTATCCTTCCGGTCAAATATTGCACTGCAAACATCAATAACAGCTTTGACTTGTCACTGCTGGCAAATGACCATGGTTTAAGCGGGATAATCCATTGCTAGCTGTGGATTAAACAATTTCAGTTTGCGTCTTTTTGTCTCAACAGTGTGCATTCAGATTTGTTTAATGCACAGCTAGTCGTCACTTAGTTGGAGCCTTACTGTAAAGTGTTCCCAGAAAACGCTTAAAGCACTGCTTTGGGAATATGAAATGTGTAGCCATAATAAATCATCATCAAGAATAATCTTAAACACCTGCCTGTATCTCCAGCCAAAAGAAACGATTGCTCTCAGGACTCTTCAGGCCATCCATTCTCAACACTATCTCAGGCACCTGAGGCCCTGCCAGCCCCTTTGGGATAAGTTATGCAGTCGCTTGATATGTGATGCAAGAGGTGCCAAAAGTCTGGGAGCTGATCTCTGATATGTCCTGACAGCCCAAGGAAACACAGCAGAAACCTCTCTATTGGTGAGCAATAAATGGCAGAGACATAGGTTGTGTTTTTGTCAGTGGCACAAGCTAACCTGTAGGCTTAATTCACTGCTTGTGAAACAAATTACAACAGTTGGGCATAAAAGAACATTCCATCATACATATGGAATACACAGATAGATATTTATATTCAGTTGTTTTGTTTCTGTTTTGTTTTTGTTTTCTTTGTTGGTTTTCCTATCTTTTTTCCCTATATTGTTTTGTTTTTCTATCCACTACACGTGTATGTATGTATATGATCACTTGCATTGTGTAAACTACTATAATAAAATTTAAAAAAAGGAATACACAGATAGATACATTTTTTTAGAGACCTAATGTTTTGTCTCTTTCCTATTAAGGCAGCTATCTAAACAGACTGCAATTTAAAAACCGTTTTATATTTTAAAACATCATTTATTTCCGTGATGGCAAAGCTGGATTTTCAGCATCATTACTCCAGTCTTCAGTGTCACATGATCCTTCAGAAACCATTCTAATATGCTGATTTGCTCCAATAACATTTCCTAGTATTATCAATATTGAAAACATTTAGCTTTTTAACCACTTAAACTCGGAGCGGCCTGGTATTGCTTTTAAACTTGCTGAATTATAGCAGGTGTGCCATTTTTAAAGTGAAAAAATACAGCTTTACTTGAAAAGGTGATCTCTAAAAGCATAAAAAACAACTGATCATCTCATGTCATATATCATTGAAATGGTCTCATTAGCAGAATACAAATTTCAGTTTGTGACCAAACTATACCAAGTATTTGTATGAAAGATCGCAGCTGATGCTCATAACAACAGTACACAGATGAGGCTTTTGCATTACATTTTGCTATATAACTTCGCGAAACATAACATGACACATCTGAAAATTCAACCAATGGAAACTAGATCTCGGGTGTGGGAAGGGAGGATGTGGAGAGTGCAATCGGACACTCTTACAGCTGGAGAGCTCTTGGATTGGGCTGATCGCTCAGACCGACAGGTCTTCATTTATCGTGTGCCATGAATTAGGGAGCGCACAGCTGAAACAGTGCTGGAAAATCATCACTCATCGACCAGGATCGTATCACTTGTTACTTATTCTATGTAATTATAAATAGTTGTATGCTTTATTGTGGTGTTTACACATGCAAGAAGTTCTTATATTACGTAAAACACTTTTGTTAAAAAGCCTTGGTTCCGAATGCCTTTACTTTTGATCGCTTTGAGATATCATCCCAAAATTGGTCTCAGATGTAGTTGACTTGATTTTGGTCCAAACTTGATTTTATGAGCTTCCATAAATACTTTTTTTTAATAGTCATAATGTCAATCATAACAAATAATAACAAAATAAATACAAAAATTGCATCACTTTTTCTAGGGTTTTTTTCAGCAGTGATGTAACATAAGAACCTCCAAACATGATCCACATTTATTTTTCACTTGTGTATATCTTTTGTTTTTGTGGAGTTATACGCTCTTACTTTTGTATCATTTAGACATAAAATCATTTAAAATGCCTTCAGGGTGTAATGGGTAATGTAAATACAGAATATAAAAAAACAAGAACTTGTCAACAATTGATGAACAAAATACTGTCAAAAATAGCATGTCATCCAGAGTATAGCATGTCAAATTGCAGGACACTGCTGTCATTGTTTGACATGCCATGTCAACTATCCATTTAAAAAAAAAAACCTTCTCTCATGACTCTGTTTGCTATATTGAATAGAAATTTCTTGCTGAGCTAATCATAAAATAGAAGTGAGAGTTCCTTATCTACAGAAACATACCTATAACACCATCTCAAAATGCAGTCAAAATGAAATGCGTGTGTGTTTAGGAGACTTAATCCCCCACCTGCAATTTCAGGCTGGAAATGCTCGTACAATTACTAAAAATGCTGTCTAGGTAGGTTCGGTTTAGTCTTTGAGACAGAGCCTTATTCCCAGACTCCACTGGCAGACTGACCACCAGAACTCGCATGTGTGATAGGATGAAAGCAATCATGATCTATTATTTCATGCAAACTAGTACATTTTCTTGCTCTTTGACATTCATGCATCTGAGGGGAAAGCATCCTATATAATAACTGGCTTTTTGTTCAGGAGATAACAGTATATGTTGCATTGTGGGTATCAGGCCTTTGGCCCAGAGAGCCTTAATGGGTGCAACCATGGAAACCAAAGGACATTTATTACAAGAGTGCCGGGCCATCTAAGTGTACTGACGGTGATTAACTCACCTGTGGCTGATATAGCTGAAAGTAGGAGAGGGCAAGAGATGATAGGCCTGATGAGAGGCTATAGGGAACTCACACTACCATTTCCACTCGGATTCATAATGGTTATATAAGAGAGGCCAAGAGAGGAGATGAACCACAGGAGTGAGACCGAAAGAGACAGCCAGGGGGAAAAAACAGAAAGAGTACATTAAAAATGCCATGTTTTACTCACCACGTCTATTAGGCTCTCCTGGATTCGGCTAAGCGTAGTCCTCAGTCTGCTGCTGATCAAGCCCAGCCCAGATGATTCATACTATAAGAGACAGCAGAACACACCCTGTGAGAAAGAGACTCCCTTGCTTTTCAATCAGGTCACTGGAATACACACACTCAACAAAGTGCATTCCCCAAAGCCCCAGAATGCACACACCACCGATCATCTCCAGGAAACCACTCAGTACACACAGCTCCCACAGGCCTAAGTGTGGTTCATGACTTATGTTCATTAATTGCAATTTAGTTTTTCATTAAAAATGAAGGATGAATGGGACTGGGAAATCCTCCAGCGACCGTTCACTGGAAATGTATTTACAAATGCAGAAATGAATGTAAGCAAGCCGATGTCTTTAATAAGCAATAGATCTGACAATAGCGACAGAACGGCAAACATCAGTTCAACTTTACTATGGGAACAAAGCAATAAATCTCTAAACAGACAGCAATAAGAACTTTTATAGAGTAGCACTGACTTTAAAGTAGACATAACAAAAGGATAAAAGGTAACACTTTAGTTTAAGGTCCAATTCTGACTATTAACTAGTTGCTTTTAGCATGAACAAAACTAGAATATTGGCTGTTTATTAGCCCTTATAAATCACATATTAATGCCTTATTCTGCATCCCCATATTCTACATCCCTTAATCTTACCCAATACCTAAACTTAACAACCTTACTAAATATTAATAAACAGTATTAGGTGTTAATGGAGGCAAATGTTGTAGTTAATAGTTAGATAATAGTGAGACCTGGACCCGATAATACTGTGCATGTTTTCATAAAAGATTTAAGAATTAAAAGTATAAATCCCTTTAAATCCCTTTCAAACCACTTTTTGTGTAATCCAATTCAAGACGTAGAATCAATCAATAGTTAAATCTTTATTTGAGAACACTGAGCTTATTACGACTATGATTAAAAATATCTCACCTGCATTTGCATGCAACATTTACAGAAACCTCCCAATATTAATTTGACACTGTCTACTTCATTATATAATATATATTATAAGTAAATAATTTTTTTAAAATAGCGCTGTCAATTAATAAAAAAAATTAACTAATTGAGCATTTTTCTGTAATTAATCGCAATTAAATCGCACCTAACATTAAAGTTTGTAAAAAAATATATATATATATTGTAATAATTTCATTTAATCTCCAAATTAACGTAGAAACAACATAAACACAAAACAACAAACATTTATTTTTATATCTAACAGGTAGGAAAGTAATCAAACACTTCCCAGTCTTCACGGCATGAATTATAATTCAAATACAGATTAATCCTTATTAAAGCTACAAAAGTTATTTAATATCAGACAGTAGTAGATTTATTATACTGCTGTCACTAAGATCTGAAGTGCATGGAAGTATTGACCTCCTGCCCACTCCCGCAGGATTTTGTCCCACTCCCGCAGAAATATACGTTACCTTCTACCGCCAGCAACATTCATGTTTTGTCCCGCTCCCACCCTCAAAAAAGTATAAATAGATTTTTTTCTGTAAAATCGCGTTCCGGGGGCTCTGCGGTAGGATCGGAAAGCTCACTTTCATGATTACAGGGGCAGGGGCTGGGTAAACAAAAGCTCTCTAAACTTCTTGCAAACAAATTCGCATGGAAACTAATCTACATCAAACCATACTAGGAAAATACAGGATACTGCAGTGAATTGACTAAGGAAATATATAAAATATGAGTAAGGGGGTGAAAACACAGCACACAAATGGCAGACATTTCTACTGCCAACAAGCTCCACACTGCAGTCTTACCCAATAAACAGGGATTGCCTGTCTGGACACACCAGGTTGAGAGCCTTGTGAAGGCAGAGATGCAGCTTGGAAGTGCTTTGCAAGGAAAACAAAATCGACACAAAGTAAATAATGAAATATCAAAATAGACTGCTTTTTGGTGATTAACAAAAGATATTTGCATTTATTGAAAACAATGTTAAATTTAAAAATAACACTTAATCATTGACTTCCATCATATTTGTGCAATCGCCAGGCCACAGCCAAAGTATAGCCTGGCATTTTGAAATTTAACTCTTTCATTTACTTGGCTGACTGGGGGACAATAAAACTACAGTCTTTTTCTGACTTTAACATTTTTGCAAAGTTTCCAAAGGACCCATCTGTTAGCACGACAGTCGCATCTTCCCGTCCATTGCTAACTCTAACCGCAACACTTAAAAAGCACTACTTAAGAACTTTCCCTGTGCTCAAGCACTTCATCATCCTGGAGGTGATCCATTTTCAGATAAGCCACTTGCATATTGTTCCCCGCTCTTTCCATTCATTGCTTTTAAGCTAAGTTATTAACTGAAGGCAAAGAGCAATGAATGCCAAGACCAATGCATCTTCAATTATGTGCATGGCAGAGCTGATACTCTGGCAGTATACAATGGCGTACAGACCTTTCAGATCCTAATGTTGTTCATTACTAAATGAAATGGCGCAATACATAATCTCCATCTCCATAGGAGATTGAATGTCTTGTGTGTTTGGAGTTAGTCATGGGTGAAAGTGAATCCAAATGAGCATATCAATTCCAGCCGCTTTGTAAATATTTTTATAAGTAATGATATTTGCTTTTTTGTCTCCATTGGCTTTTCTATAAGACCGGCTGCCTCTGATACTGACTGCTACTGTTATTCATTTGAGAGTTGGAAAAGTTTCCATTAGTGACAGAAACCCCTCTCACGCTATTTCTCTAGCTGTCCACTCAGCAGAAGAGGTGAATGTGTGAAAACCAGAATGAGAGAGAAAAAGATGAGATGTGTTGTTTTATTTAATGTGCCTTCAAAGCTGCCGGGTGGGTTACAGGCAAAGCACTCAACCTCCTGACATGTGACAGCAGATCTCGTACTGGCTGTATCCAGACTCCCTCAGATTTGCTGCTGGATTTGGTCAGGACTGAGTTGAAGTGAAAAGCTCTGTGGTCAGCGCTTAAATATCAAAGATAACACACTACACTGTCATTCAGAAAGAGGGCATGAGAAGAGAAAGAAAAAGAAAAAAAAAAGAGTTGCCTTGGCAAGTTGGAGGAGAGTGAATTATATCTCTCGTTCGCATTAGTTCAAGAACAGAATTGGCCTCCAAATCCAAAATCTAAAGTGAAAACTTGCACATCAGCAAAGACTTTTTTCAGAAAGAATGTAATGAAATCCAGACCACTCTTGACGTCTTATCAGGAGCCCTGTCTTGATCAATGTTTATATCTAGAAGTTCAATTCTCCTCAAGGCCCCCCCATTTCCTTCAGTTTTTAACATGGAAGGATCTTCTTTAGGAACGAAAGCATCACTTATGATGCTAAACCACAAGCGGAGGCCAAATGGAGTGCAAGGACTTTTCTCCAGCTCTATAGTGTGCAAGGGCAATGGCCTCAATCCCCAGCGTGAAAGCATTTACTTTTGATTTAGCACTGGCTCAGCACAGCAAACAAACAATTATTTGCAAAGCATACAGAGTGCAAATGGCACACTTCTGTGATAATATGGAAATAAAAATGTCAGACCTACTGTCAAATCCAATGACAGAAACAGTATTTTACAATTTTTGAGGACCATAGACTCCCTTTAGAAAACACCATCCCACTGGTTATGCCAATCAAAGGCTAGACCGAGAGACTGGTTACTAGAAACATTTTTTACTAGGTTAATTCTAGGTATAGTCTCATTGACCAGGTTTAGTCTTGTGGAATAGTTCTCATAAGAATGCCAGGATATCAGAAATGAAACAATGGAAGTGAATAATATTATTGGCACACCAAAGTGCCAACTGCTCAGTTTCTCCTTCACAGAGATACAGGTCATGAAATCTTGAAGGCTTTTGATGCTTTAGGTGGTAAACTAGGTAAGTAAGGGAAGCTGTGAAACAAGTTAGTGGACAATGTGGGTGTGGAGGTCTGTTTGCAAGGCAGTAGAGGTCTGAAAATCTCATTCATTTTTGTCTTTGCCTCTCAATGTGTTTGCAAGGCTGCCAAAGAGTCAGGAAAGTCCAAGAACAGCAGGCAGCCCTTGTCTTTAACAGCTTCAGTCAGATGCCCTTGGGCTGTCACTGCCAAATGCCCCAACAGCTTTATTATGGCCTCCACTGCTGTTTAACAAGCTTCCCTTTCTTCAACAGATTCTCCCAGTCCACACGGGTGGAAAAAGTGAGACAATTCAATGCCCCTTCAATGGCACTCTCTCTGAGTCTGCACTCAGGAGTTCATTTATGCCTGCAATAGTGTTGAAAAGGCCCATGAACTTATGAAGTAGAGGAAGCGGTCCTAGAACTCACAAACTGTGGATTTTGTAGTGCATGAGATCTAGGAAGGAAAGTCACATTGTTGGTTTGCAGCTGTAAAGGCACAGGCCCAATTGAGCAGCAGGTTATATGATAGAAAAGTTGTTTTACTTCACAAAGGTCTGCCAAAAGCGTTTCCATGTTGGGATATAGTTGACAGGATCAAACCTTAAGCGCAACGACTCAAGTGGTAGAAATCAAGGCACAAACCAAGGTCTTGAAGACTTTCCCTAGAAGGTATCAGAGTTTAAAGAAGCTGAAACAGCTAGATAGCAACTACTAGGGAACTTTTGTGAGTTTACCTTCAACAGTTTGTGAGCAAGACTTGGGGAACCAAAGCAGGCAAGGCAACTCCCTCTAAGTTTCATTATTCCAGTAACTTTAGGGCAGATTAGGTTGCATAAGTTCTAGGTTCATTTGGGACAGTGCACAGAAAATAACAGAGCACTTTAGGGAGAAAGAAACCTCACCTCCTATGGAGCTGCTAAACTGAGATATATTCCTGTTGTGGCAAATGCAATGAAAACTCTTTAGATACGGCTTATTGAGTCTCAAAGAGTGACAATTATGAGGACAATTAGCTGCCACCTAATTTTATTTGGCAAAGCTGGGCTTTCAAACTGATAGTCAATTAATTTACCCTAAAGCTGTTTATTAAAGCTTTGAGAACAGTAGTGTGACAGCACTAGAATATATAGAGAGATCTCCACTGAAAATAGGCATGAACTTCTCCAGGCACATTTTTCTCTCAATACTCCCTCTCAAGAATCAATGAAGCACATTTATCCCTTTGTGTATGCGAGTCAGATGTCAAGTCACAGTAGAGTTAAATTACTACAGTATATATAAACCTAATCTTTAGGAATGATAGACAGCTGCATACCATTTAAATGATTGCGAATCCGTTCAAACATTTACATCTTTCTTTGATGTTCAGAGTACAGTTTCCTGAGGAAAACTCTAAGCCTAAACACTTGCTCACATGATAATGGAAGTAATTATAGAGCAGTGCCCATAGGGCTCGCAGGCATTAGAGGGAAAAACAATGAGAGTACCTGTAGGCTTTTCCTAATGAACAGCACAGCAAGGATCCAATTGTATATAATGAATATTTCATAATGTTAAGTATTAACACTGAACATGAGGGAGAACAGCAATACTTTAAAATGCATACCATGTCATTGCGGCCAAAGAAGGTGTAGACGGCATAAAGGTAGTAATCAAAGAGCTGAGACACACAGTGGATGACATCAAAGGCGATGGGCTTCAGAATGTTCATCATCTGCATGTATTTCCTACAAAAGCAAAATAAATCATGAAAATTGTGAAGAAAGGCAAACAAACAAAGTTCACAGACTGAATATAAAACCACCAAGATTTAGAAAAGGGAAATATGAATGCACATAGTACAATTGTTTGGAAATGTCCTATTCAAAGCCCTTGAGTCATATTTAATAGAAATATTTTTTTAAATGTCAGCTGTTTTGGACCCCATTGACTTTCATTATATAGACAAAATTATTTAAAAAAATATATTTTGTGTTCCCTTTAGGGGAATTTTCTCACTTCTTACGTACACAATAATTTCTCACAATAACTTAAAGGGCTCAACATTTTGAAATACAAAATGTTCACTAGTCAATCAAAATGCAAAATTGATGTCTTCTAAAGAACTGATTGTGTTACCAGAAGGTGTTTAATCAATTTTATTCCTGCTGACTTGAACCTAAAACCGTTATCCATTTCACAACATCCGTGCTTTTATCCACAGAAAGGCTCAAACCCATGAGTTTATTACAGCATCTTTTTTGCAGTTAGATTCTGTTAGTTTAGCCTAAACTTGACACTTAAAGATGAATGGTCTCATAGCCATTATCACGTTCAACACGTCAAACAGGCGTTCAAATGAACCTGAAGAGATGACCAGGCACATGCTCAGAATGGAATTAATGACCGGAAGCTGAAGCAGAACACAGCTGAGTCGAAGTACCCACCTCTTCCATAGTAATTCAGCTATTAGCCTGTTAATTAGAGGGCAAACTGCAGTCCCTTACTTAGGGTCAACTTTATCATGTACAACCAGTCTTGCATGGGTGTAAGATCGAAGGTCAATTACTCACCGACCAGACGAATCACGTTAAGGGTGGTGTTGGTAAGAATGGGGGCATTGGCTCGGTTCAGATTGTAGTCGGACCTCTTCCGGCTGCGAAGTGTCTCTCTGGACACGCTGATTAAGAGGGGACAGAGCATGGACACACAGATCCAGGATGAGCATTACAGTTTAATGACCTTCAAAACTGAAGTCTCTCCTTCACACACTTCCTGCATTAACCTTGGTTCAGAGTCTTGGTTTTGCAGAACAGATGTATATATGATGCCTGATTGAGTTGCATTAGTTGTTAAAGTGTGTTCAAGTCCTCCTGGAGAGTTCGTATATACGAGGTGGAAGTCGTGTTTGCGATGTCAGGTGCGTTCAGGTCACTTTTGTTGGAGCAAGATGGGCAGTGTACCTTCTCTTAATTAATGGCACAAAATACAGCAAGGTTTTAAAACTTTACTGCCGTGGACAAAAGTTTTGAGAATGACACAAATATAAGTCTTCAGTTCTGCTTCAGTGTTTTTAGATATTTTTGTCAGATGTTACTATGGTATGCTGAAGTATGATTACAAGCATTTCATAAATGTCAAAGGCTTTTGTTGACAATTACGTGAAGTTTATGCAAAGAGTCAATATTTGCAGTGTTGAGCTTTCTTTTTCAAGAGCTCTGCAATTCGCCCTGGAAAGCTGTCAATCAACTTCTGGGCCACATCCTGACTGATGGCAGCCCATTCTTGCATAAGCAATGCTTGGAGTTCGTCAGAATAAGTGGGCTTTTGCTTGTCCACACACCTCTTGAGAATTGACCACAAAAGTTTCCTGGCCATGGACCCAAAAATGTTGATATTTTGTTCCTGGAACCACTTAGTTATAACTTGTGCCTTATGGCAAAATGCTCCGTCATGCTGGAAAAGGCATTGTTCATCACCAAACTGCTCTTTGATGGTTGGGAGAAGGTGCTCTCGAAGGATGTTTTTGTACCTTTTTTTATTCATGGCTGTGTTCTTAGGCAAAATTGTGAGTGAGCCCACTCCCTTGGCTGAAGAGCAACCCCACACATGAATGGTCTCAGGATGCTTTACTGTTGGCATGACAGGACTGACAGTAGCGCTCACCTTTTCTTCTCTGGACAAGCTTTTTTCCGGATGCCACAAACAATCGGAAAGGGGATTCATCAGAGAAAATGACTTTACCCCAGTCCTCAGCAGTCCAATCCCTGTACCTTTGCAGAATATCAGTCTGTCTCTGATCTTTTTCCTAGGGAGAAATCACTGACATAATGTCACCTTATAGACACAAGGTGGCAGGGCTGAAATGCAGTGGAAATGTTTTTTGGGGATTAAGTTCATTTCCATGGCAAAGAGGGACTTTGCAATTAACTGCAGCAGACTTTGTGAAAATGAATGTGTGTGTGATTCTCAAAACTTTTGGCCACGACTGGTACTTCCAGAAAATGAACAACAAAGAATGTGCATCAGGTGTGTTTTGCTTTTAATGGTTTTACTTTATTTAAGAAATGACTTTAATCTTTACCATAGGCTACTTTATTGTAATATTAGAATGCCATTATATTTTGTGCAGGGAACAATCTTATATTTGTTGTAATAAAAAAAGCCTGACAATGTCACTGCTAAATACCTATAAATATTGTGTTAAACACTGATGCACACCCAACTCATAAACCTCACGGCTTAAAGAAAATCCAGAGCTTCCCACTCGTAATTACAACTTTGTTACATTCATGTGCTTTCCGCTCGTAAAATACAATCTTTTCCACATTACTTTAATCCACTATTAGTAGCTTGAAACGGCTGACCAATCGCACACTGGTCCAGTCAACCAATGAGAGGACAATGTTTGTTTTGGAAGGAGAGGCTTCATAGAGACAGGAACTAAACAGAGCGTTAATTGATAGACTGGGAAGAGAGGAGCTGCAACAATGGAGAATATGCATGAAAATCTATTCTCGTAAGACACAAAATCTAAATCAAGACACTACTGGATATTCATGGTTCAGTACAAATTAAGGTCAACTGATGCCACTTGTGGCATTAATAAACTTGTCCCTCCTTTTCTTTAAAAAACAAACATTAACAGTGAGGCACTTACAACGGATATGAATGGGGCTGCTTGAACCGTAATATTCCGGAGGCACTGAAGTCGCAGGTTGTGAGGGAAAGTCACAACATCACGTTAAGAAAACGTATGTCCTTTTAAATATGCAAGACATTAGATCCCTCAAAATGTGAAGTCTCTAATAATGAAGTGTCACAACATGTAATGCGGCAGCTGATTTACTGCAGGGAGAACTGTCAGTCATCTTTGTGAGGAACAAACAGGCTTTAAATATTCATCAGGGTTCACAGTTTAATCAGTTTCCTAATCATTCTCTTGATTTATAATATTTCTATCACACTTAGACACGGAAAGCAAGCCAAGAGCAATTAGGAAATGCAAGGAAAAATGCTCATGTAGTCGGCAAAACAACCACATGGTGCAATTCTGAAAAGAGCCATTTTAACAATCTCCTTGAGACAATTTTATTTAACTTCAAAGCTCTGAATGGCTCTAAATGGGAGCCTTGTGGACTTAAAAGGCTCGTTCTTCATAAAATAATTAAAGCCTTTCTCCCAGATAAGAGGCTAATGATAGCTTGTGTGTTCACTGTACACAGGGTGAATTTAAACTAATTCGGCTGCCCGTGAGGGAACGAGAAGTCCATAAACGAGAAGTTTGCCGCCTCCTGACCTTGTCTTGGGTTAATGGACCGATTCATGAGCGACCTGAATCTACTACAGCACACTACAATTTATAAAAACATGCCTTTTTATTCCTGATGAACATGCATCGCCAATCAAACCATGTGCATCTAAACTGAATGTAGACATTCTAGTCTGTGGGCAACTGTTAGCTAATCTGTATGACATGAGCAGCTAGATGATGACTGACCTCTTCACTGGAGCATCTCCTGTCTGTTCATCTACATAGTCCTGTTTCAGCTCTTCAGGTACATCACTGTCACTGTCGTAGTCCTGATACACGCTCTTTTCCAGCTCATCTGACTCATACTGCAGAGAGAGGAAACAGAACGGAAAAACATAAATCATAACAGCCGGACATTCATATACAGCTCCGGTCAAAAGTTTGGAAACATTACTATTTTTTATGTTTTTGAAAGAACTCTCATATGTGCATCAAGCTGGAATTTATTTGATCAAAAACAGTAATATTGTGAAATATTACAACAATTTAAATAATGGCTTTCTATTTTGATATATACTTTAAAATAAAATGTATTTCTGTGATCAAAGCTGAATTTTCATCATCATTACTCCAGTCTTCAGTGTCACATGATCCTTCAGAAATCATTCTGATATGCTGATTTATCATCAATATAAGAAACAGTTAATATTATTTTGGAACCTGTGATACTTTTTCAGGATATTGATGAATAAAAAGTTAAAAAGAACAGCATTTGTAAATCGCACCTGTTTAAAAAAATGGAAGAATATTTTAAAGTGTCTAAAAGATTAAACGGTCATAAACAGAAACTGGATAAAAATGTAGGTACAATCATATGATGAAATGCAGTATGTAAATTATCCACATGTTCATAGATATGTTAATTATTTCCTGTGCTGTGTTTTTGTTTTATATATGATTTTGTTTGTAATAATTAAAATGTTTAATAAAAAGAAATAAAAATAAGAACAGCATTTATTTTATTTAAAATAGAAATCTTTTCTAACAATATAAATCTTTATTATCAATTTTGATCAATTTTTGCTCAATAAATCTATTAATTACTTTTTTTTTTTTAATCAAAGAATCTTGAAAAAAATGACCACACATTAGAATGATTTCTGAAGGATCATGTGACACTGAAGACTGGAGGAATGATGCTGAACATTCAGCTTTGATCACAGAAATAAATTATATTTTAAAGTATATTATAACAGAAAACCATTATTTTAAATTTCACAATATTAATGTATCACTGTATTTGTGATATATAAATGACAAATAAATGCAGGCTTGATGAGTTTGAAGAGACTTATTTTAGAAACATAAAAAAATAGTAGTTTCTAAACCTTTGACCGGTACTGAACATTACCATTCAAAATTTGGGGGTTAGTGAGCTTAAAAAACAACAACAATACAATTAAAAAAACTTTTAAAAAAAGAAAGAAGTGAAAATATATATATATATTTTTTTTTTAAACTTCAATTTAAACAAAAATGCTGTTCTTTTGAACTGTAAGCGTGCGAGCGTATGCACCCAGGCCGACTCCCTCGTGACATACTCGACTCGTCTTGTCTCGTAATTCCTCTCACACGCTGTGAGCTGCGACCATACGAGCATCCACAATGTCCACACGATTCCTCCCAGGAGAAAAAAAAAATGTCTGCGAGCTCGTACGACAGGAAAAACTGCTCTGTGTACACCCGGCTTTAGGATACAGATTGAATTCAAAGTTGATAGATGCCTCATGTTGTATCTAGTTACTAACAAAACAGCACGGACTGCTAGGAACACAATGACCTTATATGCTAAACACTTTGTTCTCTCTCAAGGTAAAAGCACTTGTACCAAGGGCTCACACTCTCTGTCAGTAACATGCATTTGTTTTCAATACAGAAGCATCATCAGAGACGCCAAGCACATCAGAGCTTCAATAATGAGCATTCCCTCCACACAGAAGTAATGGCCTCTGTCAATAGTTATAAGGACAAGGAGCCACTTAACGTTACAAAATATTTACACATCAAATTTTCACTCCTATTTATTTTCCCCTTTCAGCAGTCAGTTTGGCAAGCATCTAATAAGAATATAAATGTAACTGTAAACCATCATAAAATGGTTGCTTGCTCAAGCCTGATGCCAAACAGCATAGCTTAAATATTGCTGAAATGTGTTGTGAAGTTATGAAAGTTATATGACAAACAAAAAGCTTGTTTTAAAATAAAATCATCAGGCACATTTATTCCCCATACAGCTGGTATTTACTGTCATTTAAATTATATTTTAAATATTTTTAGAACCTTTATTTTATTGTGAAGTTTTGAATGACTTAAACCAGTACTGAAACTGTTTTATACCCCATTAGAAGCAAGGACGTCCTCTGTCTCCTCTTCCTTGTTATCTATCTGCATCTCAAAAGGATTTCCACCCTGCAGGTACTGCTCAAACAGAGAAAGCTCCATCAGCTCTGCGGATTCTGGCTGCCGGCTGGGAGATACTGAGGGAGAACGACACTGACCCATGAACTTAAACTCCTGAAAAAGAGGGGAAAACACAAGAGATTTATCAGATTTCATATCATACAGATCAAACAACTAAAAAAAGTAGACCCACGTAATTATGCACCTGCACTCGTTCATTAAATGGTTTCCTTTTTCTCTATATACATATATATACACACTACCATTCAATGTTTGGGGCAGTAAGAGATGTTCTAAAAGATTTATATTTCAAATAAATGCTGTTCTTCTCAAAGAATCCTATCACAGTTTCCAAAAAATATATAAAGGAGCATAACTGTTTTAAACATTTATAAAAATAAATGTTACTTGAGCATCACATTTGCATATTAGAATGATTTGTGAAGGATCATGTGACACTGAAGACTGGAGTAAATTCAGCTTTACCGTCACAGACTTAAATTATATTTTAAAATATATTCAAATGCAAAAGTTATTCTAAATTGTAATCATTTTTCACAATATCGCGGTTTGTATTTTTGATCAAATAAATGCAGTTTATTTAAAGACTAGAGATAAGAAACATTTTTTTAAATTTTTAACACTTTACAAACATTTTTTTGTTTACATCAGTTAATGTATGAACTAATATGAACTAACAATGAGCAATACATTAGTTACAGTACTAATGTACCAGCCAGTAGAAGGAGCAACTTCCGCATGTTTTCAACCCGCCCAAGGGGGGTGGGATCTCACTCACTGCGCTCGGCTCAGCGGGTAAATAGAGCGGTGCGGAGCAAAGTAAGTGTTTCAACTTTTCAAATGAATTCCTATGAAAGTTAAGCTTCCATAGGCATGATCTGAAACCGCGCCAGACTAAACAGACAATGTATGCCGCGGCCACGCTTACCTCGCTCTCGTGATGAATGAAATCTGACTCCTGCTGCGTTTGTGCTGACACTCGTTCGCTCACTCACATTATATAGAACAGACACGTTCAGATTTTAAATGTAGTGTCTGTTCTCTAACTGAACTAAATGGTTTTATTACTGAGAAAATTAAAACAACGGTAGGGCGCTGCTGCGGTGGGCAAGTGAACCAGTAGCCGTGGCTTTGGGAGTGGCCTCTTACATTTTTTGGCTTTGTCTAGAAGGCACCAAATAAAAAATAAAAATTCACATTTCTACTACATAAATGACCCAGTTTAAATACACATTCATCTTCCCAGCACTAAAGTACCCCTTTAATTCAAGTTTAACTAAAACAGTTAACTAATGAAACCTTATTATAAAGTATTATAATCAAGTTGTAAAAAAATCTTACTGACCCCAAACTATTTATTATATGTTAAATAAAATTAACAACCACATAAGATTTCCCATCGGGAGCAGTGGAGACATCAGGCATATTACAAACTAGGTGGACAAGTTTTAATGGAATTGTTTGTACTGGTTAAATGTCCGAGAAGGAGATGAAAAAGTATTTGTTCTGCTACATTAAAGGGGCATTTAGGTTTTCATTGGAAATGTAATTATAAAGAATTCAGCAAATTAAAATAAAGAACAATAAGCTGCAAGAGTGAAAGTGCAAAAGCTTTGAGCATTAGCGCTAAGTGAACTAAAACTTTTCAGTTAAACCGCTTTGCACATCAGAGCTCCAGCGAGGAGTCGTTATGCAAATGCAGCTTATTAAATAGCGCCGCTGATTATGCCATTCACTGATGTGCTTTTCAGTGCCAGCCTTCTCTATCACACAAAACTAGTGGCATTTATTTGAAAAAAATACCTGTATATTCTACACAAAAACAGTATAAAAGGTCCATCAGACAACAGTTTACCAAACGAAAGACCCTGTTTAGCATATAATAATTGAAAGAGATGCATTTCGGTTTATTCACCAGATACTCTCGGGTGAATATACTTGCCTTCCAGGGTGTAATTTGTTTTGAGACGGATGACACCCTGACTAGGAGAGAAAACAGCTTATGTTGGAATACAATCAGTGATGATGCTTACCCTCATTTATCAAGTTGTCAAGCCTTTCCTGAGATTTAAAATGTGTATAAAAGCGCCCTATTATGGCAAGATGGGAAATATGAAGGAAGATTATCTACAAAAAACGCTATCTATTTGGTTAGAAAACCACTCACTGCAGACGTATCTCATTTCCTGCAATGGGTCACATAAAGTACACTTTTTGACCCACTTAGCATGAGAATTTGACTGTAAACAAAGCTCATTATGCAGGAACGTGTGCGGATATGCTTTTGGCTTGTAGCCATCTGACGACTGTCGCTTCAAAGCACGCACAGAATAAAAACTCCCCGGCTCATCTTCATATGCAAATGTGAAATCTCAAAAGACTGCCAACGATGCCAGTTGGTCCATGAATAGTCTCATCACTGCATTTCAATGTCTTAGCTGTGGCATTAGGACTTACGTGGAGCTGGGCAATACTGAAGTTGGACTTCACAGGGCACAACTCCCAGGTTTCATTCTCAAGAAACATCCGCAGCTCCTCCAGACGAGTTCTGCAAGGGTACAAAGAGAAATGACAAGAGGTTGGCTTTTGTCAAGGGAAGACCCTTTGCCATTCAACTTACTGAAAATGAAATGGGCTGGCAAAAACGGTTCAAGGAAAAGTCGATCAGTGAAGAAGGTTAGGGGTAGTGAGTGAGATGAGTGTCAAAGTGGCCCGCTGCCAGACAAGGTCAATACCAGCAGCCTTGTACAAAATGTCTACATCAAAGTGGAACGTTATAAAAGTCCATCACTCATCTGTAAAGAGTCGGTATCTAAATCCAAGTAAAGTGCAGCCGGTGGCAGTGTGTTTGACATTTGAATACCATCTCTAGTCACGTCTTCAAGGCATGATATTTTTAAATGCATCATATTTAAAGCACCTGAAGGAAAAACTGACCGTTTTTGTCCTCTAAGCCAGAGGGCACAATATATATTGTAATGGCACAATGTGTTAATGGCAACGCAGTGACAGCAGAGATTAAGCATTCAGAGGACTGACAGATAATCACTTTATGGATGCTATCCAACTGCTTGAATAATCAGAAATAATGGTCATATGTCCTCTTTCAATGTCCTCCATCTCATCAAGCAGAAAAGGTTTTTTGAACTGCTGACTACAGCAGAGGTTATAGACATTTCGGCTTTGTTCAGACAGAAGGCAATAATCAGTTTTTGGTGTTACTGGCTCAAATAACTTTACTATTTTTGTAGTGTGATCACCAAAAGGTTTTTTTTTAGTTTTTTTTTTCTCACATACTAACTCCATCCGAATACACTTGCTCTCGCTCACTCATTACTCAAATAGTCAACTATACAACATTCAATATGTAGTGAAGAAGTCAGCAGTTTTGGACAGCATGTGCTTGAATGCATAAAATCACTTTGTCATTCATGTTCTTTCACGCATCTTGCGATCTCAGCACAATGATAAGATGTTGTGAAGGATATGAGCAAAATGAGGCAAATTATCCAGATTTCATTCCTCTCAATGACAGCTACTCGCAGTTATTGTCTCTTGGCATTGGTTTGACATACATCATTACTATAGCAGCTGATGTAGATGCACCAGACATAGAGCACAAAATCAGATTTCAACACTTGCACAATGACAATGTGGACAATCAGTCCTGTAGATCAGATTTGAAAATCTAATCCAATTTGCCAGCAGTGTGAACAAAGACTCGGCTGACTATCCCTCTCATCATTCAAGACACAATGCAGAGATCTGAACACATTTTCAGGCCTGAGTATGTGACGGATACTTAAACAATTCAGAATTCTAGATTTCCTCCTGAAAACCAGGAAAAAAAGTTGACATACATTATTTAGAACATAAGAAAAAATTTTAAAAAATACATTTGTTGATATTGTATTCATATGTTATGTCCTCTGTAGAGGACAAAGGACAAAAACAAACAACAACAAAAAAGACATGAGTAGACACGAATAGGCAAAACAATTCATTATTTTTTTTAAATCACCAATCAATTTTTACGTTTCAGGATGTTTTTTATACCAAAGAATATTCTCAACTATGTCATGAAAGATATAACAGAATTATTTGATATATAATTTTGCTTTATGCAATATGTGTGTAAAATGGCCATAAGCGGGTTTCCCTAATCTAATTTGCATATTAATGTGTTCTTGGAGCAACATGTAATGAAAAAAGAAGTGTAATAATGTGAGTAGTAATTGGCAACATTTTCATAATAATATCTAATATTTCATAGGAATATTCAAATACTGTATAAATTATTTCCCTATTCATAAACATAATTTAAGTCCTGGTGTCCTCTACAGTGGACAGTCAATGCCCAGTTTCATAAACAAAGTCATATTTTGATTTAAATGATACTTACAAAATATCATCATATTTCAATAAGAGTGTTAAATGTGATCACTAAATTAATGTCAGTCATTTTTAAAGTTCAAGGAGATCTCTGAAAAGCCCTGAATGTGCTCTTTACAGGATGCCCAGGCTTAAAATATGTATGGTGTCAGAAAAAATCACTCAAATATAAAGTCCACTTCAGAGGACAAAAGTCTGTTCCTGGGTCCCAGGAGGATATATTCCAACTAAATACTGAGATACAGATGACATCCACATGTTACCACGTGCCATGCTACCTTTTGAGCTACAGGAACAGTGTGACATTGACAACATACAGATTTTTTTTAGGCATGTTTGTAGTGTTAACCTATAATTTAGTCAATTGAGCACTAAAACAATGCAGAACGCCTGTACAAATAAAAAACACTATCAGTGGCCACAATACAGTTTTGCAGGAATGAGTACTAAAAACCTTCCAGAATCAAACTGCTTCTTTTGAAAGGGTTTTTGCATTAAATGCCTGAAATAAGGTCTGTGATTAGCACAAGCTCAATCAATTTTCATGTTTTATTCTACGGCATAAGATTCATCAGTACCACACTCATGATTTTTTATGTCTTGAAAAACTCAACTGATTTCAAGTGGCTAAATGGGACTACAGAGATGGTCTGGAACATTTAACATTATCACACTGAGCAGTAAAACTCATCTACTCAGTCGTCTGCTTTTACAGCCTTGTCATGTTTATTCTATACTCGCACTCAGCAAAAGTATTCTAACTCAGGCTTTCCAACTAGTATAGATTTTGAATAAAGATTAAAAGAGTTCTCAAAAGTTTAAAGTCAGCATGAAACGGAAGTTGTTTTTACCAAAATGCATAAAAAAGTGCCATTCTGTACACTCATGAAGATTATGTTGGTGAACAAAACATGTTAGAATCAGAAAACGTTGTTGGTCGCATAGCTTAAGTCAATGGGAAATTCCTATTGGCTTTTTATTGGGTGAACAAATAAAATGACAGTAATCCCTGTAGAACTCTTTCCATTTTTAATAAATCCCTCCTGGAACTGATTGTGACAGAGGTCAACTGGGCGATGGGCCATTTACTGTATATCTCACCTGTGATAGTTCTTAAAGTAGTTCACACTTTGTCTCTTAATGGACTCCTGCAACACCTCGGACTTGCTGCCGCAGAATTCCTCTCCCACCTGCATCAACCTGTCAATTGGGAGAGAAACACAGGAAAATGAACGAGAAAAAAGATGCAAAGAATTAGAAAGTGGTTCACTCTTCTAATTAACCCCAAAGAGTTACTTCACATCACGTGTCCCAGCGAGGGCAGAAAATGGCGCCTCCATTCACACAAGTCAGCGACCCCGAGGCAGGATCAATACAGAGGGCTGTGGTTTCACACACAAAATGGCCTTTTAATTGAGCCCTGTTAATGGGGATGACCAGGGACTCTTGTTGAAGAACAAGCGGTTTCATTGATGCCCCCTGGCCCCGTTTTCTATTTAGGGGAGTTTCTCATGAGGCAGAAGGGGGGGGGTTGGTGCAGTTGGTCCCTGCAGGCCAATCCAATTAGCACTAATGAGGAAGTGGGTCCCTACCTGCTGATAACATCCAGAACCACAATGAAGTCGTCATACTTGAAGTTGGACATGTCTGTTCCCAGCAAATAGGCTTTCACTTTCAATTGGACGTCCTGGGGGCAAAGAGAGAAGGACGAGAGGTGGGAGGGCGAGTCATGAAGCTAATGGAGAAATGGAAAATAAACAGAGAAAGAAACAAGTAAACGTGCACGCTCCCTACCTGCCAGATCCGCGTTAAGCCATGTTCCAGCTTTTTCTTCACATAGCTGCGGCCCACCGTGGATTCGTCTGAGCCCTCTGCGCTGGAATCATCTACGAACAGGAAATTCAGTGTATATACTTCAGTACACTCATTATACGCTATTATGACAGAAGCTGTCTGGCACACAATTTCATCATTTCGCACATTATCTTCAACCAAGATCATATTTTCTTCAACTAAAATGACATGCAATTTCATACTAAAACTGACTAAAATGATGAAATATTGACTAAATTTAAAGGACATTTACAACAAATGCATTGAATTGACTAATATATAAAAATTTTAAATTTAAATTGATGTGCACTATGACAAGGCCATTGCTCGGTGTTCTTTTATTTACATTTTTTATTAGCATTTATTTTTATATTTTTATTTTTCATGTCAATTTTAGTTACATTTTAATGTAATTTCGCTGCTATGTGCTTTTGTCATTTTATTAGTTTTTTAATATTGCTATTTCGGTTTCATTTATTTTTAATTCAGTTTTGTAGAGTTTTTTTTATTTGCAGTAAATCATTTTAGTGGTTCAACAAACTTATTTTACACATGCCATTGAAATTTGTGGTGGTCAAAACCACTGGAATCTCAAATTGCTCCATTGTGTCATCAGCTCACGATGTTGCAAATCCCACTGAAAACATTCACACTCTGTAAAAATAGATCAGAACAGATTGTGTTTGTGCAACCGCACCAAGTGTCCTCAACCCTTTGACTGCTGCAGAAGTGACAGTCACAATTACAAGGACCTTGACGCTGAAATTTCAGGGTGCTATGCTAATACAGTAATAATGATATTCTATTACTACGGAGGTGTCAGAGATGGTTCATTTTCTTACTTTGAAATTTGTTCAATTGGCTCACTGCAATAAAGACCACATGGAAAAATAATAGGTGTACCAACATCACTGAATGATGCAATTAACGCTACATTTCTGTGTCCCAATTAGCATATCATGTGTCCTAAATAGTATTCAAAATTAGAATTAGTCTATCTCAAATCGTATTATGTTGAAAAGAGGTACCCGGATGGTCTACTTTTTCCAGTTAAAATCTGAAGTGGAGATCCGTGCACACTCTAACAGCTAATAATGCCCACAAACCATTGCGAGTTGGACGAGGATTCGATTAGAACTACAAACACGTAGTTCACTTACATTTTACAGGAAAAAAAACACACAAACATGGCGGACGTGCGAGTCCGACGGTTAAGTAGAGAGGTTTACATAAAGGGGTTTGAGTGATTAATTATCAGTATCTAACCTGACGAAAAAGATATTTATTCAGTGTTATCCACATCATATTCCATCTGTAACTTTTGCAATGATAAGTTCCGCCATTAACTTTTAAACGCATCATTATATTCCAATTGCAAACACATGGAGAGTCTCCGCATGAAAGACCCATGACTGGCAGATCAACGTGCTACTACATTTTTCTCTGCTCAGTAGGAAACTCAATTACATTGAATGTGGAGGTTTTTACCTGTGATGAGATGATTGACAGGGCAGTTTAAACGGTGACAGGGTGCATGTAACTATGCGACAGAGCTGTCCGTTAAAGATGACGAAGTAGTATGTCACAAAGTTTGCCTAATCCTCTGCTACACACTTAAACGGATGTACTTTTTCTTTCCAAAAATTGTACATACTTTGAGGACGCACTAGAAGTAGGCGAATTGGGACGCAGCATATGACACCACACTAATGTATAAAGCAGTCTAACTGTGTTTTAATGTTCAGTATTAGCAGTAGCATACCGTGGGGTTTCAGTCAGGGCCTTCACTAACGATCAACACACCCCATGCCGACGCCATAACACCACACACACACACACACACACACACACACACACACACAAAACAGTCATGCACTGTATGCACTACTGTTACAAACCCCGCTCGTTACAAAGTGCGAAGGGCGAGAGCAACACAAAAGGACACGCTAGACAAAAAGACAGTTTAACTATTTATTGATACCACTGCACTCAGGTGTCACCGTTTAAGCATGTGGTGAAATTAATAATTAATTTTACTGGCACATTTACTCTTAAACAAACAAAAACACAGACCAACAAGAACATCAAAAGAAACAGAGCTTGTCAGCTACCGGCTTGACATCAGGATGCACACTAAGCTCATTAGAATGCAGCCATTCATCCGCAGCGGCCATAGCTTATTTCACTTAGATCTCTCACAACCCACGCAAAGTTAAAACGGCTGATGACAAGCGAGGGGTAGCGCACATCAAAATTTGATTGGCTGATGAAACGTCAGTCAAAGTTATGATCAAATGAAAAATGTTAGCTTCAACGGAAGGCTAGCTATACTCCTCGTGCTGGTCCACAGAGCTGTGATGCGTTTAGATGACGACATGGAAAATACAGCTCAGCCTCACAAAAAATAACCACATTCTTTCTGGAAATATAATTGTAACATACTGAAATAGACAGTAATTGAATGTTCAGACACACATTCATTTAATTTTATTATGAATTTTCTTATTTTATTTTGACAGGGTCAGCAGAGAAGGCCCTGATAGCCCACCACTGAATATTAGTTAGGTTGGGAATCGAAAATCGATTCTGATTATGGAATTGGATACTTGCTATAAAGTAAATATTCCTCTTATTGATTCCTTTGTGTGCATTTTAATATGACTTTAATCCATTCAAGCGCAAGAAGACCTGCACGCTGTTTTCTGAGCTGCACACACATAGCCAAAGCGCACTTACAGAAAAGTGATTTAATGTGACGAATATGGCACTGACTAGATATATTTAAAATAATGTAAGCCACTTTTTACTGGTAACATAAGCCATTTGGCATTATCAGGACTATTTTCCCATTGCATTATTATACATCATATATAGTATTTTAATGTAGTACTGACACTAAGGGCGTTTTCACACCTACCTCAGTCCGTACCAAACTGACGAAATTTGGTCAGACAAAAAGAGGTAGCCTCGGTCCGGATCAAACTTAAGAGGGGTTTGGGTCGTTGCTAGTGTGAAAGCATTGTCTGTATAGTTCGGACTTTCAGACCATTTACAGGAAGTTCCGGTGGTTCCCGCGTACCCCAAACAACAGAAGAAGACAGAATTACCAGAACTGTCACACACAGAAGATAGAGGACATAAGACATTCATTTGGCTAATTTGAACTAGCGTGAATATATGCTGCAGATAGTAATGCCATAGCTATAACATCATAGTGGCAATATGCGTCTGTTCATTAATCTTGTCAGTTACCCGCCGAATTGACAACACGCTGACGTCAGACGCACGTCCGCTAACAAACCAATCAATGTTAAGATGGAGCCCACATAACTGATGACGACTGGACGTATGTCATATAAAGTCTTTAGTGCGCTCGCACAATTGCAGTGTGAAACCAAACCAAAACGAACCGAATGTATAAAATGCATCAAAACATGAACTTTGGTTCGGACCTTGGTGCAGACTTTCAGGTGTGAAAACGCCCTAAAACTCTGTAAACTTGAATTTTCATTTTGGGTGAACTATACACAATAAAGATTGTCACTAACCACGATACATATTGTTGCATTTTTGTATTGCGATATTTTGTGACTATATATATTGTTACACACCATTTAACATCAAATTCCAAAATGTATAACTCCTGGAAGTAAAAAGAGGTACAGTTTATTTATAAAAAATGTAAAAACTCTGCCTGTATAAGGTGTCTTGATCCTAAAACTATAATGTGTTTGACAATCCTTTTTTTACAACACTCAAACTGATAACAAGCACCTCCTGCAACTACAGCAGCAGCTACTGTCACTCCTCATCAGGGGAAGTGTTCATCCTGACATATCAAAGGGAGTTTAATCATAGAGGACACCTATCAGAGTCATCAAATCTTACCACCTAGATGTTCTTCATCTATCCTGACAGAAGCCGTATTACGTAACTAAACCGAAACAGAAGCCTTGGAAAACTATTGCGTCAGTTCATTGTGAATTCATAGTGCTGCTTTTCATTGCTTTGGCCATTATGCATCCGCTCTAATGTAAAGAGAAGGATACTTACGAGGAGAATGATGATATGACCTGCAGAGACGAGTGCAGCAAGAAATGAGTGTATTAAGAGCGAGAATGTGGGCGACTGATCTTAATGTCTATAGAGGCACAGCGTGACTGAGAGTGACTAAATACAAAAGCCCTTCAGGTGGGATTTACTCTGGACTGATACTCCAGCAGGCTCTTAGTGATACAACATAATTATCGTGTCATTGATGTGCAGATTATACAAACAGCTCCACCTAAGCACTCTCGCTGTAAGTCATCTCAAGAGAAAACAAACAAGCATTCACATATGAACCTCCCATGCAAAAAGCCAAATTCTCAAAAAATAAGATTCCATCTGCCTTTTCTTGGCAGAGTACTAACACCTTTACACTTAAACGGCACGAAACGAAACACAAAACATTCATTTTATCTGTAGCATCAATGTTAAGCCCGGGACACACCAAGCTGACGTCAAAGAACTAGCAATGACAAAAGCTGACTGAGTTGTCGCCTCTCGTCGGCTGCGTCTCGCCAAAAGCTACGCTTGAACGCACCAAAAGGACTAAAGACAACTGTCAACTAGCTGTGCGTTCTGTGTAAGTTAATATCAGTCTATATCAGGTCTTACTTTCGTCATTTAAAAAGGGAAACCATAACTAGGACTGCAGATATGAACATGCTGAATCTGTCCAAAAAACCCAGACAGTGTCTGACATTCAGTGTCAAATGGCGCAGAACACGCCAAAAACAAAGCCAACCGATGCTCAGAAATGTGGCCCATAGTGTTAACTAAACTAAACAAAAAAAACAACACAAAAAAAATGCAACAACAATAAAAAATAGAAAATGAAAGAAAATGAAACAAAGGTACAGTGTGATTGGGGGTGTTTTCACACCTATAGATCGTTTGTTTTGTTCCGAAACAGGGACTTCATTTGTTACAATGTTTTATTTTCTTGGTTTGGTTTGCTTTCACAAGGCAACCTTTCAAAGCGTACCAAAATGTGTTAACCCAAATCACATCCGAGTACAACTGTCCTCTTATTGGTCAGAGTTTCCTCTGCATCATCCATCAAGATGATTGACAACTTCACCCCATGAGCTTATTGTGGATTTATTTGTAACTGTTAAGACATGCAAACACTTTACGAATGTCGCCGTCATTCCCACTGTTAAATTATATACTACATTTGTATTAATACTGCAGCAAATTCAAACTGGCTCTCCCAGTGCTGTCAAGAGGTTAACTATTTCAAGTTGGGTCCCCCCAAGTTTGTGTGCAATCGGGCCGAGACCACCTCGTTCAGGCAGTCTCTGAGCGAGTGTTTTGGTGAGCTCTGAGCGCGGATCTGAGCGCTAAACGAAACGACCCAAGGGAAAAAACTCACCAGGTTCTGAAACAAATGCTCAGGTGAGGTGTGAAAGCACGCTGAGATTCCTAGCATATTCACACATACAACATCTCTAAATAAGAAAAATTTAGTTCCTGGAGTTTCTAAGCAATGAAGGAGTTTGCATCATTCTGTTCTGAAAATGTATTGCGAGTATTATCCCATCCCTGACTACTGCTTTTAGCAATTCCCAGTCCAGACCGGTTGGTTTCAGAGTCTGAAACTGCCTTTTCCACAGTGAAAAATGTGCAGGGTTGCATTAACTAGAAGCATCATGAGAGAGTTGAGAGAGACCATCGGTTCCAACGGTTGTGGGAGAGACAGCCCAGAACGGTTCTTGATTTGGCACCAGCTTTGGTACCAACATCCTGTCGGTGAAAATAGGTAGATAAAACAGAGCACATGTAACTCGGGACTGTTAAAGAAAAGACCACAATACAAGTGACTGATGAGCTTTTCAGTGGACGCTCAGCACAGCCGGCAGACTGATGTTTGGCGCTTAGAAAGGAGATATAGGGGAAGAGTGTTTTATATAACAGTGCTCACTTAAACCCCAGAGAGCCACAGTCATCACTCAAGAGTCGTGTCTGCACAGACTTCACGTCTCATCTTAGGACCACTGGAGAGAAGAAAACATCTCCCATAGTGAAAGCAAACCAGTTTCACATTTTACATTAAGTGCATGAAAATCATTGTCCCTCATGTATACTAGAAAAATGGATTTGCATCACGCTTCATACACTCAGCTCATCCGCCCGGCTCCAGAACACGCAAAACATTGATATTTCACAGAGGCCGAATCCACAGAGCTCCAGGCCGCCTTTACCCTTTTCCTCACTCATAATATGAAAGATTTTATGAAGTCCCTGTCACTAATGGAAACTTTCCTGAACCCCAAAGGAAAGAGCATCCAAACTGCATAGCGTGAAATAAATGAGGTGGAAAAAACACTCTGTCGGTGTGTGTGAGCAAGTAACACCTCTGAGTGCCACATGACAATCCAGCACCCAAACAGTTATTTATACCCTCCCAATTTAATATCTTCACACTGAACAGAGAAGGGGGAAAATGAGAGGAAGGAAGATATTAAACCAGGGTAAAAAAAAAAAAAAAAACCTTAGTGTGAGACCTGGATCATACAATTATGATAACAGTATCAGCTCAAGCTCAGTGAAGTGTGAGAGATTCAGGTAGGGAATACTGAGTGCGCTTAAAAGCACAATCTTACACGGATTATGCTTGCAAAAACTAACAATGTGTAAGCCGCTTTAAATGGTGTTACTTTATTGGCTAAAGGTCAAAATGCAATCGCCATTTTAAGCATATCTGTGTACATTTTTGATGTAGGAAAATTTCAAATCGCAGTAAACATGATTTTCTTGAGCTGATTTGTGACATTATTAATTATGCATGTAAACAGACTCACTGATAAGAATATACTAACTTATACTATCTCCGGCAGCTGTATGGGATTTCAGTGTCAAGCTAACGTGTGGTGGTTTTTAATCAGGAATGGTCTACATGTGACCTCATTACACTGACTTTGTGAGTTGTAGAAGCTACATTAGTTCAAAGAAGTTCAAACGAAAGTGTGACCTTGAGAGCATTACTTTCTGCTCATGATTGTTTATATGCATTTGTTCAGAAAATATAGCAGCAGGATCAATAACATCCAATTTAAAGAATGACAGTCCTATGATTGAAAAAACGTTTTTGCGCTTTTGACATAGACAGGGGGGTCCAAAAGTCTGAGACCACTAAAATGCTACAACTTTGCAACTTACTAATATTCATATCAAATATTTAATTACAAAATGTATTACCAGCATAACAATTCAGGTAAAAATTTGGACTGAATAATGTACATGGATTTCAGAGAAATAATACAAGTTTTTTTGTACCTGCATCTGCCAATTATTCCCAGAATTATTTATATATTAAAATTTTTAAAATATTTATATATTTATATATTAGAATATTTCCATTTTAAACAATGAAGGCTAGGCAGTAGATCTCATACTACACAAGCAATGTGCAAACTCTGCGTGAGAGTTATGCCGGTGAGGAAGTCTCAAACACCAATTGAAAGTAAAAACTAGCTGAGCTTTTGGCATCTGCCTCTGCAATGGCTTATATTCTCTTAGAGACGATGTGAGATTCATCTTATTTATTTTCTTAATTTCTCTTAAAATGTTTAGGAAATTAGGAGTAAGCTAATCTAACTAATCTTTTATTATCCTCACAGTACATCGGTTATCTGGTGATCTGATCAAATGAATTGTAATATTTTTTAATAGTAGCCTAATAATAATAATTTAATATGCCCTGCGTGCATCTCCACTACACTATTGTGAAGGGCTAAAAGCCATCAAAGCGATTAACGGTTTTATCCAAATCCACATGAATGGTCCAATTCTTATTGCAATATTCTATAATGAGTCTCTCCTGTCTGTTGGTGTTTCTCATGTATGTTTTCAGTCGGCGCAAGGAAGAAACATTTATTTCACATGATGCAGTGTTCATCAGCACAGTCAAGAACAACTGGCTGCCAAAACGTTTATTAGACCTTGACTCTCTGTCAACAGTGAGTCATTTCTTGCTTGTGCCATTCATGTGGATTTGTATCTCGCTCAGGACGTGTGCCATCTGTTGAGGAGAGACCAAGTACACTTATCAGTCCCCGTTTTTGTCATCAGGAGTGCAGTAGGGCAGCCCAATTGTTGTGACTGGGAATTCTGCGAGTGACTTGAGCACTTGAAAACAAAATCTACTAACTGAACGCTCAAGGCCAAAAGAAGGAAATTAAGTATACCTGGGCCTTAATTGTAGCAGAGCTGACGGTTCACATCGGGAAACTCCATGATTACAATAAATATGGGGGGCATGATTGCAGTGATTATGATGTTTCTAGCATGTTAAATGTAGGCCACATTTAACTTCTAAACCTAATTGATGGAGTGTGTAACTTTTAATTTCTTAAACAACCATGTAGGAAGACACAAGGCCATATTCCAGGATGACAATGTGAAGATTCATCAACTCAAACTGAGAAAGTATGGTTGTGAGGGAGCATGAAGAATCATTTTCACACATGAATTGGGACCTCTGAGTCCAGAGCTTAAATTAATTGAAAGAAATCTTTGGGATGTGCCGGAGGAGACTTCACAGAGTGCTGCACTCTTGCATTCTCAATACAAGATCTGGACCAAAAACCGATGCACCGCTTGATGGAAATAACATCACTGTATTTATTTTAACATAAATTTTTTGGTCAAGATCTTGTATTGACAATGCAAGAGTCAAGCACTCTGCGAAGCCCACTTGGTCCACTTCCAAACAAACTGGTCTGGTTCAAATTAAATATGAACGCAACCCTGACCAAAGACATGTAAATTAACCAAAAACAGAAAGATGAGACCCTAAAAAGGACAGAATGTTCCTGATTTTTCTCATCATAGTCACAATGTTTCCCATCACAGTTCGGTACAGGCATTAGAACTGCGTCTCCTCGCAGCAGATCTTCGTTTGTGTGTGTGACGGAGGGATTCCTGCTGCTGTTTTGAGTTACACATTTTACACATCTCAGCTGGTCAACATACCATCATATGTAGAGCGCATTTAGCCACAAACTGCATTGTTTTGAATGTTTGGTAAGTTCCGTCACAAAATATATACGTAATAAAAGCAGACCAATCAGGTTGTGAACATATCCCTATGCCTTTAGGATCGGTATCTTTAGGTCGGTGCTACTGTGAACGCTAAGCGGACCAGGACAAATTTTTTTTTTTTCGGACCAAACCACCAAGCGAATCAAACTACAAGTGTGACCGTACCCTAAGAGTAAGCATTTCCCTATTTAAATCAAAACAGCAACTTTTTTTGGTCTGGGCAGTGTGTGTATATTTTGCAGATTGTGTGGTCTCAGACATTTAGATCCCAATGTCTGAAATCTAAAAGATCCTATTTCAACCTTTCCATTTAAATGTAAATGAAAGAGCCCCTAAAGGTGTTTCTTTTTTAGTCAGTTGCTGAAAATGAAGTTCTTTTCTAAGCTCCTTTCATTAAACCTGCAGGATTGGAGCTTCTGGAGCTGAATCAAAGAGCTCCTTGGCTCCCGACAATAGAGTTGGACTTTTACCCAATCATTTCAGTCCATGAGGAGTGCAGCTATGCAGAGCCACAGAGTAAATCACTGCAAGCCAACTGTTGGAGAGGACAAGAAAAATATCATCTCCCTGGCAGCAACTCCTCACACATACACACAGACCAAAACGGACTGAGCACACATTCGCTCCCACACAGCCGCATACACAGGCAATAGCACATTGTAGAGATTTCAGGATCCCAGGGAATTCTTGGGAAAGGAGAGGGGCAGAATAACCGGACAGATCGTTCGAGGAAAAAGCAATGAGGTGAGGAAAATGCAGAACATGAACTGAGCAGCACAACAAGCCAGAGTCCTCTCACTAAAGACTGCTAACACGCAAGACCTCATCAGAGCAAGAGTAATGAATTTAAACTGGAAGCCGAGCGTGTCTAAAAGTGTCTTCAGTTTGACGCACTGCTGTTAACTTATACTCCCTTACATCTAAAAGAACTAGGACTGTGGAAGAGGAAAATGTTTGTTTTACTTCACTATCTGAATTGCTGCCATTTTTAGTAAAAAAATGGCTTCTTATTCTCATGCTGCTTCTGCAGGCTCGTTTACTGTACACACACACTCATCCTATAATTTAGAAAACAACAACAAAATAATATTTAATTAATAAATACATATCTAGTACTGCATAGCAAATCACTGCAACTCAAATGACTGGCCTAGTGGATATTGCAGAGCTGTGTACCAATCCAGTTCATTTCTACATGACCTCTCTTGTCATCTCTCCACTTTGCTATCAATAAAATGGAATAAGGCCTAATAATAAAAAAATTATATATATATAAAAAAGGGCTTTTAAATTTAATTTAATAAAACATCTAAACAAAATTCTACATTTAAATTAAAGCTTTAAATATATTTGAAAATCACCTTATATTGTTAAAAAAATAACAGCATTGTTCAACAGTTTATAGGGTTTTTGCTCTTATGTCACTTATGCTCACCAAGGCTGCATTTAATTCATCAAAATAAAGTAAAAACTAATATTGTAAAATGTAATTACAATTGATAATGGCTGTTAAATATGTTAAAAATAGAGCTGTCAATCGATTTAAAAAAAATTAACTAGATTAATCACACATTTTTTTCTGTAATTAATAACGATTACTTAAGTTTTGACTATATTTTAGATATATAAAAATTTCAAAGTTAATCTCCAAATTAATGCAGAAAAAACATACAGTATATTTTAAACATTTGTTTAAATGGCATGTTTTTATGAAAGAAGGCCAGTATCACTGATACTAATATTAAACATGAATTAAAGGGGTAGTACTTCAGCGCTGGGAAGATGAATGTGTATTTAAACTGGGTATTTCATTTATATCATATTATATCATTTATGTAGTAGAAATGCGAAAATATTTTGCATTTGGTGCCTTCTAGACTGAGAAAAAACAGAAAATGTATTTTTGGCTCAGGTGGATGAAAAACAACAACTTCCAGAATTTATCTTAAATGTCATGAAGCACTTTATTCATATGCACTGCCTTGAGTTAGTTAATTACATTTTGAATAGAAAAGAGCAATATGTATTATTTCTTCCTTTATTTTACAGTTAAATTATTATTTTTGTATACAGGATTTTTATTTTATTTTTCAAATGTTGCAAAAGCAGTTTGTAACTACACCCAGGCTGCCTACACTGCTTTGCACTTTAATAAAAAAGACTTTGTGGTATTTGGCATATTTGTTTTTGAGTCGTTTTTGGGGTGTTATTTTCCTGTAATGATATTACTGAGATATATCTAGTATATCGAGATATAGCTAAATATATCCAAGATATATTTTTGCTCCATATCGCCCAGCCTAAGCTGAGGTAAGCATACATTCACAACGCGTGGTCAGTCTGGCGCGTTTTCAGCTTAACTTCCATAGGAATTAAATTGAACAGCTGATACACTCACTTTGCTCCACACCGCTCCATTTACATGAATGCCCGCCCGCAGCTGCCCGAGCCAAGCACGGTGAGTGAGATCCCACCCCCCTTGGGCGGGTTGAAAACATGCAGAACTACAGGTCCTTCTCAAAAAAATTGCATATTGTGATAAAAGTTCATTATTTTCCATAATGTAATGATAAAAATTATATTTTAGATTCATTGCACACCAACTGAAATATTTCAGGTCTTTTATTGTTTTAATACTGATGATTTTGGCATACAGCTCATGAAAACCCAAAATTCTCAAAAAATTAGCATATCATGAAAAGGTTCTCCAAACTCTAAACACCTGCAAAAGATTCCTGAGGCTTTTAAAAACTCCCAGCCTGGTTCATTACTCAAAACCGCAATCATGGGTAAGACTGCGACCTGACTGCTGTCCACAAGGCCATCATTGACACAGAAAGGGACATTTCTGAACGAATAGGCTGTTCCCAGAGTGCTGTATCAAGGCACTAAAGTGGGAAGTCTGTGGGAAGGAAAAAGTGTGGCAAAAAACGCTGCACAACGAGAAGAGGTGACCGGACCCTGAGGAAGATTGTGGAGAAGGACCGATTCCAGACCTGGAGGACCTGCGGAAGCAGTGAACTGAGTCTGGAGTAGAAACATCCAGAGCCACCGTGCACAGGAGGTGTGCAGGAAATGGGCTACAGGTGCCATTCCCAGATCAAGCCACTTTTGAACCAGAAACAGCGGCAGAAGTACCTGACCTGGGCTACAGAGAAGCAGCACTGGACTGTCGCTCAAATTTTGCATGTCATTTGGAAATCAAGGTGCCAGAGTCTGGAGGAAGACTGGGGAGAAGGAAATGCCAAAATGCCTGAAGTCCAGTGTCAAGTACCCACAGTCAGTGATGGTCTGGGGTGCCATGTCAGCTGCTGGTGTTGGTCCACTGTGTTTTATCAAGGGCAGGGTCAATGCAGCTAGCTATCAGGAGATTTTGGAGCAATTCATGCTTCCATCTGCTTGAAAAGCTTTATGGAGATGAAGATTTCATTTTTCAGAAGGACCTGCACCTGCTCACAGTGCCAAAACCACTGGTAAATGGTTTACTGACCATGGTATTACTGTGCTCAATTGGCCTGCCAACTCTCCTGACCTGAACCCCATAGAGAATCTGTGATATTGAACTAAAAGGCTAATACAAGACAAGCATGAAGTGCTGTGGCTGACATTTTGATGAGCTTAAGCTGATTGCCTCCATGCCACGCCGCATTGAAGCAGTCATTTCTGCAAAAGGATTCCCCACCAAGTATTGAGTGCATAACTAAACATAATTATTTAAAGGTTGACTTTTTTTGTATTAAAAACACTTTTTTTTAATTGGTCGGATGAAATATGCTAATTTTTTTAGATTTGGGGTTTTCATGAGCTGTATGCCAAAATCATCAGTATTAAAACAATAAAAGACCTGAAATATTTCAGTTGGTGTGCAATGAATCTAAAATATATGAAAGTTTAATTTGTATCATTACATTATGGAGAATAATGAACTTTTATCACAATATGCAATTTTTTTTAGAAGGACCTGTAGCTCCTTCTACTGGCTGTAGTCTTTAGCCTCTGGCTAAAGCGTCTGATTGTAGCGTCGTCTGAGGATTTTTTCCAGAAATATAATGCATAAATCTCTTGTCTCAGGTGGATATGAAGGGAGGAAAGCACGATCATTCAAATATACTACTGGATTTCTACTGATACAAAGCTTAATGCTAAATCCCTGAAGTAACCCTTTAATTAAATAGGCATTCAACATTACAGTGTAATTGAAAGCTATCATGGGTTATAACGCATTAACATTGACAACAGGTCAAATCTGAAAAAAAGCTGAATTTTCAGCATCATTACTCCAGTCTTCAGTGTCACACGTTCCTTCAGAAATTGTTCTAATGTGATGACTTGATGCTCAAGAAACATTTATTATTGTAATCAATGATGAAAAGAGTTGTGCTGATTGATATTTTTGGGGAAACCCTGATTCACTTTCTCAGGATTCTTTGATGAATAGAAAGATTTAAAAAAACATTTTTGAACAGATGTTAAGGTCTTTATTGTTACTTTCGATCCTTTTGATGCATCTTTACAGAACAAAAATATTATAGACACAAAAACATTCTTACTGACCCCAAACTTTTTAACGTTTATATGAGCAGGACTAACACACACACACACCTTTTGAAAGTGTTTTCTTTGAACATGTCACCTTTGATTTAATTTACGCCAGTTCTTCATGCTGAAATTATGTAATTAATTAACCAATAAATGCTATTAATTAAATTAAAATGAATTGAAAACCCTAATAATGTGTCCTGTCCAACTTTAGACTGTGGCTCATCTTCTCTGGTGACCCTGGCAGGTCTACAACCCGGAGAGGGTAAAGTGACATTGATTACTCATGACCTTTCTTCCTGGTAAAGGATGCAGGTGTGCGACTGTAATTCACTACGAACAAGCAGGAAATAAGGTCATTCGATTGTCAGGTTTCTTATTAAAAGCAAAATGTAATTTAAGAGAATATGATGAGGAGATGCACAAAAGAGATAAGTGGCAAAAAAACCAATGAGAAAGTCTTTGACCCAATCTGACAGGACAGCCTGATACTGAAGGGCTAATTCAGCTCAGCAGGAATGAGAAAAAAGTCAGAAGTGAATCATCATTAATACCTCATTACTCATTACCATATAAACATCTTGATCAAAAAATATCACAGCATCATTAAAAACTTATTTCCTTAGGTCTAGATTAAGACTTCAGATATACAAAGACAGTACCATAAATGGGAGAAAGTACAACGCAGAATATTGCAGAAACAGTCAGCGTCCTAAGACAGGGGTTTTCAAGCATTGATGATGCAAAGGATATTTTTATGTATGAAAAAACATTTAACCTGTTGGATAAATAGAAAGCGTGACATTATAAATACAACATATTGTTTCCAAACTTTAATGGGCAATACTTAAAGTTGGATGTATAAACTTGTATAAACTTTTTAAATAAAAATTATTTGTATAAGCAACTTTCACAATAAACGTGTGCATTTTACTTTCTGTTTAGAATTAGCGCCAATTCGCTTTAAATGGTGGGTTCATTGGCCAATTATTCTTAATGAAAAACACAACAAAATAGTACAGTGACAAACTCCCTTAAATAGGCGCTTTTACATTTCGCTTTGAAACCAAATCGTCCACCATCATCTTGTTAGTCAGCTCCTTGCTCCTTAATGATGAACGAAATCTGACTCCTGCTGCGACACTCGTTCGGCTCACGCTTTATTAAGCACACACATTCAGTTATTATTTGTATTGTCTGTTCTATAACTGAATTATTTTATTACTATAAAAAAAAGTTGAATCTAAATGACAGTAGGGGGCGGTGCCGCAGAGGGCATGTGATGTAACCGGTGTTGTGCCTGAACACCGGTAACACCGACTATCGCAGCAAGCCTATGCACTGCGTTAAGAATACTGCCTTACAACCCCAGTGAGCAAGATAAAGGGGACTATAGTGAGAATACTCACAAGACAGATACAAAGCAAACATACACAATTCTGGAAAGTACGGCAAGAAAAAACAGAAATATTTAGAAATGAAACAGTTAGAATGCTCGGTAGACTTTATTCATTTTTGCTTATTCTTTTTATTCTCTGACATCATCTGAGGACCCCTTAGGGGGTTTACGTGCACAAAAAGTATTCTCGTTGCTGTCTATGGAGGGGTTCAAGAGCTCTCAGATTTCATCCAAAATATCTTAATGTGTGTTCAGAAGATGAAAGAAGGTCATATGGGTTTGGAACGACATGAGGGTGAGTCATTAATGACAGGCTTTTCATTTCTGGGTGAACTAACCCTTAAATGTCAGATTTTGTTGCTGATTTAAAATATGATATATAAATGTGAGTGTGGCAAGCAGTTTTTAGATTTCAGGATTTTCCCATTCAAGTAGATATGGTCTAAGATGCCCAAAATAGCTCCCAGGAGGCATTGCAAATATGGCTGCCAAGTGAAAAGACTTTGCTTGAAAGGGACTTTGTCCAAACTCAGAGCTATGAGTGATTTCAGGTCAGTATTCTGCCCTCTTCAATGATTCAGGATTAAATGTATAGTTTATAGAGACAAAACCCCACATTTACCCTGTGGAGTAAATACACAGCAAGGACAGAACTGACCTTCTCACTCTGAGAACCCTGTGTGAAAACAGCAAGCTTTGACTTCAGGAAGATCTTTATCAAAGTCTGATATCAAAACTTTTTGGACTTCAAAACTGAAAACATACCTCCAAATAACAGACTAGCCAGTCTTTAATTTTTTATGGAGATCACGATTCTGTATACACAACTAAACAAAATAACATGCAATTTACTAGAGGTTCTGACAAAATGCTTATTGTTGCAGGCCATTTATAAATATTTCATTCATTTGAATTCATTTTGTTTTAAATCTTTTTGAATGAATGAATGATTCAATGACTCGCTAATAGTTAGGGATGGGTATCAAGAAACGGTTCCATTTTGAAATTTCCAAGAACCAGTTAAAAATAAAATAAAAAAAAACATGTATTTCGATTCCACTTAACAGTTTTCCGTGAGCACATTTTAAGGTGATTTTAAACCATTCAAAGGCAAGAAGACTCACACGACTTCCTGTGTTCTGCAGATATCCAAAGCGTGCGCACAGAACAAGTGAATCTAATCTGATTTAAAACGACTCCAGAACAAAGACAACTCGCTCGCTGCTTTCTCTGCTCTGCACTTAAACGGACAAATACATAAAAATACGGCAAAATATTCTCGTAAACACAGTCGGGTACGTTTTGAGTGAATGTATACAGTTGAGAAAGAAGAAATGTGTAACAGTATAAATGTATCCATGCAGCTCTTAAAGTGACAACAGTCTAATATACCTACTGCCATCTCTATAATAACGTTAATGAAATAACAAAAGACCGATAAAAATTCACTCGCTGTTCTGAACTGAATAACTTTTGTAACTATATTTGTATTGTAGCCTATATTTTATTCAGAAAGTGCAGTTATTTTACATTCTATAACTTGAATACGATTTACCGGGGCGATTTATGGGAGGATTACCGGTTTCATGATAAAATGTACTAACGGTTAGTAATATTGTTTAAAATTTAATTATCATTAAAACCGTTTTTGATTATCACAATTTTGAAAATTCACGGTAAGTCCAGCCAGCATCAGTCGGACGCAGCGCAATATTATTTTTTGAACGAGAAGAAATGGCTGAATTGTTCAGCCTTCTAAAAGGTGATTGTGTGCGTATTTGAATCGAGATTACGGTCTTTTATTGATGAATCTGCAGCTTGAGACAGGAAGTGGTGATTTTGTGCTTATATGGTCATTTTTATATGGTCAGTCTTTCTTAAACCATCCACTATCTCTGTTTCTAGTCTATGACATGAGGAAGGCATTAAATACAAAAACTGTTGACATTTTTGATTCATTCAACACTTTGAGTGTTCTCATACACATTTGACAGTCTCCTCATGAAGACAAATGGCTAAATAGTTCAGGAACAAAAGCGACACATGATTTACTGCCTTGTTCAGAGAAAGCACATTTCCCAAAGTTCCCAATTGCTCCATTCCCACTCAACAGAGCCAAACCTCTAAAGCAGGACCTTCAACCAAAGTTACAACATCATCTTACTCAAGCAAATACACATAAGACCAAAGGCGAGTGTGTGCTTTCCCAAAGGCACAGACATTATCAATCTAAACTGTGAACCTTAGAAACGCCCAGCAAAATCAAGGTCTAACTTGCATTCTAATGAATACTTTTGACCGTTTTTTCCACACATGGTTGTCAGCGATTATACACCTTGTGAAATTAGATAGCAATGCAAGTCACAGGCCAGCAGAGGCAATTTACCTGTTGATAGCTCTGGCAACTAAGAAGAGGAAAGTAAAGTCATCTCGACACAGACCAAGATGAATACCGTACGCAGCGGCACGCAAGAAGAGCTATAATTGTCAATTTCACAGAGGGATTGGAGCATTATTCAATGTTACGGATACACGCAAGTAGTTAAGCATATCGGCCTCCTGATATACTGCGCTTACTGCAGAATATCAACTAGATGTATGTAAATAAATCAGATGTTTGAATGCAGCCTTTTAAATGATGCTGGGGAAATGCAACCTCATATTTAATACCTTTAAGCTTAGTTTGAATTAAGCTCAAGTATAACACTGAATGGCCCTGTTTCACAGACGGATTAGATTGAGCCAGGATTAGGCCTTAGTTCAATTCAGACTTTCAAGTAACTTGTATAAACGTGCTTTAGAAAAAACAATGGCACTGAAATATTTTGAGATATATCAGTGCAAATTGCTTTCAGTTTTAACGGCTCAAACATGCATTTTAGTTGGAGCTAAGCTTAAGGTTCAATTAATAACAATGAACACCAGTTTACAGTGGAATAAAAGTTCTAGTTAATGTTAATATATAAATGTATAAATATAAAAATTTTCAACGTTATAGTAACTCATGTTCATTCATAAATTAGAAATAATTAAGAAAATAGCATTAACCAAGATAAATACATTTTGTATTTTTGTTAAAAGTTATTTCCTGTTAACTAATATAAACACCGATCAGGCATAACCTGATCAGTTGGTCCCCCTTTTGCTGCCAAAACAGCCCCGGCCCGTCGAGGCATGGACTCCACTAGACCCCTGAAGGTGTGCTGTGATAACTGGCACCAAGATATTAGCAGCAGATCCTTTAAGTCCTGTAAGTTGCGAGGTGGGGCCTCCATGGATCAGACTTGTTTGTTCAGCACATCCCACAGATGCTCGATTCGATTGAGATCTGAGGAATTTGGAGGCCAAGTCAACACCTCAAACTTGTTGTGTTGCTCCTCAAACCATTCCTGAACCATTTTTGCTTTGTGGCAGGGCGTATTATCCAACTGAAAGAGGCCACAGCCAGCAGGGAATACCGTTTCCATGAAAGGTGTACATGGTCTGCAACAATGCTTAGGTAGGTTGTACGTGTCTAAGTAACATCCACATGGATGGCAGGACCCATGGTTCCCCAGCAGAACATTGACCAAAGCATCAAACTGCCTCCACCGGCTTGCCTTCTTCCCATAGTGCATCCTGGTGCCATGTGTTGACGCACACGCACCCTGCCATCCACGTGATGTAAAAGAAAATGTGATTCATCAGACCAGGCCACCTTCTTCCATTGCTCCGTGGTCCATTTTTGATGCTCACGTGCCCCCTGTTGGCACTTTCGGCAGTGGACAGGGGTCAGCATGGGCACACGGACCAGCCTTCGCTCCCCACGTGCATCAATGAGCCTTGGCCGCCCATGACCCTGTCGCCGGTTCACCACTGTTCCTTCCTTGGACCACTTTTGATAGATACTGACCACTGCAGACCGGGAACACCCCACAAGTTTTGGAGATGCTCTGACCCAGTCGTCTAGCGATCACAATTTGGCCCTTGCTCAAATCCTAATGCTTCCTAATCTAATCCTAATCTAACACATCAACTTTGAGGACAAAATGTTCACCTGCTGCCTAATATATCCCACCCACTATCAGATGCCGGGATGAAGAGATAATCAGTGTTATTAACTTCACCCAGATCATAATGTTATGCCTGATCAGTGTTTATAGCTCTATAAATACAGCATCTGTGGTACAATGTTAATTACCAAAGAAAATAATGCTTAAACACTTACCTCTTGACCTTATTTGCGTATAAAATAATTTATCTGATAATACATACTGAAAAATAATAATACAATTAATACAATAATATAATTAGTTAATACAAAATTTGAACAAAAAACTAAATTATATATTAAATAAAACAATAATAAAAAATAATAAGACATGTCCAATAACACGTCCTATTCAAAGCATTTAATATAATTTAATATAGTAAATATTGTAAATATTTCTTAAACCCTCCTTACTTCCATTGTTCTGGAAGCATGATTTTTTCCGCCTTACATTTTCTGTGGTAAACAACAGTCAGAAGTGCTGTTAATAGAGGTCAACATGCAATTGAAATTCAGAACATTCCTTTAGGATTTTAGTTTACATACTGATTTGATTGGGCATTAGAAAATGAGTGTGTCAGCGTGGCATAGATTGGCCTTCACCTTTCTCAACTTTGTTCTACATGTCGGGAACAGAAAGGTGACAGAAAGCCACGCTGCAGTGTGTCACTTTCCCTGTCGCCCATGAGTGATCATTTGTCCTCATTTGGAGAGCGCTGGATCTATTCACTGAGCATAACGGCCCTCAAGACCCGGCGGTTAACAAATTTAGCATATTCCATGTTCAAGTACAAATTACTTCTTAAGAGTAGGGTGTATTAATTACCGATACAAAACTAGACAAGTTAAGTGTATCAGGCATCTACTTGTAAATTCATTAATCCATTGTGCCACTAGTGACAGTAGTGACAGTAGGGAAGATTCAAGGTCACTGACATAGTCTGAGAGGATATAACGTCTCTGATGAAACCTCACGGGACACTGGACAGGACAACAACACATTAACACAAACAATAGAAAAATGCAATGGCATCAAAAGCTGTCTAGCAAGCCAAAACATTCTAGGCCCATTTGTTTGTTTATTATATAATATAATAATATTATTTACTGTATATTACATTTTTTAAAGAAATTATTGCTTTTATTCAGTGAAAATAAAGACATTTAAAATGTTACAACACATTTCAAATAAATGCTGTTCTTTTGAACTTTCTATTTATGTACACTACCATTATTGATTCAGAACTGTTTTTGTTTTTTGCACCAATAGAGAATGTTTCTTGCACATATCCAAATCATTTCTGAAGGATTTTGTGACACTGAAGACCGGAGTAATGATGCTGAAAATTCACCATATCACCACTTTTCCATCAGACGAATAAATTACATGTATTTAGTGCTGGGCAATCGATTAAACATTTTTCTTAAATATATACATGCATATGCATATGCGTGTGTGCGTGTGTGTAAACACAAACTTTTTTTTTGGAATTGATTGCCCAGGGGGGTATTCCAGAAAGCAAGGTTAATTTACCGTCACATATACCCTGAACACTCGATTGATTAACCCAAACCTTGCTTACTCAAGGTATGCTGGTTCCAAAAACGAGTCCCGGAGTAAGTTCAGACAACTCCGAGTGTGTTCCCAGTTAACACACAAGACATTCTCAACAGAGCAATGAATCAACTAGTCACCATGGAAACAGACGCTAAGAAAAAGCACGCCATTCTACTTCCTCTTCTTCTTTTGTTTAATGGTTATTTACATCATCTGCACATTGCCACCTATATGTATATATATATAACAAAAAGTTTTATGTTTATGTTTTATGTTATATTAATCAAACTATAATTAAAGTAGTAACAGTTATTTAAAAAATTTAAACGATCTCAGAATATTACTGAATAACTGTATTTTGATCAAATAAATGCCTCTTGGTGAGCATAAGAGACTTCTTTCAAAGAATTTAATAATTTACACACTATGCTCAGTGGGTGAAAAAGGAATAGATTAACCCACCTCATAAAGTCTTTCCAAGTCAAATACACCTAAGCTATGTATGGTAACTGATGACACAAGCACAAAATCCTGTGTGTATCCTCAATACGCCCAGACACTGACACTGCTGCGCCTGCACTGTCACAGTGTCTTCTGCCTTTCCCTCGCCTGCAGGCCTGCAGAGCAGTGCAGTCACTTAGTCAAAGGAGGAGCAATCGAATGAGGGACAGCGAAGGAAAAAGGAACTAAAGAAACGGGCAGGAGATACAGAGAGAACATCTTAAGAATATAAACTAACCATAAAAGAACCTTTTTTTCAACTGAGAACAAAGAATGGACGACATGTAAACACAATATGCTCTGTGTCCCCAAAGTATCTCAAATCACAAATGATTCTTAAACTAGAACTGTCAAATATCTCAGGCTAAATATACACAGAGGAACATAAAAACAGATACATCTTAAAATGCTTAAAGGATTTTTTCACTTCAAAATTAAAATTTCCTGATATTTTACTCACCCCATCTCATCCAAAATGTTCGTTCATGTCTTACTTTCTTCAGTTGAAAAGAAAAAATGGGGGCATTCCAGGATTTTTCTTCACAATATGTTGAAGGTCTAAATCAATGCAGTTTCAAAGGGCTTCAGAGGCTCTGCACTATCCCAGATGATGAATAGGGTCTTATCTAGCGAAACAAAAAGTATATATTTGTATTTTAATTTTGAAAATGACTGATTAAGCTAAATTGCTCATCTTGCGCTGCTCTGTGACGTGCTAGTGATTGTGATTGTGCTAGTGATCACGTCAAAAACGTCATGCTAGACTAGGTGGAAGTATCGCATTGTAACTGCATTGATTTGGACCTTCAACATTTTGGTTGCAATTGAAAACAGTTATGTGAAGAAAAATCCTGGAATGTTTTCCTTAAAAAACTGAAGAAAGAAAGACATGAACATCTTGGATGAGATGGGGTGAGTGAAATATCAGGACTTTTTTATTTTGAAGTGAAATAATCCATTAATTTTCCGTTATTAAGCGCTTCTCGGCTAGACACAGAATTTTCTGTGTTTCCGTGTTTTCACTGTTATACGCTAAGGGGGCGCTATTACACATCTTCTAGATGAGTACTGAATCTCCTGATCAAAACACACTCACGCGAGTAAGACGCAGTAAAGCAAGCGATCGCATTTAAGCAGATGCAAAATAACGTGATTGTCCACATTAAACATCATATAAATCAAAACTATCTAATGTTACTGAATGAAATGTGGACCCAGACGAGCTACAGGACTGCGCAAGCATTAGGGGTGTTGGTGGTCATATCTTTATAGTTATCATTATAGTTATCACCCTTGGTGTGAAAAATTATGAAAATTAGGATGCAGTTCTTCTTTCTGAAATGTAAAAATTATATGCAATGCATTTTTGTTTTTTTTACCTGGAAAATTATTCAAATATGCTGAAAACAATACATTTATTTTCAGAGAAAGTGCGCAAGACAACATGACTTGGTAGGGTTTTTTTTTTTCAATATAATTCAAGATATTGAGTTATAATTTCTACTTAAAGTAAATTTATCTTGTTTTAGGAATGTTAACATGTTGTAACTGGTAAAGTGAGAATTTTTTTTATTATTCATTGCTATGGATTGAGGTTAAAACTATAAAGCATTTTACTCTAAAAAGTATACTTTATATGGTTTATTTTCCAGTTTAAAAAAAGGAAACATGATATTGATGTAACTTACGTATTTTATTTTGTTCCATTGGCAGCTCTTCCATTTTTTACACATTAAGCTCACAAAATTTATTTTATATCGTTAAATAAAATTATATTTTATTTTCTAAAAGCCATTTTGGCAACGTCGTTGATACATTACGACTGCGGTGCAAATAGTTGCTCTTTTGAGGACAGCTGATGTGGGAAAAAGTGTTTAAATGATTCCTTTTGGGGTGCTGCAGTGAAAGATGATAAAGACAAGTAACAAAAAAAAGAGAGATTGAAGACATACAACAGAAGTACAGACTAAATGTATTTTAAAAAAAACGTGTTTTATAAGAAATATTTTATTAAAACTAATTTTTCATTTTCCCTCATTTAATATTTATAGGAAATAACCACAAAAAACATTATTACCTACAGCAACAATGGCTGTTCAGTCAGTAACATTTGGTATGCTTTCCTCTACAGGGGTTATTAGGGTACTTTAGAAAGGTTCAATGAATTTCCAATGACAGACCTAACCAAGAACAAGCAGCAATCTATTTCAGCAGTGCTCAGCGACCTCAGAAATCGAAGCGGAGGCGAGACAGAAAGGCAAGCGTTACAAACTACATTGCAGTTGGCTAACAGCGCAGCGCCCCTTTCAATTACCTGCTCAGTCTCCTTGGCCACAGCTGTGTCGATAACAGCGCACACCCAAAGCCATTTCCTCTTCATATACAAGGCAAGACCTTACACTTTAAAAGCACAAATGCAATGCTTATAAATTCTAACCATCACGGGTATTGAACACCCTAATGAATCCCTAGCTCTTTCTACTAAAACTGATTTAGAGTTACATACAAAGTAGCCAAAATACAGGAGTCGACCTCCAGCCGGTTTAGAGGAACACAAGGGGACTTGGGGTGTTGCGTCAGCAGAAAGATGAACCTCAGGTGTCAAAGATTGCTGGAAAACACACTATTACTGTCAGAAATGAAGCCTAACAAGTGGTCCACATGACATATTACACAGTCTGAATCTGGCTTGGGACATTTACAGATCCTAGACCACATATTCTGTCTTATCTTTTCCCCACTTCTACCTGTCCCATTAAAGGGCAAAAGAAAAATATAAATCAAATAAATACAAAAATTCATCCCTAAACAGTATATTTGCCTGAATGAATGAATAGCAAATTGTATAAGCTATTAAGAGAACACAAGGTTATTAAAACCTCCCAAAAATAAAATAAACTTTAACTGAATTAAAATAAAATCATATATATATATATATATATATATATATACATATAATATTCATTAAAACATTTATAATTTATTATAGTTATTTAAAACCTAATGGCAAAAAAAGACAATTTATAAAACTAACTAAAATGAAAAAATATATTAAAAAGCGATTTAAACTATAATAATAGTATCTCAATGACACTTAAACAAAGGCAAGTTTACAACAAAGAAAGATAACTAACAATAGCAATATTAGTGTCCAAACTAGCGGACAATATTTTCTGTTAGTTATAAGTGCTGCAGTTTCGTCATCTGCTGCCTTAAATGGCTGTCAATGTTTTTATTGTTTATCAGCTGGAAAAAAAAGTATTGTGTGATTGATTTCAACGATATTGTTTGCAGTTAAAGATTTGGATTCTCATTCTAAACATTGCCTCCATCATAAGTTTGGGTGTGTTCGGAAAGAAGCGGTCAAGTCAAGTAAAATTTTATTTCTATAGCACATTTAAAAGCAACAGAGTTACGCCAAAGTGCTGTACAGTAAGACAATGTGCATATATAAAGAAAGCATAAAAAGAAACAAGGCAGATACAAAATATAACCACATTTGCCCTGTACAGCGTATCTGTCTTTTATAAATATGATAAAACTAAAGACTATGAAGGATTCAATACTACTCTATAGGTACTCAAGATTAACATCAGACTGGCAGAAACTGTGTGTGTTACGCCCCCTTTAACATACAAGTCAAGTTCTTAAAAATTCAAAAACAGTTTGGCTAAGGTACTTTTTAATTTGTTTTAATGGAAAGCAAAGCCAAGATACTGCAGAAGGATTTCCCCCCCATTGTCAAATGGACAAAAGGCATTATGCTGGGGAATATGGGAGTGTTAATATTTGAGCCTGCTTGAACCTGATCATCTGATCAGAGCTACTGATTGCATCATGGGAAGTCTTTTTGATGCTTGGTTTGGTGCCATTGTTGTTATTGTTCTTTTGCTGACTATCTCTGCATGACAGTGCGCCCCAGCATCTCCTGTGGAATTTTGCCTTGATTGTCAGCTAAAAAGTATATTACTGGCACAACATGCCATTTTGAAACTTTTATAACAATAGTGCCTTTGGTTAGACTGAAACAAAGAGCTGTCTTATCAAGAGGGGTGACCAACTCCGCTTACCAAAAGAGAAACCAACAATAAACTGGGAAGGTGATTTTAATATTATGCGCTTATGTCGGCAAAATAGTTTTTATGCTTAGCACACACTTTTACCATATCCAAAATACAATTTACCTACCCATGACTTTATGCAGGAGAAAAGAGTGACCAGTTTTGCTTACCAGGGGTCGTCTCTTCTTCTTTGTAGTGCTCATCATGCCACTGCATGGTTAGGTGGTAACTGAGCATCACCTCCCATAAGGCCTTGCAGAGGTCGGTCAAGCAGGGGATGTAGCTGTCTGTGGTAATATGCTGGGGCGAGAAAGAAAAAAGAAAGAGCTTCAATCTCACCATTACAATGATACTACAGTTTCACCATGAGAACAACAAAAAGCTGTGAGATACAGGAGGATGAAATTTTTGTGTAAAATATGCCTTCATTATAAATTTCTAGTTCAGTTGAAACTCTAGAGCAGTGGTTCCCAAAGCTGTCCTGGAGGACCCCCAACACTGCACATTCTGCATGTTTCCCTCCTCAGACACACCTGATCCAACTCATCAGCTCATTAGTAGAGATGGCAAGACTTGAAGTGGGTGTGTCTGATGAGGGAGACATACAAAATGTGCAGTGCTGGAGGTTCTCCATGACAGGTTTGGGAACCACTGCTCTAGAGGGTGCAGGCTGATAGTCTTTACATGCAATATCCATATTTAAAACTTTATAAAATGAAGTTCCAGCCGATCGCCTTCCATGGAAAAGTGTTGCCTCCTCCCAGTTCCAGATGCTTACGTTATGTCTGACGAGCGTACCTGGCAGCGTCATGGGCTCATTTTCATTTTTGGGTGAACTATCCCTTTAAGTGCAAGACATTTTAATACTTTCTAAGGTTCCAGAGACACCTTGGAAAAAAAACTCAAATCTCAGAAAAAGACACTAAAGATCTGCAGAGGAACCCAGTTGAGCATGACATTATGTCTTCACAGATGTGTGTGCATCCTTAAATCAAGCTGAAGACATTTGGAAAACTGTAAATCTGACAGTGCGGGAGCATGAATAAACCAGATATAATGATTGACCTCCTGTGGACCTTAATGAATATTTACCATGCGATCAATCCTTCAAAACCTCTGAGAATCTCTTGCATTCCTTGGAACGCTATAATTAGAAATAATACCATAGAGACAACAAAACAAGCTCCTGTCTGGGATGAGAGACTGTATATCAAATCGGGAGGTGGGCTGTGTACTGAAGTAAAATACAGTTTGAATCAACTCTGACTTCGGTGACACTGACGTTCTCAGACGAGCTGACATACTCCCTTTGGTCAGTGCGATTTGTGGCCGGGGAAAGCTGACATAAACTTTGCCATGTCTGGAACCACAGCATTGCCGACTCGTCCATACACATATTCATCAATGCTGTCAGCAGTGAGATGCTGGATCTCTGTCCCTGCCTTTTCTTCTTAACCATGCTTGGAAACGCTGCAAACTGCTGGAGCCTGGTAAATTACGATCGGCCCGAGACTAGCCGCTGTTTTTGAAGGCAAGGGAACGGCACATAACAACACGGCCTCCAGCTGTGGAAAAGCTAACAGCTTTTGCACTTTAGTTACAATTTATGTATTAAAGTCATCACCTTTCGCTACAGAACCACTGTTACTGTAAGGCTTAGTTGTAGGTTTGCCAAAGGACTTTGTAAATTTGGACTCACAGCAGCAGCCTTTTAGTTTCTTATCGTTTATTGTCAAACGTTTACCTAATCTTACCCAAGTTACCTAACTTTACAGAAGTTTATTTAGGTTACAATTGAGGTCACTCTGTAGGAACTTCAAATATGTGAACAACATTTGTAGAGCAGATGGCAGAGGCATTTTGCCAGTTCATGTTTACGCTCTATGAGAAAGAACATAGAAACGGAACTATTTCAGTCCAGAAAACTTTTCCATCTCACAATGCCTGAGCAACTTGTAACTGTCTGCTAAATCTTGAAACATAGGACAACAAAATACCCCATAATTTTACTTGCCATTAGTAAATAGATTTATTCCAAATTTTATAAAAATGATGATGTAACATCATCAATCACTAGCCCAAAAATACCTGCCCTCATACAAGATTAAAATGCATAATAATAAACTAGAGAAAAATACAGGCCCCACTTTATATTAGGTGGCCTTAACTACTATGTACTTACATAAAAAAATAAGTACAATGTACTTACTGTGTTCATATTGTGTTGCAAAACAACTTTGCTGATATTGAGGTGGGATAGGGGTAGGGTTAGGGACAGGTGTGGTGGTGTGGGTAAGTTTAAGGGTAGGGTTAGGTGTAAGGGAAGTGTCAACTGTTTAATTACAAATGTAACTACAGAAATGAATTACAGATGTAATTACATGCAGGTATTTTTAAAATGTAAGTACAATGTAAAAACATGTATGTACACAATAAGTGCAATGTATCAAATTATTAATTAAAATGTAAGTACATAGTGGTTAAGGACACCTATTATAAAGTGGGTCAAAAATACATGTTAATGAAAACATTTATTAATGTATTCAGTTCATGTTTAGAGTCACAGAGCAAGGTCACACAAGCTCTGATGGATTTAATATGTTTTTAATGGGGATCTATTATGCAAAATTCACTTAAACACAGGTGTGTCTAAAGTGTGTGCAAACAAACACTAAAAAATTCACACACTCCAATCCACTTTTTATTATAATCCCCATAAAACATAAATAGTCTCTCCAAACGAGCGGTTCCATATTTCCATCTACTCTTGATCCGACTCCAGTTCAAGCATGTAAGGCTGAACACCGCTACTGGCAGGCATTCTGACTGAGAGACATTTTCCAGTTTTGTTGTTGCCGGTGTATCCGAAGCATGAGCTATAAAGGCTCCGCCCTCTTCTGGAAAGGGGGTGGGGAGCAGCAGCATATTTGCATCTAAAGGGACACACTAAAATGGCGTGTTTTTGCTCACACCAAAATTTGATACATTTGATAAATGATCTATGGGGTATTTTGAGAAACTTCCCAGACACATGCTGGAGACACCTGAGACTTATCTTGTGAGAAGGGGCATAATGTGTCCCTTTTAAGTAACTGTAAAGAAAAAAAAATGTAAATAAATCTTTGGGGGGAAAAAAGGAATCTTCCAAACAAATGGAAACCTCTGAACCAGCCCGGTTTTGACCCAGTACTCAAGAACCAGTGCGTCCTAAAAACCCATCAGGTGTTTTCCCTGCATTTTAAGTGAGTTAGTCAAGGATACCACTTAAACTCATTCAACCCATTGAGACTTTAAAACAAACAATCAAATGAATAAAACACTCATTCACTTTTGTATTCACATGCTGAGACACAATGCGACCTGATCCGTGTGGCTGCGATAAATCTAATTAGGTCTGTGCTGCATACAGAAAAAGCTCTGGGCATTTAGAGGTGATTCATCACTTGCGGTAATTCTGCAGTAACAGATAAACAAGCTCATATGAAACCATCCCACACAACTCATTACACTAGAGCGTCTCCAAATAATGCAATGAACAGTGGCTCAAGTATTATACCAAAGGAAATGGGTAAGATTGCCAAAGCTGCCTAAACGTAATTCTCATGGCCAAAAGCAATAATTGTCTGAGCCATTTGTCTCATTTGAAGTTGATTGTTTGGGACACAACCTACAAACTTTCTTTGAATTAAGTTCTATAGTTGCTATCACTAAGTGAGGAGACACTTGGATACTCAGCTGGATTAACACTGATCCAGTAGTTACCACACAGGAAGTAGTATACTCAATGATGTCAAATGACTCCTGTAGATGAGCAGAAGGAGAAGTCATTCATCCCATTCAAACAATCAATCCCCCATCCTCTTCACATGACTTCCTGCTATGAGAATCGAGGCATTGTTGCCTGGCAACTGAGAGTTGGTGGAGGAAAGGATGATAAATGTCTTTCTAATCTCAAAGGAGTCATATTAGACAGACAGGTGGACATTTATAGCTGAATTTTTGATAAGAACGTTTCACACTTTGAGATGACACATGGGATTAAGGCATGTAGACACAATTGACTCAGGTCAGCTGGGACTTCATTGAATGGTGAGCTGGGAATTGCATTAAAAAAAAACATGAAAAGGTTCTTTCAGGTATTCTTGGTTTTTCTCCCGACAGTCTCAAAGACATAGCGGTTGTTTCAGGGCTAAACACAAATCGTAGTGATGGATAAACACTGCTGGGCAGCAGAGGTGGCCACCTTCCTAAATGCAGCGGAATCATGTGCATTTTTAAATATGTTTGTAGTAAATTTCTAAAGTAAAAGAGAGGGAAAACAAAGTGGGAGGAAAACACTGCTGGCTGCTGCCATCAGCAGTCTGCAAACATGTAAAGTCAGCAAATCTCTGTGGCGTCTTCACTTCATAACCAAGCTGAAGTAGTTACACCACAGATGGCAGAGCCGGAGAGGCTCAGTCAGGATCAAGGGTTTTCTAGCTCATCAGGAACAGGATGTGAGAATCATACGGCTTTGTGACATTAGGCTCCTTCCAAGTTTATGGCTACGTAGGGTTGTGACGAGACACTCGTCTCACGAGATTGGGTTCAAGAGAACGAGACGAGATTTTAACATGGGTCAATGATCAAATACATGACTAGAAAAATAGTTTGCAGGTGCATTTTAAAATGTTTTAAATCATCATCTTGTAATGAATGTCATTTCAGTTCTACTTTCTGAGTATGAATTATCAGATGTAGCAAAAGACAACAATACTCAACTGACTTTTCTTTTTTTGATTGTCTCGTCAGACCTTAGAACTGCACATGATTTATGAGCTTCTACAACTTTTAAACTCCTTCCCACAAATTGATCATAGATCAAGTGCAAACAATAAGTGCAACCATAATCAAAGTAATCAATATTCAATATTCAATATTCAAAGTGCAAACAGAGACCACATTTTCTTCAAGCATGATACAGAGATAAGAGATGGTTACAACTACACAGATAGCTTTCATAATGGAAGATATTCGCATGCCTCAGGGAGTCGCTTTCAAACAGTGGTAACGTACTTAAATTGCATTGCACGCTCGGGATTACTTTTACTTTCAATTTTGCGATCAAGCGTACTCTGTGAATTGGGAGCAGTGGTGCTGAACGCACATTTTGGACAGACCCACATGCGCAAAAGAACAATAAGAAGACATCACGCAGCACGCAGTCATATGGAAGTAAACACAGAGGACATAAAGCATGAACAAAGTATGTGATTGCGTGTTTATTTATAGTGCAACCTCAGCACAGAAATCAGAGAATCTATGCACAGGCAAAATAAAAACAGAGCATAAAAAAACATTTATGATAGCCCTCGTGTTTTGCTTATATATGGAGCAGTCACTAATACTTATAAGTTCTGACACCTTTTTAAACTGTCTTGATAACTTCGGGTATGTAAAATCACGCACTCACAGGAGCGCGCACATAGTAATGGCCGAGCTCAGTATTTTGACTGAATAATACGGTTTCTTTCTCGCAAACCTTATAGTATGCCTCATGAACACTTTCCATACATGGGGCGCGTCTCACTGTGTCATTACGTGATACTATTGTTTCCTTTTTGTAAAGTTTTAGCCTGGTCGTTATTCACTGCCATTATATGAAGGAGTGCGTGCAGGACATATTTGAAAGTTTCTGCTTATGAGGTCCGAAAAAGATAGAAGGACAAATGGCATTGGAACAACAGCAGGGTGAGTAAAAGATGGCTTTATTTTCGTTTCAGGGTGAACTGTCCCTTTAAAGAGTTGTGTATTTCCAATGCACCTGGATTGGATGAATCACATACTGAAAAAACGACATGTATCCGATTAATACAGTAATGAGGGTTCATCATCTTCCCACATGATTAGCAAACAATGGTAGAGTAATTAGCCTGGTGCAGGATTGACGCTTAGAAAAGAATTCAGGACAGACCGAAATCAAACCAAAATCAGCTCTGGAAATCTCAAGCGCAGCTCCAACTGCAACCTCTTCACTAAGAGTCAGACGTCACTGAGGCACTTTCCACCCAAACGTTGATCTCTGACACACTCCAGAGAGGAGAAAAAGCTTTGCTGAACCGATTTTATAAGGGTTTAACGAAATGCAAGTCCATTTTTATAAATGCTCTTAGCTTTAATTCTAACGCTGCACCTTTTGGGACACTTTATGGGGCAACATTTAACCTGCTCAGTATGTGGTCAGTATTCACATATAGTGTACACTTAGAGAACGACACAACACATTCATTTAGTTCAGCAGCACGACTCATGAAACTTTAATCGTTAATGAGCAGCTGCATCCTGAAGTTTGTAACCTTCATTCATCCTTTACATTAGCTTGGGCTCAAAAAGGCTGACTGCTGTGTGTCCGGCCTTCCTTATTAGAAACATCAGTGTAGTGCCCCTGCTGTCTTAATGAACAGAATCAATCAAACGTTCCTACATTTGGAACTTTCACTGTCAAAACACCACATGCGGTCCTTGCGTGAGCATCAGCTCTCAAAATGTGGCATCAGAGATGCAACGGATAACAGTTTTTACATATTTACTTTTCAGGAGGCTGACAGTTTAGAATCTGACAGCATGATAGCACAGAAGACAGACTGCTCAGATGATAATTGTGGACGCTATTAATATAACTAGGGATGGGAAGCGAGAACTGATTTTCATTCAAAAAAAAAAAAATCATGAAATTAGGTTCCATTAACAGTTCTCAAACATGCATTCTTCCACTGGTGCGAATGGAAAACCATACAATACTAAATCTACAGTGTGAAACATACAGCACGGCCGGTGCGATGTAATTTCCTAACAATGACTCTTCTTTTCTGTTAAAAAAACACAAGTTAAAACCGTGTAAATTAATTACTTAAAGTGCGAGCAAAAAAGCTCCATTGTCTATTGTTAACAGTGTATCAAGGTATGAAGCACAGCTCACAAAAAAGTCACTTTCAAACCAAGAAGATTTCTATTGGTCAACGTGGCGAATTTGAGTGACCAACATGTACCTGTTGTGAAATCTATGTGGGGAAATTGTTTGCCTATTTATAAAATTCTCATTAACATGGATTATCTCCTATTGAAATTACTGGATTTCGCCGGCAAAAATTTGCAGAACAGTAAATGTGAATTATTTTGAATTTGAATTAAATGTGACTGAACATTCAGTTAGTATATTCTGATTCCCGAACAAATGACTCTTATGAACCAGATTTGTTCAGTGAATCAAAAACAAATGTTCATCTATGGTGCGTCTCAATCAGCTCCCTAGTTCAGTAGTCAGGGCACTGATCAGGGAATCAGTCAATGGGCTGACTCCTTGACCAGTGCCCTGACTACTGAACTAGGGAGCTGAATGAGATGCAGTCAGTATAGCCTGATTTGTTTTTTAGTGAATCAAATTAATAAACTAATGTAGTCCGATTCTCAAACTAATGACTCATATGAGTAGGTTCCTTTAAATGAATCAAAAACAGTGCATGACCAGTCGGTATAGTCTGATTCCTGAACAAATGACTCTTATAAGCCAGTTCATTTTAGTGAATCAAAAGCATACAGTACAAGCAGTGATGCCTGATTCCTAATCAGTTAACAATTTTGTTTTTTTAATCAAATACATTTATAATTATAACACATATAAAGTGTTATATACTTAACATTAAGAAAATGGAAAATGTAAGATTTTTATCTAATCAAAACATGATATACAGAATGAACAGTATAGTCAAATTCCCAGAAAAATTGCTGGTTCTTTTTTGAGTCAATCATACAGCGGCAACAGTGTAGGCTGATTCCCAAACAAACGACTCATATGAGCGGGTTCCCAGTTGTTCACGCTTGGCATGTTTGGTTCGATTAAAACGAACCCTGGCGTGATTGCCATGTTATGTGTGAACACTGCAATCCGAACCCTTCTGCGCACCAAACAAGCGGAGCGAGGCTGCTGTTCCAAACGGACGGGTGCAGTTCAACTGAAATATGTTGTATGTAATAAACAGGACATGATGTCACAAGATGCAACCCTAAAAAGGACAGAATGCTCAAGCACACTTGTTTTTTCTCGTCACAATGTTTCTCATCACACTCCCCGCAGCAGATCTTCATTTGTGTGTGTGTGTGACGGAGGGATTCTTGCCGCTGTTTTGACTCCTTTACACATTTTATAAGCTCTTCACAAGTTCTCAGCTGGTCAAAATACTATCATATATAGGCTATGCATATACAATGAGCACATTTAGCTGATAACAGCATTGTTTTGGATGTTCGATAAGTTCCGAAATATAAGTAATAAAAGTCAACCAATCAGGTTGTGAACATATCCCTATGCCTTTAGGTTCAGTATCGGAGTTAAAATGCTAATGTGAACACTAAGTGGACCAGGACAAAATCTTGTTGTTGTTTTTGTCTGGACCAAATAAACCGAACTATAAGGGTGCACACACCCTTAGTGAATCAAACACTAGCTTACTAAGCCACAAGTTATCAGTCAAGTCTGACTCAAAATAGAATCAGGAGAGTTAAGAGTAGTCAGATTCTGAACCAGAATAGTTACAACTTTATTTTCTATTATTAAAATAGAACTACAAAAACCACCTTGAACTATTAAAGTCAGCATGAAATAGACTCTTCCCCATTTTGATGTATATTGAAGTGAAACGGCTTCTCGAAACAAGAAAAAAAAATGTAAATGCAGGACTTGGTTTTGTCCTTGTTGGATTGTTAGATGGTTGTGGTTTGCTATTGGTCAATCTCATGTGAGTGACAGTTTGTCCCACCCTCACGCCAGTAATGATGTGCACGGGTAAATCATTCATAATAAGCCCTGCAAAATTCCAAATATATATATATATATTTTTTTAATTGTCCATTTTGATTTCATGGTGACTTAAAAGATGCCCTTTCCAATGCACATCTTGTTAAACAATGTTAAAAGACAGCATAGAGATAGTATGAGCAGGCTGGTGCTCAACAGCACAGAGATTCATGGCACAGTTAGAGGTGGAGAGGGAGCTAAAGAGATGCTGATGAGGAACACTTTCATGAAGTGCTTGTATTCAGCTGCAAGGTCAATATCAACTTGGCCCATTGAAAGGCCTCTAAAAATACGAGTGTGAGGGACACTGATGGTAAATAACACTGATATTCACTCAGCTATGACGTAACTTACAGAGAGTAACTTGTGCAATTTTTATCGTTTTTTTTATCATTGTTGATGTGCACAAACAGGGCCTTCCCCACTACTGTTCATCTACCTCACTTATTGCTCAAAGCTGAGCACAGGAGATCTCTGAAGGAACGAGATAATGATAGTTTCATGTAAAATTCATGTAGCGCTCTGCATTATGATGTGACCTTTTGAGTGTTCCAGTTATGCTGCATTTTAATTCCCACGCTGCGGTTCAAAGTTCAGGATTGAAGTGATTGTCATTAGCATACCTCCCGCCGTGTTTACTTCATGACGAATAGACGCTCAGGAGATTTTGAGAGCCGGAAAGATGACGCACTATCCACGGTGCTCAAGAAAAATTCATCTGCAGTATTTGCTTTGCTGTGAGATGAGAGGAAAGATAAAATCTAGGAAAATCTGACTTGGGGGCAAAACCCAGATACAGGATTCATTTTCTTTCCCCCTCAGAGGTTCAAAGAGCACCACATTCAGAACGAAAACTGAAATGAGCAACACTGCATCTAATTGAGAAAATGTTGTTGTCATTTTTAGTGTGCGTTTCAAAGCAATTTCTCAGAGAAGGAAAATCAAAAGATTTAATCAGCTGAGCCGACACCTCAGGCAGTGGCAACTCGTGTCTGAGTGTTAAAGGCATAGCGCATGTTGCCAAATTTCTTAGGTGATAAAACACGTATAATGGCCCCCACAAGCATGACCTGTCATGTTGCCACTTACGAGATTTGGAGGGGAAGAGTTTGGGTGTCAGAGGAAGTCATCAAACCATGGTGGTGTCAGGGTTCTGCCCTGGCAGCCTTGTCTGTTTTGTCTTTGTTTAATGTTTCTATGTTTGTGTTGTGTTTTAGTACATGGGTCTGTCTTTCTTTGTGTTTGTCATGTGTTCCTCTTGTCCTGCCTCCTTGTTTGCTGTTACCACGCCTCCTTGTCTAGTCCTCGTTTCACTAATTGTGCTCACCTGTTCCTCATGTGCTCTGGTCCCTTTATATTGTGCTACCTTTCCTCATGTCTTTGCTGGTTCGTTGCATTTGTGTGCGTTTGTGTGTATGTGCATAGTCTCTAGCTCTGTGTAAGTCGTTTCTAGATTTAGTGTCTCCGGTTTCTCTTGATTTGGCTTTATTTTCAGTTTTTTCTTTGTTCCTGAATTTTTTAGTCTAGTTAAGTTTCTGACTTTATTTTTTGCTAATTCTTTCCAGGTTTTATTTTGGTATTCTCCCTAGCCTTTTTGTTCAGTTTTCTTGTTTTGATAATTACCTTTTATTTTATTTCTCTCCAGTTTTTCCTTTTTACTTCAGGCTTTTATAGAGATTGGTTTTGTTTTATTTTTCTCTTTTTCTAGCTCCAGTTATTATTTAGGTTTCGTTTTTCTTTAGCCATAGTGTTTGTTGGTCTGTTATTTCTTGTGGTCTTGTCTTGTGTGTGTTCTGTGTTGGTTCCTGCCCTGTGTTTTCCCTGGCCGCTGTCTCCACTGCCTGTCAGCTAAGACGGGAGCTGATTCTGGGAGTACATCAAGCCTCAGGTTCCTGCCTGGATTGTCCCACCATCGCCCTGCCTGGTGTTGCCTCCCAAGCTGTCGTCAAGTTCACTTGCTGCCTGGACTGGTCTCAGTGGTCATCCTCCCCTGCCCGTCATCGTGGTGTCTGACCCCTGCCCTGGTGTTTGGACTGTCACTCTTCCACTACCGGATTGTGTCTTGTTGATCTGTCTTGTTAATAAACCGTCTTTATTGTTCCCTCTGCATCTGGGTCTTCCATTCCTGATTCCTGACAGATGGTGGCGTTTTTATTGCTTGTTTTTTTTTTTTTTAACATCTAATTTCGGATTTTGTCACATTATGACATAATAGTGAGACAAAAGACCACCTCTGGAGAAGAAAATCAACCCCTACTTCTACATCATCCCATCTTTGGCCACGCCCGCTGGCACATTAGTGAGATGAGGAGAGAAGAAAGATACAGGATCACTGGACTAAGAATTATATCACCTTCCAAAGAATCCTAATGCTAGGAAATTGGTTATTTATGTATTCTATCTATGTATTATGTTATATATGTATTAATGGTTATCTATGTGAATGTCCCAGTAGAGCATTTTCAGTGTGTTCTGTACATTTCCCAGTGGATTCTTTGGTAAATCAGTCACAATTTTGGCGCAGGCTTTGCAAATAGACTTTTCCTGTAATATATGGTCCAGACAGTAATGCCACAACATATAAGTAACCGTTTTCATTCTAATGCCTGATCTGTGACCAGTGATGTCAGATGTGTAATGATTCATGTATGGTCAGATGTTCTTTGTCTGTACAGATCAAACCAGTGAGTAAACGCTCAACTTCACATTGTTCCTCTCAGTAGGATGAAAATAATCTGCTATTTAAATAATGATTAAATTACATACAGAAAGCGCTTCCCTTACAATCGCTGGAGCAGTCAATTGACCGTTCGCAAAGACCCGCCCCCTTTAGTTACTGTTGCTATGTCCGACAAGCCGTGGCGCTCTCGCACCACACACGTTCTCACGTAGAGAAAATACATCGCGGAGCAAAGAGGACACAGACAACACGCCGACAGACAGGACAGAGCAAGTTACTTTTGATATGAAATAAAGTCTTAACTTTCAAATTGTGTCATTGTAAAGAAATTTACAATGAAAAGAAATAAATACTGTTTTGTGGCTTTACTCTTTAATATGTCGTGATCGCTGTAACGCCTCAGTTAAATCTGCTCGTGAACCGATAATCACTTCCTTCTAGTAAATTGATAAGCATCAAATAAACATGAATGAACACTAACAGAAATGTTGTTTCAACAGCGGAAAGACGTCAGTAGGCCTACACACCGTTTTTCAAGTTCAAGTCCACCAACGTTAATATACTCTCCTGATTGCTTTGTCAGACAAAGCGGCAGATTGCGGCGATGTGATTGGTCAGGTCGCCTGTCAATCAAACTTGTGCGATGGGTGAATTAAGCAGCACAAGTTTATCAGCCTAAAACTCCTGTAATAAACAACAAATCTCTTATGTACATTGTGTTTGAACAGCTGGTTACGATGAAAGCTTTTGTGAGTGCAGAAATCAAGTTGTATTGATGAGATCACAGCATTCATGCGCTCAACATACATTTCCGTCATCGGCTACAATGCTTTTATTTCTGCAACGTTTCATTTGACGGGGGTAGATCTAAATATAACGGCACACTCTTCATGAAGTTAATCTCAACAGCTGTAATACTAAAAAAATGTAGTACAAGTTTACAAGAGAGTTGTACATGTAATTCTTATTTCTTACACAAAGACATTAACCAATCAACAGTGGGAGTTTACATGGTTTAAATCATAGGGCAAAAATCAGGGGAAAAAATACCCTTTTATTTCTAAATTATAAAAAATTGATGTAAAAGATCTTACTAATATTAAAAGTGCACCTCAAGAAACCTAAAATAAAAAATAAAAAATGTCTCCTTTAAGGTAGACTAGTGTTTAAAAGTTTGGGGTCAGTACGATTTTTTTAATTTTTAAAAAGACCCTAATATTCACCATGACTGCATTTGTTTAATCAAACATACAGGTAAACCAGTAATACTGTGAAATAATAAAATTTAAAATAACTGTTTTCTATTTTAATATACATTATATTAAACGTAATTTATTCCTGTGATCAAAGCTGAATTTTCAGCATCATTACTCCAGTCTTCAGTGTCAAATGATCCTTCAGAAATCATTCTGAAATGCTGATTTGCTGATCAAAAAAAAATTCAGGATTTCAGGACACTTTTTTATTTCAGGATTCTTTGACAAAAAGCTCAAAAGATCAGCATTCATTTGAAAAAGGAATCTTTTGTACCAATGTAAAAGTCTGTTACTATTAATAGTAAAATCTTACTGATCCCAACATTTTGAACAGAAGTGTCTAAAAACTCAAGAGACCGAGGGGGAAAACGAAGCTTCTTATGTGGCATTAATGCTAAGTGCATTGGGTTCAAACATCTCTTGATCGTACCAGCTGAACTTGAACATAAGGGCTGTTTTACCTCAGCTCAGCAGATAACAACATTATTCCCTTCTGACACTCAAATATAGTACAGCCAGGTGCAGCAAAGCCTACGCCAACTATTTGAGCTCTGAGCCAACAGCAGGTCGTAGAATAATCCACGCACTTCAACTCTAAATGTGAAATCAACGTACATAGTAATTACAGAATTATAGAGAAGTGGAACCTGTGCTACTACTCTTAAATGTTTTGAGAGAGCTGAGAACATAGTAACAAACAAGAAAAACAGGGTGACTTTTTTTAAAGACATGAATACTAATTAGTAAGAATGCATTCAATTGATTAAAAGTGAAAGTAAAGACAAATGCAGTTTTTTTTACTTTCTGTCCATCCATCAAAGGATTCTGAACCACACAAATATTAAGCAGCACTACTGTTTTCAACATTAATAACAATCAGAAATCTTTCTTGACCAGCAAATCATCATATTAGAATGATTTCATGATTTTACAATATTACCGTTTTTACTCTTTTTAAAAAAATAAAATAAGAGCATTGGTAAACATAAGAGATTTCTGTTATTTAAGCAGATTAAATATTAATTAAATTAATAAAAAAAAAAATATCCATCAAGATATCATGACAGTTGTATGTAGATGTGCATTCAAGTACTTATGAAATTATTTCTGTTATTAAAAACAAATGAATAGCTATAATCTTTCATTTTAATGTAAGAATAGTTATTAGGAGTCACAAAGAAATATGTATGAAATAATTATTATCGGTAGTGCTCCATCTACTGGAGGAGCTTAATATTATTATCTCCCACTTGCAATTTCATATAGTAATAAAATAAACCAGAAACGATGACTGCAATTTTGTTTGTGATCCAAGGGTTCAGTGCTTCTATACAAATGCAAATGAGTTTTAGTATCCAGGCTGAGACTGCATTTTGTGGAGAGTCGCTACTTTAGCAGAGACTCCAATTTTTCCTGTTAACTCAAATTAATTGCTTCATGACTTGCTCGTGAATGAGATCGCCTTCCCCATTCACTGCGCAATATCGCTCCCTCTCGCTACAGCTAGACAAATACACGTCATTTCCAAAGGCAAGAACCTAACCTATTTTACGCCTGCCTAGAGCACAATGAGAACAAAAACGATGCATGAATTCATGCTCGAACGACAAATATGGCTCACAGTGACTTCTGGAAGTGTGTTTATTTTGTAATTTTCCTGGACACCCATCAACAGGAGGCATGGGGCGGATAGATGGGGAGAGAGCTTACCGTGCAAAGGTCCTTGTACTGCATCTTCTGGAACTTGGTATCGGCGTTGCCGGCGCACAGCTCTACATATCCCAGCACCACCTGGAAGACAGTGTTGTGGATGGCCTGGGTGAAGTGCATGTGCAGCTGATCCATAGCCGTCTGGGGAGAAAAGAAAAACAGGAATGAGAATTTAATGCTGGGTCGCTGACAGATCATTTCTATGTAGCATATTCAAAAAGGCATCAATAAAAGAAAGTAAAAATCAATATTACAACCTATCAATGTTTTTAGCATTGACGAAAACCGATTTTTTTTAATGAACATGTATATTTTATTGTATTAATGTATATTTAAAACTTGCTGTATTGACTTTGTAAGCTATCTTTAATGTCAAAGAACTGCTTTGTAGTTTGCTGCTTTTCTTCTCACGACCATTAGATGCTTTCACAGAATCCAAGCAGTGGGGTTGTATCTTACACCCTCAAGTGCATCAATAACATTAAAAAACAGCTTTTGTATCATTTGACAGCATTCATGAACAATCAAAGCTCCAGGTACACTTGACTCGGAAAGAAATGCACAATCTGTGTCAGTTAAATTAAAAAAAACATAAAATTAAAATAAAAACAAACTACAAGCAACATTGAAAAATTCCCATGCACCTTTTTTTATTAAAAGCACAATAAAAAAATAAAATAAACATTAAAGTTTTTTTTTAAATTATAAATGAATTAGCCTGATTTCTTTCTTTATCAGTGTTGTTGTCTTATTGTACTTAGTAAACATTCTTAAAACAATATTCATTTACATGAGATGTAAAATTATGTAAGATAATCAATTTTTTAAATATATATTCATACATGCATCATAAAAATTGATCAAAAGTGACTAAATTCTTCTTTTGAAACATAATAATTGTCTTTACTATTAAATTAAATTCTGTTATTTTAAACTTTCTGTTAATTAATTAATTAGTTACATTTATATAGCGCTTTTCTAGGCACTCAAAGCGCTTTACATATAGAAGGGGGAATCTCCTGACGTGGTCATATTCAATTCTAGTCAGAATATGAGTCTGAAACCGCTCCATTGAGCTTTGATTATGAGGTGTGTTTCAACCGAGCCAGGAAAGACCTCAATTGGATAGACCCACAACCAATCAGAGCAACGGAGCAACGCGTGACGTTAGTTGTCAAATGTCAACAGAACTCAACTGCACTGTTGCCAAGTGTTTTTCAGCGGGTTGTTCTCCATGCCCGCGGGATGAAGCGACCCCAATTGTGTGATACATAGACCCAGGAATGCAAATTTTAGCAGGCAACCTTGCCAAAATAACGCATTTTGCCAAACAAACGCAATTTTTGTCGGAGAACCCCGGAAAGTTATTGTTTTGGGCCATAGTTTTGAGTAGCAATTGCGTGACATTGCAAAGCAACATGGCAACCCTGTCTGCACGCTGGATTAAGTAACATTAGAAGAAAAGATGAGTGTAAGCGATCTTTGCCAGTGTTGTAAAAAAAGAATTTAAGGATACACAGAGTACTTACCAACACAATCATCATTTCTGAGAGAAATAGTGAAGGTGAACACATATCTGAACAAGTTCTCCGTTCAGGATAAAAAGAGCAAATTCAACCCAAGCGCCTTTGATGGCGTGGATGATTACGTTACTGTTGATCATCTGTCCATCATCGTCTAAAGCCCGCCCTGACAACTTCATTGGTCCGAACAGTTTCTGTTCGCATAATAACTCCTCTATGGATGACTAGGAGGCCATGATGGACAGGGGACAGTGGGCAAATTTGGCCAGGATGCCGGGGTTACACCACTACTCTTTGTTCAACTGTTCATCAAAGAATCATTTCCACAAAAATATTAAGCAGCACAACCATTTTCAACATATAAGTGTCATAATAAGTGTTTCTTGAGCAGCAAATTTGCATATCAGAATGATTTCTGAAGGATCATGTGACACTGAAAACTGGAGTAATGATGCTGAAAATTCAGCTTTGCATCACAGTTCAAAGTTGTATAAAATGTTAATATTTCACATGTTTTCCTATATTTCTGATTAACTAAATGCAGCCTTGCTGAATATTGTCAGAAAAAAAGGTACATTGCTGTCACTGGGGCGGTATCCTAAAGTACAAAACCAAAAAGGTACTAATATGTACTTTTAAGGTTCTAATACACACTCTTAATGTACTAATATGTACCATTTAGGGGTGAGTAAAATACAAAGATGTACCTTTTCACTTTTGTACCTTAGGGTACCGCTCCAGTGACAGCACTGTAGCTTTTTTTCAGAGAGTGTACGAGACCTCTTTCAAAAATATTTGTGTGTGTGTGTGTGTGTAAAATATTGTTAGATTTATGACAAAAATAATAATGCATTTGAAAATAAAAAAAGTTGTAAATGTATTTTGCTCTATGGATGTTCAGATATTTTTACTGGAAAACTTGAAGAAAATGATAAGAATGTATTTTCCCAGCCAAAGCAGATCCGTTTGAAGGTAAAACTTCTGGATAGCACTGGGTCCGGCTTCACACCTCACAGGAGATGAATCATTACCCAACTACATTCTGAAGCTCAATATGCTCCCAATGGGAAAAGAAACAGCTTTGCTACAACTTAATTACACTTCTCCCCTGCCGCTTTCACTGCTTTCCTTCTTCCTTCTGCCATGAGCGTTTCCCTCCTTCAGCTTCGGCTGCATTCAATCAAAATGAATATCAGGACATTTGCATTCTCCTGCAGGTCAGCTCGTTCAAATCCAAACAGGTGGAAATATTTAAATAATATATTCAAACGTAGCTGATGTGGGTCATCAACTTCTTCTGCATTTGTTCTGTGAGGGAAAATATATTTCTTAAATACACCTGAGAACATCGACTTATCTAAAAGACAAACGTGACCGAAATATTAATTGTGCTGAGAAAAACGAGCAATTACATCCATTACTTCGATTTAAAAACAAGAAAAACAAAAACAGAAATGATGAAAAGATGGAGAATTAGACGTGCAGTCATTAGGCTAATTGCGGAGTTCATGGAAAAATGCCAGAAAGAACAGCACCTCTTAAGAGGGACAAACAACCGTTTTAACAGATGACGTACATACGGAAATAAGGTTTGCGTTTGATTAGTTTTAAAACTTTGAAGCTAGACAGTCACCAAAGCATGCTGGAACAACTAGGCCAGTTCAACGATGAAATTTCCGGCAGTGACGTCTGGAGGAGAGAAAAACGCATTTCTATGAGAAAACAATTATTTAAAATCATTGCAAAGGTCATAGAAAGAGCTACTGCAAAAAAAAGTGCACACCACAAGTTGCACAAAGCAGGGACAAGTTTATAAGCAAGTTTATATATAACATACATAATTGAGTGAAGCGTTTTATACGCTTTCAGCATCTCCGTCGGAGCAGCTAGTTTTGCGGGAAACGCTGCTAATTATTATTATTGTTGTAATAGTGATATATCTTTATTAGAACACTTTAGGGGTTGAAGGAGTAGTTCAGGTCTTCATTATTTTTTTGTCCTTCACCGATCACATGCCAGAATCATTTATTTTGCCTGTAATGTTCTACATTTAAAGCCCAACAATGAATCTTTTACAAAAATTCATATTTTAGTCAAAATGATTGGGCTTGCTTTCATTGGGTTGGCGTGTACAAGCTTCATGGCACTTCATTGTATTTAAAGTTTAATTGCAACTTTCAGTAAGGAGAAGCGGTTTTTGCTAAATGTAAATACTAAAATGTCTTAAGACAAAACATGCAGCTAATGTAAAGTTTTGCACTGAAGAAACCAGTCAAACACATTAAGGGCCCTATTTTAATGATCTGAGGGCATGGTCTGAAGCACATGCCGCAGGTGCACTTAGGGCATGTCTGAATCCACTTTTGCTAGTTTAACGACAAAAAAAGGTTAGTGTGCCAGGTGCATGGTCTAAAAGGGTTGTACCTATTCTCTTAATGAGTCATGGGTGTGTTTTGGGCGTAACGTGCAATAACCAGATCAGAGTCTCATCTCCCATTCCCTTTAAAAGCTAGTTGCGCTTGTACCATGGCGGATTCGCTATTTACATGGCAGAATTTGCAAGCAGAAAGACTGAACACTTATCCAGAGAGGAATCCTTTAATTTTTTATAATTAAAAATGTTTGTCTGCTGCTGCGCGTCACTGTGTGTGTAATAAGCAGTGTACACACGTTGTGCACCGCCTATAGGCGCATATTACTAACGCGCCCTTTAAATAACAAAAAAATACTACGCTATTAACTTTAGCCAGGTTTCATTTGGTCAATGGTGCAGTTGTTTTCAGTTCCTCAAAATAGCAACACGCCAACAAATGCACCTGAACACACCTGGTTTTCAGACCAGCACGCCCATGGGGTGAACAGGTGGGCGCGAGTGCATTTCCAATTTAAACAACGTGGGCACTGGACTTGAAAATGATAACGGTGTCAGGATGAAACTGGCAAAAAACACTTGCGTCGCACATGGCTTGAGTTGCACCGGGTGTATGATAAGGCCCTAAACCAGACAAGCTGGCCAGTCTTGGCCAGGGCTCTTTCGCAAAATAGACTTGTTCTCAAAGGATTTCCCTGGTTAAATAAGGGTTAAATAAAAATAAATAAAAAAAGCAATCTGTCAAAGCACATTTATCTGTCAGCAGCTCACATTAAACTCTAAACTATACTTAGTTACTGATTATTTTCTTTTTTTTTTTGTTGTGATTTTGCCAATTAATTGTTGTAGCGGTTAAGCTTGTTTCTCATAAATACTCTCTGCATGGATTTCATCATGTATCCCGTTTAAGTATCATCAATCTCCTAATAAACTGTTCAACCAGATTATCACCCTCTCAGGGGGCCTCCAGAGGGGCGAATCTTGAAATCACACTCCATTTCAAGGGATACGAATAAATCACACATCTTGGAGTCAGTCCTTCAGTAATTACGGGTCGATCGGCTTAAACGGTAACCTCTGATGAAACGGCCACAGTCCGGACTGCAGACTGAAAATAAATTAAGTTCTTAGAGGCGTGTGTGTGTGTGTGTGTGTGTGTGTGTGTGTGTGTGTGTGTGTGTGTGTGTGTGTGTGTGTGTGTGTGTGTGTGTGTGTGTGTGTGAACGTAGGAATGAATAAACGGAGCAGCTGCCATCTACCCGAGAGGCTATGGTGATCAAAGTGACACGAGGAAGGCTGTTTCAGATGAGACAGGGGACGTCTCAGGACGCATATACTAGCATACTTATAGGACACACAAAGAGATGCTTGCAAACACACAAAGAAAAGACTATTTGTTGGATAGGATTCATTTGCCTATTAAAAACAACAATGACATTTGAGTAGTTAAACTGAAGAGTTTAATCATAAAACTATATAATATATAATGTCTTGACATGATTATTATATAAATATATATGTACACTCAAAAAAATGCTGGGTTGTTTTAACCCTGCAGTTGGGTTAAATGTTTGCTTAAGACAACCCAATTGCTGGGTTAGTCCATATTTGACCCAACATTGGGTTGCTTTTTACCCAGAATTTTTTAGAGTGTAGGCATAACATTATGACCACCTTCCTAATATTGTGCTGGTCCCCCTTTTGCTGCCAAAACAGCCCTGACCCACTGAGGCATGGACTCCACTAGACCCCTGAAGGTGTGCTTTGATAGCTGGCACTAAGATGTTAGCAGCAGATCCTTTAAGTCCTGTAAGTTGCGAGGTGGAGCCTCCGTGGATCGGATTTGTTTGTTCAACACATCCCAACAATTGGATTGGAGATCTGGGGAATTTGGAGGCCAAGTCAACACCACAAACTTGATTATCCTGCTGAAAGAGGCCAGAGCAACCAGGGAATACCGTTTCCATGAAAGGTGTACATGGTCTGCAACAATGCTTAGGTAGGTGATACGTGTCAAAGTAACATCCACATTGATGGCAGGACCCAAGGTTTCCCAGCAAAACATTGCCCAAAGCATCACACTGCCTCAGCCGGCTTGCCTTCTTCCCAATAGTGCATCCTAGTGCCATGTGTTCCCCAGGTAAGCGACGCACACGCACCCGGCCATCACGTAATGTAAAAGAAAAACATGATTCATCAGACCAGGCCACCTTCTTCCATTGCTCCATGGTCCAGTTCTGATGCTCACGTGTCCACTGTTGGCGCTTTCGGCGGTGGACAGGGGTCAGCATGGGCACCCTGACTGGTCTATGGCTCTGCAGCCCCATACGCAACAAACTGTGATACACTGTGTATTCTGACACCTTTCTATCAGAACCAGCATTAATGACTCACCTTAATGATTTCACATACTTTGAATGATGGATGGGACGTCAGCAGTATTTGAACCACCAATTGTTATTTTACCCAGGAAGTTGGCAAAAAGGTCTAAATCCATAATAAAGGTGCACCAGTCCAGGAAGCACAACAATTTAGCTTTAGTTGCACTTTTCAAGGTCAAAATAAATGAGGAGAAACACTGTGGGAAAAAAAATATAGCGCAATGCCAGATATTTATATCCGGACAAGATTTCTCTGAGGGCCCCTGAAAAACAGTAAGTCATTTTGCTTCATACAGTTTTTTCTGAGGTTGTGTAAGAATCGCACAGATGGGAATTCAATCATAAAGTACATTCTCCTCAGAGAAAACTAGTCCTATTGTTATAAACCTAATTACACGCATACCATCATTAAAAACAATCAACAATTGTACAAATACAGAGCTTAAATTTCAGGTTTTAGACAGAACAATAATCTTGACAGGAAGAAAGAGCTGATGATCTCCATCTAAACAACACTGTATTATTTATTTTCTGACTGTTCGTCCTGCTCTTATTTTTCCCTTTATCCAGGCAACTCACAAACAAGTGCAACCATGCGTGTCTAAATCTAAAAAAAAAAAGTGGATCTTTAATCCTGTGAATCAATGGAAGCTCAACAATAGCAGGAGATTTCTACCTGCATGTCGTTTTATAAGGGGGCGTGGAAGGCACCCCGGCAGAGATAGGACACTTATAAATAAAACCAACAATGAGATTTTTCCTGGATTCTGCTTTTAAATCACACTTTGCTTTAATCAGGAAAAGAAAAGTGGAATACAACAAAGTGCATTTTCCTTCTTGCAAATCCTGTGCCAGGTATGAATCATCTTCCCATTTAGAGAGGAAAAAGGAGACTTATGATAACTGATTATTGTGCACTAGCAATAAAATAAAAAAGATACATGAATAATATGCACTTCAAAAAAATAAAGAAATAACACTCTCTGAAGCTTTTTGGGGTGTATGTGCACCATCTACACTCTTGAAAAAGCATTTCTGTTGAATGTCACATTAAATGCAAAGCGATTTCACTATCATCTTATTTTAATATATTTTGTGTTATGGCAAATAGTTTCGGCTAGTACAGGAGGGAATGCTGTACTACGAGTGAAAGTCAAGAATTTAGGACAGAAATATTACTATTTTGTAATTCTGAAATAAAAGTAAAATATTACTTAGAAATAAAAATATATATATACATATATTGCATAAAAAATAAAATTATTGTATGCAGTATTTTAAATTAAACTATTGCATAACATGAATTAAAATACAGCATAAAACAAAAGAAAAAGCAAAGCAAAGCAAAACACAAAATACAATACAAAACAAAACAAAAAGCAAAGCAAAAAAAAAAAAAAAGCAAAAGCAAAGCACAAAACAAAAGCAAAGCAAAACAAAAAAACAAAAAGCAAAACAAAACAAAAATCAAAAGCAAAGCAAAACCAAACAAAGCAAAGCAGATCAAGAACCAAACCAAACAAAAACTGGATAGGTGTGAATAAAAAGTGGACTAAAATATAAATATTTTAAACATTGGTAAATATGTTAACATTGTTACTGTTTATTATTATGTTGTTGAACACTTTCTTATATTTGTTCAAAAAGAAAATCATATATTTTGTTGTATGACTCAATGTGATTAAATGACTTCATAAGGTGTATGTGTATTAAGCTTACACTACATGCAAATGACATGAACAAAACAAACAAATAAATAAATAAATGGCTACATCACAGCTATTTGAATGACAGTTCAGCACCGGCCAAAATGTCAAGGTCGTGACGGCCATAGTGGCGGTGACTCACCTGTGTCTTGCCCAGAAGCTTATACGCCAGTTGAACTTTGGTGTAGTGAGAAACCTCAAAGTGCTTGCAGGTTTTGGAAAGCGCCACATCTAGCTGTTCCTGCATGGATGAGCAAGAAATCAGCGAGATCAGCGTAGGAAGTGGTTTAATGAGTGCATATGAAAAGCAGAAATAGGCAAAAGAACTTGAAATCCTCATTTTGAAGGTGCTAAAATGTACAATTACCACAAATGAATGAGGGCTGTAATAATCTGTGGTTTAAATCACTGATGATACTGAACGCACAACTTCATTTTGAGCTCAAAAGATAAGCATTCACGTTCTTAATGAGCTGGGAATTTGCACTGCTACAGAAATAGAAAAGTGGCATGAATCATTGTAATTTTGGTGGCAGTGCTCTGCGTTGGCACAGGCGCTGTGCTATTCGCTAATGCGCGTGATGAGACAGCATAACGAGATAAAAAGACGGGGAGGAAGGGGAAAGAATGAGTGAGATACAGATATTAAGAAAGAAAAATGAAAGAAGAGGGAAAAAAGAGAGCAAGTCAATGAGTAAAGGAGTTGTATGCGAGGCTGGGTGCCATCCAATTACATTTGACACACAGAAATCTCTGCATAACAGAAGATGCCACAAACAGCACTGCTGGGGAAATTGTGTGCGTGTGCATGAGCGAGTGAGCGTGTGTGTGGTGGTATGGGCTTCAATGCGGCTTCCAAGTCCTGAAAGCCAGCAATTTATTTAATAAAACACAGTCCATCTGCCTTGGGGCCTGAGAGACTAAATGCTGGCAGACTGACACCCTGGGCGCCACTGTTAGACGTACAAACGCATGGTCAAGTGTTCCTTCCGATCTGTTTAATTCATATAACGTTGAGGCACTACATCAGGGCAACTGCTGTTGTTAAATCTGTCAAGTGTGCGAGACTGTTTCTGAAGGGAATAGGGTGATTTGAGATTGAATGCCTGATTCAATGAAGATGATCACCATTCTGGATTCTCAGTTTGTTCTTTTGCCCGGGGGTAAAACATGTAAAATCTATTTTATTTCTAAAATTCACATACCTCGATTTGCTCGAGAGTGTCTTGCAGTTTGGAATTCAACTCGCTGAGGGAGGAAAAAAAGACAAAGATGACAACAGAAAGAGTTAACAAATAAAAAAAAACTATGTTGGTTCATTGTAGAGCACAGATAACCATTGTATTCTGTTTGCAGAGCAACAAAACAAATCACCAAAAACATTATAGCAACATGTTGGTGGAAAACGCAACTAGCTTTCCCAGAGAAATGGGCCGTCAGAGCGAGAGAGCACTAAACAACAGAAAACCGGCATCATACACCGTGACATTTCTGTGGGAAAAAAGCCACTGACATTTGAAAAGCAAGGATGTATTTTTTCATTACATAGCTTCTTGTTTATTATGTGCAGATGGAACAAGACAGATGTGTGTTGTTAGTGTCAAGAGAGGTGTGCTAAACTTGTCAGTGGGTTGTCTGAATGAGGAAGGGATAAAAACACTAGCGGTCTTACGAAAGCCATGAATAATGAAGCAGATTTAGTGTCGTGTCAACCACACACCAATCATGGTCAAATCAATGAATGTATCAATATAAATATACACACACAAAACAAATGTCCAGCAATATGTTTGAAAGAAATGCATAGTAGGTTTTCTAAGACTAATCAACGTAAATAATTACGTAATAATGAAATAATTGTTTCAGACATTATTATTATTAACACAAAAATGTAAATAAATTCTGTCATCATTTATTCACCCTCATATCTTTCCTAACCCATAAGACTTTCAATCATCTTTGGAACACAAGTGAATATATTTTTGATTAAATCAAAATTGACTGAAAGCTCTTTGATGCTTCAAAAAGTTAATGAAGAGATCGTAAAATGAATCCGTTTGAATTGAGACGTTTAGTCCAAATTTGAAGAGACTTGATCACTTTATAAGAAGAATTTAGTCTTTTATTCACATATAAACATTCAACAACTCTCAAATCAGTTGTGGGAAACAGAAGCTCAAGAATGTTGCTTGACACGCAAGAACCATTCTCGTGTTACGCAGCACGTTTGAGCTTCCTCAACAACCAATGAGGTTCCTTCTCGTGTTACGCAGCACGTTTGAGCTTCCTCAACAACCAATGAGGTTCCTTCTCGTGTTACGCAGCACGTTTGAGCTTCCTCAACAACCAATGAGGTTCCTTCTCGTGTTATGCATCACGTTTGAGCTTCCTCAACAACCAATGAGGTTCATTCATGTGTTACGCAGCACGTTTGAGCTTCCTCAACAACCAATGAGGTTCCTTCTCGTGTTACGCAGCACGTTTGAGCTTCCTCAACAACCAATGAGGTTCCTTCTCGTGTTATGCAGCACGTTTGAGCTTCCTCAACAACCAATGAGGTTCATTCTCGTGTTACTCAGGGAAAACTCAAAAGCATTTAAAAATCTATATATTCCTTCGTATTATCACTAACCATATGTCAGGCTTGTCCTTTAGGCTCCGTAGTAGCAGATATTAAACCAGTTCACTACTAATACACTAATGTGGAGATTTTGACATGTAGTGGCAAAGTTACTTATAGTTAGTAGAATGAATGTCTAAATGAACCATCAAAAAGTAAGTGTTATCAGGCTTTAGGATTTCAAGCCAGTACAGTACTCGCTCAAGGCAGCTTATCTGTTACCATTTAGTTTTGAAGCTTTTAGGCTCCATGTGCTTAGATATTAAGCAGACCGCCTACTAATACACTAATGTGAGTTTGCTGACATGTAGTGGCAAAGTTACTTATAGTTAGTAGAATGTCTAAAGTGAACCATCAAAATTAAGTGTTATCAGTTCAAATGATCTGTTCAAACCAGTACTACGCTCGAAATGACTTATCTGTTGTTTAGTTTTAGGCTTTAGGATTTTTTTCTGCTTGTCCATTCACGCTAGTATTTCAGATTTGCGCTTACTGCTCACAGAGGGTGACCTGAAATCTGACAGTAAATGATGAATAGTGGATTTGTTACACAAGTGCTTTAAAGGAGATAAAGCAGCAGTATTTCTAAATGTATCCAATTTAAAAGCACCGGCAGTTAAAATTCTAAAGAGGAAAAAAATTAAAAATTAGAGAGGTAAAAAAAAATGAAATAAATCAGACCCATCTGATCCCATTAGCGTCTAAAAGAGCCAGTGCTGAAAAGCAAACCTTTGGCTACAATGCCAGCTGAGACTTGATACTAGCAGCAACTTTGCCGGTGGCCACGCATAATCATGATCTGACAATTAAGAACAACTGCATTTCATTTCACAAGCTAAATCAGCTTGACATGAGGGATTGCCTGGGCCCTGTGGGCCAGTGTTGTTGAAAGATTAGACAGAATGCATAAAACTTTAATTAAACTACCTCTTCCTTTTCCTCATCCTTTCCTTTTCCTCTTTTTCCTTCTCTTTGAAGACACTGAATGCAAAAAGAGTTCCAATAAACTCTCTCGTTGTGTCATAACGCACGATTCTTAGCATGAAGAAAATTGTGCAAAAGTAGGTTACTTAACATGCAACGTTGTTTTTGTGTCACGCCAAAAAAAACAGCAGGCGAGAATGTGACCTTTTCATAAAGAAGCTTTTTTCTTCAGACAAATACTTTTACGTGCTAGTGTTCTGGACAGGTTCTTGCAAAGGATGATGGGAGGAGGCAAAAGTTCTTCAGTGTGCCTCGATCCATCACAGTGCGCTCTGACTCAACGTGGGTCCCCCTTTTCCTTCAGGGCCCTCAGAGGAAACCCAGCATCATGTCGAGCTGATCAATTACTTCAAACTCGCAGTTCGTCACCACCTCTCCTCGCTGCTTCCTTCAGGGAGGCCACACAAAATCACATTTTAATGAGCTTTCGCGACAGGATCCGTCGTACAATAAAAACATTTCCATTCAAACAGTCTCGTATCATCATCATGCCATTAGGCAAGAGAGAGCAGAGAGAAAAAAACCAAGTCACTTTTTTCAGTTTTGGAACATAAATCCTGTGCTATTAGCATAGGGGCAATGGTGTTAGATGTGATTAAATTAAAGGATGTTGCTGGATTTGTGGGCAGTGTTTGTAAAAGTTGAGTGTGCTGGGCTGTAAAACCACACCACTGGGCACTTTTTCGGCTTACGTCTCTTTGCAATTAAATCCGATTTCTTTCACCTGAGTGAGCAGACAACTGAAGTATCCATTACTGGCAGAATAAGAGCAGATATATAGTCCGTAACTAGCTGCAGGAAAAGGAAGCAATTATTTGAAAAAGTCTCAAAATCCAAAACAGATTTAAAAGTTTGCACGCCGGAGAAGATTTTGAGGTGAAGCAACATATGAATCTCAATTTTTTCATGATGCAACAGCACATAGTTCATGCCAAGAAAGCAACTGACGGACATCATCTTTGATTTTAAAGGTGTCATGTCACGAGAAACCGGATTTCCTTTGATCTTTTGAGGTGAGAGTTTGACATGTAGGAAACCATACTGTAACTATCAGAATAGAAAACCTTCCATCCAAAAAGAGTGACTCGTTCTGAACTTCTGCAACTAGCATTAAACAGATGAATGCATGAATATATGACTGTTCACCTTTTCATGGTCAGTACATAAGGGGGAAATATGATTGATACTATGGTAACACTTTAGTAGGGGGGACACATATACACTCACCTAAAGGATTATTAGGAACACCATACTAATACTGTGTTTGATGCCCTTTCGCCTTCAGAACTGCCTTAATTCTACGTGGCATTGATTCATCAAGGTGCTGAAAGCATTCTTTAGAAATGTTGGCCCATATTGATAGGATAGCATCTTGCAGTTGATGGAGATTTGTGGGATGCACATCCAGGGCACGAAGCTCCCGTTCCACCACATCCCAAACATGCTCTATTGGGTTTTGATCTGTTGACCGTGGGGGCCATTTTAGTACAGTGAACTCATTGTCATGTTCAAGAAACCAATTTGAAAAAATTCGAGCTTTGTGACATGGTGCATTATCCTGCTGGAAGTAGCCATCAGAGGATGGGTACACGGTGGTCATAAAGGGATGGACATGGTCAGAAACAATGCTCAGGTAGGCCGTGGCATTTAAACGATGCCCAATTGGCACTAAGGGGCCTAAAGTGTGCCAAGAAAACATCCCCCACACCATTACACCACCACCACCAGCCTGCACAGTGGTAACAAGGCATGATGGATCCATGTTCTCATTCTGTTTACGCCAAATTCTGACTCTACCATCTGAATGTCTCAACAGAAATCGAGACTCATCAGACCAGGAAACATTTTTCCAGTCTTCAATTGTCCAATTTTGGTGAGCTCGTGCAAATTGTAGCCTCTTTTTCCTATTTGTAGTGGAGATTAGTAGTACCCTGTGGGGTCTTCTGCTGTTGTAGCCCATCCGCCTCAAGGTTGTGCGTGTTGTGGCGTCACAAATGCTTTGCTGCATACCTCGGTTGTGGTTATTTCAGTCAAAGTTGCTCTTCTATCAGCTTGAATCAGTCGGCCCATTCTCCTCTGACCTCTAACATCAACAAGGCATTTTCGCCCACAGGACTGCTGTATACTGGATGTTTTTCCCTTTTCACACCATTCTTTGTAAACCCTATGGTTGTGCGTGAAAATCCCAGTAACTGAGCAGATTGTGAAATACTCAGACCGGCCCGTCTGGCACCAACAACCATGCCACGCTCAACATTGCTTAAATCACCTTTCTTTCCCATTCTGACATTCAGTTTGAAGTTCAGGAGATTGTCTTGAACAGGACCGCACCCCTAAATGCATTGAAGCAACTGCCATGTGATTGGTTGATTAGATAATTGCATTAATGAGAAATTGAACAGGTGTTCCTAATAATCCTTTAGGTGGGTGTACATTATTAACTATGACTTTTGCCTAAAAACTCATAATTTACTGCTTATAGTTAGTAAGGTAGTTTTTGTAGCATTTAAGTTTAGGTATTGGTTAGGATTAAGGGATGTAGAATATTATCATGCAGAATAAGGCATTAATATGTGCTTTATAAGTAATAATAAACAGCCGATATCCTCGTAATATGCATGATAATAAGCAACTAGTTAATAGCAAGAATTGAACCATAAAATAAAGGTTTACCAATACTATTATTCCCAAACACCAGAAGAACTAACGATAATGGTTGTTTCTGGTTGCGTAAAGGACAAGCCAGCTTATTTAATGTCCCAAATCATTTCAGAACGATCTATACCGACAAAATATGAAGCAGACTTTGCAAAACGGTTGTTAATACATAATAAGGAAAAAATTGAGCTCAATAGCAAACCTGTTCCTGTTCTAAGAGTCTGAGAAAGTATAGAAAATAGTTGTGGCACAAAAAAAAAAAACTATTATTTTATTCCTATTTTATTATATTTATTCCTGTGAATTTTCAGCATCATTACTGCATTTTTTGTGTGTCACATGAGTCTTTTGAAATCATTCTAATATGCTGATTTAGAGCTCAAAACAATTATTATTTTCAATGCTGAAAACAGTTGTGCTGCTTAATGTTGTTTGTGTAAAACTTGATTTTTTTTCAGGATATTTTGATCAATAGAAAATTTAAATGTAGCATTAGTTTGAAATAGACATTATTTGAAACAATGTAAAAGTCTTTACTGTGACTTTTGATTCATGTAATGCACCCTTGCAGAATAAAAGTATTCATGCCCCAAACTTTCAAAGATAGTGTACTGTAAGTGTACTTTAAAAAAAAAAAAAAAACACTAAATAAATGATAAGACATCTTTTCAACTCCCAACATTCAGCTGAGAGTGGTACATGTGGATTGTTTCAAAAAAGTCCCCACAAAAACCTGCTTTGAATGTTTGAAGGTCAGTTAGCAGGCACTTTGACAACCACAACAACAGAAATCCAGTCTCCCCACAGACAACATGAGTCACTTTGCATTTGTTTGTGTTCATAAATCTCAGGGTATGCTTCTTTATGCTATACCCTGTCAATTCTCATTCTCTGTAGTTGTGTAAAAACATTTGCATTCAAAAAGGAACAGGGAGATCTGAAATCTGAGTCTATCTTGGAATTTAAATCTCAAAGGCTAGAAATAAAGATAAACATTTACTTTAAAAGTAAAGAAACAACCAAGTGACATTTAACTCCATTATATTGACCACAGGTGTTCGTAGACTCCCTGAACTCAGACATGGGGTATGTCTCTTCTAAAGCTCCTGTGCACTGATAGAGGCAGCATTACCCCACAGAGACAGACATCGATATCTGCCCACACAAACGCCCCATAGCTCAGAATCTCAATGCATCTAATTAAACATCTTATTACTCTTCACTGCAGGGATCGAAACACGGCAAACCACAATGAGATCACCATTTGGCTGTAGAATAGTACAAAACAAAAACAATCACTAAGTTAGGTGGTCTAAATGTATTGCATTTGCATGTATACAGCGGTGGCCAAAATTATTAGATAAAAAAAAATATATAGACCCTTTTTTGCCTCCAAATCATGATTTTATTTCATAATGAAACGTGCAGATGCTTGCTCTGACCATCAAATATTAGATGAAGTGAGTCGTACTGTTTTCGTCCACTTTTAACTTTAATATTTGGAATGTGCACCTTTTGCAGCAATTGTCCTGAGAACATCAACACTAATGTTATCCCATGCCTTCTGCAACTGAAGCCAAAGGCTTTCCTTTGAATGTACAATAAATCTGTCCAGTTTATTTTCAGGCTCAACCCAAACTAGTCATCATTGTCGGTTCATCCTATGCAGAGTCAGACAAACGTCAGTCACCGAGCAGCACAAACGAAACCAAACCAACCAGCTTATGCTGCATTCACACTATAAATACTATAATTTGGAAGAGATGAAAACCTGTAATGTTATACTCAGGTCCAGTTCTACGGGGGTGCTAGAGGGTGCTAACCATCCTCAAATGCAAGCAAAAGCACCCTCAGTTGATACTGTGGCTAAACAGATTTGGCAGATGCATCTATTTACTGTGTGTTTTTGTAGCGTTTGAGTAATGTAGCCAATCACAGATAGTTGTTGATCTCTTGAACATGATCAGAATCTCAACAAGTTTCTAGGCTATTCAGCACAATAATATGCGAATTAGATACAGTGTATAGATGCATTACCTAGAATGGGAATGGCATTTATGGCCATGTTCGCACACATATTGCATAAAGTAAAATGGTATATCAAATTATTTTGTATCTTTCATAACATTAATCCCATTATTTGTCAATTCATGTCTTTTAATTTTCTCAAAAAATTAGTTCTGGTGTCCTCTACAGAGCAAAGGATATAGCATATAACATAGTAATTAAATATATGTATATATATAAATTAGTTTTTTATATAACTAAAATCTTTTTTTCTGGTTCTCAGGAAGATGACATGTTAAATAACAAATTAAAGCAGTGTAAAGGCAGACTTAATAGACACAAATGTAGCAACTATTTTTGAAATTCCAATTATTGGTAAAAGTGATGAAATAAATCATCATAAATTTCTCACTGTACACTGCTATGGTGGAGCAGTTGCTTAGCCTATCAGCACTTTACTAGAGCACCCTCAGTCATTTCAGAAGCACCCAGTGATTTGATTCTGTAACCGGGCCTGGTTATACTCGGAGCGGTTCGTGACTTGAATTTATTCGTTTCAATGGTACAGGTGGTACCGATCAACGCTCTTTAAGTTGTTTATGTTCATTATTATTGTAACGTTATGTGCTTTAAGACACAAGGTAGTTTAATGCCATCTCTCGTCTCGTGATGCTTTGCAGACTCTGCTGTTCATGTGTTTAGAAGGAGGCTCTGGCTCTAAAGTGAGGGTGGGATCTTATGCTTTCAAAGCTAACTCACTATTACTATCCGCTCCGAAAATAGCCTAACCTACCTTTAAATGATCTGAAATCAGTGCTGCGTCGATAAAAACACTGTTCAATTCTGTCTGCCACGTCACAAGAACCATTCAACCTGATTTGTGAGTAATGCAGAGGCTGACGTCAAACTACCCACATCAGCCATTTTCACCTACCTCATTGCTTGCTGGAGACTAATTGCCTGTAAAAAACAAGGTGGAAAAACAACATGACAAAACACATGGCTGCTACCTCCTGAAGACTACATCACTGCCGGAGTGTAAAAACCCCAGCACACCGAGCCTAAAACGCCTTTGATATATACTGGGTAACAGAGTAACGCACAAACATATGAGAGCACATTATGCATCATTACAAAAACGAGTAAACGAGGAAAGAGAGCAAGTGGCCAATCAGCTCCATACTGTCTTCCGCTCACATGTATAATGGCTACACCTTTATCTAGACAGCCTAGCGTGTAAAATATTCCTGCTGCAGGTCTTATTATTTCTGCTGCAGCAATGACAGTGCCTTATGGAGAGTGGTCTGTCTATACAATCTTAGACCTATTAATTGTAACAGGCGAGTGTAAAATCCAACAGGGAAAATGGGACTGGTTCCTTTTTCAAATTACATCTCCTTCATTGCAGGCTTTTGTGGCTGTCCACCTTTCTACAATTGACAACTGAAATGCATGACTGTAGTAGTATCCCCAATTATTAATTATTATATCAAATCTGGTCTGAACATTAGATATATAAATGTTCATTCCATTCTTCCTTCAAATGAGAGATTTTCAACAGAAGGAAATCGCATTGGGCAGACTTCCATGCACTTGCATGGATATCAATGCAAGCTGGAGGCAGATCAGATAGCAAAAACTTCCTGTGCCAACTTAAACAGAGCAGCATTGCAGAGTCACAAGAAGGCAGGGAGAAAGAAAAAAAAACTGTATCTCTCTCTCTCTCATACATATTTGCATAAAGACAACAATTGCTAGTATCCTTTACATTACAAGAGCAATTCTGACAGCTCCCTCCCAGTCTCTTAGGCCACATCCTTATGCGATAAAGACATTCCATTAATGCGAGTCGTGACATATCGATCACTGGATCGCAAACAGGAGCATTTGTTCCTCACCATCATGCTCACTGATGAATCTTCACAACTTAAGCACCATACACTTCAACACAGACGCCAGACTGAGAGCATCTTGAGTAACAAAAGCGATGTAATGCTATTAGGAGACAATATGACTACAAATTGATACTGATATTGATATTGCTATTTTAGTACATGCAATCATTTATTTTCCCAAAAACTCAAAAACTGCATGAATAGCTGTAAATAAAGTTGATAACTACTACGTATTGGGGGGGAAAAAGCATCTTTCTTTATTGACAGCCATTCAGATGTGGCTTACAACATAAAATAAACAGGTTTATTAAAGGTGCAGTAAGCAATTTCTGAGAAACACTTATGATATTTGATTGATATCACCATATAAGACATAAATATCTATATGCGATGCAAAAGACTATGCATGCTAACCATTACCATACTAAAATGGTAAAGACAACCGCTTGAAGAAACCAGACAAATCATATAGGCTATCACAATCCTGTATTTATTTTATTTGTCAGTACATCTGGTCTCTTTATACCGGACTGTCTGATATCCATATTTTATGTCATAAAATAAAGCAACTCTGGTTTTTTAGGTGCTTCCTCTGTTTCTCTGACTGAAAATATAACTGTATTGGGACTGTCACTGGAGAGAGTGCTAAAGCTCCTCAGGTCATATTTTTGGCGGAAAATTTGTAGAAATTATAATTCTTTCTAAATGTGATGTAAACATACTGTCCTGTGACTACAAATAAACAGACTGGATAAGTAAATGTGTGTGTCCTCTTTCTTTTGTGAAGTAACGGTAAATACCACATTATTTGCTACTTATGTGCAATCTTAATACAAATTAATTCATTATGATTAGGGATGCACCGATACCATTTTTTCAGAACCAATCTAATCCGATATAAAAAAAAATTGAGTATCAGCCGATACCGATACTGATACCGATACTGATGCCGATACCGACAGGATACCAATGCAGTGACGCAATCCATTATCCATGACAAAAATAGATGGTGGATAAACTAGATTAGTGGATTATTCCGCAGCAAACGTTGCTCTAGAAAAATCATGAGTGCACAATAATCTTATAAAATCTTATAAAATAGAAAGTGAATAGCTCTCAATCTGGTCAAATATTGGAAAAATCTGGAAAAACAAGTCAATATATCTATAGAAATAGGGCCTATATACTAGGAAAATACATTTATTTTAAATGTATAGTGCATCTTTTAATGAGGCAGCAACATATTATAGATTGTGTTGACCATCGTAACCAAACGCGACACGCAGTTAGAAAGATGAATTGAGAGTGACTGAGCCGCCGTGGAGGCAAGCATGCATTGAATTTAATGACTTGAATATTCATCTGTACCTCACATTAAACTATGGAATGACTTCAGAACACTTATATGGACGCTTTATACAATACAAACAGACGCTTTTATTATGTTGGTTTTGCGATCTCGCTAGTTTCCAGTAATTTCTTTCTGATTAATTTTCTGATAAAACTTCCATTTGTTGGTGAAATTATGGGCTTGTGTGACGTTGTTCCAGAGAGGTGTGTTATGGGCGGGTTTTAGTGAAGCGCTGAGGAGCTTCTAGCCCGACGGTGAAAACAGGTCGTTGCAAGAGGGAGGGGAAGTTATTTTGATTTAAGATTACAGCGCACATGAATTAAAAAAATTGGGCACATGAATAATAATGATGTGAACAGATAATTGATTTAAAACACTTCAATATCCCATAAAAAATTAGCCCGGCCCATTGAAAGCCCTGGCTCGCACTGTCCCAATAGTGGAAAATTGGCTAATGAAACAACCCTTCCTCTTCCAATTATATTAATCTTTTCCTCTTTGGTAATATCTCAGCTATCCCAGTCTTTCTACAAATCTTCTCTCCTCCCCATTCATGAGCATATAAGCCCCCTACTGCTCATTGGTTACAAGATTGGTTACATTGGTTTTGGTGCTCTATTTGAGCTCTGTCAAAACAAAAAGTGAAAGTGACGTGATGTGTCTTTTACCCATCCAAGTGCGTGCACACACACACACACACACACACACACACACACTCACACCCCCGGAGCAGTGGGCAGCAATCTTTTTCCTACAATGCCTGGGGAGCCATTGGTGCCTTGAACCTCATGTGTGGGTAATGAAAGTGGAATAGAACACTGTTCATTCACTCACCCACCTACATTTTCCTGCCATTAGGCCACAACTGGGCCACACAAAAGCAGGAATGTGACCTATCAAAGATCAAAGCAATGGGCATCAGAGGACTGCTGTATTAAATTAAGTCTGAGACATCATTATATAATAAGCCAAGTGATAAACAGTGGCCTTACAATGGCAGTCAAATTAAATGTAACTCAATCAATCTGAAAAGGTCAACTACAGTGCATCCAGAAAGTATTCACAGCGCTTGGAAAACATTTTGTTACAGCCTTATTCCAACATTGGATTAAAAAAAAAAGCTCCCTCAATTCTACAAACAATACCCCATAATGACAACATTAAAGAAGTTTGTTTGAAATATTTTCAACCACAATTATTGTAGCAACCACTGTTACAGTTCACAGTAACCATATACAAAGCTAAATAGACTGTAATAGCAGGGTTTAAAGACTGTATGAAATTGCGAAAGTCTTTTCTTCTCTATTCCTACATGTACTCGAGTGAAACGGCTTCTAGAACTAGAAAGAAATGTAGGAGGGACTTGATTTTGTCCATCATTGCTGTAATCTCATGTAAGTGACAGGTTGCACCGCCCCGCGCCAGTAAACACATCATCAGAGAAGAGAAAAGATGTGATTACGGAGCACATTAATTTAAAAGTTGGCCACAAATAATAATAATGTGCACAGATAATTGATTTAAAATACTACAATATTCCATTAAAAATTTGGATGGTCAATTTTGATTTCATGGTGAAATGAGTTGTTACAAATGCAATCAGTTCGCCATTCATTTAGTGAACTCAGGATCTGGATCTCTCACCAATCCTGTCAGCAGTTCTCCACCCACCTTATACAGTTGTAGTGCTTGAACGTGCTGGCGGCCTTTTGGCATTCTAAACACAGCTGGATGGCGCCTGGATAGTCCTCCTCCTGTAAAGTTAAATGCTCCATTTTACCTGAATATCTTTATCTAGACAATTTTTACAGGGCCAAAATAGAAAAACAGAGCTAGGAGTTGATTTTTGATTTCTATCATTACCCCCACAATGACAGAAACAATTTGAAATTTACATTTAGAGGACATAAACAGACTAGACACTTCAATTAGAGGGTGTAAGAGAAAATATTATAGCAAAGCATCTAATACCTTCTCAGCTGTTTATGAGTTCTCTTTCAAATATGAGGTGTTTTTGTGCATTGCACATTTGGACACATTTTTGTGCCAACTTACCTCCAGCATTTCACTCAGTCGAACATCAGTTCTTTGCTATAAGAAAAGCAAAAAGAAGAAGGAAAGAGTGTCTGTGAAATTAACATGCAGAGTATAGAAACTCTCTGTTTAGCCATTAACAATGTTGATGAAGTGATTACCAGAGTCTTTATGGTCCTTAAAGACTTCAGCAATCCTGTTAACAGCTGTCGGCGTCTCTGATTGGCCAACAGCCCAAGACTAGCTTCGGTGAAGCCTTCTTTAGCAGAACGAAGCTGCCTGGAAGCAGAATTGCAGCATTTGCGACGATTCAACAACTCATAAAAATATAAAAGTAAAAAAAAATTTTCACCATTTAATAGTTTTAAACTAGTTTTGACTTACTTTCTTCCAAATAATACAAAAATAAAAAATTTTCATGTTCTTTTTTTAAACTACAATGTGTTGGGACTTAAAGGGTTAGTTCACCCAAAAATGAAAATTCTGTCATTAATTACTCACCCTCATGTCATTCGACACCCGTTAGACCTTTGTTCATCTTCGGAAATCAAATGAAGATATTTGTTTTGAAATCCGATGGCTCAGAAAGGCCTCAATTGGCAGCAATGTCATTTCCTCTCTCAAGACCCATAAAAGGCACTAAAGACGTCGTTACAAAGTCCATCTCACTCCATTCTACAAGAAAGTTATGAATCAGCGGTTCGGAGCGCCAAAGTCACGTGATTTCAGCAGTTTGGCGGTTTGACACACTATCCGAATGCTGATTCATAACGCTCCGAAGCTTCAGGAAGCTGTGTTTTGAAATCGGCCCATCACTATATAAGTCGTATATTTCGTTTTTTTTGCACACAAAAACTATTCTCGTCGCTTCAAAATTAATGTTGAACCACTGTAGTGAGATGGAATTTGTAACAACGTCTTTAGTACCTTTAAGGTTTTGAGAGAGGAAATGTCATTGCTGTCAATGGAGGCCTTTCTGAGCCATCGGATTTCAACACAAATATCTTCATTTGTGTTCCATAGATAGTTACGGGTGTCGAACGACATGAGGGTAAGTAATTAATGACAGAATTTTCATTTTTCAGTGAACTAACCCTTTAAGTGTCAAGTTTAAAGTAGTCCGTACAACTTGTGTGCAGTATTCCATGTCTTCTGAAGTCATATGATTTGAAAGAGAGAAACGCAAGTTGTTATTCATCAAAAAACTTGAAATCATCTCATTAACAGGTCTATGCAGGTCTACATTTTCCGCTAAAATCTCAGTGGTATAGTATTCACCCATAGCAAACTTCTTAATTTTTCAATAATTAGAGCTAATTATATTATATTATAATATAATACATTACACATTTTTATAAGAAACATTTATTTCATTTCTTAATAATAAATCAAATTATTCCAAATTACATTAGTGTTTTCTACGAAAACAGCAAAAAAACAAAAAAATGTAGTATTGCCAACACAGAAGTTGCGTATAAATATATATATAGCAAAGAATATTTTGATCCATATTTAGATTTTGTTACAGTTCAGCACTGAGAAGGTTTGAGCGCAGATTTAGTCACAGCAAACATCGCAAGCAGCTCGTGACAGAACACAGACTGGCTGAATGACACTTTCATTTAAGCAGAGCATCTCAAATGGAGATCACTAAACTCTTACTTCAGCTTACTTGTTTATCAGTGTTTTCCAACATTGGTGCTTCTTCTGCAGTGTACAGAGAGTGTGAGAACGGTTGCCAGATTGCAAAGATTAAGTAAACAACAGGCAGAAAATGGACCCTTCTAACATAAAAGCTCTGATTGGGGGAATAAAGCCCCAATTTATACTTCTGCGTCGAGTGTACGCCGTAGCTATGTCGTAGGCTGTGTGTTGCACGCGTAGCCTACGATGTACCCTGGCGTGCACCTCTCCAAAAATGTAACGATGAGTTAATTCTATGCGGACCGCAAGCGCTGTGATTGGTCTGCCAGAACCCCTTCCTCAGGGGTACACATGCTCCCTCTGCACGTTGGCGCAGAAGTATAAATGAAAATCATGAAAAATTTGTTGATATAGTCACAGTTATGGTCATGGGAAAAAAGCTTGTCGAAGAACATTTTGTGTCATAGATTTCGTTAACGAAATTAACACTAGTATATACGAAGACATAAGACTTTAGTAATGAGCCTTAAAAGCTTTAAAAACTTTCAGCATAAAGGTAGATCATATCAATATTGCTTTGTCCTGTTGTAGGATTCTTCCTCAATGTGCTTAATTTTCTCTCAGGTTGAACTGGCACCAGAAGTTGCAATAATCACTAAGGCTAAATGGCGAAACGATCATACACTGGTGCCTTTTTGTGCATTCGTGAGGGAAGTGAAGATGTTAAATTCACTGAGAAATTCTTTCACAAAGCCAGTCTGAAAGATTTGTTCTGGCTGATCCACTTCTCAAGATCAACTCCCCGATAGAACAGCTCACTGGAGTGAATAATGATGTAAATCTCTTGCATGCCTGTTTTTCACACAAAGCTATCGTGCGACTTCAGAAGTCTTGGAATATTGTGCATGGGTTGTATGGAAGATTTGTTGATACTTTTATAGACCTTTTTAAAACTTGGAAACTTTAATCCTCATTCCAAGTCAATTTTTTCTCTTTTTTTAGTTCCACTAAAGAAAGAAAGTCAATTTGGAACAACTTTTGGGTGAGAAACACAACATAACTTTAATTTATTATGTGTACTATTCCTTTAAACCTGATTTTTTACACTTTATAGCAATAAAAGCTCTCTGACCTTCGTGCATTAGTGCAGATGACTGCCGCCAGCTGTAGGTTGGTCTGCAGAGATGTCACTCTCTCCAGCTCCTACAACAAGCATGATTTTAAAGTTTTTTGACAGAGTTTATCCAGAACATTAGGCAACCATTACTTTGGCATCCTTTGAAGTAGACAAGACAATTGAGACAATGGCTATGACCTTCCTTTCATTTAGCTGGATATTACCTCTCTCTGAACTGTGATTCTAACCTCTGTGCTTAATGGGTTCAGGCCAGAAACACTCTCTTCTATTAGGCATGTTTTTCAGGCCCGTTATGAACAATAAAGCGAGAGAGATGATAATGGCGACAAGCTTTCATTATGAGAATGAGAAAAGCAGCACAATGAGAAAGAATGTGGTCCTTTAACCCACACCGGCATGTCCACAAACTGATACACAGTTGAAGTTCATGGCTTTTTGCAAGGTTTTTTCTTCCCCCCTCATACATTCTCGGGGTTGAAGAGCGCAGCTGTCACAGCCTGAGGTGAGCTCACGCTGAGTAACCCAGTCTTTCGACGCACATTAGATCTGGCCAACAGAGCCAGCCTTCAGCACTGAAACATCATCCCACTGTCACGTTAAAGATAATTATTTGACCAAAGAATATGAGGTGGAAAAAATCGATTCCACAGAGAGGGCTGCTGAAACAGAGGCTCCTTATGCAAAGCATCACAAGGAGAACCGTTCATTCTTCAAAAGGCTATCAGTAGCAAATACCCTGAAGAATGCTGGAAGGTTTCTGAGAGATGAACAGGCCGTATTGAGCTTGTGCCTTGAGAACATCTTGCAGACTCAAAAGTACCGTTGAATAAATGACAGCACAAATAGGAATAAAACAAAAGTGTAGTGTTTAATTTGTTCTGCCGTTCGGGTCTACTGACAAACACATGGAAGGCGTAAGGTTAGCAGAGTGTCTGTGCCGAGGAAACACAGGCTGGTGGTTTAGCCAGGCATGTGCAGAATAAATCTGTGCGATTTAGTTCGGCGGAATCTCTGTCTCTGTGAGACGGAGAGCTTTTGAAGTGCCCTTGGAGCTGCCCTCGCTAGAACAGGAAGCTGAACTCAGCCATATCCCCACTGAGTCATAGGGTCCTTAAGGGATCCAGTGGGCTTCGGAGCTCAAACAAGAGTGACTCACTGTCTCCTCATACACACCGCAGCGAAACACAATTGTTACTCCTCTTCTGAGTGATAAATCCTGCTGAGTTTGATAAATCTCAAAGACCCATTACAATTAAATTCAGTCCCTAATGTGATTAAATATAACCAAGACACAACTGTCAAATACAGCTAAAATCACACAGCTTAAACTGTTGGCATAAACCTTGCTTATTTGTACCTGTAAGACCAAAATGTTGCCAAAATCTCAATCACTGTAATTTCGGAATTGAATCATGCTCTGCAAAAAGATCATGTTGTTTATCATTACTTTCCCAGATATTACACAAGCAATTTCATCTGGATTTGACGTCTTTATACAAATATCAGGTCTCATGGCATTGAGTGACAAGTTAAAAATAGTTGAGTTCTCCTACATTAGCCGCTTTTCCACCATCAGGCCAAACCACTCGTTGCTTAACTGTTCCATTCCGTGATGATCAGTTACAGATATGGTTTCATTTTCCACTGTGGGCTTGATAAAAGGGCATGTTGGAATGTACAGACGGTATATGTAAATAGCGACCGCACTATGAAGGATAATTGGATCATATTAACTTATGTTTACTTCGCTCAAATAGCACGTTTGATCAGCTACAGAGAATCTGGTAGCCAGGCAACAAGCAAGTATATAATCCTGAATGCCGATGTCGCTACATCCACGCTTAGCCAACTGCGCTGTGCATTCTGGCTGAGAATGGTTTGTTATCACGCCGTGCAAAACCAAGCTTAAGTAGAAATTTGGGAGACCATTCTCCATTAATGCTCCACAACATCTGTATTACCCAGGTTCATTCTTACATATTGTACATAGTGACTGTAATCTTGGAATGTACATGTGAGTTCTGTATGCACTAAGATCCAACAGCGACTCTATTTTTGGCGAAGACTCTGGGTGTTTGGGGTTGGACAGAGGATAATGATGTTATTTTATCACGCTGTGATAGAGAGTGTATTACATTATGGAATTGGAGCTTGGTTTGGTAGCATAACAGTTAAGTTAAAATAAAAAATAAATAGACTGGTTCATACAGCAGTGAAAGTGATGGGGGTGAGGGAGTATCCTCCCTCCAAGTTCTCTTTGAGAAGACCATAGCTAGACAGGCTAGGTAAAAATATAGCATACCCCTCTCATGTCCTTCACTAGAATACGAAATGCTCCCATCGTGTAGACGCTATAGAGTTCCAATCAAATATAGGAGAAGATACCTGAATAGATTGATTTGGTCCAAACAGCTCTGGTTCGAGCATAGTTGCAACAAGTCCAGACCTCAAATGTTGTAGGTGGGTCTAAGTTCGGCTGGCATCCAGGCTATGAATAGATACTCTTTCATCCTTTTATCAGTGAATATCCTTAATTCAGGACATAAGGTGAAGGTGGAATGAGGGGCGGAGTTGTAAGTATTGAATGCACTTATGACTGCTCTTGTCCTGTGTTTGCTAAATGCACAATAATTGTATGTATTTTTATGTGGCAGCCTGTATGTCCAAGACAAATTTCCCTAGGGACAAATAAAGTAATCTTGAATGCGTAATTTTTTCCACCAAACTCGTACATCGCAAAACCTGTCCAGTAGTCAATTTTTTTATTGGTTAGGGTGCAGGACTCCAGAAAGCAACCTTTTTTCCTGTGGGTGCGACTACATTTTGTTAGAAGGAGTCGCACTGGTGCCACAACACATTGCTCAAATGATAAGAGCTGCCATTTCTGTTGCATATGAGAAACATCAAACGGCAAATAAGCGAAAGTAAAATCGAAAAGTGCCACTCGTTTTAGCTGCGCTGCATGGACCATTTATCAGCTCTGACCAATATTAGACAATATCTATTATTTGTTGCATTATTTATCCTGATATCACTATAAAGCTGCTTTGAAACAATCAGTATTGTAAAAGGCACTATATAAATCAAGGCGACTTGACAACGCACCGCAAGCTCAGAACAGGTACTCACGGGCCATATGAGACACCTTTACTACACACAGTGCTGGGAGATCCTTCACCACAAAATAACAAAGCAGCAAGATCTAGTGGAAAGCGTACAAATTCAGTTCAGAATTTTGAAGGGGAAAAAGTAGGAAGTCATAAACTCCAGGATAAATTATGCCTGCTCTAACCCACTCCAGCTCCTAGTATTAAAGTATCCTGTTGTCATTTTTGTGTAAATGCATTTCTGTGTAGACACCTAAACGCCACATCAGAAAATCTTCAGTGCCAACTGTTCAATATAAATGGTATTAAGTGTGGATTGTATTAGCATAAGTATTGTTAGCTTACAAACATGGTAACATCAAACTTTATTGAAATCAACTGTGAACTGAGTTCCGGCCTAGAGGTTTTATTTCAGTCAGGACGCCATCTTAGAAGTTGACATATATGCTGCCAATGTATGCTATACACATCAAGGTTTTAGAAAAAAGCCCAAGTGATATGATACACCACTCTTTGACTATTTGTGTGGTAGGCACAACAAAATGTATCACAAGATATCTAAAAGCATGGGTGGCCTATAATACAGCTCAAAAGCATGGCTGAAATCCCATCTTATCTCTAAAAGGCCTGGGACAAATGCAGGCTGCTGAGGTGTAAAATAGCTTGTGGCAAAGCACCAGCAGACTTAAAAGCTCTTCAAATGGAGGAACACAAATAACCATACTTCGCTCTACATCCATCCGCCGTGTTGTTGTCCGTTGTTTAAGACATCAATGGTTTAGCACTTTCTATTCATGTGTGCGTAGGAGACCCATTGACTCTGTATGTGTGGGTTTTCCAGAAGCGTTCTCTTGTTAAGGTTACAAGACTAGTCTATACTTAGAACTTCAAAACATTAACTTCAGCTATAAATAGGTAAAAGGATTTATTCCAGTGATGTGAATGTTTTTTTTTTACAGAGTGCGTATTTACACCAAGTGCAAATAATGTGCCTTGTTGGCAAGTGCTATTCGCACTAGCTCCGCCTAACAATGCTTGGTTGGGCCAAACAAGAAAAAAAAAACTATTACTATCACTATTTTCAATTATTGTAAATAGCATCTGTTGTTATTTGCACTTAGTGCAAATAGTCGTTGCCTTTTTTATTCAACGTGCATTCTCAATGTTGTATAAAAAAATCTGAGAAGGCATAAAATATGGTATTGTCCACCTCAAGGACTGATGCAAGATGAATATCTAATGTTTTTTATGCTGGCTTCACTCAAGGACAATTTGCTGTGACATGACTCTAGCAGCAATCTTTAAATGTTTTTGTTTCACTGTCCATTACACAGGCTGAGACTAAGGTCAGAAGATGAATATCTTCATTCCATTCTGGATAAAGACATTTGATGGGTGACACTTTCAAGGTGAAGCATGTCATTTCTGGGCCACTAGCATCACCAAATGGAACGGTATAAAGCAGGGGTATTCAATTAAAGTAAAGAGGTCCGGTCTATATTTCCTTCCCAGTGGAGGTCCGGACAGTACTTTTTTGGAACAGTTATACATTTCCACTGGACCAGCCATATATTTTGTGTAAAAATAAATAAATAAATAAACACTTAAGATAGTCAAAGATGAAAATCTTGGGCCCAGAGAGCATTTACCAAAAAAAGTAAATATTTCTACCGACTGGATATGAATATAAAAAGGTTAGATCAGATGTTGTATCAGGTTTTTTTTTTTACATTTAGACACTTACGTGTATGGCACATAGAAGTCATTGGGACTGAGAAAACGTTCTGGAGATGTTTATTTTTATATTGTCTTCCCTTGCCATAGCTAAATATTTTTCCAAATTATATATTTTTTTATTATGAAATGCTCTTAATATGCTGATTAATAACGCTAAATGTATGGGGGGACTTCTAAAGGCGCCACACGTTAACATGTCACTTAACTTGACAGATACAAAAATAATTGTACTTGCTGCATTCTTGTTCTCTGCAGTGTATCATAAAAAGTATCTATTTTGCTTCATGTTTCTGCTACTGTTGTTAAAATAACCGCATAATCTGCTGCTCTTAATGTGGTGCTTTACATCTTTATCAGGAGAGACAAGCAATGCGCGCGGAGCGGAAATCGCTTGAATGAAGCGTGTTTGGTTCTAGATTAAAATATTAGAACATGTAGCACCAAAAGATCATTACCGTAAATAAACCTGAGCGCTGGTGGTGTGAACCGCTCCCTTGTTTCGATGCTCTGCTCACTTTATACAATAGAAACGGTAAAATGGCACAATTATGTTCCCGGATGGAACCAAGCCGGGGGCCCGGAAATGGACTGCAGCCTGCTATTTGAATACCACTGGACTAAAGTATAACTGTATACCAACTCACGGTAAACAGCAAAATCAGAACAACTTGAGCGATTGTAGATTATGACAAATACAGTAGAACTGCAAGTGGACAGAATGGAAAATAAATCTGAAGTTTTTTTAAGGACAGTTGAGATATGAAACTTAGATTTAAGCAGAGATGAGCTGCAGAATTTTACAGATCAAAAACTGTTGTGATTTTATCATCAACATAGTCTTTTCTCCACCAACTTCTTACAGAACGTAAAACATCCTTCTAGGTTAAATTATGATTTTAAATTAAGATCACACATTCTTTAGGCTTTTGTCCAATCCAATTTTTCTCATGGGGAGGGGCTCAATTTGTTATAATTAAACTATTAAATCAAAAAACAAAATTAACTATTGCCTCCATCAATGAACACGACACATCATTCAGTCAATCAGGCTTCATCAAGAAAGATTCCAAACACACCACACAATTCCACACAACGACTGAAAGGTGAAAATCCTGGCACAGATCACAGCAGAGCATTTCAGGATGTGAATATCTTTAAGAGAATTTTCAAAAGGATCCAAAGTGATCCATTTTCAAAGGGATTCACAGTTATTAAAAATGTAAGAGAAATATGACCGCAGGCCATAGAGGACACGGTGCATTGACTCTTCCTTTTACTTCCACTTTGTTCCTTAAGTGTGATAGTGATAAAAAGCACACATTATCTTCAGCCTATCTGTCAGCATCATCTGCTAAGCACATTGCACAAATATTATTTTAAGAAATATATATTTAGAGAGTTCAACGGTTTGAGAAGCAAGTTAACTAGGATGCAGTTACAGTCATCATGAAACAAAAGTCAAGTTTAAAGCGTGGCAATTACAGTGGGAGCCAAAGGGGCACATTTTTGGATGATTTAAAAGCAGTAACAGGAAGTTTATAATTTTATGAATGCACTCTAAATAATCACTAAATAATCACACTAAAATCACTTTAACATACACCGATCAGGCATAACATTATGACCGGGTGAAGTGAATAACACTGATTATTTCTTCATCACGGCACCTGTTAGTGGGCGGGATATATTAGGCAAGTGAACATTTATTCCTCAAAGTTGATGTGTAAGAAGCAGGAAAAATGGGCAAGCATAAGGATTTAAGCGAGTTTGACAAGGATCAAATTGTGATGGCTAGATGACTGTGTCAGAGCATCTCCAAAACTGCAGCCCTTGTGGGGTGTTCCCGGTCTGCAGTGGTCAGTATCTATCAAAAGTGGTACAAGGAAGGAATAGTGGTGAACCGGCGACAGGGTCACGAGCAGCCAAGGCTCATTGATGCACGTGGGGAGCGAAGGCTGGCCCGTGTGGTCTGATCAAACAGACGAGCTACTGTAGCTAAAATTGCTCAAGAAGTTAATGCTGGTTCTGATAGAAAGGTGTCAGAATACACAGTGCATCGCAGTTTGTTGCGAATGGAGCTGCATAACAGCAGACCAATCAGGATCTGCCAATGCTGACCCTTGCCCACTGCCGAACGTGCCAACAGTGGGCATGTGAGCATCAGAACTGGACCACGGAGCAATGGAAGAAGGTGGCCTGGTCTGATGAATTACATTTTCTCTTACATCATGTGGATGGCACATGTGTGGCGCTTACCTGGAGAACACATGGCACCAGAATGCACTATGGGAAAAAGGCAAGCCGGCAGAGGCAGTATGATGCTTAGGGCAACGTTCTGCTGGGAAACCTTGGGTCCTGACATCCATGTGGATGTTACTTTGACACATATCACCTGCCTAAGCAGCATTGTTGTAGACTATGTACACCATTTCATGGAAACGGTATTCTCTGGTGGCTTCCCTGGATAATGTGCCCTGCCACAAAGCAAAAATGGTTCAGGAATGGTTTGAGGAGCACAACAACAAGTTTGAGGTGTTGACATGGCCTCCAAATTCCCCAGATATCAATCCAATCGAGCATTTGTGGGATATGCTAAAGAAACAAGTCCATGGAGGCCCCACCTCACAACTTACAGGACTTAAAGGATCTGCTGCTAACATCTTGGTGCCAGATAACACAGCACACCTTCAGGGGTCTAGTGGAGTCCATGCCTTGACGGGTCAGGGCTGTTTTGGCAGCAAAAGGGGGACCAGCACAATATTAGAACATGTTATGCCTGAATGGTGTTCATATTGTTTTTCTGTCTTGTGGATATACTATTGAAACGGACTGTCTCCATTCGCTTATATCATAAATTCTGTAACTCTCAAATTATTTCCCTAACCTTGGTGAAAAAGGAACAAGCCAGCAGTCATAGTTAATTGAACCCATCCTGCAGACCCAATTTTCCCGGATGTGACAGACTGCTTACCTTAACATAGGAAGGCTGTTTCTCCAAAATGAGGTCTGCCACTCTTTTAGATACCTGTAAGATGAGAACACAAGCTAAAGGTTAACATCTGTTCAACATGTCCAAGCTTCACAAGACTACATAATCTGTTTGTGCAGATTTAATGCCTCTTTTTTAATCATTTGAGGCATTAGCTGAGGCTTTAAAAGGAGGAAAAGGAAAAACAACATAAAATGTGAGACTTCTAATTGAATTGAACTATTTTAGGCTTTTCATGTCTTCCACATCTCAACAATTAGTCTGTAATAATATAATAAATAATGTTTTCTTGGCACATTCAGTGGGTAATAATGGCCCTGTGGAAGGTCAGGCCATAAATATAAGGCATACTGTGGCACGCTCCAATCGATATGTGCGTCACACCGTGGGGCTGTCAGGAACGAGAGGACGGGGCGGCTGTGAAGTGTTGGTGTGTCGGTGAGAGCCGAACAGATGGCAGACTCAGCTGAGCAGCAGCGTATGTTAGCAGATCTCACTGTGCGAAAAGCTGAGACCGACTGGCAGGAGAGTGCTGGGATGCGTGTATGTGTATGTGTGATAAAGACAACTGAAAGAGACATTTTCAAGAGCACCTCAACTTGCTTTTACATATGCATCAGCTCCTGGCTCTTAAAGGGATAGTTTTGCTTTAATTTAGTTCAACTTGATGTACTAAAACAACTAAAACTGAAATTAAAACTATCTACTAAATCTACATTGATACTAAAATTACAGTCATACCGGTTTAAAGGGAACATATTATGCCCTTGGAACTTAAACGCTCTGTTTAGTTCCTGTGTCAATGACGCCCCTCCTTCTGAAAAGCGCTATGTGCTCTGATTGGTCGGCTGGACTAATGTGTTGCGATTGGTCAATTGCTTTAAGCGTGTGAGGGAAATGTCACGCCCCTTACCATAACTACGAGTTAACACACTACTAACACAACTCAAGCAACTAACGCAACTCAATGCCTTGGGCGGGAATTATTTAAATGAGGAATAGTGAGATGTGTTTGTTCCCAGAAGAAAACTCAAGGCTATTGTGCGCACTGATATAGAGAATAACAATCTTTGGAGTGACTTTGTGCTTTGTAACTTTGCAGAACTTTTTTGTGCTCAAACATAAATATTACACACAAAAAAAAAAGAGTTGAAATTTTAAAAAAGCATATTAGGTCCTCTTTAAAACAACATGATTGTGAGTAAATTATGATAGAAGTGTCATTTTTGGGTGATCCTTTTAAGCCAGTTTTTACTAACTGATTATTAAAATCACAAGCAATAAAAAAACTGGAAGACACAGTGTTATTAACACCAAGTGAACCTGCAATTTACTTATGGAATGAATATTTTCACATTGTGCAAATATGACCAAAGGAGACCTCGACTCAGGAAGAGGGAACATGATTTTCACAAAGCTCACTGCTCCACCTATTGGTCGTTCATTTCTGTTAAAGACCCCACAGAACGGATCGACGCCAGAATGAGAAAACAAGCTGTGAGGAGTCATCCGGTGTGCTATTTCCAAAAACGAAAAGACAGAGCCTCTGAAAACAGGTGGCCAACACACTCTCTCAGACTTCGACAGGCCGAACACGACGATAACCGGCAAAGCTGTCTGTCAGCGAGGCACAAGACTCGCTCTCTATGCCTTCCGGCAGCCAACTGTGAGTGATTCCTGCATGGGTAATAACTCTAATTAGAAATCTATTAACCAGTGCCTGCACCAGAGCAGTAAACAGCCTGCAATTTTCTCTACCGCTGGTTCCACAAATCCAAATAGACTTACTTACAATTCCACGTTATTTTCCAATTATGGCAATCTTTCTTACAATGACAAACAAATTTTACTAAATTAATAAAACTCTTTATTAATATGGTTCATTTTAGCTAATGACTACAAGCAAAGACTTTCCCAGTCATCTAATCAGCTAAAACAGCATCACATTAAAATAGAACTGGAAAGAAAAACTTCATTAGAGAGAAGAGTGAACACAAAAGACCTGCCGTAAACAAGATATTTGTTGGGCCTGGTCAATACTGCTTTATTCATATTGCAAGGGAATCAATTGACTTTCATTGCCAGATGTAACAGACAATGAAAGGCTCATTTAAAAGCATCCTTTTAAGAATTCATCATTTGAAGGATTTTGTGCCCTATCATGTTCTTTTAAGGGTATATAACACACACAGTTAATCTCATGTTAATCTTGAGTACTTGTAGAATAGTACTGCATTCTTCATATCTCAGAAGAGTCTTTAGTTGTATCAGATTTTTAAAAGACAGATACGCTGTACCGATTCTTTCCGAAAATAGCCGAGCTTGTGCAGGCGTGCAGTGGGCGGAGCTAAAGAGTCACAATCACAAACACACACACACGAAATACATCATGGCATTATCTCTGGATAACTTTAGATTAACTATACGTTTGTGATGTTCACATTATATGAACTTACGCGTCGATTGCCAACCAAACACAGACATTTGATGCAGTTCCACTCATCGCCTGCGATTTTGACAAACACACTTGCAGAACTCCGTTGCGGCCCCGGAAAAGCAAACTGCATCCGCTGTTTCCTTAACACTGGGTAATTTGGGAAGCTGAACAAGGTTATCTTTTCCTCATAACCAAAAACACACTTCTTTAATGACATTGTTGATTTTGTGGTCTAAAAAAAAAAAGACAGCTCTGCTGACAGCTTGCGTAACCCGAATGAAGCTCGTTGATGAGCGCGCTCTCGCTCTGGTTGATGTGCACATGCTCATCCAGGAGTGTCCATACAAAAAATGCTGCCCTTTATGACATCATACAGGGCTATACTCAAAAAAAAGAAAAAACTTTACAAAACTGTATTTGGCACAGAAATACTCCATCATAACTCATTTTGTTGACATTTGCCATGTTTAGCATGAGAATCCAACCCTTAACAGTGTAAATAAGTCAGAATGCACGAAAAAGCTTTAGACCTCCCCCCTTTAGGTAAATTGTAAATAACTTATGCAATGTTAAAAAACAAATCAAGATGTTCATAGATTCAATTCTAGATTTAAATGTAAAAATGTTAATATTTAGTGTAAAAACTGCTTTCAAAATATTTCTCACACAACTTTACCCTTGCCACAAGTTTGGCGCCTGATTTTTTTAATGTTTTTGAAAGAAAGCCTTTTATGCTCACCAACGCTACATTTATTTGATCAAAATAGCTGTTTTCTATGTGAATACACAGTATTTTAAAATGTCATTTATTAATTTGATGCAAAGCTGATTTTTCAGCATCCTTACTCCAACCTTCAGTGTCACGCAAGCTAAAGATATTTTGTAAATTTCAAAATTTAAGTAGTTGTAATATTGTCCTATCCTAAAAACCATACATCAATGGAAAGCTTATTTAAATCTCAATAAATTAAAAAAATTGCCCCGTATGATTGGTTTTGTGGTCCAAGGTCAAACATGGAGATTTTCTGTTTATGAAACAGTAAGTATCAATGTTGAAGACTATGGAAGCTTGTTTCTGCAACGAAACAAAACAATTCAAAAGATTATTGCGACTTCCCGCAATTTTGACCTTTTTTTTTGCAAAAGCGAGTTTATATCTTGCAATTCTAAGTTTACTCAGAATTGTGAGATATAAGCTAAATTATGAGGGGGAAAAAGACTGTGTTTTTTCTCACAATTGCACGTTTATATCACTCAATATGAGAGAAAGAGTCAAAATTTCAAAAACAAACTTTTTTCTAACAAAATAATCTTACTGTAAATGTTTTATATAATATAAAACAAATGGGGTTATGAATAACTTGGACAGGATAATACAGTTCTCTGGACATGTATCCTTTAAGAAAAACGTTTTGATTTAACCTTTATTGATTGTTGTCTCCATTTGTAGCACAATTTCATCATCTCAATGAAACATGTAGTAGTAAAGAATGAGTAGGTGTTTCCAAATCTTGGAAAAAGACTAAAATCACCCTGCTGAGAATATTATCAGCACTGAAAACGTATTCCTGCTCCCCAAAAAAAGATACAGAAAGGCAAAGGGAAAAAAGACAGGCTTATTCCGAAATACACTTGCACTGCAGACAAGCAATTAGCTCAGTGATGAGTTCCTGCCAAAGAAGTGTCAGAGCTGCATGTTAGCAGAAGAATAGGCTGCCACCTCCAATAGACCAGATGGATTTTTCTCCCACTGACCCGTCGCATCCACAATAACCTACATCTGCCAACGACACATTCACAGACTGTGCATATGGGCACTCAAGTAAAATGATTTTGGAGATGGTTTTCTCTGAAGCCGAGGGAGAAAACGCATCGTTACTGTCAATAATGCCACATACTCTTATGTAAATGACACAGGGGGAGCTTGTGTAAATCATGATTAAAATACCACGCCATGTGAGCGTGCAGAGCGAGAAGTAACGGCATTCAGCGGGAAGTTGGCCTCACAGAGGGCTCATCCTCTGATGCCTGCAGCTGTCTGTCATGACACGGGATCAGTGTTTGGGGACAGGGCCCCTGTGGTGACCTCAGGGCTGCTGGGTTGCCAGCGAATGGTCTACTCGTGGCAGACCACAACAGATAGCGTCAGACTGAGTCATCGGGTACCCCCAAGGATCCCGGGGGCTGCATCTTTCACCCTGCACTGGGCCGACAGGACAGCTGTGCGTAAGCAAGCATCTTAAGCAAGAAATAACAAAGACAGAGGGTGACATTCCTCTTTAAAAATTTGTTTCTAAGGCTGCAGTGAACTGAAGATCACCCCGGATCAAGACAGAATGCACTCGCGCTTTCACAAGCATGCTACACCATGCACGGGGTCTGCAAGATTTGGTAAACACACACACACACACAAAAAAAAAAAGATGTTTGCAGCAGGAAGATATACCAGCTCTGAAATGGGTCAAATATGGGAATTAATTATAATTCACTTAACAGTTTTTTTAAATCTTTATTTTTCCCCCAATATATATTCATCAAATATCAAAATGTTCAAAAAATGTAATTCAATTTAAAATAACTTATTTCTATTTTAATAGATTTTAAAATATTAAATATTAAAATATATTCATTCATTCATTAATTCCTGTGAGTGCAAAGCAGCCATTTCTCCAGTAAAAGTAATACGGGATTAATAATTCCTTTGGTCCTGGAAAACATTAAATACACAAGAAATCCTCATGATTTTATAACCTAACCTTGAAAAAAAACTAAATGAAAGTTTGACTCAATATTGTTACAAATTGTTTTATAATTATTATTATAATATTTATATTTTTATTATTGCTATCACTATTATTACTTAAATTTACCCCTTTAATAGCATATAATTTATAAGATATATAGTGATTTTTTAAAATTAATTTATTAGGACAAAGTCAAACATAAAAAAATTATAAAATTACAAATGTAAAAAAAAAAAACGTCATTCCTGTCATTGGTGTTTTCGATATTAAAATCTTGAAGTTTGACAGTGTAAAGTGTTAAAAAAGTATGATTTCCCCACCGCATTGAAAAAGTTATTAATTTATCTATAAAATTAATTTCATTATGTTCTTTAAAATTTGTTCTACAAAGTTTGATCAAAAATGTATTTACTGTATTGTTTTTTTGTCTGATCAGTTTGAGATAATAAAAAAGATAATTTTGATAATTTACTTTTAGATTAAAAAATATATATTTATCAGATAAAAGTAAAATAAAATAAGAAGTTAAAAAATAAGATAGATTCCAATTAAGTTTTGCTTCTTAATAATGTCAATATAAAAAATCAACTTTAATGAGAGGACACTAAACTGTGACTTGATCTGAAGTTTTGAATTGAGTGAAACATTTTTATCTATCTATGATCCACAGATAAACAGTATCAGTTATGATGCAAAAGAAGCCATGATATCATACAGTATGTGTCACTGCAAGCAGCCTCTGAGAGAGCGGACTGTTTCTTAAAAGATTTCTCTGAATGCGATACTTACAGCTGCTTGTTGTCTCTTCAGCTTATCTCTGTACTCCTCAAGCTCCAGAAGGTTCAGGTCCGGAGGGAGTTTCTGTTGGGCAAGAATACACAAATAGAGAAAGATCTGAGATTTGAGAATGTCTTTTATTCTGATGGTACTACCGGTATATGTAAATTCTTGAGTTTGAACATGATGGCATATATCACTCACACAGACGCCAGACTCGTCTCCAGTTCTTAAGAGCTCAATAAACAACAGCAGCAGAACAGCTCAAACTAACTTCTACTTTGATTAAAAAAGCTGACGCAGCCCAACTTTATTATCGAGGAATAAACAAATAACACCTAATTCCCCATCCCCAAACAGAGAAACAACAAAAACACAAATGTTTGGACTTGAAAGTAGTTAGGAATATAGTCTATAATTCTCATTCCATGCAGCTTTTGAAATGCACCACCAAATCTAATGAGATTTCCTAGTATGTGAATAATCCATCAACTGGGGTGGGCTGTAACCTGGCTCTCTGCACGGACCCTGCGCCCTGATGCTCATTTGCTCGGTCGGAGAAGAACCAGAACATACAAATATGTAGAAAAACCAGTATATGAGAACATACACTGTACAGTGGACAGCAGTGCTGGTGTGTCTGATTCACTGATGCATTGAAACTTATACTCAATTCCTAATCAGAATTTTAAATGATTTTGGTTTGAAAAATAATAAAAAACACAATACAAAAATTTCCAGCATCATTACCCCAGCTTTCACATGATCCTTCAGAAATCATTCTAAAATAATGATTTGAAGAAACATTTATTACAATTATAATTACACACTAACAAGTAAGAATTCTCTTTTTTATTAATATTTTTATTTAGCAAGGATGCATTAAATTGATCAAAAGACAATAAAAAGACATGTATAATGTTACAAAATATTCTATTTCATAAATAGTAACACTTAAACATAAAATACTATATAAAATCAGTTTAAATAACAAAATATTATATTTCATTTACACATATATTTATATATACATACGGTCCCTGACAAAAGTCTTGTCGCTTGTGTACAAATTGAACTGAAGTGCCGCTGAAATATATTTCTTATCAAGATTTTTTTACAAGAAATGGCTCATTTTAATCCCAACAGCTTTTGTAATAATGTTTCAGTGCAAAATGAAACTGTCAAAAATATTCTAATATTCACAGCTTGGTAAAGCCCATTGAGTGAATTTTTGCAAAGACATAAGTGTTGTCGCCTTGTCATATGAGCTTCACCTGTGACTAATAATGGATCAGTTAGATCTCAGGTGTGTATAAAAAGAACCCCAGTACACTAGACCTTCACATCAACTGCAACTAGACCTCTGCAAACATGCCTAAGATTCACCCTGAGACTAAAGTTTTGATTATCAAGAGGCTGAAGACCAGATCCACTGCTGATGTGGCAGACACCTTCAAAGTGTCTCAGCGTCAAGTACAGAGGATAAAAAAAAGATTTGAAGAGACTGGAGACGTTTATGACAAACCCAGGTCAGGCAGACCCTGCAAGACAACTGCTCGAGAGGACCGTTTGTTGGCTCGAAAATCCAAGGCCAGCCCATTCTCCACTGCAGCAGAGCTCCACGAGACCTGGTCACCTGAAGTCCCTGTGTCAACCAGAACAGTTTGTCGGATTCTGTCTCGAATTGGCCTCCATGGTCGAATCAGTGTCCAGAAGCCAGCACTAAAAAATAAGACAATTGAAAAACCATATGGCATTTGCCAAAGCCCACAGCCTGCTAAAAGGATGGACGCTGGAAAAGTGGCAGAAGGTGGATTTTTCAGATGAATCTTCTGTTGAATTACACCACAGTCGCCGCAAATATTGCAGGAGAACTACTGGAGCCCGCATGGATCCGAGATTCACCCAGAAAACAGTGAAGTTTGGTGTGGAAAAATGGTCTGGGGTTACATCCAGTATGGGGGTGTGCGAGAGATCTGCAGGGTGGAAGGCAACATCAATAGTCTAAAATACCAAGAAATCTTAGCTACTTCTTATATTCCCAAACATAAAAGAGGCCAAATTCTACAGCAGGATTGTGCTCCATCGCATTCTCCCATCTCCACATCAAAGTTCCTCAAGGCGAAGAAGATCAAGATGCTCCAGGATTGGCCAGCCCAGTCACCAGACATGAACATCATTGAGCATATGTGGGGTAGGATGAAAGAGGAAGCATGGAAGACGAAACCAAAGAATATTGATGAACTCTGGGAGGCATGCAAGACTGCTTTCTTTGCTATTCCTGATGACTTCATCAATAAATTCCTTGAGTCCTTGCCAAACCGCATGGATGCAGTCCTTCAAGCTCATGAAAGTCATACAAGATATTAAATTTAGATCTCACAGCACCACTACTTAATTTGCTGACATATTTTTGTATTTGCAGTAAATTTGTTCAATTTCTGTATAGGCGACAAAACTTTTGTCTTGCCAAAATTTGACCTTTCTGTCTTGATTAAATGATAAATCTTTTTTCAGTGAAACTAATTTATTTAGTGCATTAAACATCCTTTGGGAGGGTGTTTTAGCTTTTCATATGAGCTATTTCTAACGCCAATTTATGAATTAAAAATCAGGTTAATAGCAGGTGTTTCTACAAAACAGTTTCTACAAAACACGACTTTTGTCAGGGACTACACACACACACACACACACACACACACACACACACACACACACACACACACACACACACACACACACACACACACACACACACACACACACACACACACACACACACACACACACACACACACACGATGTAGTAGTATTATATTATTAGTACAATTAAACTGTGTGTTTTGTCTGTGCATATTATTCATTGTTTAACTATATAGATAAAGTGTGGATAAATAAATATATAAAACCAGTCATAGGGGTGTTAGTTTGATGTAGTGTTTGTAGGATGTGACAATATTTGGCAGAGATGCAACAATAAAAAATCTGAAATCTGAGGGTGCAAAAAAAAAGTTAAAGTTGTCTAAATGAAGTCCTTAGCGATGCATAATACTACTAATTATACATTTTTGACATTTACGGTTGGAAATGTACAAAATATCTTCATGGAACATGATCTTTACTTAATGTTTTTTCGTATAAAATAAATTTTTTTTGACCCATACAATGTATTGTTGGCTACTGCCACAAATATACCTGTGCGAGGTTGCGTGTTCCAGGGTCGTGTGTGTGTGTTTTATTTATAATATTAATTTCTATATTTTTCAAATGCTAAACATCTTACAGATTCTGCAAGGGGTCTGCAGACATATGGAAACATTTCTCTCGTACACACACCTCAAGCTCATATTGCACCATGTCAAAGGAGTCACAGGAGAAGTACACTTCCTCTATGCTGTCAATGATTTCCTGTTCTGCCAGTGGATCGGTAGGCTGCTCCCTCAGTTCCCTCAGCTCTTCCTGTAGGGAGAGAAAGAGAAATGAGAAAGAGTATCGGCAGGGAATCATCACTGCTTCTGGGACACCATCGAGGGGAAGCTTGCTTCGGCACCTAAAAACGAGGTCTGAACATTGATTATTTCTCACGTCTGACTTATAGTCAAGCTGAGAGCAAAGATTAAGTGGTCTTAGCACCCATCCCTGAGGAACACCCTTCATGAACCTTAATGAGGATCAGCACAGGAACATCAATTCCACTCAAAACAGCTTGAAAAAACAAAGTCGTCCTCTTTTCTTTGAAGAGAGATGCTGAGAGACTCATTACACATGATTCACAAGACGTGATGCAATGTGGTTAAACCAGCTCTGCGACCAGATAAACTTACTGAGCCATGCAGATGCTGAGGCAACGCTTAAAACCCCTTTAATTACAGCCGTCAGCCAAATTCACAAAAAGCGATCCACATCAATGAACCACTTATTAATGTTTGACACCATCTGAAAGAGCCCAGAGTTGGACACTTGGTAATATATATAGGATCTTCCTATAAAGACTGCAATTCGATGTCATTGAGATAGAAGCTGAGGAATTATTTGGCCTGAAAGCCTTTAATCTCCTCAAAGACACATGATGCGGCGTGTGCGCGATGCAGGCAGTGCTGTGAGGGAGCGTGGGTGAACTCAGTGAGGGACGGCATCAGCATCCGCAGGGGTGGGGTGGTATGAGTCACTTCACTAGTACACGCACAGCAAGAACAAAAGACAAAATCCTCACTGGTTACCATTAAGCTTTAAAACACTTTGAAATCAAACCTTTTGCAACTTTGAGTCCTAGTCTATTATCTTTGAGGTCATCTATAGATGTGTGTTTATTCGTAAACAATGACAAAATGTACTTTTAGCAGAGGGTCACTTAATTCGGGGGTCACTTAATTACAGAAATGAAGAACCCATTTTTATTTCCGTTTAAATATATCGATCGAATCTAAAAGGAGCTTTAAACACTGACCTAAGAAACTGCACCCTCCATTTTACTATGGGTCAAATTTTACCCCACACCCATTTTAAAAGTAATTAAATACATGATTAGATCAAACAACGTGTTGAGTCAAGTCCATCAATAAAAAGCATAACTAAAATAAAAAATAAAATAAAAAGTAGTAGTAGTAGTAGTAACATACTACTCTGGGACACAACTACAACAAAGTCTGTCCAGTTTGCCATTTTTTTAAAGTCCCCCTGTGGTAAAAAAAATCAGCTTTCAAATGTTGTTCCTATGTCTATAAGCTGTTTTCAATATGCTTAAAGACAAACCATGTGCAAATTCATAAGTCAACACCATTGCTGTATTTTCTACTTAAAACTGCAGTGAACCAAAGCCAAAAACGTGGTTTGAAAATCACTGGTGTCTCTGATGTCACAAATGACCTGTAACCAATCACGCCAATGAGTGGATCTCTGAGCTGGTTCGAGTGAGTGGAGGCGGGGCTTATTTGCATATTCATAGAACCACGTATACTAAATGAGGCAAGGGTGTAGAGTTACATTCAAGCTATTTTAAGGCATGAGGACATTTTCTTCAAGGAAAAAACCTTTAAATATGTAATTCTGGTGATCAAAGAGGAGTTTTAAGCGATAAAATTATTGACTACAGGGCTTTAATCATTTTTGGCTCTTAAAGGCCCACTGAAGTGCCTCAAACACACAGCATTATTCAGTGTGTTCAATGTGTAATTTCCACTGAAACAGGAAGACAGGGCAGGACATATCGAACAGCCCTGTGTCTTTTTTTTAAATGGCCAATAGCGTTTAGTTTCAATCACAGCCATGGATCTTGATAAAGACACAGTTTCCTCCTAACCTCTAACCGTTTCTCCCCTTAATCTCTTCCATATCACTTTAAAATACAGCATTCGGTGCAGAATTCAGAAGAGTCCAATACGTTTTGTGCCCTACGCTGACTTGCGCATATGATCCTCTGTGCTATTTTGTCTCTGGACCAGAGATGCTGCGGTTCACGTGACACTAACATGAAACCAGACTTAATTTGCCCCAATGGAAAGCACACTAGTTTATAACAGTGAGAATAACATATTCATACTAAAAGCCAAAAAGCTTCCATTTTGATTTCATGAGGACTAAGCTACTGTGCAGTTTAGTATAGAATACTTTGTACATATATCACAACTTTAACAAACCATTAGTTTCAGGTGTTCTAGAAAGTGCTGTTTAATTTTGAAGCGTTTTAGTAGAAAATAACAGCCCCCACATCAGGGGAATACATACATATTAATATATTCCTAGTATGTGTGTGTGGGCGGGGGTGTATCCTCCTGCTTGACAGAAAAACATCCAATCTGTGGGAGAGAAAATTCCCAGGGGGTTGAAGAACGGTGCATGTGAGGGGCTAAATCTTAGAAAATGTCAAGTTTCTGGGACAACTTTGATTCATTGATTTACTACAACTATTAAAAGCTGCATAACATCCTGAAAGGCTAAAAGGTGAAAGACCATAATTGGTTCCAAAAATATGGTTTCTCAAAATTTGTATAAATGTGTCTTTATATAAAACAGAACTTTGTTTGGTTTTTACAATAAACAGAGTGTTTCTTTACTGAACTCCAAAGATGTGCAAGAGCAATCCTCTACTCCAGTTAGGGGTGGGCAATATGACCACTTATCACAATATGAATCACTTTATTTATACGATAAACAAACAACGATATAACACAATGTAGTTATTTTTAACTAATACTAGCCTAACTAAAGTAAAATAAAATAAAAAATAAAAACTCTAGCTCACTGAAGAAGTTAACAGTCAGTGATAAAATAGGAACAAAGAAAATAATTACAAATAAAAGAAACAAAACAACTACAATAGAGAAAAAGCCTTTATTAGGCTGCTGTCACTTTATAAGCTATTCGGGTGCTTTTTGACCCCAAGTGATATTTGCTGATTTAAAAAGTAAAATCTCATCGTCATCTAAATGGCATGATGTGGTGATGTCAACTTGATAGCTCTACAGACAAAAACATTAATTGGAATGATATCTGGTATGGTAGCGGAGAAGAAAAAAAGGTGACAGCCCACATTAAAATTAATAGGGAAATGGGGGGGGGGGTAAACTCTTTTTTAAAAAGTATGCATATTTTTTATGTCAAATAAAAAAAACTAAATCAGCCACAATACAGAACACAAATACACAGAAGTGGCAAGCGCTTTGACACACACACACACACACACAAACACACTGCCCCAACCAATCACAAACAGTCCCACCCCACAAAAATCACCCATAGACAACAATGGGAGACTATAAAAAAATTGCTTTTTGTTACATATTTAGTCAAAAAAAATGCAGAAAAACAAAGAAAATGAACACCTGACAGTAAACACAAAACACACCCACCCCACAAAAAATGGGCTGCCATAAGTAGCTCTGTGTTACATAATTTGTCAAAAATAAATCAGCTACAATTCAGAGTGCAGAGAGAAATGATGGAGTGACACCACAACATCCACGATGGAGAACAAATGCAAACACACACAACATACACACATAAAACACATATCTAACACTATGTTCAGGTTTGACTGTAATAACGCATCAATAATTGCAACAACACCAACAAAAAAAGATACTTCAGTACAAAAAAAATGCTAAACTTTGAAAGAGTAATTTTTTATTGTTGTTATAATTATTTTAGAATGTCTGAACATATATCTAAATAAAAAGTACTTGTGAAAATATGTGGGGAAATGGCAAATGAGTCATTGAGTAATGCTTTGAGTTTGAAGCCATCTTCTGTTCTATGTTGTAGTTTACATTAAGTGCAAATAGGCCGCCTTTTCACAGGTCTGGGTGGGTCAGCCAAAATCACGGAACACACCATATTTTATACAGGATCAATAGTGTAGAGGTAAAGTACACGGTACGAAGTTTTGACATGAATCGACCCAAGGTTCGAATCCACCTTTTGCTGAACTCGCTCTACTCCCTTTTCCCGTCACATAGAAATTCGAAAAGGCTTTTTTTTTCAATACAAATTATGGAAATATTATAAAAGTGGAAAAAAAGCATCTAACGTGTTTAATAATAAAGTGTTAGGGGTAGGTAAACAGATATGCAGTTGCCCTGTGGGTGCCCTTTTTCAGTTTCAGCACATTCCCCCTTAAAAGGTCTGTGCATTGTCCTGCCTTAAACGCTCGTTTTTTTGGGTCAACAGCTTAAAAAAAACTAACTTGAGTTTTTTAACTTGTTTTCTGTACACCTTGTCACATCTCAGCTTATAGACATCGTTTGTTTTTTTGTAATAAGTCAGAAATGACAAGGAGGCCGCTTCACGCAATAGAAAGTCAATGAAGACAGTTGGTTTGTTTTAACGGCAAGGCTTAAATTGCACTCAAACGATAAACTTTTGAGGCGGCACAGAACAACAATGGCATGTGACCGTAACAGCGATAGAGACATTAGTCCAAAATCTCTACCGGTTTAAGGAACACTCCAGTGTTTTTAGAAATAGGGCTTATTCAACTTATTTCCTACATTTAGATATGTGGGCAAATGCATTTTTGACTCAGTGCATGCATTGTTGTAGTTTGGCAGGGTCACCGCTAGCTTAGCTTAGCATAAAGAATGGAATCCTATGTTGCCAGCTAGCATGTCCCGAGTAAAAGTGATGAAAAAAAAAAAACTAATTACTTCTTGTGGCCTGCGTATTCACAACTAATACAAATAGTGATGCAGATTAAGACTAGGCGATTTCCTAGGCAGATATTAACTTGGGACTATATTATGGGGAAGCACAGGCGAAGCACTGCTACTTGGGCGCAGAGATATCACGCAACACATACACAACATATTCAAATATGGGATTTCATGTGTTGCCCGTTGCGCCCAAGTAACAGTGCTGTAATGACCTTCCTTTAATTTGCTTCGCTGCGCTGCCACTAGATGGAGCACTAACGTGTATAAGTAAACAGGAAACTAAGTAATGGCAGTGCACGCTTGTTCTCGAGCTAACATCAACTCGGGAAAAATGGTTCAAACTTTTGTGTCCCTTTGGCAAGCAGAGCGAGGTATGTTAAGTTTGTTTTCATGTATTTCTTTGGCAAGATTTGATTAATTTGAACAATGTTAAATGTGTAGTGAATGTTTGTTTATATTGTGAATATTGGTTAAGTTTGTTTATGAATTTTTACTTTAAATATGTTTGTTTCTTTTGTTATTTGTTTTCTTGTAGTTTTACGTGCCATGTGCTGTGATGCTATTGTTATGGTGCATAGAGAGAGAGAATTTGCAACAAAGAATTGAGACCATGAACACTTCAGGCATGAAGTTTATTGCATCTGAGTAAAAATAAACCAAGAGCACTCCAGAAACTCTCTGCCTCATTCTTCGACGCCAAAGAGCCGCTACAGTAAAACTCGTTGCTTCACATGGCGTTTGCATCGCGTGGCTGTTGTTTCTTCGCATGAGTGGGGTCCGATGCTGCAAACAAAGCCTTCATCGATTCACTGTTGTGTGTATCGAACAGCAAGAGACTGTTTCACGTAAGGACTGCAACATTACACAGTCAACTTGGAATGCTTTTATTCACGAAAGACTGAAGGTAATTACAAACGAACATTGTTGTTACGGACTCTAAAAAAAAAAAAAAACTGATTTTGTAGTAAGTTTATAAATGAAGGGTGATTCTTGATGAAGTTGAAGTTATGGATTTTGAGTATTCGTCTTACAAGTATTGACTGCCATAGTTAATGCTGGGTTTATATTTGTGGATGCCTAACAAAATAAGTGTAAAGGGTTGAATGTCAATTTATAATTGTGTTGCATATAAGATTTGACTGTTCCTGTTTGCTAAATTATTTGAGTGTCAATATAGATGTCTGATATGAGTAAATTATTGCTCTAAGTTTGTAGACAGACAAAATGGAAGACACAGTTGTACAAGCGGTAGCACAGGCAAGTCAAAACCCAGTTCCTGATAGAGATTTAAACATTTCTGCAGGAATGCAACAGGTTAGATCAAGATCAAGTTCTCGAAAAAGAAATCGTACAGAGAAAGGCCTAGAAATGTATAAACAGGAGGCAAAGAAGCATGAGAAAGCTTTTAACAAGGCTTATGACTTCTGGAAACAGACAGCTAAGGAAACTAGGTCTAAACTGAAAGCTTTATGCACAGGTGAAGAGCTTGAACAAATTTTAAAGGACATTCAAAGTAGACACGATATAGTTACCCAGCATTATGCTCCTTACTGCGTAATCAGACTACAACGCCTGAGATCACAAAAGAGTAGATGTATGTGCCACTTTGACTGCAGAAATCAGTGATTTGGTGAGCAAACGAATAGAAATTGTTGATGAAATTCATAAAAGGGAAGTCGTGAAAGAAAGAGTAAGGCAGATATTAAATAAAGACGAGTATGAATCTATCTTTGGTTACACCAATACAAATACTATAACCTCAGAATTATCACAGACATCAGATTGCCTATTAACGACATCAGAATCCTCCTCCAAAGCTTCCAGTAAGCGAGCTGATGCAGAAGCAGACCTCGCAGCAAAAGTAGAGCAAGTAAAGGCTATGAGAAATTCACGATCAGCAGGCCCGATTACTTAAGATGGAGAAAGACTGGGAGCTGAACGAAGCAAGAATGCAAGCAGAGGTGAAACAGAAGGGAAAAGAGATGCACCTAAGACTTGAGGCAGAAAGGACAAAGTTGAAGATGCTACAAGCAAGAAAGGAAGTTAAGGTAGCCGCAGCTCGAGTCAATGCCTACAACAATTGTGAGAGCGATCTTGAAGATGAGGAGGAGAAAGGAGATGCAACTCAGGCTGAATGGGGAGAGGCCGACAATAAATCCCAGCTGAATTCTGAGGTAAAGTCATTCCATTCTCAACAAGTGCTTCATAAGGTAAAGACAACTCAAGAGACTGAGAACTTAGCTCAAGTGTTAGCAAACTCCCTAAGCATAAGTCGATTACCTGTTCCAGAGCCAACGACTTTCACTGGGGATCCCTTGAAGTTCATTGATTGGAAAATGTCTTTTACAGCACTTATTGACCATAAGTTAATTCCATCAAGTGAGAAGATGTTCTACTTGAAAATCTATGTTGCTGGAGAAGCTCGTAAAGCTGTGGAAGGTTTCTTTTACAGAAATTCTGCAGATGCATATCAGGGTGCCTGGAAAGTCCTTGAGGAGAGGTATGGAAATCCATTCATTGTTCAGAGAGCTTTTCGAGAAAAACTCATGCGGTGGCCTAAGGTGGGAGTAAATGATCCTCTTTCTTTGCGAGTTCACTGACTTTCTACAAGGCTGTGTTGAAGCTATTCCACATGTTAAAGGTTTGGCTATTTTGAATGACTGTGAGGAAAATTACAAACTACTCAAGAAATTACCAGAGTGGATTGTACGCAAATGGAACAAAATTGTGGTTGAAGAGCTGGACGCGACTGGTGAGTTTCCAAGCTTTAAGCAATTTGCAGAGTTCTTGCAGAAAGAGTCCAAGATGGCTTGCTGTCCTTTCACTTCTCCACTTCTAATGAGTTTCAAGGTTCCAGATGAGAGATTTCCCAAAAGAGCCAAAGCCTTCAACACAAAGGTTCAAGTTAAAGATTCAACAAGGCTAGAATTCAAGATAACATGTTCTGTTTGTAGGAGCGAAGCTCACAGCATTGTTAAATGTCCGACCTTTGCGGAAAAGCCCATGGATGACAAAAGGTCTTTTATTCGTGAGAACCATCTTTGTTTTGGATGTCTCAGAAAGGGACATATTTCTAAGGACTGCAAAAGACGACATATTTGTGGCACATGTGGCTTGCGCCATCCTACCTGTTTGCATGAAGATAAAGGGTCTCTGACTCCTACAACAGTCCACACAAGTCAAGAAGTTCAAAGGGTTGTGTCTCATGCAGTAACACAACGCGAGTCTGCTACTTCGAGCATTGTTCCGGTCTTTATTTCAACAGTTGAGGAGCCACATAATGAGATACTTACTTATGCTTTACTGGATACACAAAGTGACACAACTTTTATTTTTAAAGATTTTCTTGATGAGCTCCAAGTAAGCAGTCAAGCAGTGAAGCTGAGACTTAGTACTATGACGACCACAGATACAGTCACGGCAAGTAAGAAGGTTTGTGGCCTGCAAGTTCGAGGATTCCAAGGGGGAAAATGCATCAAAGTTCAGCAAGCTTATACATGTGACTTTATTCCTGTGGATAAAGCTTATATTCCAACCAGAAAAACTGCATTGCAATGGCCTCACCTCAAGCACATAGCCAATGAGTTGTCACCACTTCAGAGCTGTGATATAGGATTGTTGATTGGCTATGATTGTCCTTCAGCGTTGGCTCCCTTGGAGGTCATCATTGGCAATGAAAACGAGCCTTTTGCACAGAAAACCGAGCTGGGTTGGAGCATCATAGGCCTTTGTAATCCCCATCTGGACAGACAAGGAAGTCAAAGTTTTGTGCATCGAGTCTCTGCGAAAGAAATGTCAGTGCCATCAGTTAATGATGTCTTAAAGGTATTGGAGTCAGACTTCAATGAAAGGAGTTATGAGGACAAATATGTGTCCCAGGAAGATGTCCGTTTTATACGCATTCTTAGTGATAACATCAAACATAAAGAAAATGGACATTTTCAACTGCCCTTCCCTTTAAGAGCAGCAGCCCTCCTTCACTACCTAATAATAAGAAGCTTGCTATGGTACGTTTACAGCACTTAAAGAAGAAGCTGAAGTCAAACCAACAGTATTATGATAAGTATAAGGCATTCATGGAGGAAATGTTCAGCAAAGGAGATGCAGAGTTGGCTCCTAGAATATGTGATGGAGAAACAGCGTGGTATATACCACATCACGGTGTTTACCACCCTCATAAGCCAGACAAGGTGAGGGTGGTATTTGACTGCTCTGCAAAGTTTTGTGGTATTTCTCTTAATGACACTCTCCTCACTGGTCCAGACTTAATCAATTCTATGGTGGGAGTACTTTGCCGGTTCCGGAGGGAAGCTGTTGCTGTTACATGCGATATCGAAAAGATGTTCCATCAATTCCATGTTCCTCCTGAGGAAAGAAATTACTTGAGATTCTTCTGGTGGGAGAATGGAGATTTGGAAGAAGAACCTCAAGAATATAGAATGACTGTACATCTTTTCGGCGCTGCTTCATCTCCGGGATGTGCCAACTTTGGTCTTAAATATCTAGCAGAGCAGTATAAATCTGAGTATCCCACAGCTTCACATTCGTGAAGAAGAACTTCTATGTTGATGACGGCTTGATTTCAGTCCCACTGATCCAGGAAGCGAAAGAGTTAATTGCCAAGGCTCAAACCTTGTGCAAGCATGGAGGGTTACGCTTCATAAGTTTAATTCAAATGAGAAAGAAGTTCTACATTGTGTGGATTCTTCAGAGTGGGCAATGACTAACGAACGCTTAATCTGAATCCTGAAGTAACAGGATATGTTCTTGGAATTCAGTGGTCTACGAAAGATGACACATTTAGTTTTGATATCAAACTGAAAGACCAGCCTTCAACACGTCGGGGTATTCTGTCCATTGTTGCTTCTCTGTTCGACCCTATTGGGTTTGTCGCGCCTTTTCTTCTGAAAGGAAAATGTATTTTACAGGAGCTGTGCCGTAGAAATGTTGGATGGGATGATCCTCTTCCTGATGACTTATTCCTACGGTGGGAGGAGTGGAAAGGTAGTTTTCAGGACTTGAAAGATTTCAGCATACAACGATGCTATCATCCACCATCTTTCAGTAACATCATCTGGACAGAACTGCACCATTTCTCGGATGCTAGCAACTTAGGTATGGTGCATGTTCTTATCTTCGATTCAAGAATGATAAGGACGAAGTATACTGTAGTCTTGTAATGGCGAAAGCTCGAGTTGCACCAACAAAGATCAAAAGTATTCCGAGATTGGAATTGTCCGCTGCCGTAGTTTCTGCCAGAATGAGTGTTATGTTAAAGGCTGAACTGGAAATGAAGATCGATCAAGAGTTCTTTTGGACTGACTCACAGGTTGTACTAGCATATGTTAATAATGAAGCCAGAAGATTTCATGTGTTTGTTGCAAATCGTGTCCAGCTAATCAGGGAAACCACAAGTCCAAGCCGGTGGTATTATGTTAATACAGCTGAAAATCCCATGGATCACGCCTCTAGAGGTCTTCTTGTCTCAGACATATCCTCAACAAACTGGCTGTCAGCACCCACATTCCTGTGGAAACAAGATGTTTGTCCAACTCCTAACCCTTTAAATACTCTACTTGTAGGAGACCCTGAGGTCAGACTAGTTCAAGCCTTTGCGACCAAAGGAGGTGTTAGTGCGGACTTTCTTGAACGATTCAGTCAATTTTCTTCCTGGAGAACCTCATTAATGTCATTGCTAGAATAAAAAGGGTAGCCACAAGACATAAAGGTCTTAAGGACATTGTGACTGTGGAAGAATATGAAAGGGCATCTGAGGTTGTCATTAAGCTCATTCAACAACAGGCTTTTCCTCAAGAGTTCAGAGCAATTCAGGGAGGACACATTCTTCAGAGATCAAATCCGCTTTTCAATCTCAATCCGGTGTTGAAGGGAGGTCTTCTTCGTGTTGGAGGAAGGTTGAACCAGTCTTCTCTCAGTGAAGAGGTCAAGTACCCAGTCATTTTGCCAAAAGATAGCCATGTCACTAAACTCATTTTGACACACTACCATGCCAAAATCTGTCATCAAGGAAGCTATCAAACACTCATGGAGCTCAGAGCAAATGGATTTTGGGTTATCGGCGGCAGTAAATCCATAGCTAGGTTGGTCTACAAATGTGTGCAATGTAGGAAGCTCAGACGGCCAGTAGAGGAGCAGCAAATGGCTGAGCTTCCAAAAGAACGCACTGAAGCTTCTGCTCCTTTCTGCTACACTGGTATGGACTGCTTTGGTCCATTTATCATAAAGAAGAGTCGAAAGGAGTGTAAAAGGTATGGTCTTCTGTTCACTTGCCTTTCTTCACGAGCTGTCCATATCGAAATGCTGGAGGATCTGTCGACAGACATGTTCATTAATGCTCTAAGGTGTTTCATCAGCCTCCGTGGAGCCGACGCCAACTTTACTGTGATTGTGGTACAAATTTTGTGGGAGCGAGAAATGAGCTTCGTGAAGCTCTTAAAGAATGTGAGGTTAAGATACTGGAATCATTTCTTTCTGAAAATCAGTGTGAGTTCATCTTCAACGCTGCATCAGCTAGTCACTCGGTGGTATCTGGGAACGCCAAATTAGGACTGTGCGAAATGTACTGAATGCTACACTTTCTCAATGCCCAGGCAGACTTGATGACTCCTCCTTCGAACATTGTTTTATGAAGCGATGGCTGTCGTTAATAGTCGACCATTAACAGTAGATGGAATAAACGACCCCAAGTCACTGGAACCCTTAACACCAAACCATCTTATCTTAATGAAATCTAAGGCCGCTCTTCCTCCTCCTGGAAAATTCGTGAAGGAAGACATGTATGCCACAAAAAGGTGGCGTAGAGTCCAGTACCTAATCGAACAGTTCTGGAGTCGATGGAAAAGAGAGTATCTCCTGAATATTTCCATACGACAGAAGTGGCATGTACCCCGACGTAATCTCAAGGTGAATGACATAGTCATCATCAAAGATGACATGTTGCCAAGGAATCACTGGCAGTTAGGTCGAGTTGTTGAGGTCATTCAAGGCAGCGATGGCTTAGTACGGCGAGTTAAAGTTCAAACAGGAGAACTAAAACTAAAGTCTAAGTTAGGGCATCACTCTAAATCTTCAGTTATTGAGCGACCAATTCAAAAACTAGTAGTTCTACTTGAGAGTGAATAATTCATTAGTGCAGGCGATTCTCTTGCATTAAACAAAGGTTAGCACAAGGATTTATATATGTATTTTTATTTTTTTATTTGTGTTATGTAATTTTTTTTGTTGAAAAGGGTCATTGGAATTTAAAATCATGTTTGGGTTTGTGTTTATTATAACATGATTTGGTGGGAGTGTAATGACCTTCCCTTTAATTTGCTTTCGCTTTGCGCTACCACTAGATGGAGCACTAACGTGTATAAGTAAACAGGAAACTAAGTAATGGCAGTGCACGTTTGTTCTCGAGCTAACATCAACTCGGGGAAAAATGGTTCAAACTTTTGTGTCCCTTTGGCAAGCAGAGCGAGGTATGTTAAGTTTGTTTTCATGTATTTCTTTGGCAAGATTTGATTAATTTGAACAATGTTAAATGTGTAGTGAATGTTTGTTTATATTGTGAATATTGGTTAAGTTTGTTTAGGAATTTTTACTTTAAATATGTTTGTTTCTTTTGTTATTTTGTTTTCTTGTAGTTTTACGGTGCCATGTGCTGTGATGCTATTGTTATGGTGCATAGAGAGAGAGAATTTGCAACAAAGAATTGAGACCATGAACACTTCAGTCATGAAGTTTATTGCATCTGAGTAAAAATAAACCAAGAGCACCCGTCAGAAACTCTCTGCCTCATTCTTCGACGCCAAAGAGCTGCTACAAGTGCTTCGCCTGTGCTTCCCTATAATATCTAATTACTCGTTGTGAATACGCAGGCCACAAGAAGTAAATAGGTGTTTTTTTGTTTTGTTTTGCAAGCTGGCAACATAGGATTCAATTCATTATGCTAAGCTAAGCTAGCGTTGACCTGGCAAACTAAAACTAAAACAACAAATATCTAAAATGTAGGAAAGAAGTTAAAAAAGCCCTATTTCTAAAAACGCTGGAGTGTTCCTTTAACAAATTTCGACCATTTAATCGAGTCTACCAGTATAAATGCCCACCCCTAACTCCAGTATTAGTGTAAAAAAAAAACTTTACTTTCTATCACAGGCACAATTTAAAAAAGGTCTACTTTTCCACAGAATAAAAAGTGTAGTGACAAATCAAGTGGGAATGAAGTCCATGATCCGATCAGATGAGACTCAAAACATCAATCAGTTTCCACACAAACGGTCACTTGGAAAATAAAACAAAAACTCTGCCACACTAATTAAAATGGTTGCCAAGCCTTTGTTCAATTATCTTTCCATCCCATGTAGACTGACAATGTTTACCAAAATTAACACCTCCCGTCCTTTTATTCCCTGTGCGCAGACGAAGACGAGCGCGAGTCTATTTGCACATAAAAGTGTGATTTGACGTGTTATACAGCAATCAAAGCTTAAGATGAGTGAACTGGAGGGTTATTGAATGATGCTGATCAAAGGCAGGCAAGAGTGTGATTTAGAGGCGTATTATAAATAACAATAAGCATTTGTTCACATGGACCGAGATGAGAGGAAAAAGACGGACAGCTGCTGCAAGATGCGAGCTTTGCCAGAACACTCTTTACCTGCTCCAGCTTTCATTTGTGACATCTTTACAAATATCAGACTCTGTTAAAAAAAAAAAAAAAAAGAGTATAAATCCAGGATACGTGAGGGAAAGAAAGTTGCTGGTTATGAATTCAGATGTGGTTTTAACTTAAAAGCACACGCCTGAGAATGAATCATCTTATGAATAATATTTCAAATATTACAATATATTCTGCCTAATATGATGAAGGTGATGACGAGATTAGACTAATGACGTAAATAAACTGTATAAACGTCCATTCATTTTCACAGCAATTCATCAAGAGACATTCAAGACTGTCTGATGTCTTAATTATGAGATTATAGTGCCATCTAGAGGACAAGAGACTGTGCAAGAGAAGAGGGTCCACCTTTCAATGGTTCTGCCCAAGCAAAACATCCCAAAGCACAATTCACCATATTTAATATTACAGGGCAATTACAGAGCATCTGTCAGGCACACAAGGCACAATTATTTGTTCATTATTTATTATGTTGGATCTTAGTTGGACTTGGTCAGAACTGTTTCAAAAATAGCTATCTGCATTCCAATGCCTTTGGGCTCAGTGATGTTGCATTTAAATTACATGTAAAATAAAGATTATACAAGAGGTTCAGGTTTTAGTGTTGGTAACATGTCCCACACATCTCACTTTTGGTTTGTTTGATGGTGATCACCCTTTATCACGCTGATATACAGCTCTGGAAAAAAAAAATAAGAGACCACTTAAAGGGTTACTTCAGCGATTAGCATTAAGCTTTGTATCAGTAGAAACCCGGGAGTATATTCAAATTATCGTACTTTCCCCCCTCATATGACCCTGAGACAAGAGAATTATGTATTTTATTTCTGAAAAAAATCCTCCGATGATGGAAATATCGTCATTTTGCGTCATCGGAGAAGTTTTTGGACAGAGGCTAAAGACTACAGCCAGCAGAGGGCGCTATTTCCACATGTTTTCAACTCGGCTCGCGTAGCTGCGGAGATTCATGTAAACGGAGCGGTGGAGACCAAAGTGAGTGTTTTAACTTTTAAAATGAACTTCCTATGAAAGTTAAGCTTCCAAAGACATGAACTGAACACGCGCCAGACTGATCACGTGCTGTGAATGCAGCCGCAGCCGTGGATCCCGCGCTTACCTCAGCTCGTGGTGAATGTAATCCGGCTCCTGCTGCGTTTGTGCCGTGACGCTCAATCGGTTCACTCGCATTATATCGAACAGACAAGTTCAGTTTTTAATTGTAGTGTCTCTAACTGAACTGATTTTCTGAAAATGAACGCGGTGGGCAAGTGATCCAGTAATCCTGTAGCCGACTAGCCGTGCCTAGAGTATGGCAGTGAAGCAGTGCGTTCTGGGAATTGTTGTCTTTCATCCCCATGACACAAGAATAAATTTTCTGTGTTTTCTCAGTCTAGAAGGCACCAAATTCAAAAATAATTTCACATTTCTACATTGATTTCTCAATGTTAAGTGGTCTCTATTTTTTCCAGAGCTGTATGTTTGACAGGGGGTAGTATCGAATTTGTTTGGGTAACTTGTACTTTTAGAGTATATTTAAAGATGGGTACTTTTACTCTTACTCAAGTAGGCTAAATTTCTTTTGAAAAAAACTGTACTTTTACTTTGTTACATTCGATGGCGTTCCTCCGCTACTGTCAAATGATGACTGGTTCGCAAGTCTCGCCAAACATTGGAGAGGCTGCTTCGTGAGTCGTGGCTATGCATCACCTGCTCATAATTCAGAAGATGATGGCCGAAGCAGAGGAAGATGTGTGAGAGCTATGGGAGGCAGATCACCCATGGCCTCAAGTTTAGTCTATGTTTTCACTCCAAGATATCAAAAAGATTAGTTTCATAATGCGATGCTGTGTGCACCAAAACGAACTAACATCTCGGCATACAAGAATTCCAGCTCCGACCTGAAAAAACGGTAAATGTCACGATGATGCCTATACTTGAACACTAGTAATGGTAATTTGGTAATATGGTCTTTTCCCTTATTGTAATGCTATTTTACAAACTGTCGGAGTGTTTTCCTCATATGCGCTCTTGTGCAAGCAATGACAAATCGTTTCCTCCAAACAACACAACCACAAACAAACGTTCACATCTACACATTTACATATCCTTTTTTTTTTCACAAAACGAAACAAATTGAATAGCCTAATGTGACATCTTGCATTTATACACAAATCTGGACAGACACCTGTCTGAAGTGTAGAAAATACATACAAATAAAAAACGGAAATGTATTTTATTCCTATTTAAAGAATGCACGCATTTGTTTGTTTTGTTTTTGTGTTTGTTTTTGGAGAGGTCAACCTTTCAAGGAGAGGTGTGTGAAAGCTCTCCAAATAGTCTGAAATTCAGCGTTTTTGCTTCTTATCAATCAGATTAAAAGTAACAAGTAACTAACTACTTGAGTAGTTTTGAAGTACTGAAGAGAATCTTTCTTGATGTGACCTGAAAAATAATGAGGAGGAAAATAAATTGTTTCCTCATTAAAACAAACTGTAAAAAAGCAGCATTCTCCCAGAACTTTCACTTTTGATAATCTTGGGATAAGAAAGACCAACTTTCAAGGTCTATTTTTCATACACACAATGCTCATTAATGGCAGAGAATCGCTTGGTGGCTATTTGAGGAGCCTAATCCATCATTTTCCTCTACGTGCTATGGGCAGACTGTTCGTTTAAATGATCAAACACTTTCTCGCTGCCTCAGTTGTTTCAGAAACTGTCCAAAGTGTTGAAACAAAGCCCACCAGGAGATCCAGGCCAGATGGTTCTGAAAATGATACAGAATAACATCACTATCTGATGGTAGGAATGAGTCTGTTTGATTTGGTAGCCAATAACTAGGGAATACAGGGGCAAAAGACACCAGAGCTGTGGTCAAGAGTGCTAAAAATGACCTTAGAAACCTACAGTCAGAACTTCTGAAAGGGCCAGCTGATTTAATGGACCTGTGAGGTAGTGCTAGAATCAATGCACTGGACCATGACCAACTTCCATTTATCTCACTGAATGAAGGTCATAATACAACTCTGTGGCACTGCTACACTAAAGCTCAGCTGGAGTAACTTTTTTAATATGCTCTCTCTCTCCTGGAGATCCATGATTAATTGTTAAAAGATCAATTCAATCTCAATTCTAACACCCATCTTATTCCTAAATTACCACGTTTCACCCGTCTATTAAATCTTTGACCCGTACCATCACGGCGAACATTCAAATCTGCGTCGGTGCGGCTGCTGAGCCAGAGAGAGCAGTTGTCATGTATAAATATGAAACTGCTTCACAAACAACCACTCAGTATCATTATTTCTGTCTTACAATAATTCAAATTATCACAGAAGTACTAGGATAAAAGTTTATAGGTCAGATATAAAGACAGTAGCGTAAATCAGCTTTTGAAAGTAACTTGACACCTCAAAAAAAGATTGTATCAATTACATAGTTACACCAGTAGGTGGCGACATGTGACCGTTAAAAACATTTGGGATGTATTTGACATTGAATCATTCATTCAAGAGGTTCATTCAAAAATGCTGATTCATCCAGACTGATTTTTTTTAACTAATTCAAATTAAAAAAACAAATTAAATAGACAGCAGCAATTAACATGTCAGAACCTCTAGTAAATTACATGTTATTTTGTTAAGAGAACTGTGATTTCCATTTTAAACAAATAGTAAGTCACTTTATCCAGAATCGTGCAGCTCTACTATTTCAGAAGCATGGAAGTTGTTACATGTGAATAAAAAGGTTTTTTTTTTTTTTTTTTATCAAACTATGATTAAAGGGGTCCTGTCCTATAATGTTCTTTTCATAAAGATGTAATGTAAAATACACCACAGATTATTTATTATAGGATGTTTTGAAAGCCCCTTTTCTTTTTTTGGGTGAGCAAAAACACAATTTTTGTGTATATGTTCCTTTAAATGCAAATGATCTGCTGCTCCAGGCCCCCTTTCAAGAAGTGGGCGGGGCTTCAATAGCTCATGCAACAACAACAACAGAACATGTCAGAAACTAACTGTTCAGTTCGAACCAGACTGGGACAATAATGTCTACAGAGCCAGAGAATAAATGCTGCATAGGGATAGAACAGGTTGTATAGTTTAGATGAATTCCAGTTTTAGCTTATGTTGCCATCTTGCTTTTATCCACTATTAGTACGAGCCTTTTGTAGCGGACCCCATCTGAATGATGGATGAAACTTTACTGATGACTTTTATTGTCCATCACACAAAAGATGAAGCGTCTGTTCTCACTCCAGAAAATAAATGTAAGAGCTGAATAAAACACAGTACAAGAATTGCACATTAAAGTCCATAAACACTCCATAAACCATAAAGTCCCCTTTGCATTATGATCAGCATACACAGCAAATTACAAAAACACTGTACAGACCTTATGCCTTTTCAGGGGGTGCCTAATAAACTAGTAAAACAACTCAGATAAAGTTACAAAACAAAGTTACTGGGTTGTCCTTTTTCACCGGGGAGCTGCTTATAGCACTTAAACACGTAAAAAGATTTATGATATGTCCCCTTTAAAAAGAGATTTCTTTAAAAGAAAATATCTCCCTTTGCTTTGAACTTTGTAACTTTGCAGATGTTGTTTATGCTCAAACAGCAACATCACACACTAACTAAAGTTAAAACAGTGAAATCATAATCAAGGACACCTTTAATAGGCTACCTATGAGGATAGAACCACTCACTGCCATCTGAGTACAAGAAAAACCCTAGACTATGAAGCAGCCTGTAGCGCACAGTACAGAATTCACTGAAGGTATCAGATAGATATGGTCTTGATAAGACCGTTGTAACACAGACACAGACACAGGCTATAATATACAACAGGATTGGTTCATCTAGTAGTCGTTTACCTGTTTACATTTCACTGCCAGTTATATATTCTGTATATAATTGTGTATGTGACAAATAAAACTCTCTTGAATCTTGTTAAAGACATTTACCAGCACTCATTATTTGACAAGCTTCCTCAGTGAATGCTGAGACGCGCCGCTGTGAATTTTTTTTTTTTTGACAGATTTGAGGCTTAATGCAGAAGCAGTGCAGGTTTGGGAACATGAACTGACCTGGCTGGGGCTCCTGAAGCTCTCCACAGGGCTCATGTCAACCACACTCTCCTGGGGGCTTTTCAGACCCTGGCAAAGAAAATAAACAGCAAGCTGTAAATATTTTCGATAAATTCGATATATGGGTTTTTTTAGATGCTGCAGACCTCTTATATAATTATCCTCATTAGCAATAACAATACAATTGAGCAATAATACAACTGACAATGTTGGGACCAAACTACACAAAGACAAAAAAAAATGTTTAACGACACATATGTTTGTGGTCTAAACGTCTACATATGACAGGTTTAAAAGGAAGTGTTTATTGTTCTTTTAAACTCAATAAAGTACATATTAGCAGCATCTCTTAAGATCTTAAGCTACTGTCCAAGAGCTCACATTAGCTTTTTATTTTAATCATTCAGTTATTTTCGTTAATGATTTTAAATGCACTGATTGAATGCGTTATGATACTATGAGGAAATGTGCAGATCTATAAGCTGTGCATAAGCTGTTTTTCTGTTTATTTGTATTTTAGCTAGCAGGCTAGCTTATTAAAATGCTTCCGGATTCGTCAATGAAATCAAGAAGCAGACTGATGTAAGAGAATAAATAACCCACCTGACGGGACATCAAAGACTTGATTTTCTGCATCGTATGGTTGAAGACACTAAGCAGCAAAACCCAAAAATCCCGGGGTGTTTTTCTGTCAAACGGCGATTCAGTTCCTGCAGTGCTAGACAGGTGCCATGTTTCACTGTTGGGCTCACGTGACAGGTGGCCAGTGCAGCATGGGATATGTAGTTCCTCGGAATAGCTTACTAATTTTTTCATTATATGGCAGAAATAATTGTGAGTATGGAATGCATTTACGAAACATTATTTTGAAATGCGTTGGTACATCACAATTATGACATAAAAAGTCTTAATTATGGCATAATTGATCATTGTTTTTGCCTAAATGTCAACGTTTTGTCATAATTACAACTTTTATGGCTTAATTATGATTTTTTTTGTCACAATGTTTACATAAAACGTCGTAATTACTATATAAAATTATAACAAAAAAGTCAACATTATGATAAAAAGTTATAATTATACATACTTTAGACTTGATTATTGTTGTTGCCTACATTTTAATGCATTGTGTGTGTGTGTGTGTGTGTGTGTGTGTGTGTGTGTGTGTGTGTGTGTGTGTGTGTGTGTGTGTGTGTGTGTGTGTGTGTGTGTGTGTGTGTGTGTGTAATTGTGAGACTTTTGTCTCACAATTATAACTTTTTATCTCATAATATTTGTATTTCATGATTTTTTTGATGATTTTATAAAGTCACATTTATGACTTTTTTTGTGTTTTCTTTTCTTTTCTTCCCAATGGGTTTACATATGTTAGTAGGCTACTATTGTTGTGATGTTATTGTCAGCACTTTCTGCAGACAAAACTAGGTTCTCGTGCTTATTTGTTTAATACATTTTTAATTTAAAGCAAATTTAAAAAGCTGGCATGCCTCTGCGAAAGCCATTAGGCCTATATTTGTATAATGCTTTGTAGAAACTATTATTTGAAATTTCCATATTTTGCATTCCCACTTTTTGAGAGATAAATAAAGACAGTGTGATCTTACTTTTCTAATAATTTCTACACTAAAAATGATTAATTATGTCTGTTAGAAGACTGCATTGTGTTGCACTTGAGTATCAACAGACACATAGGCTAAAATGACTCAATGATTCTTGGAAAAAGAGACAATACCTCAGTTGTTTTGTGTGTTTACGTCTCACAGCTCCGAGAATAGTTTACAGCAAATATATGTGCTACCTGACACAAATATTCTAGTGTGGGTGTTTGAGACGAGCCCCTCTAACTGGCAGTTCATGCTGATATGAGCTCACTTAAGAGAGCATAGAGCTGTTTTCCGTCAATAAAGCGCCTGATATCACTGATGATTTCCCTGTCAAATGAGGGAGTGGCACCTCCCCCGGGCTGCAGAGCTGTTGATATAATACTACTGCTGCTCTTCCCGCGAAACAGAGAAAATAAACACGCAGTCATATTATAAATCTTCCTTTTATGAAACACTACCTGTTTGTTCGGGTAATAGCCTATGCTTATCAGACAATCTCTCTGGGGGTAGAATACCCATCACTGCATTAGGTAATTTATCAGCTTAAGACTCACTGCCATACTTACCAAAATTCTAATGATCACATGTTTTTAACATTGTAAACATTTATGATGCACAATTTCACAAATATGTAAAAAGAGACAAATTATATCCAGTTTAGTCTCAGCCTACACGCCCACAGACCGCTGGCTGAACCTTGGATGCATATGCCACACTTTCTTTTACTGTCTATGCACTTAACTGGAAACACTTCAGGATTTTCGAAGGTGTCTTCCAATTGGTTGAATTCTACAGGATGTCTGGGAGATGTTTCTGAGGCGTTCTTTAACTGTCCGCCTGGAAACAAAGATGCCGTGAAGCCGAACCCCTGGAAAATTACCTCATGGAAGAAGAACGTTGTCGTGTTTACAACTTTTACAATCAGCGCTTAACAGAATAAACCACACACTTGATTTTTAAAAGTATGTAAAGTTCACGGCATAGACTTTAAAATACTTCTAAGAGTTTCATGCACTGGTCTTTTATTGTAGGGACATCAACGTTTTTGTGGCCTTAAACATGACGCAGAACAAAACCAACTGTGATTGGCTGCTTTAAATGTCAGTCAGACGGTCCTTGGTCAATGAAAGCTGCTATGGAATCTAGACCTTTGCGAGGTCTCTGCGGAACAAGAGTGGGCGTTTCTAAATTAGTAGGTGTTTTCAAACTGATGGGTGTTTATAAATCACGCAATGAAAATGATCCTCTTCACCCGACCCCACCCCTAAACCCTACCCACACTGTGACGTGGGCAAATCAGGTAACACAGTTGAAACCGTCCCTCTGTTTATGGCCACACCCACTGATGAGGTAACGCCTATTACTTAACCTGCAGAGACATATACTTGGCCTTCTGCCGTCAGTCTGAAGGTCTGGCAATGCAAGACTATATCTAGTGTTGCAGAAAGTTACTTTAAAAAGTAATGCATTTATTGTGTTACTCCCTTAAAAAAAGTAACTTAACGTAACTTAAAGTTACTTTTTATGGAAAGTATTTATGCATATATACATTACGCCTCTGTACCAGATTTCTCTCAACATGGGAACAGGAAAACTGTCAATCAATAAATGTGAGAGCACAGTAAATTATATATTTTCTTGTTAATTTAAAAGTAATGCATTACTTTACTAGATACTTGAAAAAAGTAATCTGATTACGTAACTCCCATTACCTGTAATGTGTTACCTCCTATATCTTATTATATCTTATATTTAATTAAAAAAAGAAAAGAATGCATAAATATTTCTAAAAACCTTTATTTTCAAAGTACAAAGCATCCATCTGTGTTTAAAATGTGAACTGGTGCAACACAGAAAACAAAACAGGCAGAAGATGTCTGTTTTACATTTGAAAACGTGAAATGTGGCATCTTTAATTGAGCAATATCACAGAATACACTGCAGTGTGCAAAAAATACAGTTTCAAAGTACAAAATGCATACATATTTACATTCATAATGCAAGAAAAACAACGTTAGATGACGACTGTCTGTATTTATATATAAATACTCTTAGCTTTTCATTAAGCATGTTGCTACAGAATAAAATCTCTTTCTTATATATTTTTTAAGACATAAAACTGAAGTGCTCAGCACAAGTTTATGTTTTTCAGATTTTAGGAAGTATAAAAAGGAAGTATAAAAATGAATAACTTTAAAGCAAAAGAAGTGCTTAAATGTGTGACTGAGAAAAAGTGGCAGAAAAACGTAGCCTTTCATCTTCACATCTGAGCACACGTGACTGTCCACCTCTCTCATTTCAAAAGACTCAGTGTTGGAGTTTCAGGCACATGTTTGATGACATCATAGATGGTGGTATGCAAATCTCTGACTGAATCGAGCCGTGCCAAAGACCTGCAGGATGCCTGGAAAACAGAGGGAAGAAATAATAAACTTTTCTGAGGCAAAACTGCTCATGCAAAATAGTACTTTTTTTTCTTTACCTGTGTTGACTCCATTTTCCCAGGTACAGAGACAAATTCATAGATGCCAAAGTCTTCAGTTGCATCTTCATGACCTGCAAATATTATTCATATTATAAGCCATATATCATAATACGAAGCTAAAATTAGGCAAGTAATATATTCAATTTCATTTGTTTAATTCATTTGCTATTAACTTCTATTGAGATCCATATTATGTAATGTTTTAAAAGCTATTTGTTTCCATGCTAATAATTAGACAGCGTATAAATCATTTTATCCATTTTTTACATATGTAGTTTACTTTAGACAGTAAGTACTTAGTATATCCTATTTATTTTCTAAAGGGAGTGACTGTGTACGTGGCCAAGTAAAGCCAAACCAGCAAGATGGAAAGAATGTTTAAAGCATGCTGACAGAAACCAAGCAGATATGATTATAGTTGTAATGTTAATGGGGTTGGGGAGTTTGTTTATACAGAGAGGCAGTGTACACATCACTGCTTAACAACACAGGTATATTATAGTCCGAGGCGTGCAGTAAACGTACCGGAGCGGTGCAGTCCTCGCTGCTCTGTCATAGGCCTGCAGGACAGGATCAATCCATCAATGATGACACAGGGATGAATAAATGTTTTCTCAGATAAATTAGAATTATTTTCTTACCGCTTGTAGATGGTCTTTATCACTGTAGAAAAATTTAAATCAATTAAAAATTATTTTTGTGTCTCAGTAACTGTGCCTAATTCAAGTAAATGCTAAATTAATGATTAAAGACACCTTGAAATCAGCAGACACCTGTTTTCTGTCCTATGTCTATCATTTGTGTATTTATAAGCCTTTAGTTACATCACAAGCATTAATCATGATTTTCTATGTGCTAATTGGATGATGTGGTATTAGGGGGAGGGGCATTCTCGTTCTGAAGACCTTTTGATTGGACAAAAATCTCTGTAGTGCAGGATGAGTCATCATTATTTCTTATTTGTATTTTCATAAGATAATGACTTTTTTTCCACATGCATATTTGCCAAAAGTTAATTTTGACCATTTAAGAGTGCACTATAAATGTCAAACACACATGGACTAAAAGCCACAAATCTCACATTTTTGGGGGATTTTAAACAAATACACCGCCTGGCCAAATAAAGTCGCTGTTTGTATTTAAATAGGCAAATACTTATCATCACAACATTTATTTCCATCAAGAGGTGCATCAATTTTTGGTCAAGATCTTGTATTGAAAAATTTTAAATGATTCTTCATGCTCCCTGACAACCATTCTTTCACAATTTGAGCTGATGAATCTTGACATTGTCATCCTGGAATATGGCCGTGATGTGTCGTCCTACAGGGTTTTTAAGAAATGAAAAGCTACACACTCCATCAGTTAGGGTTAGAAGCCAAACGTATAACATGCTAGAAACATAATAATCACTGCAATAATGATCCAATCATAGACTCTTAAATATTTGTCTATTTAAAGCCAAACAGCGACTTTTTTAGACGGGCAGTGTATTAAACATCACAGTGATGTAATGAATAATTGAATTAATGACAGAATTTTCATTTTTGGGTGAACTAACCCTGTTCACCCAAAAATGAAAATTCTGTCATTAATTACTCACCCTCATGTCGTTCAACACCCGTAAGACCTTTGTTCATCTTTGAAATCCGATGGCTCAGAAAGGCCTCCATTGACAGCAATGACATTTATTCTCTCAAGACCCATAAAGGTACTAAAGACGTCGTTACAAAGTCCATCTCACTACAGTGGTTCTACAATCATTTTATGAAGTGACGAGAATAGTTTTTGTGCACAAAAAAACCCCCTAAATAACAACTTATAAAGAGATGGCCGATTTCAAAACAGCTTCCTGAAGCTTCGCTGCTATGAATCAGTGTAATTTAATCAGCTGTTCGAGCGCCAAAGTCACGGATTAGCAGTTTTGGCGGTTTGACACGCAACTGAATCATGAATCGATACACTGATTCATAACGCCCAAGTTTACAGGAAGCTGTGTTTGTAACCCACATCTCTTTATAAGTTGTTATTTAGGTGTTTTTGTGCACAAAAACTATTCCTCGCCACTTCACAAATGATTGTAGAACCACTGGGTAGTGAGATGGACTTTGTAACGACGCTTTTAGTGCCTTTATGGGTCTTGAGGAGAGGAAATGTCATTGCTGTCAATGGAGGCCTTTCTGAGCCATCGGATTTCAACACAAATATCTCAATTTGTGTCTTAAGATGAACAGTTGGTCTACTTTGTGTCGAACGCACATATAAGAGTACTAATATAGAATTTTCATTTTGGGTGAACTAACCCTTTAATAATTATTAACGTAATGCCATAGCCGATATCTCAGCATTACATTTTATATTTTGTAATAAAAAATTTCTGGTGTGTGATCATCTTTAAACAACCAAGAACTTGCATTGCATGTTTGCATTTACAGTACACACTGAAACAAAATGCAACGATGTAAACAATAAGAACAGGTGCTGGCCCCTATTTACTTTCCAGTGGAACAGCAAGACTTAATCACAGGTGGGACAGATTTACTTAGCAACTGGAGAGAGAAGAAACAGCTTGCCATGACCATGAAGTGTGACAATGGATGGAACAAAGGAATAACAAACAGGACAGATTAACTGAAAACTACGACCGAATGCAATGATTGGACGGACATTTATTGGTCCTGAGACTTGTTTTAATATTTAGACCACTTCGGTTATTGATTGCTATCAGGATGTGAAGAGAGTTTCAACCATAATAACAAAAATTGTTTTATTAAAATAATTGCCTATACCCTACCTTTCTTTTTTGTCATTATTTGTTACATGTACATTAATACGTTTTTGTAATAAGTTTTAATTTACTTTTTATCTCATAATATGACTTTTAAGTCATCATTTTGATTGGCAATTTTGATCTTCTTAGTCATAATATCGATTAATTTTGATTTTTTTAATCATAATTTCGATTAAGCATGTCATAATTTAGACATGTACGTTAATCAGAGTTTTTGGGCCTCCAACACAAACATGGTAAAGACAGATAAACAGAACATGAACTAATGTTCAGATCCAAAACAGTATACCTGAGTCGAGTCTGGCCACCACCAGAGTGAACTTGGTCTCGTCCTGCTTCTTCGTCATATTGTTGAATGCTCTACACAAGAACTCTTTACCCTGAGGTAACTCATACGGCTTCACTTGAAACCGTGGTCCCGTCATGAGAACCTCCGTGCCATTCTTTGTTTTAGAGATCCAGACGCAGGTGTTGGGAGGGTTCGAGTCCGCAATACACTCAAAAAAGACCATTTCCCCCGGGTTCACTGTGAACACACCTTCAGTTTTCAGACCTTGGTCAGAATTTACTGCCAGGTTATATGGCCCATCTGAAAAAAAGGCAACAAGAAATAAAATAAAAACATTAGGTTGGGGAGGGGGGGCTTGAGCCCTTTTCGATTGTGTCGCAGTGCCCTCGTGAACGCAATCCCAGCAGGAACAGAATCCCGTCCGGAACGCATTCTTAATCAGCAATTACCGGCAATCTTACCCCCACTCAAGAGGTCTGTGCATGCCACTGAACAGTAAAAAATTGTAAAAACAGTAAAAATCAATGCGTTTTCTTAAATGAAGGACAATTCCTTCAATGGTAGTAAAAGAGTTAATAATGACTACAAATAGCTCTATTTCTTTATTGTGCGAGTTATACTTTACAAAAACAAGAAGGTTAAGGAGAAAATTCCAGTATTTTACAGCTGGTCATGTGATTTCAAAATGGCAGCCCCCATGAGGGAACCCTCTTTATGTAAAATATATAAGCTTTTATTAGGCTAAATGAATTGAGTCTTTATCTCACATGAGAGTATGTGTCTTTAAACATTTGTTTTTACTTTTTTGAATACTAATGATTTCTTTAGAGGTTAGGCATTGCACCTTTAATTGCTTGACCCACTTTCAAACCTTCGCTTTAATATCAAAGACGTGTCAGGACAGATCGTGGTTAATGTTTGAGTTACAGTGCAAACAGCAGTTCATTCTCAGGCTGCAGGAGGAACCTGCTGGACAGTTTGCAATAACGATGTAATGATTTACACGTGTGATGATAACACATGACAAATGAGCTTATAAAGAATGACAGATACTCACAGAACACACTGAGGTCAGCCTGTTTGCTTTGATTATTGCTAATGTGGTTTCGGGCCTTACAAATGTATTGACCGATGTCTTCTTTCTTGACAGGGTTTATTACTAGCGTCCCATTATCCTGTGCGAATGTATGCCGCTCACTTGGACCAACAAACATGTCGTTCTTTAGCCATTCGAACTGAACATTTGTCCCACGTTCAACAGAGCAAGTCAGCGTCACATTGTCCCTGTCTTCCACGATTTCTGATTCCGGGGTCTTGCTGATCACCGGGATGGACACAGGCACTGGAAGCAGACAAGACATAAACACCGAGTGTTTACAAGAAAAGAGATTCTATGAAACACAGCAGCCCGCTTCAATCTCAGACTCAGAGGAGAAAAATAAAACCGTAATGACAAGTTTTAATTTTGACTTTTTATCTCATAAATATTACTTTTTAAGTAATAATTTTGATTGGCAATTTTGATCTTTTAAGCCATAAAATCGATTAATTTTGACTACTTAAATCATAATTTCGAATTAGTATGTCATAATTTAGACAGATTTTTTTTCTGATTCTGATTTATTTTTAATACTTTTTTTAGTAACAATATTGATTTGTCATAATTTTGACTTTTTAAGTCATAATTTTGATTTGGTATGCCATAATTTTTAATTTTGATGTCACAATTCCAACTTTTAAGTTTTTCAGTTTGATTTAGCGTCAATTTAGAATTTTTAAGTCAAAATTTAGATTTAGTGTGTCAATCTTAAATCATAATTTTGATTCATTTTGACTTTTTAAATCATAATTTCAATTTGGCGTCATAATTTTAACTTTTTAAATAATAAATCCTACTTTTTAAGTCAATTTTGATTTAGTATGTCATAATTTTGACTCTTTTAAGTCATTATTTCAATGTATTATGTCCTAATTACAACTTTTTAAGTCATCATTTTGATTTAGTATGTCATAATTCTGACTTTTTAAATCATAATTTCTGATTTAGTATGCCATGATTTAGAAGTCATAATTCTGACTTTTTAAGTCGTCATTTTGATTGGAAATTTTGATCTTTTAAGCCATAATATCGATTAATTTTGACTTTTTAAATCATAATATCGATTTAGTATGATATAATTTAGAATTTTTTCTGATTTATTTTTAATGCATTTTAGTCACAATATTGATTTGTCATAATTTTGATGTCACAATTCCAAGTTTTTCAGTTTGAAACAACTGAAACATTTTTAAGTCATAATTTCGATTAAGTGTGTCAATCTTTACTTAAGTCATAATATCGATTCCTTTTTTATTTAAATTTTTAAATCCTAATTTCAATTTGGTGTCATAATTTTGACCTTTTAAGTCATAATTCATATTTTTATTTTTTTTGTCATAATATTGATTTGTCATAATTCCAACTTTTAAAGTCATGATTCCAATTGCAATTCCAACTTTTTAAGTCATAATTTCAATTTAGTGTCAATTTTGACTTTTTAAGTCATAATTTTGATTTAGTATGCTGTAATTCTAAAATCATAATTCAACTTTTTAAGTCATCATTTTGACTTTACTTCTCATAATTATGACTGTTTAATTATGATTTACCAGAGCATGATTTGTTTTATAATGTGGCAGACATGGGCTTCTAATAGGAAACAGACTTGAGAACCCCCAAAGCACTCAAACGCTCTTACCGCTGACTGTGACCGTCACTGTTTTAGTGACCGCCACTGGACTGGAGCTTCCCGGGAAGATAAAGTTGATCTGCAGCTCGTATTCCCCCTGTGTGTCCTCATCCAGACACTCAAAATATAGTGAGCAATTAGGCAATTTGAGCACTGAATTGTTCTTTAGGCGCAGATTTGGAATGACACTGGTCTCTGTGAAAGTGACCATATGAGTGTAAACGGGCTTAGTTTTATACCAGCCTCCCTGGAACTTCACACCCTCAACATCAAAATGAGTCTCAACTCTGAGGAGCATAGAGTCGTTCATTTTCCCATGCTGCGTGCGCGGCAGTGAAATGTATTCAGAGTCTGCACCTGTTCAAAAGAGGGAGTAAAATGCTGTTTAATGAATTGTGCTGTCAAAAATATTTAAAATATACACATACAGACTAAAGACGTTACAGCTGTTCAGTCATGACGTCATTTGTAGGCCAACAGAAGGCTAAGTCGTCATGGATTCCCCGAAAAGTTTTGATGTAGAATTGTGATATAAACTCGTAGATGCAAGAATGATTAAAATAAGGTCAAGAGACTTTCTTATTTTTTTCTACAGCATAAATAAAAGAGTCATAGCTGAAAGGTGAAGTTTGAAAGTATGTTCACATGCCTTTATGTAGCAGTTTAACATCCTGCGTTTCTTTTAGGTTTCAGTAGTAACAAACAACTATACTGTCTCCTGTGATCAACTTGATTTTTGAAACAGAATGTAATGCTTTTAGACACTTAATTGATTGCATTAAATTAGAATGTACTGTACAGTATTATAATTTACATTTTTAAATGAACTACAATTAGTTGAGTTTTTGACACAATTGTCTTATTTCAATATAATGTACATAATTAACATCATGTTTTCAAATGTACTTTGAAGTGTAAATCTTATAATTTAGCTTAAGTGTGTTAAGAAACACAGACATGAAAGTGTGCACTTCATTTCATCAATATTATATTACCTGCACAAGTTTTTATTAGTACACGAGGCCTCAGATGCTCAATATTAAAGGTCATTTGAGTATTGCATAAAACCCTGCAATGTTTCTCATTAACAGTGTCATCGCTGATTAAAACATCAACCGAAATCCGTGTCTAATCTGAGCGGTTTTCCTTCTCCTTTGAGAGCACAAAAAGGAAATGTGCAGAATAAGACACAACTCACATAGACTGCCACTCCAGCATTACACTGGATTAATGCATCATTACTTAGTCATACACACTGATCTGCCTTTGCCCTTGCCGCTTGATCATGCCTACACAAGCAAATATTGACCAGCTTCTCAGAATGATAGTGATCAAACATCAAGTCCTCTCTAATTTGTCTGAACTGGTCCGTGAGCAAACACTCAGGCAGTGAGGAACTATCATGCATTACATGAAGTCATAGAGACCTCCGTATCACTGAAGGCAAAAGCAATGCTCCAGTAATGCTGTAAAGATAACGTCCTGCACATATACTGAACTCTAAACTGATGTATCTCATTTACTTAAGGATAACATTTCTTTTGCATGGACAAAGTGATGGCAGGCTTCAGAGGCCCTGCTTTAACTGACAGCTGTTAATCTGCATTGTGTTGCTAGGCAAGGCCGTGGCAGCCGGCAGGCAGGCAGTAAGCAGGTAAACAGTCTCATACTCCTCCCTCTTTATCGCTCTCAGGCCCTTTAACTACCAGGACACGGCCATCTCCACCCCCTACTCGCTTTATCGGCCTGCTGACAGCCAATGTTGTGCAATACAATAGATGTCTGTGTGGCTCGTGTTGTGCGCTAAATAATAAATAAAGACACCCCTATTGCACGCACAGAGAACCAGAGGGCAGGTTCAATGGAAGTGAAAAGTGTGCATGCATTAACGCCACACTAATCGCTAATAAGTGTGCTTGGCCTGTTCTGGTCTTATTGTCTCCAAACAAGGATTATTTCTGGGATGGCAACGGTGCACTTAGACCACCACAACTTTAGGCATTAAGCATTGAGCTATTCACACCAACAAGCAAACGACCAACTCCTTATGCATCCCAAAACACAAACAAACACTGCTATTTGTGATTCACACCCCATGATAATCCAGTACAGCCATTTGAGCTGCAACCGACAACTGTGCACATACAAATGTGTGAACAAAAGCCTGACTGTGAATAATCCACTCAGACTCGAATGTTTGTGCGCGTGTATTTTTAAAGCATCATGAGACACAAAAAATCTAGGAAGCATCTGCCACAAGAGTATGAGTCATATTTATATATATATATATATATATATATATATATATATATATATATATATATATATATATGTATATATATATATATATATATATATATATATATATATATTAACCTTGAAATATAATATTACATGTTTATAACTATACAATCTGTAAAAAAATGTATTGTGAATGTTTTATTGATTACATTTTTTTTATTAAAAATGCATGTAAAAATAGTTATATATAGCCTATATATATGACTCATATCAGATGCTTCCTACATTTTGCCTTTTGTGTCACATGATGCTTTAAAAATACATACGCATATAATAATTAATATATGTGTGTATTTATTTAAATGGATTTATGAAAACTATTATAAAACAACAGTAACACATGGCAAAAATATTATAAGATCATTTGTGCTTATGTGAAAGTTATATATAATATTGTGATTTTTTTATTAATTATGTTTTTTAATAAAACAAATTAATTAAAATGAAATTAATTACAAATTCATATATATATATATATATATATATATATATATATATATATATATATATATATATATATAGTTATATAAATAATTGTTATTTAAATTTTATCAATTTTCTTATAATTGTTTTATAAATCCATAAATACACAGAATTATATATATATATATATATATATATATATATATATATATATATATATATATATATATATATATATATATATAGTTCTGTGTATTTATGGATTTATGAAAACAATTATAAGAAAATTGTTAAAATTAAAAAACTATTATTTAGCACACAATAGTAAAACTATAATCCCACCACATTTAAAAACATTAAAGTACTTTTTTGTATGAAATCATACAGATTTGTTTATATAAAAAATCAAAATAAAATTAACAAGTTAACAAAAATAATTTACATTTAATTATATCTTTATTTTCTTTTGTCCTATAGAATGAACAGAACTTCAATACAACACAAAATAAGGACATATACTGACGGTCACAGTGGGAATATATTTCATAGAAAATTTCAAAATGGAAGTGAAAATTTCAAAATGTAGGAAGTAATCGCCACACTATTCCAGAATTACAGAATTAAAATCAAACCACAGCTTTATTCTTCCAGGTTCTGTTTCAGGTTGTTACCTTGACATTGACATAATCTTAATGTGCAGAGAAGGATGTTTTTGCTGAAAGTCAACAGTCACCATCATAATAAATAATAATAAAAGGTATCCGTCCTTCTTCCTTAAGTATAAATATCCTGTTTGCAGAACTTTTAATGACATTTTAATAAAAAATAATAAACATTTATTATACTGCGAATTTAAATAATAAAAATAAATAAATAATGTATTTAATTAGATGATGTCCCAAAGTATTGGCTTTCTCTTAATGGCTCAATGTCAAATTTTTGACCAAAAATTTTTTTTATTAAAAGTTTTGGTGTGTGACATCACTGCTGCCATAGTCATTCAAACAGCAATAAACATCATCTTACCTGGAACGACGAGAAATAAGATGCACACGCGCAGAAACATGTCGACTCCAACACATTCCATCTCTGCTATATAATCTCTAGACGCAGTGTGACAAGAAAAGGGAACTGGTGACAGTATTTGCCAGGGAAATGAGAGAACCTAGATGAGGCCCCGCCCACGTGCCATTTGGACACATACACCTGGCCGAGCTTCCAAAACACTGCCGTCACCCTGAGGGCCAGAGACAGTCTCACCGATACACATTCACTGCACATGTACACATACACAGCTTAAACACAGTGTCAGATCACAGAAGGGAACTTGTCTTAAACAGTTGCGGTTACACACACACACACATACTGATATAGGGTGTGAAACCAGCGCAGATGACATTCAAGAACGAGACAGACACAGGGACATTCAGTGCAGGGACATGCAAAGTTTCGTCTGAAACCAAGCATGACTCAAGAAGACACCATGTTTTCAAGCGCCATCACACACACGAATAGCCGGAGGTGACCTGAAAGTCCACAGCAACTATTAAACTAGAACGTCTCAAGGTCATGTGCGGAAGGGCTACCAAAGAAATAGGTTCATAAACCTCAGATTAAGACTATCATTGAATTCTCTTGTGCAGTTAAGGACAAATTAATTTCAGGGAAAGTGTAACTTCTCCTTCCATACAAAATTTAACCTTTAAACTAATTTATTATTTTTATTATTTTCTGACTAAGACTTGCTGTGTGTATTAAAGACTCGATTCTATTCATCAGAGAATTCTAGTCACAGGTTCCACAAAAATATCTGTTTTATTTGATAATAATGACATTGATAATAATGAGAAAATTTGCATTTAAATATGCAAATACTTAAAGAGTCTATGAAAGAGCCACACAGTTCAAAGGTGTTTACCAGACAGAGCAAACTTTTCCAGAATGGCACTTTTTTTGAACTCCCAAATCAAACTCAAAGCTTCTTATGGCCTGATTTTGTTGGAAACTGTCACTGAAAGTCTTTGGGATGTGACGGGGGAGACTTCACAGAGTGCCGGACTCTTGTAATGTCAATACAAGCTCTTGACATAAAATTGATACACCTCACATTTATTTCCATCAAGAGGTGCATCCGTTTTTGGTATTGAGAATGCAAGAGTCCAGCACTCTGTAAAGTCTCCTCCAGCACATCCCAAAGACTTTCAATGAATTTAAGCTCTGGAAAATCTTGATTGTCATCCTGGAATATGGCCATGAAGTGTCTTCCTACAGTTGTTTAAGAAAAGCTACACTCTCCATCAGTTAGGGTTAGAAGAACTGTTGCCAAACGTAAAACATGCCAGAAACACAATTACTACAATAATGATATTAATATTTCACTGTATCAAATAAATGGAGCCTTGGTGAGCATGAGACTTTTATTATTCCCAATTTGACAGTTCAATGAACAACCAATTCAAACCGGTATGTTTGAGAACCTTTTCAAACTACTTATTAAAAGATCTGGCTCATAACGATCATTTGTGCCATTTGACTGCAAACTCACATTCACAACCTGGCTAAAAAAATGTCTGAGCTGCTAAAGATCGGTTCAGGAAACACTGGTTCATTCTGACATCACAGAAATAAATCCATTGTCTGTTCATAGGGAAAATAGGGAAGAATTTTCTGAAAATATTTAATGCAAATCAAATGCAATCATCCACATCAGCACAAACATACTGTACACAGGGCCGGCGGTAGTGTAAATGACCTTTATTTGGACTGAGAATCATCTGCTTTAAAAAACAAACACAAAGCTAGCATAATGAACCCCAAACCCCTGTCCAGACTCCCACCGCTTGATCCTCTCATCCAAGTCGACAGCACAGCCGCACGGAGCTAAAAAGCACCGGCATTCAAGAGTCACTTGAACAGATATCTAATGGGTTTTCCCCCACAGTCTGGCAAGAGCTCCGTCTCCATTCATACTCAATTCCTGCCGCGCGTCACGCAGGGCGTCACACTAGCCCTTCAGTCCAACTCAGAACCAGAAGTCTTCCTCTTTTTCTTTTTGCTGTGTTTCTTGTGCTTCTTCTTTTTCTTTTTCTTCTTGGACTTGTCCTATAAATATAAAGATACAAAACAGTCATTATTAGAGTACACCATTCTGCTTTTTCAAACATTACCTTTCATGCAGTGTGAAATGTGTCCGTTTATAAATGTAAAAGGTCTGCAAAGTGCGCGACAAACAGTTGTTGCGCCCTAAAAGAAAGAATCGAGTCTGAACTGCTGAAACGAGTCACTTCCTGTTACATACCTGCGTAACAATGTAATACATTTGCATAATGCCAGCCTATGGTCTTCATTGGTGCCCCGTAAACGACATCTACTTTGACCCACCCTCAAACACTGTCGTCGTAGCTGAGACAGGAAGAGTTTGGTTCGTGTTGTTGACATGTTGAGAAGATGCTGTTTTCAGTGCTGCGAATCCACTTTGCTGCACTTTAAAAGGATGAGGACTCGCATTGGAATTGATACAGAAACCATATTTACAATTCGTTTCACTGTGTATCAAGTGCTGAGGAAGCCTCCGGGGATGAAATTTAGATATGATGATGGGGCGTTTAGTTTCCGACACGCGCTGTAAGCGGTAGATCAAATGACAACAGACTGGGTCGTCTGACCAATCAGAGCAGAGTAGGCTCTCAGAGAGGAGGGATTTAGAGAGAATGAATCTTTGAACAAACGGTTTTCAGAATCTTGTGAGAAAACAGGTGATGTGCAAAAGTATATAATGAGAAAATGTGTTTTTTGACCTTGGATGCATGTGAGACTAATGTAGGAGACCTCTGAAACAATATTTAGAACTTTTAAAATTGCATAATAGGGGTTAAGTTTAAGTTATGTTTTGCGAATCCACTCTTTATAACATTTCTTTGAGTGATGTGGGTAGCATGTTCAGTCGTTTCCGCCCTCATAAGGGTAAAAACAAGCCAAACAAGACAAGCCCAAGGCGCTTTACACTGAAGACTTACTGTAATTTTCTCCTTCTCTTCACTACTGTGCTTCTTTTTTTTGGGCTCAGCCTAAAAAAAAAAAAACATTCACAAATGACTTTTGCATGTCACGTAGTATTTGCTGCGCTAAAACATTTTACTCATTTTAAGGTCACAGAGGGTTTAAAAACACTCTTACGTCTCTGTCTACATCAGACTCGTCTGAAGACTCAGAGTGACTCCTTTCAGCTTTCCTCTTCCTTCGACCATCCTTTTCATCCTTTCAAACAAAAACATTTGTTTTATGATACGATATAAAACAATACAAAATTTAAGTCTGTAAGATTTTTTAAAGTTAAAAAACAAACTTTATTTAGCTGAACAAAAATACAGTAAAAACGAAATAGTATTAAAATTTTTTAAAAAAAACCTGTTTTCTATTATATACACTATATTGGCAAAAGTTTTGGGACGCCTGCCTTTACATGCACAGTTGCACATGAACTTTAATGTCATCCCATTCTTAATTCGTAGGGTTTCATATGGAGTTGGTCCACCCTTTGCTGCTATAACAGATTTAACTCTTCTGGGAAGGCTTTTGCAAGGTTTAGGAGTGTGTTTATGGGAATTTTTGACCATTCTTCTAGAAGTGCATTTGTGAGGTCAGGCACTGATGTTGGACGAGAAGGCCTGGCTCGCAGTTTTCACTCTAATTCAAGGTTTTCTATCGGGTTGAGGTCAGGACTATGTGCAAGCCAGTTAAGTTCCTCCACACCAAACTCGCTCATCCATGTCTTTATGGACCGACGCCTCATGTTGGAACAGGAAGGGGCCATCCCCAAATTGTTCCCACAAAGTAGGGAGCATGAAATTGTCCAAAACGTCTTGGTATGCTGAAGCATTAAGAGTTCCTTTCACTGGAACTAAGGGGCCAAACCAACTTCTGAAAAACAACCCCACACCATAATCCACCCTCCACCAAACTTTACACTTGGCACAATGCAGTCAGGCAAGTACCATTCTCCTGGCAACCGCCAAACCCAGACTCATCCATCGGATTGCCAGATAGAGAAGCGTGATTCGTCTCTCCAGAGAACACGTCTCCACTGCTCCAGAGTCCACTGCATCCAACGCTTTGCATTACACTTGGTGACGCAATCCATTCCATGAAGCTACACAAAGTTTGGAGGTCTGAAGCTATTGACTCTGCAGAAAGTTGGTGACTTCTGCGCACTGTGTGCCTCAGCATGCGCTGAACCCGCTCTGTGATTTTACGCGGCCTACAACTTCGTGGCTGAGTTGCTGTTGTTCCCAATTGCTTTCTACTTTGCTATAATACCGCTGACAGTTGACCGTGTAATATTTAGTAGTTAGGAAATTTCATGAATGGATTATTGCACGGGTGGCAACCTATAACGGTACCACGCTTGAATTCCTGAGAGTGACCCATCGTTTCAGAAATGTTTGTAGAAGCGTCTGCATGCCTAGGTGCTTGATTTTATACACCTGTGGCCATGGAAGTGATTGGAACACCTGAATTCAATGAATTAGAGGGGTTTCCCAATACGTTTGGCAATATAGTGTATTTTAAAATGTCATTTATTCCTGTAGTAACAAAGCTGAATTTTCTCCAGTCTTCAGTGTCACATGTTCCTTCAGAAATCATTGTGATCTAATACATATGCTGGATATGGTACTATGAACTGTTGTTATACTGGAAATGATTTTTGGCATGATCGATTTTTCAGTACCTTGACTTTCTCTCCATCCATCTTCTTCCTTTTTTTCTTGGATGATTCCTAGAGATAAGAGACAGGACTCAAGTCTTGACAAATCTCTTCATTATGACCAGCAATTTAGCTTCAATGTTATTTCAGCAGTGGAAATTGATATTCATGATTACTAATCAACAGCAATTTCTACAAGAGCTGCCAATCTCAAATAAAGTTATACATTGTTCGTGCTCAGTTGGGGACACCTAAATTTCAACTATATTACCGATCTGCCCGCATTGACACTATATAATAATTGAAATGAGCTGGATAACATCACCGTTCTCACCAGAGCGGCTGTACAAATTCTTTTGCATTATTTTCCTGTTAACACTGTGAAGCTGCTTTAGACTTGTTAAAAGCACTATATAAATAAAAATGATTTGATTTGATTGTGGATAGTTAAGGCCCCAATATACTCGAAGGCAAGGTTATTTCTCGTTCTTCGCTTAGAGGTAAAAAGAAATTTGAAATACCTTTGATACGTTATACTGCTAGCAAACATCCCGACGCCGCCCACACTGTTGAGAGCAACGTTTGGATAAGTATGGAAATATGTGCTTTGTATTAGAATGCATTAGAATTACATGTTCATGTTTTTGCTCTTGAATGTCTAACCTCAACGGACTGAACAAAAGTAATTAACCGGAGAAGATTTCCACGTCAAAGAGGAACAATGAGCCCCAGAGCCACGCCTACCTTTTACATAATCGCCACGGACCAATGGTAGTTCGAAGGCGTTTACCAGCCATAGCGAACCTTTCCAGAATGTTCGCTTTGGCAAGCTGATGCAGAACTTCCAAAACAAACTCCAAACAAACTTCTTTTGGCCTGATTTTGTTCAAAATAACGACATGAACATGACACCAGATTGTTCTTCGATTTAGCTTGAAGTATATCAGGGCCTTTACGGTTAAGCCAGACACTTCCATAACTGACAAGAACAATCCTTTTAAACTATGCTTTTTCCTTGCAGATATAAACCAACAGTACCCTGCTATCAGTCTCAGACTCCGTGTCAGTGTCATCAGACACTCTCCGGGAAGAGGATCTTTTTCTCTTTTTCTTCTTTTTCATATTTTTCTTATCATCCTGAAAAGACAGTAAAAAGGAAAATATTCAGGGATAATGCATGGTCATTCTAATTAACAATGCATGCAAATAAACGAGTATTATAAGACATCATCTTACATCATCTTCAGAGTCTGAGGGGGAACTGGAAAAGGAATCAGAACTCGATGAGGAGGAGGAAGAAGATGAGGAATGCTTGACCAAACACAACAGAAGCAGAATTTGTTAGATTTTAAGTCATTTAAAATGGACACTGTGAGCCGTGGACAACAGGCCAGATCGATCCTGAATTCTCTACAAAAGCAAATGCCTCTTCCAGTCTGGAACATTAAAATATTCCACTTTTCCATTATCAATTAATTACTAGTTTACAGTTGCTCAAGATATGAAAATGGAGAGCTCTCCTCACCCTACTGGGCTTTTTCTTCTCCTTCTTCTTTTTCTGGAAATCAAAAAGATAAATATTGGGTAATCATTGGCAAGCTTTTTTAAATACAACCAACCAGGGGCCTCGTTTATAAAGATGTGCATAGAATGACCCTAGAAGTGAATGTGCAAGACATTACAAAATGTTCCTCTAAACGATTTATAAAATGTGTGTATGCACAAAAAAGTACCTAAATGCATCCCTCTTTGCAAGTCAATGCAAGTCTCTAAATTCAAAATTGATGTTTTTGGGTTTTAGTATTAATACGTTAGCCTTACTGTTATATATAAGCTAGTGTGCTCTACAACAACGACAAAATTCGCATTTAGAAGATAAGCATTCAAAACTTACAGTCTCTCACTGCTGCCAATAGGAATTTTGATTTTGAGAACATCACTGCACTTCAGCTTCTCATCAGATTTTCTGTCCAATCAAATGCTCTCTAGAAACATCCCGTCCCCTACATTACAAATAGATGCTGAAGCTGCGGCAGAAACCGGTCACCTGTTCACACATTAACTATTTTCTACATGGTGAATGGCACATAGTACACTATAGAGGGGATAGGGCACAATTTAGATATGTGAATGCTTTCCATTGGGGTGAATGAAGTCAGATCTTAACGTAAGGCCGGCTACACACTGGCTGCGTGGTGTGTCTGTTTTTATTTGTTAACAGGTTAGAGCTTGCACACTGCCTGTATGACACGCGTATCAGGCACGGCTTGAGCCAGGCAAAATAGAATAGGAAAAAATGCTTATGTCATTTTGACACCAATACATATTAATAAATGACATTTTGATGTTTGAAAGAGAGGTTTTGACATAAATGAAGATATAATTGTAATAAAATTTTGTAAAAATTTATCGATTTTCAAATATTGCACCTGTCAATACAGAACGAAGTATTCTGTAGTCTATTTTGCTGTCAATACTGCCGACGTTGTCTTTGCTGTATCAGTAAGCTATATATTTGTTTAACATCAAGTATAAGCCTTCCACAACTCTCTCCCCATATGTCGAACATGAACTAAACAGACAGCCCACTTACCCATTTTTAGAAAGATGTGTGTGATAACAGTTGAAATTGTTGTCATAAAGGTAAGAGCAACACCAAATGTAGACTGGTCTGTCAGAGCCTATGTCCCGAGATAGCCCTCCCTGTACATCACCTAGCCGCAACAGCGGCGCGTCAGACACGTTTCTGGTGTGCAAAGACATAGAAAACACCACACAGCCGAAACTTAACAGAAACACCACGCTGATGTCCTTGCAGCCAGTGAGTAGCGGGTCATGCGAATCACCACAGCTCCAGTCCAGGGACACAATAGCACAGAGCAGATCATACGCGTGAGTCACCGCAGACCAGAAAAAGTATCGGACCCATTTGAATTCTGCACAGAATGCTGTGTTTGAATGCGATTAGGAGGAGAAACGGTTCGAGATTAGGAGGAAACTGCGTCTTTACAGAGCTGAACAGCTCTAGCCCAGCTGTGATAGAAACTAAAGCTATAGGCTATTTTAAAAAAAGAGTAGGAGCTGTTCGATATGTCCCGCCCTGTCTTTCTGTTTCAGTCGAAATTACACCAAAACATTGAATAATGCGTTCTTTGGTTGTAAGAACATGTCCGTTTCTGCTTTCATAAATCAGTTTTTGATGTAGGATGAAATCCATTGAAATTGGGATCCAATCTGACTGCACTTGCATTTTATAAAGGAGGTCCCAGATGACTACACCAACTCTTACCTCCTTCTTTTCCCTCTCCTTGTCTTTTTCTTTCTTTTCACCTCCACCAAGTACCTTCTCCCTGTTTTTCTCCAGTTCCTTCTTCCATCGCTGAGAAAAATGAGAGAGAGAGTGCATATGATCCAAACAGTAGATCTAGGTCTAATGGAAATCCACTGACTTATGAAATTCAAAAACATAACATATTTACCTCATTCATTCTGTCCTCAAAATCAGCCAGGGCTCTGGAGCCTTTCTTCTTCTTTTCCAGTTGTTCTTTTACCTCCTCCCTGATATACGAAACATAAAGACATATGCATTAAGAAATATCACATATGTCCACAATCGATCAGTTTTGATCATAATCATGCCTCTATCTGTACCATGATGGCCGTGGTCTGCTGAGATAATCCTGAATGGTTGTTCCGGTGTTGGGTGCAGGACCTCTGGCTCTGGCAGCAGCTATTGGATTCAAGTAAGCCTGAAACACAATCATATTTTAACATTCATAATCCAGCACACCATTGAACTTAACAAAAACAGAGGGGACCTTCAGTAACAACGTTACACTTACAGGCTGCTAAAATAACTGCATACTACATATCATTTCACGTTTGATTAATTTAAACTACGAATGCATTACTTTCCACAAGCTCAACAGAAAGACAGCTGTCTAAAGAGACATTTAAGTGGAATATGTGCTAGCTGAGTTAGCATTTCTGAGCCAAATAGCCACATACCTTAGCCATACTAACCTGCTACTAAGCAATAGCCACATTCAAGCGGTGTCAGACTGCAAACATAAAACACTATATGAACTGTCTAAAGCGCGTATTCATTCATCTGTGAGTGGACGTGGCTAGTCTTTTTGGCTAAGTGTTTTGACGCGTTAGCATTGCGGCTTAAAGGCCTCTTGATTATTTTACTTTAATTATTAGAAAGTTGCGAGTCCCTAAAGTACCTTTACTTACCACTCTGTTATCTCGCTTGCCCATTTCTGCAGATTTTGCCTAAAATCTAAAGGCCAAAATCTATGCAATTCGCCTTTTGTTTACATGTCTCTGGTGCTGGCGGTGGCTCCCAGTGTGCAGAGAGAAATTCTGTAGTTGGCAACTAGCGGCTGCTCACAACATGATCACTAGAGGGCGCTTCCTACTCGTATTTGGTAATAGGCTTAATCCTAAATCGCCCCTTATACCCTCAAATAGGGCATTATTTGTAGTGGTGTCCGAGACCATAGTGGACGTTACTGAGTGCACTCATTCAATCCCACATTGTACCGAAATAACGAGTGTATACAGTAAAGCTCAGCTGTCCGAATTCACTCATTCGTATTCATTCACTCCTTCAAGTGAACTCAACTGTGAGTGGACTAACGTATAGGGAATAGTGAATGAGGTGTTTAGGGGGGCGATTTTTTTTTTTATTAGAGTCTATGATTAAAGTTCCAAACTGACAATTTATATGTTTTTATAGATTAGGGGGCACAACCTTTTTGACTTTCTCACTTTGTGTAAATCTGATGAGGTTCAGCAGGGTATTCCACCACATTAACTTCACACGTCTAAAACAATTATGTGTTTTTGTTACATTAATACAGAGCAAACTTTTTTCTTGATTTAACCCGAAAGAATGGAAGTGAAATGTGACAACGTGCCCATAGGTGGCGTAACGTGAGGGACAAGATGTAAAATGACCTAATGACAGCTTGATTTGATACAAAAAAATAGAACGTGTTAGAATAGTTTATTAGAGCACAATTTAAGCATAAGGAGGCTGTAAAAGCAGACTGAGTTGACCTGTTCGCTGCGATGACGTTTAATCTCCTCGACAGCCTCTGTACTCTCTTGTTAGCAATCGCCTTTTTCAAGACATGTAACAGCTTCAAAAATCTCGAGTGGGGTAATACAGATGTATTTTATGTCGCAGAATAAAACGTGAAAGTGTCTTGAGCTTGTGTTCACCAATCACCACAGACCTTATTTCAATCATTTAACCTCAATCAAAAAAAAACATTGACTTCGGGATTATGGAACGGAAGAGCTAAAGTGCTAACTCGCTTCCACGTTATGGCCTTTAAAGTGATGTCATACCAGCACCACTCAATTGGGTAAACCTATATCTAATATTGCCCTTCATGATAACTGTGAGGGGATGAATTTCTTTTATTCGTTTAAATTATATTAAGCCCTAAAGTTCGGCATAAAGAAGGGCGTGCCCAGCAAACAGGGGACGTCCCCAGGACGTTGCGAACGTCCGTTTAGGTCCGCATTTGGTCCGCTTTGGAACGTTCGCTGGCGGACGTTGCGAGGACATTTGTCCAGCTAGGCCAGTTTGAGAACGTCCCTATTTCGTCCTCAATAGCATCATTCCATAACAACACTTGCAAAATCAATTAGCCCATGCATTAGGCTGGAATGGATTGTATCATCAGACCTGACACCTTGAAACTCAGACTAACGAAATATTTTACTAAAATAAACCCATATTTGATTTAAATTAACTGTGATAATGTAAAGTCAAATGCAAAAACCATGCTTTTTGTTTTGTAGATTGACATTTTAGTGCAAATAAACTATAGTTAAAATATTATCTGAATAGGCCTAAGTTAATGTTAAAAATAACTTTTCTGTTACTTAACTTATCAGTATAACTAATTAAATATGTCGTCAGAGTTTTGTTCTCGGCAGTTATAATTTAAACATGAAAACACAATAAAATAGAAAATATAGGCTACAATTTATGTAGGCTATTAAGAAAATAAGGTTGAACCTCTACAAGAATTAATCAAATTCAACTGATGAATGCAGCCAGGAAACGTGAAGCACATTGCTGGAAAGAAATTGGAAATAACACAGGTAAGAAAATAATGTTTTCCTGCCCATTTACATGTCAAACTGTTGGTCAGTTCGGAAAACGTCCCCATTTGGTCCGCTGAAATTTAATGGATTATTTATTTTTTTGGTGGAGATATGGTTTAACACAGAAAAAAAAAAAAGAAAAACATGTTATAATAACGTTATTTGTGGCTATGGTTTTGCTACTAATATGATTTCTCAATTAGATTACAAAGAACCAACTAAACCTGTTTATATTTGTACTATAATTTTTGTATTGCATTTAAAACCAATAAAAAAGTATGATACCTTGTAATTGTTTTAAATAAATCATTGTCCCCACCATTACTATATTAATTTTTATAGTCTAAATCACAGTGTGCATATTTAAACAAAAGTAAAAGTATCCACTATTGTGCAGCTATATATCAACTGATTACGGAGTCTTAGCCTACTCCCACTTAAAGGTACACTATGCAACTTTTCCGTCTGCAAGAGGGCACCTGATAAAAACAAAAGCGTGGTTTGATGACGGCAAGTTTGAGCGCAGAATCTTGGGACATGTGGTCTTCACCTCACAGCCGGGGGAAAAGAATCGGGATAGGACTCAGGCAGAAATCATGTACATGGATGCGGTTATTAACGTTACTGTAGTATGAAGCAGAGGAGGGGCGAGTGCTGTGGGAGCTGAGTAAGGCTATATCCGGCTATGATATGCACACAACTCAACACGGCTGCAGACGTAGCCTAAGGCAAAACACACGCCTCGCGAGCGACGGGACTTTATGACGGGACACAGTCGCCGGCGCAATCTCCACCTTTCCGGTCATGAGTATGAGGTAACGCAGCTCTGTTTATTATATTAGATACATTTAAGTGTGTTTAAAATGATGTTATGCCGTTACTTTGTGCGTTCTCTCGGCGGCTGCTGTGACACTTGTTCACACTCCAGTGAGAGTAAAGGTTTTCTGCAAAATAAAACCGGAAACGAGGGTAACGCAGATATGATGCAATTGACAGGCGACTCCCTCACACGCTATGCTCACACGTCCCGGTTCATTGGTAAAAAAAAAAAAATAGCGATTTTCTCACAATTTACTAATAGTTGGAAACATTTGGGACATTGTAAGAACTCAACAGAACAAAATATATAACACTGGCCTGGTGGTTTTTGGATATTTAACTGCAAAAATCCTACATAGAACTGTTTATGAACTGTTTAAGAACCTTTAAGAACTGTTAAATAATTGTTGCATAACAAAAGTTTACACATTAAATCAAGGAAAAACAAATCTGCATTTACAACTACAGCTCAAACGCGCAACAATTTTATTATTGCCAAGGGTTCAAAAAGTAAGCAAAACAATGCAAACAGAAATGCAGAATGACAGATGTTGGATCAAATGCAAGCGATGACTTCCAAACAGCAAGTGCAGGAGAGGCCAAAAAGGATGGAAACGAGCCCAATGCTGAAATTGCTGGGGAAAAAAAAGAATATACAGGTAAGACATACATCCTCATGTAAAGCTGGGCTATGTCACATTCTACATCCATCATTTAAAATGACAAACTGCAACATAAGGTGCTTTTCCCCCAAAAATAATCATAACATGAATAACAGTTTCTTGCATAATTATCGATGGAAAAATAATGTTCCCATCAAAATATTTTAGAATAACCTTAATAATAAGGAATACATAGGAATAATAGAATACAGGCTTGATAAAACGTTAAAAAAAATGAGTTTGAAAATGTATATGGACAAACTACAATCATGTAAATGAATATTGTCACTACAGACAAAACTGGTTGGCAGAAAAGGGTTGACATAAATATGATGTGCCTTCACACTAGAAGTTTTGGTGTTTGTGACCCAATAATAAAATTCGGTAACACTTAACAATAAGGTTTCATTATTTGACTACTTCAGTTAACAATTTTGTTTAATAAATGTTGTAGAATTATGTTTATATTGATTGATTTGAGTTTGAAGTAGCTTTCCTTTGTCTGAATGTGAGTTGTGATGAAAAGTAATTTGATAAGGTTTCAGGTAGTGGTGTGTCATTTGAGTTTTCTTACCTAAAGCTTCATCCTTCAAGCTATATAGCTCATATTTGACACCAGGCACTGGAACACAGAAACATGAGACCGTAATAAGCATCAATTGTTAGGTTGTGTGTGAATGCACTCAAAACAATTTCTCCATGAACAATACATGCATGTATTGTTCACACTGAAAGTCAGTCAGATTTCATTCATTATGAGAGCGAAGAGCTGATGTACGGTACATTCACGGTGCGTGTTCAGTCGTGTGTTTCAGATCATGTCTATGGAAGCTTAACTTTCATAGGAATTCATTTGAAAAGTTGAAACACTTCACAAGTAGGGATGTGATGGTGAGGAAATTGTCCCACGGGTTTTTCAAAATGCTAATTTCAAAACAAAAGTAAAATGCACACAGCCAAATCATGCATGCACTAAGACAAAAATGCATTTGCCCACATATCTAAATGTAGGAAAGTAGTTGAATAAGCCCTATTTCTAAAAACTGTGGAGTGTTCCTTTAATAGAAACCATCACACTTTGATGAATTATCATACATCATAATTAAAATAAAGTCAAGCCAAAAGCATTTTTTTACATTATTTCATGGTTAACCATGTACTTATATAAACCTATATAGATCAAATTCAACCTGTCTAAAATGTAGAAAGGAAACGAGATGTGTTGTAACAGGAAAGATGAAAGCATGTCACCATCATTATAGGTCAATCTGATATAGCATTATATAGATATTTCATGAGCATTTGAATGCAATCGAATGCGCCTCGCGACAATCGCGAGTGATATTTATAACTGAAAAAACGGAATAAACGTCTGTTGGTGAAGACGGTGGTGGAATAGACAAGAGCTCATATTGATTTCGTATTTTTTCATATAAATTGTGTGAATTTTGTAGTGTATTGTTAGATAACTTAGTTACAATGTTTAGTTTATAATAGATTAAGTTACCATATAGAGTATTTATATTAGTTATAGTGTAAAGCTTAATAAGTTAGATTTAAGTTACGGTTACGATTGCTAACGTTAGTTTATTCGTAGGTTATTTAGTTTAACGTTACAGTTAAGTTGTGTGTGTGTGTATATATATAGTTCATACGTGTTGTGAGAAAAGATCAGTTAGTTTATACTTGTTTGATATAACGTTAAGTAAGTTATTCGCGTCGCGTTTGGTTTGTAACGTTATAACGTTAGGTCCCGTTATTTTTTGCGTTTACGTCACGGGTACATACACCACTGTCCCCGTGAAAACTTTACATTTGTGGTAAATGTATTAATGTATTAAGATATTAACTTTTCATCCACAGTTATAAAATGCAGTTAAGTGCGCGAGTTAAATTAACGTACATTTCTAACGCGCGATGTGCGCGAGAAGCAATCCCTGTAGCTCGCGATGAAAAATCTGTCGAAATAATTGATTCTTGAACGATAGAAAAGCAAAACATTTACTTTAGTGATAATTAAACAAATTTTATCGTTTAAAGGATCGAAAATCTTACCTTTTTGAACCCGTAATCTTCCAGCAGTGTCTGCAGCCATGTCTGCAGCCGTGTTGAGTTGTGTGCATGTAGGCGGATATAGCATATCTTCCGGTTCACCTGTGAGTTTACTAGAGGGCAGTATTTCTATATGCATGCCGCCACCTATTGTACTGGAGTTTAATCAAAATTAGAGCTAGGGTTGATTACTGTGCAAATACACTGACAAGTATATTTAAGCGGGCCATAAAAACAGTTGAGCCGGTGCTTTTGGGCCAAATCTCAATATTACTTAACCTCCTTTGTTTGTAGAAATATGTGGTTCACTTTATTACTTTTTTCCTAAGGTCACAGTTGGGTGCAGACTGCGTAGACCATCAATTCTGGCCTACATATCTTTTTGGAATTATCTTTAACATTTAAATTAATTAGTTTCATTTAAATTAAAATTATACATTTTAAGATAAAAATTTTGAACTAGTAGCTTAACAATTATTATTTTTTACTTACAACAAAACCATGTGTTTATAAGACTTTAGTTTTATACGATTTATGTCACAAAAAATAACACATTACATTAATTACTATAAATACATTATTATAAACACGTTCTTGACTAGATATTATTGTAAAGTGTTACCTGAATCTTTAATAAAACCACTATAATCACTATGATGGGGAGTTGGGAACAAAATTTGAGCAGATTTTTTTATGTATCTTGTTTTAAATTAGTTTCATGAACTATAAATAATAATTTATGTTTATTTATGTTTTCTCAGCCTTTACACTTCTGGCAAATATGTCCTCCATGAAGGTAAGTTCCATACCAAATCAAGTTCAAGGGTTGATACTGGTAGTTTGAGAAAAAAAAAACTGAATAAATCTGGAAGTATACTGAAAAACATAATTTATTGACTTATTGGCAGAGACACCAGTACAGTAGCTTGATGACATCCAAAGAGCGTAGGAGGCAGTACAACAAAATCTGGGCTAGAGTGTCTAGGGCACAAAAGAAGGCAGCCAACAATGAAACAGTCCATTCAGTTGAGATGGCCAGCATTGCTGATAGTGACAGACTTAGTCTCAACCAGCACTTTGAGGAGGAAAATCTTGGCATTTTTGCAGATCTAGAACTGTCAAGTTCTGAGAGCGAACAAGAAACAGCCATGTTCAGGAAGAACTTTCAGAATGGGCATGTATGTTTCAAGTTAAACATAATGCTGTGGATGCTCTCTTAAACATCCTTAAAGACATGGGCATGCAGAACTCCCCCATACTGCAAGGACACTCTTTGGAAATGAGAACCATTATGAACTTACTACCAAAGATGCTGTTGAGAGTGTACAGTTTAATGTGGCAGATCAGCTCTCAAAACATCTGAGCAGATATCCTGCAGTTGTGACAGACCATCTGGAGTCACTTGACCTCTCCATAAATGTTGATGGGCTACCATTATTCAAAAGCTCAAACTTGTCCCTCTGGCCAGTTCTTTGTTCTATTAATTTGACACCAGCATGCATCTTCCCCCTCTGCCTCACCACTGCTGCATCCAAACCCAAAACACAAGATTTTGTGAATGACACTGTTAAGGAATTGGCAGAACTAATGCAGAATGGTCTGACCTGGGAAGACAAGCATTTAAACATCAATCTGAGATGTGTTACCTGCGATGCTCCAGCCAAAGCCATGGTCAAGTGTGTCAAGCAGTTCTCTGGTTACTATGGGTGTGACAGATGCAACCAGAGGATCCTGGTATGGTCGGATGACGTATCCTGATGTTGATAATCTGACCTTGAGGACAGACCAATCATTCAGGAGTGTTGGCAGCAGAACACCATCATGAGGAGAAGATTTCACCTTTCTCTGTCCTCCCAATTGACATGATCAAATCCTTCCCCATAGATTATATGCACCAGAGCTGCCTTGGGGTCATGAAAAAGTTGCTGCTATTGTGGACAAGAGGTAGATCAGAGTACCGCATGTCATCAGGAGATGTGGCCTGTGTAAGCAATAGGTTGGTGACACTGAAAAAAAACAATTCCTGACTGCTTTGCCAGAAAGCCAAGGGGGTTGCAAGAAATTGAGCGTTGGAAAGCAACCGAGTTCAGGCAGTTTGCATTATACACAGGGAAGATAGTTCTGAAGGGAGCACTGAGAGGACAACTTTATGAACACTTCTTGTGTTTTAGCACTGCTCTGTGTATCTTAGTGAGTCCAGAACTTACAAAGGCAAAAGGGCCTTATGCCAGTCAACTACTGCAATACTTTGTGGAGAAAGGACGGGAGCTGTATGGGGAGACATTTTTAGTGTACAATGTCCATTCATTGCTGCACCTTTCAGAAGATGCTCAAAATTTTGGCTGCCTTGACAACTGCAGTGCATTCAAGTTTGAAAGCTATCTACATCGGGTGAAGAAAATGGTCCGATCTGGAAAAAATGTCTTAACTCAAGTAGCAAATCGTCTTGAGGAAACAGCAACGCTGAAGATAGCAAACAAGGAAGAAGTGGTGTCATTGAAAAGCCCAAACAATGTGTTTGTTTTGAGCCCTGAAGAATGTTGTGAGGTGGTGTCAGAAGGGGTGGACAACACAATGTTATGCAGAGTGTACACAAATCTACAGCCATATCTGCTGACACCATGTGATTCACGTCTCTACGGAACATACATGGCTAACATTAGGCATTCTCAAATGCTTTGCTTGGAAAGAAAGTCACTTCAGAGGAGGGCATTCATTGTGGACGAAAACTATGGGATCAAAATTGTGGTGTCCATTCTTCATTCTTTCTAGAGCATGACAAAAATAAAAAAAAAAATCAACAGAAATACGAATAATAACAAAATTATGAGAAAATGACAAATTCTGTGAAAATGAATACGTGAAACCTTTCCTTTCCCCCCTGAAGCTTTGCCACCTCAGTGTATAACTCCTTTGGCTTCACCCCTAAGTTTCTGAGTCCTGAAGCGTTGCCCCATCAGTCTCTGCCTTCTGAAAAATAGCCCCATGAGTTCCTGCCTTCTACAGCTTCCTCTTATCTTCTAGTGATTTGCTCTCCAGCGCCATGCACTTTTGAAAAAAAGTCAGTACAACAAGAAACATCATTGGCAAACATAATTTAAGTTTAAGGTTAGAGAAAGTAGTCAACGATCGTCTATTAATTGTAATTTTGTATATTTCATTTGTCTATTGCAAGCTAAACGTACATATTTATAAAAATTTTACTTACAGGTTTATCTGCGCTATGTAGTGCTCAATTTCATTGAGCAAAATGAAGTTGAGGTGGCACCATCCTCGTGGCTAGATTGGATCGATGGGGTAGGCTTTAGTCTTTATTTAATTTTATTTTTATAAAACATAAATTATTAACATTAAACAAGGTCAACTATATATACATAGAAAACATTAAGAAAACATCATTGTTTCTGTCTTAAAGGTACTGTTTTGCTATTGGCCCAGTTCAAATGTTGGGACCAGGGTTCAAAAATGCAGAATTCCAGATAAACAGCTCTGGAAAAAATATGCAGTCAGAGTATTTTCTGACACAGGTAAAGTATGCAAAAATATAAGGTTATTTTTAAGCTTAACAAATACTGGCAACCATAAAATATAAATTGTTTTAATGTATATTAAGCAAAAGTTGTGCTATTTTGAGAACAGACAGTTACCACCTGGCAAGATACCAGGCCCAAAAAGCACTGGAAACATCACATGTTGAGGACTCTGATGCAACCACTGCAAGAAAGATCATCCCACCAAGGCGATTTGAGGTATTAGATCTGTACTGGCACTGTAAAGAACAAAAGGTTCTTCGCATTGAAAGACAATTTCTTGTTTTTTGTTTAAGAAGAATCTCAGCCCAACAAGCCCAGAAGTGCACAAAAGAAGCAACATTGTAAGTATACATATACAACAAATGAAGTTGCAATTTATCAAGGAACACCAAAATGCATGTTTTCTATATATATATATATATATATATATATATATATATATATATATATATATTTTTTTTTTTTTTTTTATGCTGATTTTGTTTTACAGTTCATGAGGACAGTGAATCATCAGGTGAAATCATTATTATATCACTGTCATTGCATTCATTGTTAAATATGAGGTTAAACAGTGGGAGTAAATTATTTAGAACAGAGCCATTTTGCATATGTTTTTAATTTATATGTAAAAATCTATTTTTTTCTGACCTATTGCTTTTGGCCCTGAAGATGATATTTCCAGCCTGAGAACAGCAAATAAAAGGTCAAGATCAACAATTGCACCTGAGTGTAAGTATAGTGTTAAAAAATACTGAAAATAATTGTTGAATATTTGATTATAACAATGTTAGATGATAATCTAAAGAGTACAGAGAAGCCCTTTTTATGTTGTGCAAAAAGTGCCCAATTTACGAAGGTCTACACATTTTAATAATAAATAAAAAAATAAAAGCCCCTGTTAATATTTTGATTTTTGATTTTTCAGCTGGGGAGCCTGATAAAGGTTAGGCCACTATGATTTACATTTATTATATTCATCCATTTATTCAGATTTTTCTACTCACTGTTTATTTTCTCTGAGTTAGATGAGGAACAACCAATCAAAAAAAGAAAAGAGAAAAGATCTGCAGTAATGTTGCCTGAGGCACCTTGCTGTGAGTACATTTAAATGTGTTCATTTGCATTCAATGTTTCATTCAAATACCTAGGTATACTTCCATTGAATTAAAGGAATATTCCAGGTTAGTACTGTTAGTACATTGTTTACCAAAATGTAATTTTTTTTTTGTTGTAAATTTCATTTCAATGAAGTACTTACTTACATTTTAACATAAACATTATATTTGTTTTCAAAAGTATACAGACACATGATTTAAACATATTCCAATAACATTATTTGTATGGCTGTAAAAAAAACAAAAAAAAACACTGTACAGCTCAAGCATGCCCAGAGTGAACCTGTTGGAGTAATAATGGGTCTTACAGACATACATTGAATAATGACTTTGTTTTCCTCTTCTTTTTGTGATGTGTTTATAGTTACATCTCCTTCAACATCCCTGCAGCCACATCATTCTGTCAACCGGCAGAATCAAAGTATATACTTAAAATGTATATTTTTTTAGAACTACACACATAGATACAGATATCGATCTAAATAAATGTTTTTTTCTTGTTTTAGGTAGTGTGCATGATCCACAATCTCTTGAGATGGTAACTATTTTATTTCAGCATTATTATATGTATATATTTTTTTTCTCAATGATGTAATTAGTAATATCATTGATGTTTTAAAACAAATTCTGGACAGAAATCTATAAGTTATTTGAAAATTTGGAGAGGAGGATCATGCTCAAGCTGGACCAAATCCAGGACAACATCACAGCAGCGGTCGGACACAAGCAGCAGATGGAGAGTCAGCCTAGCACCTCTGTCTCTGATCTTACAGAGGTGCTAGAAGAGCCGTGTAAAACAGTGCTAGAATTACAGGAGCTGTCCGATCAGCTGAAAGATGCAGTCTTTCGAAAAAAGATGGTATGTCCCACAACCAGTGTTGGGTGTAACTAGTTTCTAAGTAATTAGTTACTGTAATTTAATTACTTTTCCCCTGAAAAAGTAAAGTAAGGGTTTACTCTTATTTTTGGTGTAATTTAATTACAGTTACTGCACAAGCAATTGTAAAATATAAAGTCTAACTTTTAAATGCATGTTTTTACCCATCCTTCCCACATTTGTAATACTTGGGCCAGTTAATAAGAATAACTGATGTAGTTTTATATTATATATTTGAATGAATTAAAAGAACCATTTAATATTCAGTCCATCCTTAAATCGCTTAACTCGAGGTTGATTTGGAAAGTAACAAGTAATTAAATACTTTTGGAGAGAGTAATTTGTACAGTAATCTAATTACACTATATATATTAGTAACTAGTAATTAATTACTTTTTTAGAGTAACTTACCCAACACCGCCCACAACACAAGCAACATTACTAGTCCTTGTTAACCTGAAATAATTTAAAAACTACTAATTGCTGATTTTTTGTTTGTAGATTCGTTATCTGTGTCTTCAGTGTGGAGGCAGCTTGGGAGATGGAGTACGGAGAATGCTTAAAAAAATTGGAGATAACTCCTTATGGAAATATTATAGCTATAAAGGGAGAAAGGAAAACTAAAATTTCAGCAGCTCCTGATTAATGATGTCATGATACGTGAGTTTCAAATCTTTTCCACAAATGGCTACTAATGTGTGGAATGCAAATAGGTTGTAAATAAAAATGCACATTGTAAATGTATAATTATTTAATTCTCAATACATAAATAGTCATAGCATGATCTATTTTGAAAACAATATTTTCTACATCTATCTGTCTTAATAACTGTGATCTTTGTCTTGAATTAAGGTGCCTGCAGTAAGGCATACCCACACCAAAAAACCCAGAGTGTGGAGGAGATGATTTCTCAGACGCTAAAACATGCCCCAGATCGTGAGAAATCAGCAAATCAGGCAAGTGCAAGTGCGCGTCGCGGGAGGTACTTAGGGGTTTAATTGCGAGACATCATTTTAGACCATCAAATTCTAACTCATAATGAATGTGCTTATTTCGTTGTTTTAGGTTAGAAGGCTGCAGGAAGATTTGCCATCAGGTAACCCCGCGGCCACAGCTGACAGCCGAAGACACACACACGCAACTGCCATGTTTGCCACACACACACACACACGCACACGCACAGCACAGCATCTTTGTTTAATTAAAAATAAATGTACTTGTTCCTTACAATTTCTCACGTCTCTGTTTTCTTTTTGTTAACATAAAAATAAAATAAAATGGGATTATGTTCTGACTCATGAAACGTAAATAAAATACAGATTGACTTTGCGAAAGTCCTCTAAACGGCCTGAATGTCCGCTGGACGTACTATGAACGTCCGTCCCCTTGAACGTCCGGAGGACGTCTTTAAGAACGTCCGCGGGACGTTAAGGGGACCCTACACATGGACGTTCGGGGGACGTTCGCAGAGGCCATTGAGAGGACGTTCTGGGGACCTTTTTTTGTTAGCTGGGTGGTCACCATGGTCGAGCTAGGTGGGCGTGGTTTCAGCAACCAGGTGCCTCAGCTCCACCCACGTCCCGCCTCTTTGCCCATTATCAGTTATCTGGGAGTGACACGCTACCAAGATGGCAACAGTCGACTTTAAGGCTTCAAAAATGCTCTTCAAAAACCTATGGGTGACGTCAATCTCAAATTTAAATGCAATGCATTTCTTTTCGCTCAGTTATACCATCACCACTACTAGACATTGTGTGGTAAAACACATATTTTCTAGAAAAAACGACCTAGTAAATCTGGACCTTGTGATCTGGTAAAAACGTTTTATGGTATGATTTTCTAATGGAATGAGATATTTTTGTAACATCTGATCGGAGAACATTTCGAGATATGTCATAAAAAGACATTTTATTCTATAATTAATGAAATGTTGTGTCATGAAATGAGAAATGTTCTAGTAAAACTACAATGTTGTTAAAATATGATCTGGAATTATTTTTTTTTTTAAACAAATGAATACTTTTATTCAGCAAGGATGCATTGAACTAATCATAATACCCTAAATGAGGTACTTTATATTCAAACAATCCTGACAATTGTTTTTTTTTTATAACCGTTTCAACATTAAATGTTTCTTGAGCAGGAAATCATATCAGAATGATTTCTGAAAGATCATGTGACACTGGAGACTGGAGTAATGTTGCTGGAAATTCAGCTTTGATCACAGGAATAAATTACATTTAAAATATATACAAATAGAAAAGTTATTTTTTTTTAAAAATTGTAATAATATTTTACAATATTACAGTGTTTATTAAATAAATGAAGCCCTAAACCCAAAACTTTTGAACAGTAGCATATGTCTGAAAAAGGAGAGTCACAATTGCACTGTACTATCTAATATTCTGCTAATATTGCTAATAATAAAAATCAAGAAGAATGGATTCAGTTTCTTATACCCCCAAGCCAAAGTGAAAGAATGACTCCTCAGACAGTTGATCTTAGTCCTGCTTTCATAAAAGCCCTCAGAAAATGAAACCACAAAAGGAAAACTACTGAAGACTAGACAGAAATTACAACACAAAAGGTTACATGCCTTCACTAAACATCCCGATCCCATGGAAAGCCCCAAGCTGGACATTCTTCCCATTGGATAAACAATTCTTACAATTACTAATGACTTGATATATTGACTTTCTAATTGATACTGATTGTTGGAGTTTATCATTTAAAGGGACAGTTCAATAAAAAAAAAAAAAAACATTAAAAAAAACAAGTTATCATTTACTGGCCAAGTTGTTTCAAACCTGTGTGAGTTTCTTTTTTCTGCTGAACACAAAATATATTTTGAAGAATGTCGGTAATCAAACAGTTGACCATTAGCCATTGACTTCCATAGCAGGAAAAACAATACTACGGTATGCGAGTCAATGACTCTCTGGCTACCTTCAAAATATCTTCTTTTGTGTTCAAAACAAAGAAAAAACAGAACATCTTAGAACATCTCATACAAGTTTAGAACATCTTGAGGATGAATAAATGACTGTTTTTACTTTTGGGTGAACTATCCCTTTAAGATTATTAGCAGACGTATCCTTCCTGTGATTTATCGAATTGCCTCCCATTTCATTAGAAGAGCTGAAGTAAAATAATAAAACAAGAAATTGTGGGAGATTTAGATAAGCATTTTGTTCGCTCTCATAACAGAAGCCAATTTTACAACCCAGTTTTACACACTGGAATATTTATTTTACAAAAATATGAAAACGTCAGGCAGATACAGATATAAAACAAATGCAAAAGCAGCTTTTTTTCTCTCTCTCAATGGCAGCAAATTGAAATCTTTAGGTGGGCCAGTTTAATAAAACTCATAAAGGAGCCAGAGCCTAAGACGAACATTAGCAGCAAAACCAGTCCAAAAAAACAAAGATACAAAATACTACCATATCTCATTCACCCTTATTCATAAAACAAAATCTTGGTTCTAATAGGGCACAATGACCAACACTCATTTCAATTTGGTTCTTGCAAAATCGTACAATTGTTTGCACTTTACAGACTCAACGGATGAATTTAGCAAACTAAACATTTAAGAATGTGCTGTTTTAACAAAGGAACAAAGCTTAAGAGAGATTCATTTGAAACTTATTTTCAGTATTTCATCATAAAAGGAGATACATTCTACTTATTGTTTGATTAACCATCATCACTGGACTAATCATGACTAGATAACCAGACAAAATTAAAGATGGGTCACATGCACATGATCTACAGTACGTCCATATGCGGTTTCATCACTCACAAAAAAAAAAAAAATTGCAAAAAGCAGAATGATTTAGAAATAGAATTACATACAGTTGAACATGACTTCCAAATCAAAGTGTAGATAAAGAAACAAACGTTACAAATATTTCCATGTACACATTCTAAAATTAATAACTCACTCTCCAGCCAATATAAAGAAAAGAAAACCATGACCAAAACTTCCCCCTTCTAATCAATGTGCACAGTTAAAAGATGGCTACTTACTTTTTAACATGATTACATGAATCCATAAAACAAAGAGCAACATATCATGAGAAATTATAAGATATACATAATGATTATAAAATGAAAGATACATCAGAAATCATTCCACGCAGTAAAAAAAAAGAAAGTAGAATGAACCAAATACATGTGATGCAGTCTAAAGTGATATAACACTTGATTATCCATTAATAAAATATAATAATGAAGCTGTTGATAAAAGAACATTAAAGAGTCATATTATAATGGTAATCATTTTCATACACATACACAGTGTCTGTGCAGCAGCGAAACTGAATTGTGCACATTGATTAGAATATGTATTCATCATTGATGGTTTAGGATATTAATGTGATTTAATGATAGAATTTTCCAGCTTAATGATTTTTAAATTCAAAGTATTCCCTCTGTGGGACGCATTATAAATTACTTAAGTCAGAATGGGAAAACATTCTAGCACAAACTAAATCATGTAAAAATGGTAAAATATTATACAAATAAAATACAATAAAAAGAAACCAAATAATAGAATATATTTAAAAAGACACGTTTATTGTCGCTTTTCTCTTCAGAACGAGTTTGCCTAATTGAATAAAGTTGTTCAAGTCTGGTGTAGCACCATTGGTTCATCACCGTCCAATCAGATACAAATTTGAGGATTAAGCCTTCTTAAGCATCGCGGTCATCTAAAAAAGACGCAATGTCAATAAATAAGAACGAAATGTATAGGGAGCAAAACATTATGTACCAAACGTCCAGCAATTTCAAAAGGAATTTGCTTAAAATAATATCCGATTACATAAACCATATGACTAACTAAAGAAAATCAGTTCAAACAACGAGACATTTTCTTAAACGATCCGCAACATATTGACTAAAAATAAAAACGCATATTTAACGGGGGAGGGGGAAGCACTGAGATGGGTAAATATCAAAGGTGCTATTTTTTTCAGCATGACTTCACGCCAAATTTCAAATTCCATCACTAACAAGAACGGGTCGTACATTCGAAAGCCTAACGTTTAATACATTTATAATTGTTAAAACACTATGAATTATTCACCAGACCGACCGAGACAAAAACAGATTAGTTCTATACAAGACCCACAGACATTAAGGAATACAGTTACATTGTTTGATATCTAATGCCCTCTGAAATCATCAGATCCAATCACAGACTTTTTTGGAGGAGGGAAAAGCTGTGCCAGCGGAACATTTTTTTAAAATGCTGGTGTTATACACCAATGATCAATTGAAATCATTTGTTAGAGTGAGACGACGAATAGCTGATCACAGAAGATTTGAAAAAGTCAACAGAACAAAAGTCGCCACACAACAGTGATCTAATACATAAAATATAATATCAATAACAATATTATATAAATAAAAAATAAATGCTGAAATGACCACCTGTATGTTTTATTATCTGCTCCAAAAATTAATTTATGGAAATGTAAGTTAATGACATAAATAACCCAACACTATTGTATCCAGATAGCTTTGAGACCATAATCGATAAGTATTACTGTGAGATTAATGGTTAAGCTAAAACCTGAACCCTTGTTGAATCTAAAACTAGTCATAAATAGACCTGAGCATGGAATGTGACAGAATGAGTAAACTGATCCTGAGAGAATGAATCAAGCATCAGTGCTTAAAGGGACAGTTCACCTAAAAATGATCATTCACTCGCCTGGAGTCGTGCCCAACCCGTAAGAGTTTCTTTCTTCGCTTGAACACAAAAGATGATATGGAAGCCTTAAAGCCTACTATGGAAGTCAATGGCCGTCATGATTAGCAATTTTCTTTCAAATATCTTTCTTTGAATTCAATAGAAGAAACTCATGCAGGTTTGGAACAACTTGAGGGTGCGTAAGTGATGGCTTAATTTTCACTTTAGGGTGAATTATCTCTTTAAAGGGATAGTCCACCCAAAAATGATCATTTTGGCATAATTAACTCGCCCTCATGTCACTCCAAACGTATGAGTATCTTCTGTTGAACACAAATGAAGATATTTGAAAGAAAAGTGGGAACCAGACAGTTGACGGTAGCCATAGTATTTTTCCTACAATGGAAGTCAATGGCTACCTTTAACTGTTTGATTACAAATTTTCTTTCAAATATCTTTCTTTGTGTTCAATAGAAGAAACTCATACGGGTTTGAAACCACTTGAGGGTGCGTAAGTGATGGCTTCATTTTCATTTTAAGGTGACAATGAAATCACCCACAAATGATCTATCTGGCATTATTTACTCGCCCTCATGTCGCTCCAAACCTGCATGACTGACTTTCTTCCGCGGAACACACACACACAAAAAATAAATATTTGTTGAAATGTGTCAGTGTTTGTTTTTGTCCATACACTGGAAGTCAAATGTAACCTGTTTGGTCACCAACATTCTGCAGAATATCTTCTTTTGTGTTCCATTAGGTTTGGAACAACAAGAGCGTGAGTAAATGATATGACGACTGAACTATCCCTTTAACCGTGTGAATGTTTTGTAGTACTACAGTGCCTGCCTATAGCTCCTCATCCCTCATCAAACAGCTTCACCTGGACTCACCAGGCTACAAGCTAAAATCTGAAGCAGCGGCCTTCCTTCCCTCCACTTTTTCGTCACATGCTAAACACAAAGGCACTGAATGGGCTACAGCACCCTTCTATTATGCGGCTTGGTACATGTTTTGTGAAGATCTATCCAGACAATTAAGTGAAATGGGAAACGGAAGGATGTAGCATAGCGTGTATATAAAAAGGAACTCAATTATGGGATAATACATCACTCTCCGAGCCTCGAACGATTCTCGTAACCTGACCTCGAACATAACACTCACCAACTCTACAGCTACTTTAACTAGACTTTCATAACTACGCACTAACGTGTATTTCTGTTACCCATCTCGGCTTATTTCTGCTCTAAACCAACCCTAAAATCAACATGCAACCCGGCGCGGGTCATCCTTCGACTACGCAAGTCTTGGCGCTAAATCCCTGATGACAGGGTGCAGACTGTTTGGTATACATCAACGAGTCTTCTACAACAACCTACACCTTCAAGTTCACTAAAATTAAGACACAACTTGCCCAAAAAAAAAATGTCAACAATCAACACTGACATAATAAAATAAGTGAACAGGATGTGGAATTTATGTGGAAGAAAAAAAAAAATACAAGTAGAATTACATTATAATGTCAAGGAAATGTGGTGCTGAATAGTGCTTCAAAGCATTTGGTAGCTCTGTCCTGGCGACAACACCAGGATGCTTGTGACAAAATGCCATATTAAATAGAGCACTAAATGATTCTGCGTGTCCGTGGTTATGCAGTCATCGGAAAAAGTCACACGAGGAGACGTGCCCACAGTCTCCTGCTTGAACTGCAGAGTAACGACATGGCAGAAAACACTACAGAAATCCTCAGAGAGTGAGCTCAAAACAATGTGAATTAGCGCTTGTGTAAAATAAGAGGTTCCGTTCAACGGGCCTGAATTTGCAGTAGTTGCGTTCTACGTTTGCTCGATCCGGGTGAGACTGACGCGGTCCCATGTAAGACCTTGCTGGTTCATGGCAGTGATATGCAGCTAAGACTCAGTTACTGTGCATTCATGCAAACAGACGGATCCCTGGCAGTGTTGAGATGCGGCTTCAGAATCGAGAAGCACATTTTCCTCTGAGCAGATGAACTTCCTTTGAGGAAGGTGGGTGGGAGACGAGAGCAGCTTCTGATATTGTAAAAAACATAAACCCAGGCAGCATGTTGTTGGTCTGTATTAGCTGGCAGTAGTGAGGGCAAAGAAAAAATACGATCGACCAATAGTTGCGGTGATATTTCTAAAAGCAGCATGTGACGTTATGCTATGGAAGACTTTAGTTCAAAGGGAGGGAGGGGGGAATGGATGGGGGTCTTTCCACCACGTCTTTCAAGCAGCTCTCTCCTCCAGGGAGGGCTTTTTGCTGGGCAAGGGTTGGGCGTACAGACTCTTGCTGGTGCTGTCGAGACTCTGGAAGTATGGGTGAGACAGTGCATCATAAGCTGATATCCTTCTGGAGGGGTTGAATGACAGGAAACGCTGTGCAAGGGGGGAAACGAGAAGAGAAAACATTAAGTAAACACCCTCTATGGCGAGGGTCAAATTGAAAAAAGTTGTCAATGACATCATACTTTCATGAAAGTTATTCTTCCTATAATATGTTTACATGCATCCACGCTCAAAAAAACTAGAATTTTCTCATAACATACATTGCAGCTCTTTCTCACAGTGTCTAAAATAGTTTGATAAAGTATTCGGTCTCTAAACCCTCTTTTCCGAGAGCCTACGCTGCTCAATCAGATGGCCCAATCTGTTGTGATTGGCCTACCGCTTACAGCATGCATCAGAAACGTAACAGCCCTTTTCATATCAGAATTTCAGGTCCACAGAGCTGAAAACAACATCTTCTCGACATGTCGACAACACAACCAAACTCTTCCAGTCTCAGCTACAACTACAGTGTTTGAGGGTCAAAGCAGACGTTGTTCACGGGCAGCCAATGAAGACCATAGGCTGACATTATGCAAATTTGTTACAAATCTACATAGGCTTTTGCGGGAAATAAGACTGGAATTACTGAAGACTCATTTCAGGCAGTTCAGAATCGAGTCTTTCTTTTGGGAGTCACTTTGTACACCTTGTAGGGGCACTTCAAAGTCGTCTACTTTTTTAACTTTCTTTTATTGTAATGATTGTACCCTATAGCAGGTGACTGAAGACTATTAAAAAGATAATAAAAGTGTCAATATTTTCTTGAAAGCATAACTGGCAGAAACCGGAAAAGGTATCTGTTCATACAATGACATTCGGCAATTATTGTTAAGACATTTAAGATATCTTCAGCGTTGATATCTACTACTTACCAGTAAAAGTGATTTGCCCAGCTCATCCATGTCAGGCACCAGGTCCTCTATGGGCTGGGGAGGGCGAGGGGAAAAGGCACTCTGGGGCAAACCCACCTCCTGTGGCCAGTCCTCTGGAGAAGGGACCCCCACCACACTGGAATATCACAGTTCAAACAATCTCAATTACATCTCTTGACAAGACCAACAATTATTAGAGCATTATATTATTTTCATTAAAAAATACTTACTCAAAAATCTTGCCTAACTGGTCAACATCCGAGTTTCCACGGAAAAGAGGGCTGAAGAAAGAGGAAGGTGAAAGACATTAATTGCATGATTGATTTTACAGCAATAACTACACCTAAAATGATGAATAAACTAAAATAAATAGGTGAATTAAAATAAATCATTTTGAACAAATGAAACTAAATAAAAATAAATAAAACAAAAACCAGGGTTATTATAGTTCAACTAAAACTAAAAACATACAACAAAACAGTTTTGCTGTTTGAAATAAAAGATGGAAACTAAAATAAAAGAGAATAAACGTACTTATTTTATTTCAGCTAGTTGCTAAGGAAACATTTTTCATTTTCTCAAATTAATAAAAAAAAAATATATAAATGCATACATGTACGAAACACAACACAATAAAACTAACTAGAATTAAAATTAAATAGAATAATTCAAAATATATATAAAAAAAAACTATAATAACAATAGACTAAAACCAACTCAAAAATGTATAGAATACATCTAAATAAATAATATTTAAGCCAAACAAATTAATAAACCCAAATAAATTATCTTAAAAATAAATTATATATACAACCAAAAATGTATAATGAAACTAAATAAATAAACAAATGCACAGATTAAAACATCATATGCAAGGCTGCAGGCCAGTGACAGCCATAAAACAAACAAAGGTTATGTGTTTAGATGTTCGCTCCTAATTCCGCTATAATCATGAATGTCTCCTGCCTGTCTGCCAGAGGCAAAGGCGGCAAAGAGAAAGAAAATCCTTATAGGCTGCACTGTATAAATAAGGTCCTAAAGCCACATAACAGACATTGGTCCACTGTATATGCGTTGTTTCCTGGCCAGCCCAAGGCTGAGAAGATCTGAGGGCTTTTTCAGCACATGCTGGAGTCCACCCGCCTGGACTGCTACTGGTGCCTGTGGCTTCAGGCCAGTTAGGACACCCGTGGGCGGGCATGCTTCCCTTGGCATGTGCACAAATTCCAGGAGCCACAAGCACAGGGCTCAGTCTCCAAAACACACCACACCGAGTAAAAGAGAGAGAAAAAAGCTATTTATCCCTGCCGTCTGCTTTTGCTCTCCACAAACCTCTACGTGAGAGAGCAAAAAATGAACCGTGTGAAAGGACAAAACCAAAGTACAGAAACAGAGACATATGTGAATTATCAACTAAATTAAGCTCACGCAATCATGTTCATAGTCGAGTCTTTGAGTAAGCAGCAAAAACTAATATTGCAATTCCCCCTGCCACCACCAGATGTCGCCCTACAGCAAGACAAGCACCTGCACAGCCACTCAGAGCTTGATCGCAACTGTAATCAGACAAAGGGCCAGAACTGAGCACGTGCACAATTTCCTTAGGCCTCCATTTTTGCATGATGAGTTTCAAAAGCCCTCAAGACTTTAAGATTAGTGAAAAACAGACAGAAGTCAGCATATTTTTCAGAAATAATGTGACCACAGGCCAGTTCGCACCAAGAACAACAACTATAACGATAACTATACAAGTGGATGATAAAGTCCTGTTTATTCGATGCATGCGCTGCAGTTTTGTCATTTGTCATTCATTATATATATGAACACAAAAGATATTTTGAAGAATGTTGGAAACCAGACAGTTGACGGTTGCCATTGACTTCCATGTTGCCATTGACTTCCATAGTAGAAAAAACTAAATACTATGGAAGTCAATGGCTACTGTCAACTGTCTGGTTTCCAACATTCTTCAAAATATCTTTTGAGTTCAACAGAAGAAAGAAATGATACAGGTCTGGAATGACTTGAGGGCGAGTGAATGACATTTTGGGGTGAACTGTCCCTTTAAATTAGGATTGATTAATTCATCAGCTGAAAAAAAAAAAAAAAAAGGGATCCCAACGATATCGTTGCTCTGTGCTGTTATTATAGTTGTGGTGTGGACTCCGCTATCCTTTAAATGTATAATGTCATTAGCTAGCTATTACTATAGGGTTAAAGATGCTGAACATTTTTCGCAGGTGAGGCGGATATGTCAGATGCTTGTGTTCCTTTTCACTTTGAACTCGCTTGTTAAAAAGAAAATTGCCTTTATTTGTGCCTTTTTCACACAGTGCATCAACTGCTGAAACCCTAAAGGCAAAGTCAGTCCCGAGCAGATAAATCAGACAAAAGCTGTTCTATTTTCTAACAGTCAAGGGGGGGGAAGATCTCACCTAAAGCAGTGTCATGCCAAAACAAGTATGGCTGAATATCTCTAGAGCACATTCTGCCTTCCCTTGGGCTACTTGGTAGTTTGAACGAATTAGTGGCTTTTTGCACAAGGCAGACATTATGCCGGGGTAGAGGCTTCCTGAGTGAGTGGGCACAGCACACAGGGCGCTCACACCAGGCCAGTACACGCAGTGGAGTCACGCTCCAAGTGCCAGTGTCTCGAGCCACATTCCACCCGCGCGACCTCTGGAATACATCTGTGTATCTGATTCTGTGAAAACTGGTTTGCCAGAAAAGGTGAGAGCCAATTGCGAATAAGAGCGAATCTATTTTAAAGCACACGTGCCAATTTCTTAGAAAAGTGCTGGTATTAAAAAATTCCAAGAAAAGTATCAAATAAATGAGTCATGTAATTATTAATATTTATATATTTATATTCCTATACACATCTGCAGGGGTCCTCTCTATGTCATTTCCTGTTTTATGTTTTTTGCAGACAGGTTTCTGATTTGGTGAACAAAATGTTTTCAGATAATACATAATATAAAAAAACGTACTATTAAGTAACTATTTAGCCGTTAGTATTTATACTAATATATACTTATACGAATATATCTAATTGAGATTATCTACCAAGGTTACTCATTGATTTTGGAAACATGCATTTATTGAACTTTTTTTAATGATTAGTGGATTAATTCATCCACTAATCAATAAATTAATACAATAATATATATTTTTAATAAATAATAAATAATGCAATGTATATACTCACATATATACTTGAACATAAAACAGAAAATAAAAAAATAAAATAGTTAAAAAAATAAGATGAAGTGTATTACAATTCTGGATACTACTAAAAATGTAGGGAGATGTGTGCTGGAATAAACTAACAGTTATTTTTTGGATAAATTAATAAATGACAATAAATTCTGCATAGAGGGAACCTCTACTTTTTGAGAGAGCAGCTTTAGGTTGTGAGAGCGTAAAGAAGGATCTGAAAGACATTGCATGGTTTTGACTCTTCACGCAATATGTTCAACCCTTGGAAAAGCAGAATGTCATTCAGAAACACATTGACTGATCGCTACATCATCCAAGAGATACAGACGCAGACTTACATGATGCATGTCTGACTCTTTGCACATTGTGAGCGTCAGAAAAGTAAAGAACTTTTATAAAACCCTCAACACAACTGAAGCAGAGCAAACTCTAAGGCCCACGTCACACGATCCTCTCCAGGTTCCATCTTAAACAAAGCCATACAATATGTTACTGGCTGAGCTGCACCACATCTTTATAACTCTCAGGTGAATCGAAAACATCCATTACAGGGGTTGGCACGTACAGCGCGGTGCACTTCTCAGACATCAGAGGAGAAACCTGGTCCCAGGTGCCCTTTAATCTGCAACAGGTGGCCTTTTAAAAAGCATTCTTAATCACCTGCAGGAGGAGAAAAGGTGTGCTGGTAGCAGCAATGAAAGCCCCCCTTTACCCTCCCACCCTCAGGCACTAATGGAGGCATGCCAGGAGCCCAGCACAGTGGCGTTTTATGGCACATGGCTTTAGAAAGTGGAAACCAAACACTTGAATGAATATAACTGATGTTTTAAGGTTTCTGTAGCAATTAACAAATGCAAAGCCGCTATTTAAACAGATAGTTATGTGCTCGAAACTAAACATAACTTTCCTATCTGAACTAAAGGATTATTGTGTTACGCACTGAGCTAATGTTTATCTACCGTTCCAGCAAAGCAAACACCATCAATGGATGTCGGAAGGGGCGGACAGGTGGGCCCGTTAGAATGCGAAACACAGGATGTGTGTGAAAGTGTGTCCCTGCACGTGTGTGTCTGTGCTTTCCATTAGAAATCTCCCTGTTCATCCAATTATGCACTTGTTATGGCGCGTCAGGAGAGGAAAACATCAGCCCACGCAATCGCCCCCAGCGGCGCGAGGAGGGGCGGGTAATTCAACATCATCGACAGGCTGGGATGAAATGGATCAACAGTGCATTATCTTCTTTAACTAAAACTAATAAAAACTTTTCTGATAATTGAAATAAATCAGAATTAATAGTTGAAAAACTTCAATGTTGACATGCTTGGTCTTGGCGTAATTGATCTATAACACTTAGGGTTGGGTCTGCTTATAAATTCCTAATTTTGATTCCAATAAAGGTAAAAACACCTTAGATATCGTTCACATTTATTCTTACTGCAAAACATTTCATTGTAGCTGAATACCATGAACAACAACCAACAGGCTAGGACCTTTCGCCTATGGTTTAAAAATACCATCGCAAAACATCTAGCTTAACTAAAATACATTTCAAGCATCACTAAAGACGAGTACACACACACACAACAAATAAACAAATGAGCAATTACACAAATATACACAAATAATTGAACATTTTCAGGTATTCATGTACAGAAACTGTAATCAAATGTAAAATAACGCTGCACTTTATTAATAAAATATAGGCTATGCATTACTATAGCCTATATGTTATTAATATAGTATTAATATATTTTTTACTAATGTAGTAATATAGTTAGAAAAGTTATTCTGAATTGAATGGTTACACGTGTTTCATCTTTTCTTTTCAATGGTCTTAAAATATAACCGATTGCGTTCACAAGAATTTTTTTGACATATTTGTGTGTACGTGTCCATTCTTGCAGTGCAAAAAGACGAGGAAGAGAACTCATAGCGCACTATACATTATGAGAAGCCGTTCTGTGCACACAAATGTGTGTTTGTGTGTGTGTGAGTGTCTGCAGCACAGAAAACAGTGTGAAAGTCTTTTGAGCTTCAGTGGTTTAAGATCACATTAAAATGCACTCACAGAAACGATAAGCGAAAATAACTGATGTGATGTAATTTCGAACAAAATCAGGCCAAAACGAAGTTCAAAAAGGCTTGCCAAGCGTACTTTCCAGGAAAAGTTTGCTTTGTCTAGTTGACACCTTTGTACTCCCATTGGTCCGTGGCGATTATGTAATAGGTAGATGTGAGCGGAGGCTCCGCCTTCTTTCACATAGAACTTTTTCCCGTTAATTTCTCCTGTTCAGTCCGTCGAGTTCAGATGTTCACGAGTCAAAACTGGAGAACTACTTTATAGTAGAAAATGAAGTTGTACTTCTGATGAAACAAGACACTGACAGTTTTTCAATACGGTAAAGCGGTTTGATAGCAAGCAATCAAGTGTATAAAGTGCTATATAAAGAAACGTGATGTGACTTTACTAGAATGCAAAATTATGTGTGCAAACATATCCATGTTGCTATGATGCTTTTCTTATGCTTTATTATAAAAATGCTTGCGGTTTGTTATTGAGAGGAAAGTGCGGAGCACATATTTCCATTTTCATCTAAACTTCGCTCTCAGTAGCGTGGGTGGTGTCAGATGTTCGATAACAGTATATCGCTGCTCACGTATTCCGAACTTCGTTTTACCCCGAAGTGAAGAACAAAAAAGAACTTTGCTGTGAGTATATCGGGTAGGGGTGTGAATCATCAGGTCTCACGATTCAATTAGATTATGAGTATCAAATCAACAATTCAATTAGATATCACGATGCATTGCATTTTAAATATTACTGCACATGGCTACACTTTTGTCAAAGAATACAAGCAGTAAGATATATGTATTATTTTATCTACTCCAGGAAAGTACACTTCCAAGATGTAGCAAACATCAAACACAACTTAAGTCTGAACACAGCAGAGGACAGGGCCATTTAGTCTAACAAACACTAGTAAATGCTAAAAAGGGCATGAAACTAGTGTACTTAAAGGGGTACTTCAGCGCTGGGAAAATGAATCTGTATTTAAACTCGGTCATTAATGTAGAAGAAATGTGAAATTATTTTTGAATTTGGTGCCTTCTAGACTGAGAAAACAGAAAATTTATTTTTGTCTCATGGGGATGAAAGACAACAATTCCCAGAACGCACTGCTTCACTGCCATACTCTAGGCACGGCTAGTCGGGTACAGGATTACTGGATCACTTGCCCACCGCGTTCATTTTCAGAAAATCAGTTCAGTTAGAGACACTACAATTAAAAACTGAACGTGTCTGTTCGATATAATGCGAGTGAGCCGATTGAGCGTCCACGGCACAAGCGCAGCAGGAGCCGGATTACATTCACCACGAGCTGAGGTAAGCGCGGGATCCACGGCTGCGGCTGCATTCACAGCGCGTGATCAGTCTGGCGCGTGTTCAGTTCATGTCTTTGGAAGCTTAACTTTCATAGGAAGTTCATTTTAAAAGTTAAAACACTCACTTTGCTCTCCAACGCTCAGTTTACATGAATCTCCGCAGTTCCCGAGCCGAGTGCTGTGAGTGCGATGTTGAAACAGCGCCTCCTGCTGGCTGTAGTCTTGTCTCAGGGTCATTTGAGGGGGGAATTTGAATATACTCCCGGGTTTCTACTGATACAAAGCTTAATGCTAATCGCTGAAGTAACCCTTTTAAGTTACAATAACGCTCACACAGACACACACGCACGCTCATGCTGTAAATGTGAAAAAAGTGAGTGCATTTTTTATTACTCGCTTTTGTGTTTGAAATGACAGTAGGCTATAATCGATTATGGTCTATTACTGCATTAATTCAGAAATGTCCACCTCAACATCACAGTGCATCAACGCAACGATAATTCCAGCACTTTAAGACATGCTGCTCTGTACAAATAGCATACATAAATGACCCGTAGCTGATCTTTACAGGTGGAGCTCGGGAAGGATTTCTGAAAGGGCACTGCAACTGCTACAGCAAATGCTACCCAAGTATTTGAAGATTGAGCCGCAAGCTCATTGGCTGATACAGCAGGAACCAATCAGCTGTGCCCTATAGAGAATGATGTGATTGCAAGAAGATTGAGTTAAGACGTATCAGCCTGCGCCATCTAGAGTTTCATGACAGAACTTATTATATAATATTTATAACTAAATAAAAATGAAAACAAAGAATTTAAACCTAAATAATCAATCATTAAAAAAAGAATTATATAATATCAAAAAGCACAAAGTTACTAAATTAAAGTAAAATATTAACCAAGCTAATTCAAAACAATATTAAATTCACACATTTAAATTGACAGTAAACTAAAATAACACTGCAATGAATATACACTTGTTTCACGACACTATTTTGCCTTTCTGTCGCTAGAGATTTGAATTTAATGAGAAAAATTGCTTCATGAACCTCATCAAGAAATTAGCATCTCATCTACAGTATTCTCTTTGAAGAAAGAAATCACAAAAAAACATTTGCAAAACTTAAACTCAATATCTCTCTTTTTAGAGCCTAAAGAATTATAATGTGCAACAAGCTGATGAAGTACATTAGAAGCCACAAAGAAAGAACCGTTGAACCGTTAAATCCTGCTGTCACTGGATTGAGCAGCTTTAATAAATGTGCCAGCGTTGAGTTGAGCAGTTGGAGAGATTCGTTAAACCGCACACAGATGAACGGATCACTCCAGGTCTGCAGTGCCTGTCACAACCACAGTGACGGTTTATTATATGTCTGTTTTAATAACCTCAGCCTCCTGCAAAAATGTGGTCAGAAGCAGTGTGGCCCTACAAAATCCTTTGTCTTTATTTTTTTTAAATTTCATTTTATCGTTTAGAATTTCAGATTTTCCTTTTCTTTTTTAAATAAAATATAATATAGTAAAATACCATAAAAAACAACATTAAAACAGAATTTCATAAAACTATTTATGAATTTCTATCTTGTAAAAAAAAAAGAAAATCTATAAATTGTGTGTGTGTGTGTGTGTGTGTGTGTGTGTGTGTGTGTGTGTGTGTGTGTGTGTGTGTGTGTGTGTAAAACAAAAGTGGGCCCTATCACTAAAAAAAAAAGAAACCAACCCATTTTTTAAAAATATATTTAGTACATTAAAATATGGATTTAAAATATTTGAATGTAAGCATATTATTCAAGACACACCCTGTGCAATATTTATAGACTCAAGGGGAATCATAACTCTTGTTTCTCCCTGTGTGCCAGACACATGCAAGCAATCAGGTCATCCATGCTTGACTCGTTTAACTGAGACTCACCCGCCTGAATCCAGCATCTTTCTTCATTTTACAGTCAACTAGTCAGGATTATTAGTAGGCCAGTTAGACAATTATGCTGTGATGCTGACTTACCGGCGTCTGAACATCTCAGCAAAGATGCAGCCGACACTCCACAGATCCACAGGAGTAGCATAGCTGGACTGAAGCAGCACCTCGGGAGCTCGATACCATAACGTCACAACCTGCACAAAAATAATGATCAAAATGAGATCTCCTTATTTACATGACCTCACTAACCACTGTAAGTCTAAAATGGCAGTAGACGTTCTTCTCTATATAATCAGTGACAATTCTTTTAGATGAAATATTCCAAACACAATATAATACCATAAACACAAAATTTGATTTTATAGAATATTATTTTGTATTTCGATAGTCCATTTTAGACATTCTATTAACTATAAGTAAATTTGCAACTACATGGAAACTAACTGGTAGAATTAGTAAGTAATTAGTAGAATAAGTTGACGTAGTTACTTATAGTCAGTCGAATGTCTGTTGGGGCTTATCAAAATAAAGTGTTGTTAGCAGATATTATGCAAAATAGTCCATGACCATAAACAACAACAGAAGTTACATTATTACACCATTAGATGGTGGAAAAGACTGTCTTTAATATGAGTGAGTCAGTCAGTAGTGAAGATTTTTATATTGAAAGGATTGAAACTTGTGAACACGGAGCAAGACACAGCTGACAAATGCTTTGACTAGCGTTGCCATGGTCAGGCAGGGGAAAACCCCAAAACTGTTAAAAAGGCAAGATGTGGACATTCAAACTGATATTTTATTATGAACATAGGACTGACCTGAGGGAAAATGATAAATATAAATGCAGGTAATACACTCGCATAATACATTAAGCTTCAATGAACAACATCAATGAGAACAAACATGTTGAGTCGTGTAGTGATACACAGAACTGTTGGGTGGAGCGTCACAGCCGTGTTTTATCGTGAATAAAACACAGCTATTGACCAATCATAATCAAGGACTGGAACTAACCGTTTTATAAGTAGTTGCGAAGTTACTTATAGTTAGTAGAATGTCTAAAGTGGACCTTCAAAATAAAGTGATACCTTATAAGTTAATTTTACAATTTCATAATTGTATAATCGATTGGAATCACATAAGAATGAAATAACAGCTGGCAAGGTCCACACACAAGCATTTGTTCAGGCTATATTATATCTCTACCTCTAAACAGACCCCATCGATTAATCGAAGGCCTTATACAGGCTTCAGGAGCCCTGAATACTCAGTATAACAGCTACAGTAGGGACAGCCTCCAGACAAAACTCAGTGACCCTGCTCCAGGGTGGACGGCTTCCAGGTGCTTTCCCTCCTCAGCGCTCTCTCGCTCTCCTCCCAGTAGGCTCTGGGCCCAGAAACCCCCAGGCTTATCAGCCAAATCAGTCAGGCCTGTGTTTGTAAGCAAAGCCTGGAGCGAATATCAGGGACTCGTATCCTAAAACGCGCAGCGCTCGAGGGTACGCCAGAGGAATTAAAGGAAAAAGAAACTGAGGGTCATCCTTACAGCAAAACTGACATGCACTTGGGTCATAAATATAAGCTACATCAAGGACTGGTTTGGTTTAATTTAATTAACTCAGACAACTTAGTTACCTTTCCATATACAGTGAAAAACTGTAAATGGCTTAACATTGTATTATACACTGTATGGCCAAAAAAAGATTTAAATTTAGATTTAAATAGGCAAATGCTTAAAAGTCAATGACTGGATCATTATTGCTGTGATAATTATGTTAAATATTTAGGAACAGTTCTTCATGATTTGAGAGTTTTTCAGAGTTTTTATTTTCAGACCTATTTTGTGTGTATGTGCAAGACTTCCGATTCATTAGCCGCTATAGGTAAATAAAAAAATAGAAGAAAAACAAAGTGCAGTAAATGTGACTATTTGCAGCAAAACAATCCAGTTTTATCACAATTGCGATAATAAATATCACAACAAATACTAGATGGCAATGTCAAGCAGCATGACGGGCTGTTTTTGTACAGCTAAAATAACTTGAAGTGGATGATAACGGAAGCCCTGCACAATCAAGTTACAAATCACAGCATCCAGTCTTATGTTAAAAATAAGGTGGATTTTTACTGTCTGTATTATCATGGTGCTACGAGTGAAATAGGAGATAATGTTGTTAAATATGGGACTAACAGAGATAAAGTAAACAGAGTTGCATTGCATTTAACTGTCTATTTTTCTCATTAGTGAACGGGAGCCTCCAACTGTTTCTTTGAAACATGCCTGGCTCCGAAAGGCAATATGTAATTTCAATATAATATCTTAGGGTCTTTAGGCAACAAGAAAAATGGCCAACAACTGACACAACAATGAATTAATAATAGATGATGGCTGCATCCTCAGCTCCAATTCATTTGAACTGAATGCAAATCATTCTAATTCAGTGTGTAAATCATTCTTATTATAACAGCAAATGACTCATTCATGTTACAATGGTCGCGGTGTGAAAAGCATCACATTTTTCTTATGTATAACAGACTATATTTAGTGAGGGGACCGCATGTGCTGTGTTGACGCTTTCTTGTTTGAGTCTTCCTGGTTTAGTGGAAATGGGGAGGAAGTTGAAGGTGAAATAAAAAGGATGAAACATTTTGGCCTCTTTGTTGCCATGTGACCACAGCAAAAGCACATAACATCCTCTAAATTAGATTCCATTGTGAATTTCACTTAATTAAGCAGCGCTTCTTAATTATTTATATGACTTTTGGAGTCAAACCATTTGAGTCAGACTCGACTCAAATTTGTTTATTAATATAAAAATATAATATGATAAGGACAGTATAAAGTTTATGTTGGCTCATCTAAACGCCTCCTTCAATATTAAACTATTCTAAAAGCCGGTTTTTGATTGAGTCAAACATGAACAACCATTTCAGAAGACAAGTCTGCAGGGCCAACCTGACTCTATCATCTTCAATCCAAACATTTTGGCTCAGCTTTGAGTTTGTTAACTGCAATGAAACAAACCCTAAGCTGTTGTCTTATCTAAAAGTACACTACCAAAGAAGAAAAAAAGAGGGTACGTTGCTTGACTTCTAGGAAGAACCACACACCGCTGCTAACTGATGTTCAAGCTGAAGTATATCCGTTTGTATGACAGTGTTAATAAAAGGCCACACCGCAAACATAGGCAGGCACGCACTCAATGGCTCACACAGCATCTCGCTAGCAGGCTTGCAGCTTACTTACCAAAGGTTAAGATACACTGCAGTGATTAAACGCTCATAAGTACATGATGAACCAACTGACAGCTCTACAGATGAATTATCGTAGCAAGAGGCATACACTCTGAAAATGTCAACGCACGCGAGAGCTGTGGTTTTCTTCTATGTTTCTCTCATGGGTGACACTCGAAGATGGCAACAGCCACTGTGACATTTACCCACAGAGTTCCTCTGTCAAACTGCACATGCCACAGTTTGCATCACGACACCAATGGAAGCGCACACTGCAGTGTACTCACGTCATTCGAGCTCATGTCAAACACTGGACAGACGCTTGTACTCTATGAACCTCATGTAGCTTCTGACGTATATGATCAAAGATGAGCAAAAAAGGGAACGGTTTTATCATGATCATCATACTGTGTACAAGAAAGATAGCAAGCTGTAGTATGCAAGTTAATAAACGTCTTTGGGGAAGTTTAACGTATTTAATCCTGCTCGCAACTACATTTTAAGTGACCCTATTTTGCTATTTTAAAAGGATCCTAATTTAGTTTTAGCGGTCTCTTATAGGTTAACATCCATCAAAAGTCAAAACACACTTTAATTTTAATCATAATATACATTGAACATCCTTCTTTTCTCAAAGAGTCTGAAAACGGTTTGGTCAAAGATTCATTCTCTCTAAACCCCTTCTTTCTGAGAGCCTACTCTGCTTTAATTGGTCTGACGGTCCGGCCTATTACCATATCTCAATTTCAGCTCTGGAGGCTTCCTCAGCACTTGATACAGTAATGATGGTGTCGGTTTTACAGTATCAATTAGAGGTCGAGTCTTTATCCTTTTGAATAGCATGCAAAGTGGATTCAAACCGTTAAAAACAGCGTCTTCTCGACATGTCTAAAAACATGAAAAACAATTATCTCAACCAAACTCTTCCAGGCCTCAGCTGCAACTACAGTGTTTGTGGGCGGGTTACGTTGTTCACGGCAGCCAATGAAGTCTATAGGCTGGCATTACGTAAATTCGTTACATTGTTTTGCAGGTATGACACTTCAGGAGTTTCAAAGTCATCGTCTGATTGGTTGAATTCCGGGAGACGTGCATGTTGCGTTCTTTAATGGTCCACCGGGAAACAACGCCATCATGACACCAAAAGCCCTTATGCTTTCAACTGTGACATATCAAGACTGAATGCTGGATTTTCAAAAGTATGTGAAAGTACACGGCATTGACTCTTTAAAAGATGTCCAAGAGTTTTACATGCCGATCTGTTATTGTAAGGGACAGTGACTTTACATTTTCACACCCTTAAACATGTGATTGGTTGCTTTATGTCAGTCAGATTGGGCAGTCCTTGGCCAAAGAAAGCTACTATGGAGTCCAGACCTTCTCCCATCAGTCTGAAGGTCTGGCTACGCAAGACTAGGTGACTATAGGCGTTTTAAAGTCAACTTACATTCAAGTAGACAACCATTGAAAGCTTTTGTACAAGTTGCTGGGAAATGTGGTGGTGTTTAATTCATGCTGCAATTTTCTGCTGTCACAACTGGCATATTTAGTGACCAGTGAGCAAAATGCCAAATTATCTCAATGTCTGCATAGTTTCCAATGGGAGTTTCTATACAGAAATATGTGCCAATCAGTCACTAATGTTGCCAAATTTAAATCATCTTAATTGCATGAGAACTGTACAGCATGTTCATATGAAAGATTGCACAAATAATTTGAATAAAGATGAGTTAAAAAAAAACAAAACAGCTGGAGCACAATGGAACAGAATACAGGAGTTATTAGAAATGTATTACAAATAAATAAAGTACTACCGTTCAAAAGTTTGGGTCAGTATATTGTCATCACAGGAATAAATTATATTTCAAAACATATTCAAATACAAAACAGTTGTTTCAAATTGTAACAATATTTCATAATTTAAAATCGTACAGCAAACTTGTAGCATATAGCAAACAGCATAACATAGATTTACTAGTCCATCTTATTAATTGGTTGTTGGGCAATTAGTTTAGTTAAATAGTCTGCATCATGAGTGTGAACATTAAAGGATTAACACTTTGGATATGACTTTTTATTTGATCGCATATAACAGTTGCTTTTTGAAGGAATGTCCTTTCAGTGAAAAGATTCCAGTTGGTGTCCTTTGGATTGAGCATGAATACATGCAAGTATTTAAAGTCTCTTTTTTTCCTCTAAGTTCTGAACCATGCTAGTGGTTGTGCGACAGGGTAGCCTATAGAGGTTTTTCTGAAACTGGCCGCTAATAAAAGGGTCAGATAAAGCAGCTCTGGCTGACTCCAGATTAAAAGAGAGCATTCTGTGCATTCCTATCTGGTGAGACAGTGCGGGCTCTCTCAGCACGAGGGATACCAAGAAACTCTTCTCAGCGCCACTGACCAAGCATATCCACAACGGCCCAGCGGCTCAACTCTTGCACTGGGCCACCCTGCACTTCTCCGTACCCCACTTCAGCTAATGCACTCTAGCCCCCAAACCCCTCCTTTTGATTCACCCCAATAGATTTAAAACAATAGAGACACAATGTGATTCAGAATAAGCCTGGCTGATGGAGTTGGCTAGGAGCCTCTGTTTACATTGTCTCTCTCAAAGGAAGCGAAGGATGAAAGGCCCCTTCAACACAAGACGTTCATCCGCATTCTTTCAGGCCGCCCCCGGACACTTTTAAAGGGGCAAGTCCACCAACTTGGCAGAGCACAATGCCGTTCGCTAAAAATGAGCCTCCATGATAGCCCATTATTCAGCTGGTAATAGATCAGTGAGTGATATCATTAGCTAGCTCCTGAAAGTCCTCTGAACACTAGCCATGTGCAAAACAACATTTTCAAAACTGACTAGTTGGTTGAGTGTTCTGAATGACTAGTCAACTAACCAGACTTTAAAAATCCTTGCATATTTATGCATTTCTTATTACATTCAAAAACAGCTAATATATATATATATATATATATATATATATATATATATATATATATATATATATATATATATATATTTATATTACATTTTATAAGAAACTAGCTGATCTCACTAATTGGTGACCCATTCCCGTACACTACGGTATATGATACTCTTTACATATGTATTTGTATCAAGAACAGGTGGCTTTTTGCATTAGTTTTTTATCATAATTTAGAAGTTATGATGGTAAAATAGCTAACATGAGCTGTTTTTAGGTGCAGCAAGTTTTCAGTAATAAAATATTTTAATTATACACTCACGGTTGGACTGAGAGAACAGGCTATTTTTGTGTTCGCTGTGCTTGCACATTGCAGTCGTACTGAACAAGCCTCACCTCCAGCCATGTTTTGTCTTAGGACGAGCCATTCTTTCCCTCCCAGTCAAACGGGCTGTAAACACTGTTATTGTGAAGCCCAAGGGTTTTCCCCTAGAAATCCATTTAAAATTGCAACAATACTACCAGGTTTGGAGATTGGAGAAAGATATACGAAGGCTCAAGTAAGCAGCATTCATAAACTGTATACAGTAAAGAAAGAAAAAAAAAACTCCACAACTGTTGCCAAAGTATGCAGAGCTTACAGGAATGCTGTATGGGGCCCTCTCTGAGCGAACAAAGAAAGCACAGTCAGACTCCTTTTCCCCAGTGCTACCACATCCGCACATCATTAGTTGGAAAATTCCTGATATATGCTGTAATTTTTTTTTTTTTGCTCTGGTACAGGCAAGGCTTTAATATCCAGATGACATTGGATCCTGCAACGTATCCCCAAATCAGTTCTCTTTTCCCGGTTGGCCTGCAGCCATCAGCCCGTCAACAAATAATCCTGACACGGTCCGGGAGCAAGGGTTCAGCACTCACTGTGGACCGCTAGCAAACGAGGTCACACAGGAAATACCAAATAAGACGCTCCCCGTGCATTGTGCTGCTGCACTCTTTGTGTGTCTGTTGGTGTTTGGAAGCCCCCCCACTTTTTCCGCTGGATTTTTTTTTCTTCCTTTCTCCTTTTTGGAATACCGGGGGATATATCTAAACATTCCCAAAGTGTGCCGCACGTGCTCTCCTGCGTGCCATGTTTTCCTTTTTCCAGACATGCCGCTGCCTCTGAGTCTGTCCAAAGCAGAAGCACATTGTCTGGCAACGAACAAGCTGCTGCGCTCAGCTCAAACCAGCTCAAAAAATTTGGATGGATTCATCTGAACCTAAACAATTTTTCATAATTAAGATTTATGATTTGGACAGAATATCTTGCTAAGAAACACAACTATTTGGAAAACTCGACGTACCAACCACCCTTTGTGCTTTTCAAAACTTGTTTCAATGGCAAACACCCATGGCTGCATTTTTGATAAATCTAAGAATCATGGTCACATGAAAGGTTTAAAGGGATAGTTCACCCAAAAATGAACATTCTGTCATTACTCACCCTGATATCATTCTTCTTCGGAACACAAATGAAGACCTTTTTGATGAAATCGGAGAGCTTTCTGTCACTTCATTGACAGCTACGCAACCACCACTTTGATGCTTAAAAAAAGATCATAAAGAGATCGGAAAACAAATCCATACGAATTGAGCGGTTTAATCCAATTTTTTTGAAGAGACTTGATCGCTTTTATATGAAGAACAGATTGAATTTAGGCTTTTATTGGTAAACGGAAGCTCAAGCATGTTCACGTGCAAGAACCAATGAGGTTAATTCTCATGTTACGCATCACATTTGAGCTTCCTCAAGCAACAATGAAGTTCATTCTGGTGTTACGCAGCACGTTTGAGCTTCCTCAAGAACCAGTGAGGTTAATTCTCGTGTTACACAGCACGTTTAAGCTTCCGTAAGAAGAACCAATGAGGTTTGTTCTCGCACGTCAAGCAGGTTCAGTCGAGCTTCTGTTTATGTTCACTGATCAATGTTTATATGTGAATAAAAGCCCAAATTAAATCTGTTAATCATTGTGGCGAGTTAGATGAGCGAGAGACGTGGGAGGAGCGAGAGGATTGAAGAATGAGCGTCACCTGTGAGTCACACCGGCCTCGAGTCCTCTCATGAGGAAGCTCGGAGGCATATAAGGACGAGCGACACCAGTGAAGGATGAGAGAGGACCAGGTGAGACCGATGTGACTCACAGGTGGCACTCATTCTTCAATCATGCACCGTCTCCTCTCGCTCATTCCACGTCTCTTGCTTGTCTACCTCGCCACAATCATATAAAGCAATCGTGTCTCTGCAGAAAATTTTACTAAACCACTCATTCATATGGATTAGATTTACGAACTCTTTATGAACTTCAAAGTGCTAGAAGTGTAGCGGTCAATGGAGGACAAGCTCTCAGATTTCATCAAAAAGATCTTCATTTGTGTTCTGAAGATGAATGAAAGGTTACGGGTTTGGAACGACATGAGGGTGAGTAATTAATTACATCATTTTTGGGTGAACTAGTGCTTTAATACAAACAAAACTCTTTCAGACAAGTAGAAACACTAAATTGCATGTGTCCGTGTATCTCCTGAAAAAGTGTGACCTCTTTTGAAGTGCAGGAATGGGACAGGGGGTGCTGCCAAGCAATGAGGAGAATGTGATCTCGTTCCAAACTTGTATAACTTACTTTCTTCTGTAGATATTTAAATGTTATTTCTGTTTATTTCTTTTTTCATTGTGTGGACATACAACTGTTAAAACCTTCTTTTGTGTTCCGTAGAAGAACATTATACAGGTTTGGAATGACACTAGGGTGAGTAAATGGCAAAATTGTTATATTTAGGTGAACTATCCCTTTAAGAAATATTTAATAGAGTATCACTAACTTACGTTGTCATGACACACAACAAACGTTCCAAACACAAAGCTAAAATAGAAGTCCACTGTTTAAACATGTTTAAACTATTAATTTTCTCTCAGACTTCTGTGAGCAAGCTTCAAACTAGTTTAAAGGGGAAGATCTGATTGGACACAGTTGGTTTGCACTGGACAGTGAACCAGGGCTCAAAATGGAAATCCCATTAAGCAGATTCATTTCTTAAAAGGGGTTGAATAATTTCTTCTCTCAAACAATGAGTCATTTCCTCTGCCCACACGTGTACTGAAACAACTACAGGCTCATTTAAGGATGCCAAGCTTCATTTTCAGTCAGAGCAGGGACTTTTAAACAACAGGTTGTCTGTGCGCCTCTTGCTATTGATGCTCACATCACAATGATTATCATCTACAACAGCCTGCACCCAGGACAGATTAGAAGAGGAGTGAGTCTCTGACTGCAAATCTGACCAGACGTGCTTAATGAGAGGACAGATGGAGTGGACCGTTAATTGCATTATCAGTTTGTTGGACTGTGACCATTCTCTGTCAAGCTGTTTGGCAAGGCCAAAAAAAGCCTTGCTCATCTCATTCATCTGCCAGAATAAGTAGCTACTGTACACGATTGTTACAGTTGTCATAAAAGGATTAAGTGCCACTCAATTTGTGTGTAAGTTGATCAAAATTCAAATATAAACAAAGCTGAAAATGTATATCTTTACACATTGTCATATGAACAACCAGTCAGAGTTTATTCTCCAGTCATACTAATTCAGATTGTAAATTGTAAGTCTTTTTGAACTGGTTTTCAAACACCTTTTTTGATTCACAAAAGGGATTGGTTCATACGTAGATTGGTTAAACCCAGCCTGATCTGCCAGCGATTTGATTTCATCCTGCAGCTCAGTCTGGAAACCTGTACATTAATTTCTACTGCTTCTGTTACACTTTTGTGGGAACCAATCACAGATTAGCGAGTTTAACACAGTGATGGATAGAGAAGGGATGGGTCGCTGCCTGTTGATCATGATTAGTTGAAGGACTATCCAATTGCATACATTTCAATTATGCTCGTTGATCACGCGTCCTGTGCAGTAGAAAATACATAGCAGACTCCCCAGCCCAATGTTCAATATTAAATTGAGCTTGGGCTGGTAACAGCCAGACAAGTTCATACAATAATTTTTTTGTGAATTGAACCACAGTATTTGCATGATTTAATCACTTGTCAATTCAATGATTCAAACTTGATTCAAAGTCATGAGTTTAAGTCTTTGAGAATGATTCTGGCTCATAAATATTTGTTTTTGAATCGACCAATCTGTTTGTGCATCAGGCTGATTTAAACAAGTAATGTTTGGGTCTTTTTGAACAATTAATTAAAATAATCCTTACACAAATGTTGTTTGTTCATGAATCGGATCACGTATACATTTGTATGATACAATCAGTCAGGAGGAAGCTTTAAGTCATGAGGTGGCAAGTCTTTGAGAACGATTCTTTAAAAGAACTGGCTCATAAGAGTCATTTGTTCCGGAAATCAAACCCATCTGTTAGTGTGATTCAGTCAGAATCATGAGTCTGGGTCTTTTTTTGACAAAAAAAAACTAACTCATAAGAGTCATTTGTTTGCGAATCAGTTCAAACAGTCTGATTCAAAATTGTTGCTTGAGTCTTGTACGATTCCTTAAAAATCACCTCATAAGAGACATTTATTTGTGAATCAAGCTATACACTGGTCACACCATGTTAAAGGAATTAGTTCACAATATAAATTTGTTTGTGAATTGAACCACATTATTTGCATGATTTAATCAGGCTGTATGATTCAACCCCAAAATGATTCATAAAAAATAAAAATAAAAAGGCTCATAAATATTTGTTTTTTAATCGACCAATTGTGTGTTTTAAACAGTCTGTTACCAGTCTTTTTGAACAATTCATTAAAATAATCATTACACAAGCGTTGTTTGTTCATGAACTGGACCACATAAGCAGTCAGAAGTCCTGAGTTTGCAAGTCATGATTTTTTTAAATAACTGACTCATAAGAGTCATTTGTTCCTGGATAAAATGTGTGATTCAGTCAGAATCGTTAAGTTACTAGTTTTGTCTTTTTAAACAATTAAGAACTGCCTCCGAGTAATTTGTTTGTGAATTAGTTCAAACAGTCTGATTCAAAATGGTTGCTTGAGTTTAAAGAGTCTAGTACGACTTCTTAAAAAAAAAAGAAAGGAAAAAAACACTGATTCATTTTGAATCGTTAAAAAGAATTGGCTCTTTCAAGTATTTGTAAATTGAAGCCCCAACTTCATTAGATGTCAAATGACACAATCAGCATCATATTTCAATGTATCCATCATCCACATATGTTCACCGAAACTCAATCAGCATTGAATTGCGGGATGGTTTGGGTTAGAGGACGAGAGTCTAGCAAGCTATGGGCGCTAGGTGATACAAACATAAGGGATTCATTCTACCATCAGAGGGGAAGGAAGTGACAGGGCCCACAGGACTCCCACAGCACAGAATGTTATGAAGTTTGCGGTATGCATAAAAACGGTTGCAGGAAAAGAGGGATTCTTTTTTATCTCAGTCTAATTTAAGCCATGACAGCCACTTGTACTGCAAATCTACACAACCCTCCGAAAGCAGCCTGGCCTTGCAGGATTCTAAAGTGCTTTTGGATCACTTCTGCAGACGGCATCCATATCAGAAAGGCATATAATTATGTTTTATAAGATGATAAAAGGCCAAGGGAAGCCCATTCACTTTGTTTAATGCAAAAATGTTTGGAGGACTTGCATAAGCAGCATAGCAATAGATTCAAGTATGCTCGCTTAACACTTAAAAGATGTAAAGATTGTACAACAATCAGTCGGATAAATGATCTGAGGCATTTGCCTGCTGTTCTGTAAATCCAATTTCATGAGCAATGCGGTGCACATGATGTTTGCTTGAGCAGGATCCTAATCGCTTTCATGGGACAATCCCAGCTGCCTCCATTTTTACAATAACTCCATTTGGTAGAAAGGAAGAGGACTGTATCGCTAGTTTACAGTTTGCATGCATCGTAGTGTTAAGCACTGCTTCTGACTGTACATGAGCTGAAATAAAAGCAACATATGTTAGAAAACCTATATTTAGGGTGAATTCAGGTTGATTGGGACACTTTTTGCCATTGACATGAAATGAAAAAGTGTCCCAATCACCCTATATCTGTACCTATATTTTTGAACTCTAAAAAACATATATTAATACAATATCCTGCAGTTTCCAGCTGAAATGAACATTAGTGGCAGTAAAACACCAACTTTTTTTCCATTTCACAGGCAGATTATCGATTAATAACTTTTTTTTCACAAAGTTCCTTGCACAATACTATGTTATGACCTGCAAACTCGTTCACCATAGCGCATGATTTGTAAACAAACACATTTTGACATTTGCATCACAACCACCTCCATATGAATTGCTTGTCTGATGTAGAAAACTTGCTCGGAAGCTCACCCGGTACAACATTGCACGTGCATTGCACAGAAATACGTGTCATGATAAAAGAGCTCAAAGAATTCTAGAAGCACATTGCACAGTTGCTTCAGTTTTGTCAACACGGTCGGTTAGGTTCAGGCAGGTGTAGGTGCTACGGTATTTTCTAAAGCGATAGAGAATTAATCTTTAAAATCCACTCACTACACATTTCATACAACCACCAAAGTTATAAATGTTGCCAGATTGAAGTTTATATTTTGCACTTTTAGCGGCACACACTGGACATTTCGCTTGAAAAGTGCTGCAAAAACATGCCAAAAGCAATGTAACAGGCATGTTTTCCAATGAGTCTGGGTTGGGGAAAAAAGGCATCTAATGCACTCAAAAAGGCAAAAGGGGGGAAATAAATGTTCCCATGTTTTGTGTTTGTGCTTTAGACTGTCAATCAGAGATGGACAAAAGCAGAGAACCAGAGTCATTCTAACAATCAACAATGGTATGGACCCATGAGGTTTGTAGGGTCAGGCTAATCTCCGCCTCCCGGGGCACCCGATGGGTGGTCCATCCAGCCCTCGGTCGCTCTTTGTAAAGAGTACCTGAAAAAAATACTAGAGTAAAAGTACAGATACCTTACAGCGAAAATGACTGCAAGTCAGCAATTCCAATTAAGTAAAAGTTTTAGAGTATCTCATTTAAAAGTACTTAAGTATTTCACTCATACTGAAATTAGTCTCAACGATGCACTAGTTCTCATCACCCAAGACACATGCCAGTAAAAAACAAGAAACAGCTGATTCGTGAGGAGAGCATTCATATGATTCGTTTCTAAAATCAAAATTGAACACCTCGAAATCGCAATAAATCAAGCCCGACACAAATGTCTAAAAACACTAAAGTCTCAGTTAAACTAAAGTCCTCAAAATGAGCATAATCCAATATCCTTCAAAAATATTTCTTCAATAACAGATTAAATAATGTTAAGTAAATTGAAATAGTCAAAGTCTATTTGCATTGGATGTGGTGCACATGCGATTCACAACTACCTGCTAACGCACTCATATTCATCTAAAGTAGCTTTGTTGACAAGTTTGGCTAAACAAAGGCAAAACATACAAAATATATAGTACCTTCAACACCCTGTAGATTCCAATATTGCTTCTTTTGAGGCAGAAATAAACTGCTGGAGAAACGGTTAGGTGCAAAATGTAACGACTAATTGCACTACTCATCACAAATGCATTGGAGTAAACAGCAACATTTACTCTGTGCTTGACAAAATTTTTGAATAAGTAAAATAGACAAATGAACTAATAAACTACTTTCTAATAAACTAGAAAGTAGCTAAAAAAATACTTAAGTACACCAACTAATTACATTACTCAAATACTTTTCCCACCTGTTTCTCATCTACATCGCGGGAGCAGATGTACTAAAGAGGAGTAAAGCCACTAAAGCTGAGTTTCATAGCCCCTAATATTAACTCTTTACCCACCATTGATGGAAATTTGCGCTATATAGTAGGGGGTGCTATGACATCATCTGAAAGACTACAGACTCCCCAGATCAAAACACAGGTGAAGAAGCAGCAAAACAAGTGATAGCATATGCAAGCACATGCATATGTAAAATGACGCGATCATCAACAGCATGCAAATCAAAACTGCCTAATGTTACTGAATAAAATATTGACGAGCTATAGGACTGTGGAGCTTTGAGAGTGTTGATGGACTTCTCCATCTGTGTTTTGATCATCGCTCTGAATTTGATCTTGACGTAGTCATTGAGCAAAAAGCTGAGAAAAACACGTTTTTGTCAATGTTGATTTTTTTAATAAAACTTACCCACATTCAAGAGTAGATAAAAAAAAGAATGCATGAACCTAGAATAAAACACGTTGTTTTAAAGCAGAGGCTCTGTTCTTTCTTTTGATATATTACATGTTCAGATATTCACACAACATGAACATTTTGTGAAAATTATCAAAAATGCTGGCGGTGGCTGGCACCTTTTTTCAAAAACGCTAGTGGGGAAAGAGTTAACATCTTTAACAAAAATGCTAAAAAAGTACATTTGAATATTCTGTAAAGCACTGTGAAATATATACACATAAAATTAGCTAAGAAGTGACAAACTGCACGAAAAAACCCCCCAAAGGGGATATTCCTTTATGCTTTATGCAAAACCGATATCATTTACTTCACACAAACTGCCTGATTCAACCTCTTTGCATTGAGTACAGCAGTCTGTTTTGAATCATCATAATTCCGTAAGAGTTCTGGTGGGCAGTTATGACTCAGCTAACCGTGTTTGGCCCATTCAGCACTTCTCAAGTCTTCTAATGTACAGTTTATGTCAGCATGGCAAACTAGTAGCTAACACTGAGTGTTGTCATAGAACGAGGAGCCAAAAGCCATAACAGCACGTCTGCTTTTGCATACACAATAACGACATTCCTGTAACTGCCAAGAGAGAGGAAATGGATTTTTTTAGCTGCTTGAAGGGCGGGTGATAGGGGGATTCCAGGCACAGGAACATTAATCAGGAGAGCCAGAGTCCATGCTCACTGTAAGCACCCCCCTGCCTTATCTATCGCCCGTTTTTTTGGTTTCTCAGTATGTTTGGGGTGGGGTGAAACAGAGGGGGATATTTTCTAGCGGTAGATTCCCAGGTGAACTCACAGAGAGTCACCCGCCCAACAATCTAACAGCCAGCAGGCACTCATTAAAGAACTGAAACAACGTTATTTTGCACAGCAACCAAAACCACAGAAACTACACAACTGACAGAAGGCGCTGGAAGTCATTCAGAATCTGCAAACTGAATGAGATGTGAAAAAAGGGTTAATGTAGCAAACTCTTGCACTCTGTTGTGCATGTGATATAGCCATGGTAATGACTATAATTAGATAAGAGAAATTCAATATTCACTGCAAACATATTG